>CAMGYJ010000006.1:14219733-14819733 GCA_946122785.1 Linum tenue | reverse complement strand
ATAAGTGTTGCAATCTCACTTGCAAAGGGAAAATCATATTCTCTACTATTTAAATCACGATTTGGCAAGATCTTCAGCTGAAGTTCCTGCACACCATCTTGTCGAATCCTATCTCTTGCAGAACGAAATATATGTACCAAAATATTTTCTGCATCTAACATTCCTTCCAAACCTTGCACAATGGATTCGATTAGGGATTAGTAGAGTAAAAATCCAGTTGATTTTTTTAACTCATTATCAGAATCATGGATATATAGTTGAGCAAATTTGGGACTAACCCCATCAAGTGCTAAAGATCCAATCCGATGATAAAATCTGACCAATAATCGAATAGACAAAAACATCAAGCCCATCATTAATGGAATGATTAACCTTACCTCCAATTAAAACGAAGCAAAAAAACCCCATTATAGCTTCGAATGTGTGTACAAAAATGTCACGCTAACAGATTATCATATTGGAGTAGGGTGTTGAGAAATTGCGGAAGATCTCTATGTAGAGGCTATTTAACCTTTCCATTATTGCAGCATAACGAAAACGAAGGATTCAAAGAATTCCTTGTGGATATAGAAATCTCCAACCTCCACATAACAGTTCCACAATGTTGAGAGGTACATCATAGTTGGCCAATATTAAAAAATTCAACAAAGGAAAGACCTAGAAAAAAATTAAATATTATTAAGTAATAAAAAAAAAGAAGATTGTTACTATTACAGAGGGTGCTGTCAAGAAATTCACAAAGTGCAATATGGAAAAACAGGATCGAACAAAACCAACAGGGAGAGTCTGGAGAAGACAAGTTCAGACACAAGCAAGAGAGAAGGTACCAGTCCAACTCACCCCCCAGAAACGCAGCAATACGGAAAAGGAGAGAAGTGAAGGAGGGGGAGGTCAGGATATTACAGCTCAAAAGAAAGCAAAAACACTAATTTTTCCAGAAACACCAGTGGCTACAGCAATTTCAACTTCAAAAAATTTGGATGGCGAAGTGGCGGACTCTGCTATGGAGCAGAGCCGCCGAGCCCAATAAGTATATTGAGCTACAACTGCCAAGGTCTCGGGTATACCTTGACAGTTGGAAGAATGAAGGCGTTGTTACGCCAAACAAATCCCGACATTGTCTTTCTTATGGAAACAAGACTATATGAGAAAGAATGGAAGGAGAAAATTAGGGAGTTTGACTACTATGATGGTCAAGGAGTCTCAGCTGGAACTAAAAGATCGGATGGTTTACTAATGATGTGGAAGGAGGAGGTACAAGTGGAAGTGAAAGTCCAGGACACAAATTTCCTTGATCTCAAGGTGAAAATGCAGAATGTGAGGAAGGAGTGGAGGCTGACAGGGCTCTATGGATGGCCAGAAGCTCAAAATAAGCAGAACGTGTGACCTTATTGAAAGATTACACAACCAGGTAAGAATCCCTTGGTTGCTAATACTTCAATCTTATTCTGGATAGACTAGAAAAAAGTGGACAGGCAGAACCAGTGGCCAGAGAAATGGATTGCTTCAGGCAAACTTTGGAGAACTGCAATCTGGAGGATTGCGGATATTATGGCAGGACTTTCACTTGGGAGAATGGACGTGAGGGAGATCAATATACTGAAGAACGACTGGATCGGGCTTTAGGAAATGAGGAGTGGCTAAGGATGTTTCCACACATGCGGCTGTACCACCTAGAGAGATGTGGCTCTGACCACCTACCAATCCATATGAAGTTAGATTTGGAGGAAGAAGACATCAAGTGGGGATGGTCTTTCAGATATGAACACTATTGGGAGAAACATGAAGAGTGTGCAAAAGTAGTCGAGGAAGGATGGACAGGCCAAGGCCAAATTGGAGTTATGGAAAGAATTCAGATGTGTGAGCAGAGGCTAAAACAATGGAGCTCAATGACGTTTGGTTCGTTAAAGCGAAGAAGAGTTCAGGCAGAGAAGACCCTAAGAGCTCTAAACAGACAGGGAAGATCAAAACCGATACTCCTACAAAAAAGAGCAGTAGAACAAGAGCTAAATGAGATCCTGCTACAAGAGGAAATGAAATGGAGGCAAAGATCACGTGCTGATTGGTTGAAGGAGGGTGACAAGAACACTGGTTACTTTCACAGGAAGGCATTAGAGAGAAGAAGAAGAAGGAACACCATAAGGAAATTAAAGGATAAGGCAGGATGAGTGTGGGCAGGACAAGAGGAAGTGATGGAATGCTTGGTAAGCTATATGAAAGAAACCTCTAGAGCAGGACCTCGACAAGATTCCAGCAGAATACTGAACGAGGTACCCCAGAAGGTTACAAGTGAAATGAATGAGGAGTTACTCAGACCCTTCACTGATGAATAAATATGGATGGCCCTAAAGCAAATGAACCCAAACAAAGCTCCGGGGGCAGATGGGATGCCAGCCCTATTTTTTCAAAGACATTGGAGAACAGTTGGTCCAGCTGTTTCGCAAGAATTGATAAATTATCTTGAGCTAGGGGAGTTTCCACAACAGTTGAATCATACTTTGGTGGCTCTAATACCAAAAATCAAGAGACCCGAGACCCCACAAGAATACAGACCAATAAGTCTGTGTAAAGTGTTGTACAAGATCCTGTAGAAGGTACTAGCAAACCGGCTGAAAATTATTCTCGATAAGGTGATTGGGGAGTCACAGATAACATTCTAGTGGCGTTCGAATGTTTTAATACCATGAAGCAGAAGAAAAAGAACAAAAAAGGTTGGATGGCAGCAAAATTAGATATCTCAAAGGCCTATGATCGTGTAGAATGGCACTTCTTAGAGCAAATGATGCTGAAGTTAGGTTTTGAAGAGAGATGGGTTAAACTAATGATGAACTGTGTCACAACAGTATCTTTTTCCCTGGTGGTGAATGGACACCAAACTGAAGTGTTCAAGCCAGAGAGAGGGCTGAGGCAAGGGGATCCCATTTCACCATACCTCTTTATGTTATGTGTTGAGGGATTGGCTGCTCTTATTAACAAAGCCACAAGAGAAAGGAAAATTCATGGCATTAAGTGCTCGGTGAGGGGTCCTGAAATATCCCATATGCTTTTTGCAGATGACAGTATATTTTTTACAAGAGCAACCTCGGAGGAGTGTAATAAACTTAGGGAGATTTTGAAGATCTACGACGAAGAATCGGGACAAATGGTGAATCTCACAAAATCTGAGGTTAGTTTCAGCCCAAATCTGAATGCAGATCAGAGGAACTACTTGGCTGACATTTTGGGAATGAAACAAGTGGTAAATCACCAAAAATACCTAGGACTTCCCACGGTAGTTGGTAGACAGAAGAAAGAAGTTTTTGGGGTACTAGTGGACAAAGTGAGGAAGAAGATAAAACATTGGAAGGGAAAGATGTTATCGGTGGAGGCCAAAGAGGTCTTAATAAAGTCGGTGGCTCAGGCACAGGCTACCTACACTATGTCAGTTTTTCAGGTCCCGGATGGGGTACTTGATGAATTAAGGAAGGCTATTTCAAGTTTCTGGTGGGGGCAGCAGAAGGAAGAGAGACGTATCCCTTGGAAGGCATGGAAAAAACTCTGCAAGCCTAAGGAAGAGGGGGGTATAGGTTTTAGAGACCTCAAAAATTTTAATCTGGCCCTACTAGGGAAACAGATTTGGAACCTGTGTCAAAATCCAACCTCGCTGGTACACGAGTTCTGCAAGCTAAATACTATCCAAACACAGATGTGCTCCAAGCAAGGGTGGGTTATAGCCCAAGCTTCACGTGGAGAAGCTTAATGGCAGCTCAGGAAATGGTAAAGGAAGGTTTAAGATGGAGAATAGGAGATGGAAGAATGACTAATATCTGGCAAGACAGATGGTTGCCAAATGCGGAGGAAGATGGCTATAAGGTTACTACTCCACAGTGCGTTGTTGGAGAGACATCAACAGTAGCTGAGCTAATTGACCATGACAGCAGATTGTGGAAGTCGAATATCCTACAGCAGCATTTTAATGTGGTGGACAGAGCCAGAATACAGGGGACCCCAATTCCTAGGCAACCAGCACAGGATGAGCAAGTCTGGCGTTTTGAAAAGAATGGTAAGTACTCTGTGAAAACAGCTTACCGATTCTGGTACAAGAAGAAAATAGAAAATGAGATTCATTGGGAGGAAGTGGCTTTCGAGACTGATGAACAGGAGACGGAATTGGAAGTGTATGACCCTATGAATTGGAAGCGCTTATGGAAGTTAGCGATTCCCCCAAAGGTAAAGGTTTTCCTATGGAAATTGGCTCACAACATACTACCTACAGGGAAGAATCTGGAGTACAGAAAGAGGGATGTAAGTCCTAATTGCCCATTTTGCGATCTGGAGGAAACCCAAAATCATATCTTCAGGGAGTGCGACTAGGCGATACGAATATGGAAACTCACTCCGCTCAGGAAACTTTTTGAAATTGATGGAACCCTATCGCCTGGGAGCTGGCTATGCGAAGTAATGGAAATGGTAGATGATGACATTCTAGGGCAGCTTGGGGTCCTACTATGGTTCATTTGGTTTGAAAGGAACAATCACAAGGCAGAGGAATGGGAAATCGCAGGGAAAGCGTTTGCTTACTGGGAGGAATATCAAAATCAGAACAATCAGGGGTCGATTCAGGAAGAGGAGCGGTGTCGTACCTGGCAAAAACCACCGGAGGGGTGGCTGAAGATGAACGTCGATGCGGCGGTGCTGACTGGCCAGGGAACGGGATACGGAGCAGTAGTGCGAGATGCGAGGGGGAATTTCCGATTTGCAGCAATTAGAAGGGAGAGAGCTCAATGGTCACCGGAGCTAGCTGAAATCCGGGCGATGCAGTTTGGTCTCCGATTGAAGGAAATGCACGACCTCCAGCAGCTTGTGGTAGAGACGGATTGTCAGAATGTGTTTCTATCACTCAAGAACAAGGTAAGGACAAGGACGTCAGGGGATATTGGGGTTTTGAGATGGGAGTTTCTCCTAGATGCTGGCGGAATAATTAGGGGGAGGGAGGCCGAGCGACTTCTTCCCGCTTTATATATACATATATTTTTTTCATAAATAATAATAATAATAATATCATAGTAGTTATTATGAGAAAGTGAATTGGTTTCTGTTTGGCTTTATTTTTTATTCTTCTGTAATAATACTATATCAGTGAAGCAGAACAAACAAAAGTTTACCAAAAATTAGTGGGTAGTCGAGATACAATCTAGGCCCCCACTCCCTTAGCTATAGAAAAACTAAGTCTAGAAAAGATGTACGCGGCTGCTCGAGCCCCTGCATCCTGGGACATGGAGAATTTCTGGATCCTCTTGAGCAAAGCCACGATGTCTGTATTCAACTCTCCCAGCGAAGAAAAAGAAAAGGGCAGAAAACCGTAACCAACCGCCATACACAAGTCCCGGTACTTGGCACACTTTCACTGAGCAGCATCAGCAGCAACTCGGCCAGGCACAAAACCGGTCATCCCAGTCTGAGTTAGAGGTGAAGATCCACTACACACACATCTCGCCCACTGTCCTAGTAATAAAGCAGCAAATCCGCAGGATGAAGGGGTCTGCCATGGCCATCAACCAAACCGATATCAACCTCTCTACCTACAGAAATCCCAGACATGTAAGAGATCCAATAAGGTGTCACGAACGAGGTTGTGCCAATTCTTAATGCCCACAGAACCAGCACATGACACAGCATGATCCCCAAAGACATCACCAAGAAAGACACGGGAACAAGCAGGACAGGGCTTTGATATCGAAAACAACGGGACACCCAGTCGATAGCTAAGCACACTACGATATGTCCTCCCATTCATAGTCTATCCCAACCTAGCAATAGGAACAACACGCAACCAGTCAAAAGAGTGTGCACTCTGCTGAGACTTCCACAAAGACACCTCACGCGTAGTCAACGAGAAAACAGAGTATGAAGTAGTAACAACCTTCGCGAAATACATATCTGCCAATTTCATCATAAGTTTTGGGACAGCAACTCCACTAGGGTAATGAAGAGATCAGAACCTGTAAACTCGTTAAAGGTGCGTAGGGCGTCATCAAAAGTAGGGCCAGGAGATAGAATACCAGAAGGACTTAGGAGTTTAGCTTGCAACTCTGCAGATTGCAAACGAGAAGCCAAAAAAGCATAATGCAAGACATCTCCAGCAGCATAAACCCCAAGCCCGCCCAAATGAAAAGGGAAGGTGGCAAGCCGCCACTGGCAATCACCAGACCTGGGTCCAGAAGTAGTGACAATACGTTCTAAACTAGACCGAAGTGCTGTGTCAAAAGATAGCTGGGGCCGGACCAAAAATACCAGTACAGGCCCGAAGAAAAAGCAACTCACATTGTGGGTCATCAATCCTAGCAACCAAGTCCATCAGCTCATTGGTCTTAGTAACTCACTTCGCCACAAGCTCACTGCTTAAATCAGGACAAGAACTGACAGGACCACCCAGAACGGTGACACCGTGTGGAGGCCGAGCGATAGAGGCAGAGAAAACACCTGAAAGCCGACTCCTAGGATCCTCAGTAGGCCAAAAAATCTCTGTCTTACCCACATTTAGATGAAGGCCAACTCGAGGGCCTTCAGCCATAATCATGTCCAAGACCTTCCCAACAACCAAAGTGTCCCCCACAATAGTGCCATCATCCAAATACCAAGCCTGCATACTCAAATCAAAAGAGTATCTGATCTTGCACACTAAAGGATGCAACATTAAAGTAAAAAACAAAGGGCCCAAAGGGTCTCCCTGCTGAACCCCCTGGCAAGACCATAAGCTATGCATCCCATAATACATTCGGGCAGGGCTAGAGTAACAAAACTCTACCCATTGGGATAGGACCGGGCCATGACGACGAACTTCCTGAAGTATGGCCCCACGATCAACTAAATTGAAAGCATTATGGAAATCGACCAACAACATAGAAAGACCCACGTCACCACCGCGGGCCTCACCGAACCGGTTCAAGATAATGAAAATAGCATCTCCTCCACCAGAAACCCCGACCCCAAACTGAAGACCAGCAAAATAACCAGATAAAGTAGGCCAACAAGATAAGCACCAACCTTAGAAACAAGACGTCTCCAAACAGTGCCAACAGCTATAGGATGGATACCACCCCTTGGTTTAACAAGAGGCGTGAGCGGAGCGCTAGCAATGTACTCACCAAGGGGCTGCGGACATCGACCCTCAAGGAAAAGATTAACCACTCGAGTAATAGAGTCTAGAAATCCATAAGATGTTGATATCGAAAACCATCCCTCCCGCAAGATGTACCACGAGGAAAGCTCCTAATCATATCCAAAACAAGGGCTGAAGAGGCAACAAGAGGATGATGATCCACAGGCAAAGTCGGTAATGAGGGAGATGGGGCAACATGATGCTTATCTTGCAAGGCCAGAAGAGTGGCATCAGAATAAGGGCCACACCGGATGAGTAAAGCACCCCAAAAAAAGCAGCATAATGCCCATCACAAATCTTCCTCCGACATTGCCGAAGGTTGAGCTCACCCAAAACAAGGTCCTCCTCTACAGCAAACGGAGAGGGAACCTCATCTAAAGTCTCTCGCAAAAGCTGCAAACTGCCACAAGACCCCCAAGCAATAATAGCACTGGTAACACTCTCCTCCTAGCGAAGGCGCCTAACAGCGAACCGACGCTCAAGATTACTCCACAGAGAAAAGGTCTTAAGCACGCAGAGAGGAAACACAAGTAAGCGAATCCAACAGGAGAGGTCGCCAGGAGAAACACCCACATCATCCAAAGCCCCTTTTAGAGCCCTTGCAAACCCAAGTCGACCCTTAGGAGGGATAGATTTCACAGTGCGAAGACCATGGTTGTCATGCCGGTGGCATGCCACCCGATTGAACCTGGTTCAACCTGTGTCGGTCATGAAACCGGCATGACACCACCGGTATGAGCGGTATGATCGATTTACACATTCTAAGAAAAATGACATCAATTTAATGAATTTAATGAATAAAAAAAATAATTTATTATTCATTTTATGAATGTAATAGTTAAAAGTTGATGATATTTGTTGGATTGTAACTAAATTGTCCACAAATATGTTTTATATATGATTAAATACATTGGATATTAATTGTTTTCACATTTTTTTAAACCGGCATGAACCGGCACAAACTAGTTATACCACCGGTCGTACCATTCCACTTCCCAAACAGGTATAACGGTATAAACTGGTTTGACAACCTTGGCGAAGACCCATAAAGAACAAGCAATAAAGCAAAGAGATAGACCAACCCACAGGCTCAACCCTAGCATCACATTAGTGAACTGACGAAGACGGAGCCGGATGTCTGGGAATATCAAAAATAAAAAAACGAACAAGGCCGTCACCACAATCTGGAGGCTCCAAAAAATATTCTCATCATGCCGACATTTAGAACGGAAGGCGTGAGTACGAAGACATACCCCACAAATCCAAACCCCCATCAGATTGAGAGTAGTTTCAGCATTAGAAAACATCGTCAAACTATCAGAAGAGTTTGACGTGTAAGAGCAATAGCTTCACCGCGACAATGCCAATATTTAAAGTGTTGGAGCAAGGAGGATTTAACCCTTACCTCGACCATCCTGACACCCATGGAGACCGACAAAAGGACAGTAATAATGAACCAGAGCGGGCATGACAGCACAACAAATCCAAACCCAACTTGCACCAAGAGATAACCGGGAAAATTAAAGCAAATAGATGAAAACCCTAAGAATCCAATTGCCACAAAGCAAAACCCCTGCCGTTGATTATTACCTCCATGGAACGATCGCCCTTGCTCCATGTCGAATCATCCAAGCGTTTGGTCTGTTACCAACAGCGGATCCGAGACCCACGGCTTGCTCAATTCTCCAGGGATCTGGTTGCTCAATTCATAATCTATGGTTGCAACCCTTTGTACGTAACCATTAACTCAACCGTTCACGTATTTTGATCGAACCTGAACTCAAATGTCGGGCTGTTACATTTCCTCCACCCTTATAAAAATTTTGTCCCCAAAATTTGCTCGGAACTCATTCTTCTATCAACATCCTTCTTATACCTCCTTCCCAAGATCATCTTCAAAATTGACTCAAGAAAAGTAGAAAGAAAGAGAAGTTGACAGGACTGCGGTCGGCGTAGACCCTTCACCATTTTACCTGAATAAGGACGACACCAGTTGACAAGCCCTGCAGCGTTTAGCGCGTTGCCCCACTGTCTTTCGCAACGTAGTACAGAGAGAGCGGGTGAATAGCACTCTTTTAAAGGGGTCACCCCTTCTAGTGTCCTGCCCCAAATAGGACTCAAGTGGTGGTCTATCTCCAAGAGGTTACGTTGTGGAAAGGGATTATTATTGGTTGAAGATATATTATTAAATATCTTATCATTTAAAAACCCAAATTATAGCTCCCATGACGTAAAATCCTGAGAGGATCTATAAGAGATTGCATCCGTCAAGCCGTTACTGTGAACGCGTATTGTAGATTCGCCAATCCCCCCGCTGGCGGCCCGGCAATTGTCACCAGAGGGGAGTGATACCTTGTCATCAATTCTGTTTGTCTCATCAGAATTCCTGCCGCCGGAGCAGGGTTAAGATCTTGTTGTTCTCCGGAGGGTTTATGACAGCGTCCGGCAAACGACCCCATATGGTGGTCAGCTAGTGTTATATTCAGCCTAGATGGATATAGGGCATTATCCATCCATCCTTCCTTGTCCAACTCCGATTGAGATAGAAGAGAGAAACTCCGATTGGAAATAAATTATAAGAGATAAAAGTAACTCGGTTGTTGTTCAACAGAGGAAAATAAGAAACAAAATAACCTATAAAAACATACAAATCCCACTTATGAAACTAAAACACTCATGCACGCACCATCAGTTCCAATTTCACACACACAAATTAAGACCCAGAAACAATTATTTACTCCAATGCCAAAGTAGTTTTTTCTTCTTATTCTTCTTCTTCTTTCATGCAATTGGTCAATGGTTTCTTAGCTGCCTAAGGTTCATGGGAGAGATGTATTTAGTGTCTCCATCCAAAAGTTGTTTAGCGATGATCACATTGGCAGCCTCACTCGGATGGTATGGATCCCAAAACACATGCTTCGAACGATTTGCGCACATACTTGATGTTGGTCCACATGGAACTATCCCAGCGAATTGCCCTCCATTTCCACAACATGCCCTACTTGACGTCGTAAATCCTTCATAAAACAAAAACAAAAAAGTTAATCAATCGTTGGCATCAATCATATATGAATCGTCGAGTGAAACTAGTACTAAATCAGAGTTGGTCCTGTGTGATTGAATATAACTATTAAGTTGGGAGACCAATGGGAGATAGGTTACACAGTTTTCTTATACCGTGAGAAGGCTTATGAGTCGGGGGATATTAAAATCAGCATTGGGATGGGTTTTAAGAAAATTTTAAATTATCAACGTTGGGAATTTATCATGGCTTCTACACTAACTAGCTTTTGACATCTCAGAAAGCTCGAGTTCATGATAGCAGTAGAAGAAGAACTACCATGAACTCGAACCTTATGAAGTGTGAGTAGGTGCTTTGTACCAAAGCCATGAAACCTCAAAATTTTCTTGCAAATGTCGAATTAGTGTGGTTTCATTTCACTTAATGATGACAAAAAAAAATTCAAAAATTTGAGCATTGACCAAATCCAATTCAGTACGAACAAAATAAGGTTTGAGTAATATCACTTTTTGAACATACTCATACCTAGTGTGAATTGGATCGAAGAGAGTTAATGAGTTTATCGATATTGTCTTTTTTTTTAGTATAATCATAAGTATCCAAATAGATCATTTGAGTACAAATCTAAATGAATTTACCCAAATTGAACTCAATTCAAACCCAACCAAAGGTCAAAATCATTGAATATGCATACAAGTTTCTTTCCGATCCAATACTCATTTAGATCATGACAATTGAGTCAAAGACGCACCTGATTTCACTAATCTCATTGAAAAGTGATATTACCCAAACCTTGTTCGATGATCACTATAGTAATCATCAAGTCACACAATGATCGAAAAGAAAGATTGTTCGATGACCAAAACGAAATAAACATCAAAGCCTAGTGATCAATCGAGCAAATTTCACATACACATAAAACAAAGTATTCTTGCCGTAAGCGTACCGTATTTGCCATAATTGCTGATGAGCTCCATGACCAAATCGTAGACATTGGCGTGAACAAACACGGCATCAGGCATGTTGTCATTCATCTCCGCAAGCAAATCCTTCAACCTGCCATTGTACTGAAGCGCAAGCTTGTTCGGCAAATCCACACACTCATTCTCCTTCAACTGGTTTATCGTCTTCTGGTACGGAATGCATCCAATCGGCCCAACGTTGCCAATCACAAACTTCCGAGCGTCCATTTGGTAAAGCCTCTGCCACCGCCGGAAAGAAGAAAAAAAACAGAGTAAAACAGAGCCAGAAAACTCAACGTACCAATTTATAGTTAAATCACTTTTCACGGGTAATCTTACAGTGAGTTGACCTCTCAAATGGGAGATCATGTCGTCGATGAAAGCATCAGGGCTCTGCGAAATCCTGGCGCCGACGGACAGAACAGGGAGGAGGTAGTTGTTGAGAAAATCGTTGGCTCCGACGGTGATGGAGAAGATGGAGTTCTTGGTGATGAATTCCCTGGCCTTGGATGTTCCCAGAAGCTGATCAAGCTGCTTCCTCGTGATGTTGAAGTAGTCGATTTGCACGTCCATGCCCAGCCTGTTGACGAATATTCTTCCGGTGGCGTTCATGATCCCTCCGCCGCCGGAAGCATAGTTGACCCCTGAGAGGAGCGCCTTTCCGGTGGTGTTGGGTGCTAGAAACGGCTGTGCGTAGTTCGTCTGCCCAAGTTCTTCCCCTGCAAATCGATTATGCAGAGATAACACGCATGGTCTAGAAGTATCGTCCAGTTCCAGATCGCCCAATACGTGATAAGAATCCAGGTATTCCTATTAACCTTTGATAATCTAACAATACGATAATCCGGAGAATTTGCCTATCACCATAAATAACAGAAAATTCAAGGAAGGCAGAGCATATGCCCTGCCGCCGGTCAAGGTTTCGTGAGCTTACCGACGATGTCACTGATGGTCTTCCCGTTGGTGTATCTGCCGGTGGGACTCCCACCGGACGCCGCGAAATCGATCCCGTTAGGCCGAATGTTGGCCTTGGACAGAGTGGAGATGAAGTTGTTGTTGCCAGCATCAACCAGAGAATCGCCAAAGATGAACGAAGCGCCATTTGCGCCATCGTCGCAGAGAGCTGAGCCGCTCAAATTGATGATGATGAGCACCGCAACAAGTAAAGCCAAACCCATGATTTAATTTTTCGGGTTTCTTTCCTTTTTCCTCTCTTTCTCAGCTGCAGCAGCTAACAGAGATGGGGGCAGAGTATTTAATGCAGCAGAGAAATACAGAGTCAAAAAATGGGTTTTGCCGCGCGAGATAACTTGTGAAGGCTGCTGGTGAAGTTGCGAGTTGGCGTGACCAGAGGAATTTTTTTGTAAGGTGGTGGGTTTTGGTTTTTCTTCCTTTCGATGGTGGGAAACGAAAGAGTTGAGGGTTTGGAGTTGGATTCTGTGTAATATGGGCATGGGGTAGTTCAGCAAACTCGTTGGTGTAAGGGAGAAGGGGATTGTGTTTTTTTTTTCTTCTTTTTTTCTCAACCTGTGAGGAGACTTTTTCTTATGGTACACTGCAAAGTTGGACCGTGTGGGGGATTTGAATTCCAAATTAGTGTGTAGAAAGTGGGAGAGACTGAGTGACGTGTGAGGATTTTGAGTGGCCTGATTGTGGGAAGTGATTTGTTTGGGGGAAAGTAGGTGGTTGTTTGGGACCTATAAAATTTTGGGGGAGGAGTGTCTTTGGCTAATGTTGGGCATGGTTTTCAAGAAATCACAATCATAAATTTGTAATTGCTTAGTCTATTCTTACCCTTTTGTAATAGTTGGAGCTTTATGTTCAATGATTGTCCGAATATGATTGGAAGCTCTTAGAGATTCATAGTGAATTGTGGAAAAGGTTTGAGCTCAATTTACATTATTCAGATATTGAACAAATGAGAAACAAATACTGACAGTATTAAATTTTTGTATAGAGTCCAATACTTTAATGTTTATTGTTCCATTTCATTGTGAAGATGATTATAAACACAATATCTTCTCTCTTAAAATTTTCTTCATAACGATTATTCAAGTTTCTTGCTTACTATGGATTTTAAAGATTCTATATCACAATATGGCAATGTCATATAAACAAATAAGTGAACTAGCCATATATTAAAGATCACTCTCAAAATTACAAACAAAATTAATAGACTTTGAAACAAGCATTCACCACTTTCCTCTTACTTTCGCGGGGGGCAACATACTCGAAATAATTGCTTGCTACGCCCCTTAGGTGCCTAAGCCTCCTGTACAAGATATTTACCATCTATCATATCATACGGCTTTCTAACTTCACTTCGCCATGCAACACCTGTATGAAAGTTCGTACCATCCCGTTAAGGACATGTTTTGTTGTTCATATGTCTGGTTCTAAGTGCTTTCGTTCCTCTCACTTTGTTCGAGCTACTTCGTTCCTCTCCAGCGGCGGGTTACCAGAGAAGAGAGGACAACTGCTTTCTCCCTTGCCTTGCTCAATTTGAGTTTTCCAAAACAAACACGCAAGGCCCGGATCGAGGAGAAGCTGGGCAGCAGCATTGATGTACTTTTACCGTCTTCCCTCATTCAAATATTTCCATCCCTCAAAAGGATCAATTCATCTCAATCTACAAAAAACATTACCTTGGGCACGCAACCCAAAAAGATAGAAAGACTGCTCGCTCGATGAGCTACTTCGTTCCTCTCCTTCCCCCCACCCGTCTTTCTGGCAATATCTCCGCAAGAGCTTCTCCCTATTAGATATATATTCTTATAGAAGCTAATCCTGATACAAGATCCGAACTTGAGTGAGGCAGAGGAGAGTGGAATTTCGTGTGTAGGGGTGAAATCCGGAGATCTGCGAAGGAACGCCAAAAGCGAAGGCATCTCTCTGGGTCCCTACAGAAAGACCTCTCATTCCATTACCAGCCCGAGTCTGGGTAGTACCCCGGGACTGTACCATAAAATACTGACCGGAGATTCCTCCAAGTAGCCATGTTCCATTACTCAAGACCTGGTTCCCTTCAAGAATTGGAATCCCGAACCGATTCGGAATAGAAAGTCTCGGTCAATGAAGTAGAGTGGGCTGAAACATTGCCTGATGCTGAGGAATCGAGATATTTTCTTTCAAGAGAACCTGGATCCTTTGGTTCGGGAAAAAGCTGCTTCACGCTCTTGCCGGAAACCATCGGAAAAAGATGAAGCTATAAGGGTTGTAGGCAAGTTTCACTAGTTAAGTGAAAGTGGCGGCGAATGAAAGGTTGAAGGAAACAAAATTTTTTTTTATAATGGTGATGATAAGATTAAGGGAAAAAAGAAAATGTTCAAACCTTATACAAAACAAACCAAGCAAGGATCACAAGAAGTGACCACAAGCAGAGCAAAAGAAACACATAAAAAATACAAAAAAATACAAGAAGGGCAAATAGACAAAAGCAGTTGCAATCCTCACAAGAAGGAGACAAGCTTTGACCACAACTTAGTCATCGGGGTGGGTGAGAGTTGCAGGGATGGGAAAGGATGCTAGATTCATGAATAGCGTGTGCTAGTTTTGTAAGAAAAGAAAAGCCGATAATGGAGAAGAGGCAATGAAGTAGGGATGAGAAATTCGTACAAGGAAAGAATGAAAGGATAACCCGACTAAAAAATAAATAAAGCAAACCATAATGGTAGGGTGTCCAATGGTTTGTTCCATAGCAGACTGCACCAGACCAATCTGACACCTAAACCAGACCAAATTGCCCGACTATAATGCAGTCCGATCATTGGTCCTATGCATTTTATAAGTATTGAAGGAAAATGGGTTTCATTGATATTTGGACCATACCACACTAGACTTAGTACACATTGGTCCAGTCATTGGTCCTAAATGCTTTATTCTTATGGATTGCAGTTCTCAAGTTCAACAGGAAGATATGACCACTCTCTGGCACATGAGACTGGGGCATATGAGTGAACGGGGGATGCAAGTTCTATCGAAGAGGGATCTTCTTTGCCGGCTCAAGGTGCAGAATTTGGAATTCTGTGAGCATTGTGTGTTTGGGAAGCTACATCGCAGCAAGTTTCCCAAGAAGGGTATCCACCGGACGAAGGGGATACTGGATTACCTCCACTCCGACTGTTGGGGTCCTTCACGAGTTGAATCCATTGGAGGCAGTAGGTATTTTCTGTCTATTATTGATGATTATTCAAGATTTACTTGGATTTTCATGATGAAGCAGAAAAGTGAGGCTTTCACGAAGTTCAAGCAGTGGAAGACATTGGTGGAGAATCAAACCGGGAAGAAGATCAAGAAGCT
Source organism: Linum tenue (assembly GCA_946122785.1). Classification (NCBI taxonomy): domain Eukaryota; kingdom Viridiplantae; phylum Streptophyta; class Magnoliopsida; order Malpighiales; family Linaceae; genus Linum; species Linum tenue. The sequence continues at coordinate 14,804,309 of CAMGYJ010000006.1, read as the reverse complement.
GCGAACGGACAATGGTCTGGAGTTCTGTAATTCTGAGTTCAACGAATTTTGCAAGGATGAAGGGATTGCCCGCCATCGGACTGTTAGAGATACACCCCAGCAGAATGGCGTTGCAGAAAGGATGAACCAGACATTGTTGGAGAGAGCACGGTGCATGCTTTCCAATGCTGGACTAGAGAGAAGATTCTGGGCAGAAGCGGTAAACATGGCGTGCTTCCTGATCAACCGTGGACCTCACACAGGTATCGAGTTGAAGACTCCTTATGAGGTGTGGTATGGTAAGCCTGCTGATTACTCTTCACTGAAATTTTTTGGGTGTCCTGTTTATTATCATGTGGATGAGGGTAAACTGAACCCAAGGGCAAAGAAGGGTGTATTTGTGGGTTACGGAGATGGAGTTAAGGGATTTCGAGTCTGGTCACCTTCTGAGCATCGAGTTATACTTAGTAGAAATGTGATATTTGATGAGAAGTCTATGTTTAACCCCATGTTGAAGGTTACTGTTGTTGAAGGTAGCAGGAATGTTGATAAACAGGTGGAGCTGCAAACTCTCAATGAGAGTGAGTTTGAGCACCAAGGTGGAGAAGATCAACATGATGAGGATGTCTCTGCAGAGCCAGAAACTTCAGAGTCCAGTGCAGGAGCTAAACAGTCTATTGCTTCCGGTAGACCGAAGAGAGCGACTGCAGGAGTACCTCCACAGAGGTATGGCTTCGAGGACATGGTGGCGTATTCATTTCAGGTTGCTGAGGAAGTGGATGCAGGAGAGCCACAGTCCTACAGAGAAGCAGTTTCGGGTGGTGAAGCTGATCAGTGGCTTGCCGCAATGGGAGATGAGATGGAATCCCATGACAGGAATCAGACTTGGGAGCTAGTCAAACGACCACAGGGAAGGAAGATTGTTACAAACAAGTGGATCTACAAGAAGAAGGAAGGAATCACTTCTAAAGAGGGCATGAAATTTAAAGCTCGGGTGGTTGCACGAGGCTTCTTGCAAAGGGAAGGAGTTGACTACAATGAGATTTTCTCACCAGTGGTCAGACATACTTCGATCAGAGTGCTACTAGCAATAGTGGCACATTATGACTTGGAGCTCGAGCAGCTAGACGTGAAGACAGCTTTCCTACATGGAGAGTTGGAGGAAGAAATTTACATGACTCAGCCAAAAGGATTCGAGGTTCCGGGAAAAGAAGACTATGTTTGTAAGCTGAAGAAGTCCTTGTATGGACTTAAGCAATCTCCGAGGCAGTGGTACAAGAGATTTGACAGTTACATGCTTGAGTTGGGCTACAGCAGAAGTCCATATGATTGTTGTGTATATCACAGCAAGGCAGAGGATGGTTCGATGATATATCTAGTTCTGTATGTGGATGATATGCTCATAGCTGCGAGGTCAAAGTCTGATATCCAGAAGTTAAAGGGGCTTCTCAGTGCTGAGTTTGAGATGAAGGATTTGGGAGCTGCTCAGAAGATCTTGGGAATGGAGATTTACAGGGACAGGTCGAAGAAGAAGCTTTTCTTGTCACAGAAGAGCTACATCCAGAAGATACTGTCGAGGTTTGGCATGTCTTCAGCAAAGCTCTTAAATACTCCTAGTGCTTCAAATGTTCATCTATCCTCGGCTTATGCACCACAGTCAGAGGCTGAGAAGGAGTACATGTCGAGAGTCCCATATGCTAGTGCAGTAGGTAGCTTGATGTACGCTATGGTATGCATTAGACCTGATCTTGCACATGTTGTTAGTGTTGTCAGCAGGTTCATGATACAACCTGGAAAGGAGCATTGGCAGGCTATGAAGAGGATCTTCCGGTACCTTAAGGGTACACCTGATGTGGGGATTAGCTTCGGAAGTGATACAGAGTGCTTGGTGTCTGGGTATTCTGACTCGGACTATGCTGGAGATGTTGACACGAGGAGATCGATGACCGGTTATGTATTCACTCTTGGGAGTTCTGTAGTGAGCTGGAAGGCAACTCTGCAGTCGGCGGTGACGTTGTCTACTACTGAGGCAGAGTATATGGCGTTGACAGAAGCTGCTAAGGAGGGAATATGGTTGAAGGGACTGGTTGGTGATCTTGGTCTACATCATGATCAGGCAGTGGTGTATTGCGACAGTTTGAGTGCAATATGCTTGGCCAAGGATCAAGTCCACCATGAGAGGACTAAGCACATCGATGTGAGGTATCATTTCTTGAGGACATAGAAGAGGATTAAGGTGAAGAAGGTTGGCACCGCGGATAATCCTGCTGATATGTTCACGAAGCCGGTTCCACATGGCAAGTTCCAACACTGCTTGGACTTGCTGAATGTCTTGAGTGGGTGACTCCGCCCTACGGGGCATTGATGGCGGGAGAGAGAGAAGGAGCAGAGTACATCAGAGATTTCAGAGGAAGAGGATTCAAGTCAAGGTGGAGATTTGTTGATGTGACTTGAATCGGACTATCAGCCGCTACGACTGGTAATCGGGGTTCTGGGCCTGGTCTGTAACCGTTTCCTTTGCTAGATTGGATTAGGTTTAGACCCACATGGAGAAGTACTATATATACTTCTCATACTCCTCTGTAATCTGTAATCTCCTTGATATAGTGAAACTGGCTCTCTCTCGCCCGTGGACGTAGCTAACACACATCGTGTTAGTGAACCACGTAAATCGTGTGTCGTGTTTTTCGATTCTCGCTCTCGTATTCTTGCTTTGTCGATTCCGGCGATTTTCCGATCCATAGCAGTGCGTTTATAACATTATACCTTTAAGCACTAAAAAATCCTCTTCACAACTTGTTAATGTTCCACCTATATTGCACCATGAACTTGCTTACAACATAAACATTATGTGCAAGATCAAGCATAGTGCATACCATAGCATACATCTAGTTACATAATGCACTAGAGTATGAGACTTGAGACATGTACTCCTTCTTAGCTTCATATTGAGGTGCATAGACAGAGGGTAGATGAACCATTGAAGCAGTAGGAGTGTTTACGAGCTTTTTTAATGACATGCCAAACCTGGACACTATCTTCTCTAGACATAGCTTTTCTGTGATAGAAAAAGTTTCTTATGAATCTTTCCCTATAAATCTCTATACCAAAATATTCTGAGCAGCTTCCAAATCCTTCATCTCAAACTTAGCATTGAGAATACCCTTCAACTTCTATATATCATACTTGGATTTCGAAGCAATGATCATGTCAATATAACATCTACACATATAACCAGATAAATCATCAAATTATCATTAGCCTTTCTTGTGAAATAAAAACAATAATATGGACTTCTGATGTACCCTAGCTCAATCAAATAGCTGTTATACCTTTTTCATGTATATACACTTGCAAGCTTCTTCCCATGTGGTCGTTTGACTAGCTCCCAAGTCTAATTCTTGTCTAGTGATTGCATCTCATCTCCCATTGCAGCAAGCCATTAAGTAGAATCACCACATGAATAGAGGCTTTGTAGGTAAGTGACTCACTCATATCATTTATCAACCACTTCGACAACCTAAAATTCTTAAGCCATCATATCCTCAAAGCAATACCTCTTTAGAGGTATTTTGCACTGGCTCCCTTTTGTCAATCAAAAGCTACAGACGGTTGAGCTTGTGTACTGAACCTTAAAGATTCTGGCATATGAAAACAACCACATGTAAATATTCTCCACTGTGGTGTTGTAACTCACTCTCATCTAGAAAATTTTTGCAGCCCACAAATACACTCTTCTAAGGGAAACAAGATAAAAGGTGACCAGACTCGATATCTCTTAAATCCATCTCTGAAACCCACAAATAAACTCTTCTTAGATCTTGTATTCAATTTACCTACGTCCACATGATAGTAAATAGGAAAAGAAACAACTTTCAACAAAGAGTAATCAACATGCTTATCATACCACACCTCATATAGGGCGTTTGACATTCGATAATAGTGTGAGGGTCACATTTGATAAGATAGCACGCCATGCTAACTACTTCTGCAAAAAATCTTCTCTCTAGTCAAGCATCAGAGACCCTGCACCTTGCTCTCTCCAACAATGTCTTATTCATGCATTCTTTCATCCCATTATGTTATGGTGCATCTCTACAGTGTAATGACGAGCAATCCCTTTATTTTTGCGGAATTTGTTGAACTCAGAACTGCATAATTCCAGTCCATCGTCAGTTTGCGGCCTTTTGATCTTCTTACCAGTTTGATTCTCAACCAAATTCTTCCACTACTTGAATGTCTTGAAAACTTCATTTTTATTATTCACCATAAATCCCCAAATAAACCTTGAGTGATCATCGATAGTTGATAATAAAAAAGGACTTCATCCAATAGATTCAACTCGAGAAGGACCACAACAGTCATCGTGGAGGTAATTATGTATCCTCTTCAACATGTGAATACTCTCTTTGGAAACTTATTGCAATGCAACTTCTCAAACACACATTGTTCGCAGAATTCAAGACAGTGCACCTTGCGCCCACAAAGAATATGTCACATTGACAGAATTTGCATCCCTCTTTCACTCGTTTGACCAAGCCTCATGTGCCAGAGAGTGGTCATATATTCCTTGTGAATTTCAAACGATGCACATCAGTAGAACCTAACATCATAGAACCTTGCAAAGCATGCAAGGTATCATGTTTCATACCTTTTGGAATCCTCTTTGAACTCTTGCGGGCATAAAGAACTCTGTGTTTCCCATTGAAGTTGAAACCCTTGATGTCTAGTAGGATTAAATAAATCTGATTCTTGATCATTTTAGGAACATGCCTAACTTCATTCATAATATAGAGAGAACCATCAAGTTTCGTACTATGATGGAGCCTATTCCAACCACTTTGTAGACATCTCCATTAGTCATAACCATGTTTTCTCATATATCTTCTTGTAGGTAAAATAGTCCATGTTCGTATAAATATGGTAAGACGTTGTAGTATAGGAAAACCACACATCTTTACGATCTAATTTTTCATCTACTGTTACGACGAGATTGTCATCAAAACTGGTGTCAGTTTATGTTATTGTAGCAGAACCTTGTTTCTTCTGGTACCCCTTTATCCTATTGCAATTTTGTTTCTGATGCCCCTTTTCTTTACATTGGTGACATGCATCGTTTCGCTCTGGACCAAGACCTTTAGAATTCAAGTTTGTGTTCGGATTTCCTTTTCCATATTTCTTTTTTCTCTTACCACCTATAACCGCCAACCCATATGCTTGATTGTTTGTACCAGAACCGAAAAGCCTTGCATCAGACCTCTCTAGTATGAACAACATATCTAATATCTGCGAGAGAGAGGCTACCTTTGCTGACAATAAAAGAACCAACAAAATTCTCATATGACATTGGCAAAGATACCAACAAAATTAGGGTATCATCTTCATCGTCTAATTTAACATCGATATTATGAAGAACTAACAATATGGTGCTGATTTTTTTATGATGATCCTTAGAGGGTTATCTTCTTGCATACACATGATGAACATATGTTACTTCAAATACAACTTGTTGGTTAAAGACTTCGTCATGTATAGACTTTCCAGCTTCATAACAGTCCAATGATAGTTTTCTCATCAACAACTTATGAGCTGATGTCATCAGACAGACAAAGCATGATAACCAATTTGGATTTCTCCTCCAAAGTACTCCACTCTTCATCATCGACCCTATCTTCTTTGGTTCACTAGATTGCGGTCCCCACGGTTTTGTTGTATTAAAGTGCTTGCATCTTGATCTACCATATACAAAACTTGTTTATCCCTGTGAACTTTTGGATCTCCATAATTAGGGGTGACAATCGGTTTCCCGGTTATCGGTATAACTGGTAACCGAACTGATAACCGCCAGTTACCGGTTATACCGATAACCGAAAAACTCGGTTGTCGGCTGAAGTTTTTGCAGCACCGGTATACTGCCTCCCCACCCAGTATATACTGCTGGTTTTCCGGTTAACGGATACCGTGTGGGAGAGGGGCAAAAACGCAGCGCACTGGACAGGGCCACAGGGGGGTTCGACTAAAACGAACGAAAGGCCAAAAAAAACTCTAATGCCCACTTGCCACTTCTCTTCTCCTGCTCCATCGTCTCAGCGAGATTCCTGTAGAGGGCAGAGCCGCAGCGGGACATCGCTTCACGCCTTCACCCATCGCCATCCGGCGCCTCGCCTTCCGACCTCCCGCCGACACCGCCTTCCACCCTTCCCGCTCCCACAGTCCCACTTCCCTCTCCGGTTCTCCTTCCTCTACGACTCTGCCTTCCACCCTTGACAGACGACGCCTTTCTCTTCTCCAGTCGCCGGCGACGAAGCTTGCCTTCGTCTTCACCAGTCGTCGCCGGCCCGCCGCTCTGTAAGTTCCCTTCTCTTCCTCTTGCCTTCATCTTTCTTCTTCCCTGCCCCTCCTTGTTTATGTTGGATTGTTGGTTTACTTTTTCGTGGATGAACAGAGGGAAGAGGCAGAGGCGCAGAGCTACCGAGCTCCTCGAACTCGACCAGCGTCCAGCAGCCAGCCCATAAGTGCAGAACAGCAGTCGCCAGTCAGCAGCAGCCCGCAGCAGAACTGAACAGCAGCATCTAGCAGATTTGAATTGGAAGCTAAAGTGAAAAAAAATTACAAATGTATGAGAAATTTGATTTTTGAGTTGATAATTAGTTATGTGAAATTGTGAATGGTGTTTGGAGCTTTGAATTAGACAATTAGAATTAGTGATTGAAAGCTTGGAATAGTCAGTATACTCTAGACAGTAAGTAGTGTTGTGTAATTGTGTTTGATACTTTGATGGAACTTGAATTGAATTAGTGAACTTGAATTGTGAACTAGACAGTAGTGTTGTTGATTCCTTTCCCCATCTAGTTATGCATTCATTAATGAGAATATGAGATTATGTTTATATGTTAACTTACCATTTGTGTTTAGTATGCCTTGAATTGTGCAATGTCAGTCTTGTTTCTTAATGAGATTATTGTATCTCTTTTGTTCTGCTTTCTCATTTTCTAAGAGAAGTTATGCCATAAAGTTGTACTTTCATGGGTGAATCTATTACTGATGGCACTCTAGCTACATTCTTAAAACTTAAATGATTTTGTTGATTTGTGTCCATTTCTTGTACTTTTGTAGGACAAAAAAATCAAAGAAAGCTGGTTCGATACCTCCTCGTCCTCGAAGCTCTTCAAAGGAAGGGAAGGCTTCAACTAGTTCACCTTCCACTACGCAAATCCACCTCCTCCATCGGCAGTAAATCCACCACCTCCATCTGCAGCAAATCCGGCTACTACTACTGGTGTTGCTAGTGAGGTACCTGGTGTGCAAAAAAAAAAAATTGACAAGGGGAAGAGGAAGAAAACGTCTAAGTGGTGGATCCCTTATGATGAGGTGCTAGTGGATGACTATCCATTTGGAAAATGCAAACGGTGTGGGACACTGATCAAAGCTCATTCTACCAACAATGACACTACTGGTTTGAAAAACCATCACCTGATGTGCGAGAGGAGGTCGAAGGAATCCAGTGGGTAGTCGGTATTAAACTATCAAGCTAGTGGGACTGGTGAGGTAGGCTCTCTTACTCCGTGGAAGTTTGATCAGAACAAAGCTAGACATGCATTAGCTATCATGATAATCTTGGATGAGCTTCCGTTTCGATTTGTTGAACGGGAAGGATTTAGGAGATTTATGGCAGTAACTCAGCATTTGTTTGTGATACGTGGAAGGCAAACAATAAGATCTGATTGTTATGTCATTTTTCTGGAGAAGAAAGAGATGTTGATTGAGTTTCTTAACTCAAAGTGCAAAGGAAGGATTTCTATCACTACAGATACATGGACTAGTGATAATAACCAGAATTATATGTGTCTTCGGGTGTTTCGACTAGGTGGAATTCCACCTATTTGATGTTGGACTCTGCAGAGAGGTTTGAGAAGGTGTTTAAGGTCATGTATGATAGTCCTACTGATGCTTCCTTTTGAGACTATGTGGACTCCAAGAAGGGTCTTCCGTCTAGAGAAGATTGGAGAAGCATTAGGCATCTCATGAAGTACCTGAAGTTATTTTATAATCTTACTCTTCGTGTATCAGGTATGTGAATGAACTATCAAATTTTCATGTCTTAAAGTTAAAGTGAATGATTTCTCACTTACATTTATTCTTTGTAATTTTTTCTTTGTATCAAGAACATCATATGTCACTGCACATACTTTCTGCAGAGCCATTGTTGATATTCATGAAGTGATTACTACTTTGAAGAAGGATGTAGATGAACAGATTCAAAGAATGGCAGAAAAAATAGAGGCAAAGATGAGAAAGTATTGGTTTGAGAATGACGCTGATGATGAGGAGGATAACCTTAGAATAAATAGGATAGTTTACATGGCCTGTGTGCTTGATCCAAGGCGTAAAGTATACTATTTGACTATGATGTTGGAAGAGATGTATGGAAAGTCAAAAGGGGAAGCTTTGGTAGATCAAGTGAAGAAAGAGATGGCACATTGTTCGAGGTCTACAAGGTGAAGTATGCATCTTCACCTTCTGATTCCGAAGCTACTACTCAGACTACTCCTCCTATTGTGACCAGTGCTGAGTCTTCTGTTATGGGAGGTGCATTTGAAGCTCGATTCCAGTAGAAGAGAAAGGAGCAACTTGAGAGGGGGGTCGAGTATCTGGTGAGTTGGAGTCATATTTGAGAGATGTTGGTGATGCTGTTAACGAGGAGATTGATGATCGGAAGTTTGACATTCTGAAGTGGTGGTCTCTTAACAGTGTTAGATATCCCATTCTTGCAGAGATGGTTAGGGATATATTAGCAGTTCCAGTAACCTGTGTTGCCTCGGAGTCCGCTTTCAGTTGTGGAGGTCGAGTTCATAGTCCTTTCAGATCATCTTTGAGCCCAAACATTGTAGAGGCCTTGATTTATGCTGAAGATTGGATAAGGTATGAAAGTGGAAAGACTGTAGATGAACTGAATGATAAGAAAGAAGATCAGGAGACAATCGAGTTTGAGAATGGTAAGAATTCAATTCATTACTCTAATTTGTATATACTCTTTACTATTAAGCCATTCCATATTTAAATTATTAATATTTGTGTTTTTTTCTTTGCACTAGTGGCTAATACTTTCCAAGCTCGAGTGGAAACTACTAGTGAAGTTAGAGCACATAACTTACCTGATGGGGTTGTTGAGGAGGACGAGGAGGAGGAGGAAGATGACGAGGAGACTGAGAGTGATGATATTAGTAGTGACGATGACGATGACGATCCTGAAGTTTCTCTTCTTAGGACTTTTAAGAAGAAATGTTATGTTAATGTTGGTGGTGGGACAATAAGTTCTATCGGAGAAGGAGGAACATGAGATGCTAGTTTAGTAGTTTATGCGTTTATTTATGTTGTGTTATTTGGGGACTTCTAAGATCCATTTTTATTATTAAGTTTGAAGTTTGAACTTGTGTGAATTTAGATTTTAGACATTGTCATTAATCATTATGCGCTTTGGTTGATTGACAATTATGTTGATTATCGTCCCTTTCAATTTCAATATTTGATGATACTTAATGAATTTCAGAATTTGAACTTGTTATAAATCAATTATGGTTTGACAAATGACAATTGTAATTCTATAAATTATACAAATTCTAAATATTATAAATAAGAGTTAAGAATTACATTATTGATTACATAAAATACAAAAAAAACCCATGGAATTTTTAAAAAAATTTCTCAGCCTCTCATCTGCCCACAATCGGTCCGGTTATTTCTCGGTTAACCAAACATGAATTTCGTTTCCCCGCCTTGGCTCAGTGTTTTTGGTATAACCGGTTTGTAACCGTTAACCGGTTAATCGGTTATAAACCGGTATCGGTATTCGGGCATGGTTTCATCGTAAACGGTATATCGTAATCGGTTCGGTCGGTAATCGATTAACCAGTTACTGACCGATTACCAGCCCTATCCATAATCATGGAAGCCATCATTGAATTTCAAAAACTCCAAAATATTAGTCAATCTTGGCTCTGATACCACTTGTTATGTCAGAAGGTAAATCAACAATGCAATAAAGTAAAAAAAACCATGGTCCATGAAACCGTACCGGACACCGTACCGGAAAAGTCAGCGGTAGGGTATTTTATGACAAAACCGTGGTTTAGCCGTAGTTCAACCGTTCATACCGTTAAATACCGCCTACCGGTTTAGCCTCCGATACTGGTATTTTGTGGTTGAACCGCCGGTACGATACGGTTTCATGGACCATGAAAAAAACACATAGATTTATATGGTTCATGAACACGATGTGAGTCAGCTAATTCACAAGCAGGAGGGACCAGTTTCACTATAATTATAAAGATATAAATTACAGAGAGATATGTATATATCAACTTCTCTGGGTGGCCAAACCATAACCCAACCTGGAAAGTTAAAGTTACCAAACCAACAACTACTAATCTATGTTCAAGTCATAACAACAAAATCGATCAAACCAGAGTCAGCCAAACCATGGTAAATAACTCCCCATTGCATCCTGAACCACCATTTCTTAGCTCAAACACCATATAGTTCATTCACTTCCAAATGCCGAAGCACAAAGCCAGAATCATCATCACCCTAGGCGGTGAGTAGGTTGAATGCAGATCCCCTAAAAATCTTATTCAAATTATCTAGCCCTCAAGCCTGCATGCATGTCAGCAAGGCTTGTAGCCAATCAAAGGCTTTTTTAGTTTTTAGTATTTTCATTCTGTGCCATCTAGAACACTTTCTCCCTTGTTTTTCGATTCTCCTATTATTCTTAATGGATGCGTATTGTTTCGTATCAAATCTGAATTTATATATTTTTGCGCCAAAAACTCATATTTCTGCTCTCAGAAGCTATTTACGCGCTTTCAGACCTTCGCTATAGAATAAATCTGGGCGAGACCTTTGACATGCTAAGATTGGAGAATCTCTTCTTCTGGCCGCTACACCTTCCCTTGCTTTATGAACGGCAATGGGCAGGTCCGGGCCGGGTATCTCGATATCTATACCCGCCCCGTGTCAGGTCGGGTCCAAGTCGGGTAATTTATTATGGGGCGCGGGTCGGGGCAGATCGACCCAATGGGTATGTAATTTATGTGAAACTTAAAAATATTCATTACTTTCATTAAAAGACCAAGAAATAAACCAAAATATGATAAAATGTAGTTAAAGTATTGGAGAAATTGAGGTTTTCACTTATTTACAACTTTATTATAGCTAAAATATGAGGTAATATGAGGAAAATTCTAAGTAATTTGACTAAGATTACATGTAATTTAGACAATAACGGGTCAAGAATATGGCGGGTCAGGGCAGGTCGGGTCGACGAGAGGTACCCATGCCCGCCCCACCTCAAAACAGGCCAAACAGGTATGATAAAACGGATCAGGTCAAAATTGTCATCCCTACCTTGCTTCCACATGCATGCCACCTGCTTCTGATATGCACAAAATTTTCATTTTGATATACATTGAAAAACAAAAGTCCAAAAGCACGATAACGATCATATGTTAACGAGTCGCGCTTCTATTTGACAGTTACTAAACTATATCAATATGCTAAATATTATACCACAATACACGAATGATTCATGTATTATATCATAGTTCACGGGACACATTTCTTATTTTACTAATTTACTATACTATAACAATGTTTAAATTTGTGCCATCATATTATACAACAATTTAATCCATATAAAAACATTTACATTTTGGTGAGGCACAAACTAAATCATCTGTAAACTATCTCTTTTCAATTCAACTCATAGCTAGTGATGATTATAGGGGCTTTTCTGGTCTTGGTTAAAGGCCCATGAGCTATGAATGCACCAAGTTATTTATATTAAAATACTAAAAATTAATTTTTGAAATTACTGGTGGCAATTAGTGTCATTTTGATCCCGATTAAACCCCCAGGCTTTTCACTTTCCGTTTTTCTTTTCCCTCTCCCACCACGCCTTAAAAACTCACGAAAAGTCGACCGTTGATACTCCACCTTTTCCACTCCCTCAAACTCTCACTAGTCACTAGTCGCACTCTCACTCGCCCACTCACCGCCACTGTCCACTGGTCGCTCCCTCAGAGAATTGAGCTGAGAAAAAAAAACGAAAATGCCGACACTCAAGAAGGTCGGCCACCGATCATCGGAACCGGACCCATCAATCGACAGGAACATTGGCATTCAGACGCCAAAGATTTCGGTCTACGAACAGACGAGAGATGAGAGAATCAGAGCTAACTTGGAGAGGATGCAGAAGCTCGGCCTCAAGGAACTCTCTCTCAACCTCAATCCACTTTCCCGGACCAAACCCAAGCAGCAGCGCAAAAGCTACACTAAGTTCTCCGAGATGCCCGACCTTTCTTGCCCACGCCGCCGCTCTTCTAGGTCAATTAAATTTCACTCCTTTTCACCTTTTCCCTTGTGGGTTTTTATTCCTTGCTTCTGATTCTTGTGATCTGCTGAAGGAGATGAAGTCTTGTGGAGTAGGGTTTTACTTTCCATTGTGAAAACCTTGCTTTCCTGCTTCTTTTATTGTTTGTTTCATGGATTGGCATGAGAATCTGGACATGAGAGGGTTAGGGTTTTGTTTGACCCTCCTTGTTGTTAAAGGAAATACTTGTGCTAATATGGTGGGTTGATTGTTGATGAGTACTTTTGGGGAATGAAGTCCTGCAATTAACTTGGTATGAATTTAGGCTGCAAAACATAGATCCCCCTAGCTATGCAGAAGGGGGGAAGTCGAAGATGGATGCGTTAGAGGATGACGAACGTGTGAATCGAAGAGCTGGTAGCAAGCCGGAGGTTTACTCGGAAGAGCAAGTGAAGAGGCTCGGGGGCACCGAGAGGACCTGGACACTTTTCGTGGATGGATATGGGAAAGATGGGAGAAGAATTTATGATCCCATTAATGGCAAGACTTGCCACCAGTGCAGGTCAGTCTGAACTCTGAAGTCCGTACTCTGAATTTTTTCTGCTATTTTGCAAGTTTATTGTAACTGGCCTTTGTTTCGGGAAAGTTATGGTATATAAGATGTGAATATGGTACGTAGTGGTGGGTTGATACCAGTTTATGGTTTAGGGGAGGGCAAGTTATCTCAGTTGTTTCAACATAGAAACTTAATGCTACTAACTCATTTTGAGTAAGCTGGGAGGGAGGTTATTCCAGTCTTTGACGGTTTAATTCCTGTGTTACTTACTCTCTTTATATGGTTACTAGATTAGAAGCCCGTGCTTCGCCACGGATGTTTATAGAGAAAACCTCCACTAATGCTTGCCTTTCAATGTTTAGGAAGGGATACCATCTACCCAAAGGTTAATCACAATCTACTGTAAAAAAAAAAAAAAAAAAAATCACCATTTCATTCTAATTCATGACTTGCACTACCAGATCGGGGAGATTAAATTTATTTAAAGATGAAAAGTAGAATGAAAAGAAAATTAGTTTAAGATCATAAAAACTCTGAAGCTAAGATAAAACTTGATCCCTGCATCGGAAGATGAGAACTTGCAAACATCAATCCGAGCCAAAGTGTAGAGTACACATATAAGAGCCAAACAAAAATAGTAAGCCAGTGCAACACATCATGAAAAAACAAAAATAGTAATTAGAATTACAAAACTAACGAAGAAAATGCATGCATGAATAGATACATTCATTCTTAACAATGATTTATGCAGAAGACAATACAAAGTTTTGACTCTCACATGGATCGGTTTCAGCTTTCATGTTGCTGCTTTCCCGCCTAATCAGTTGGCTTCATATCATTCAGAACCCAATGATAAGAAGTAATTCTCAAAGCAGAGCACGAACTGTAGATGCTAAAAGAAGAGAATTGCTTGAAAATTTCTACATTATCAATTGAGAAATCTACAACTAAATACTATCCATCAGTGTCCAATTAAACATGAGCTTTCAGAGGTGTTCGCTTATCTCGTGAAGGGATATGTCTTTGAAACAACATTGCAGCTCAGGACTGTGAATGATGTTTTGGATGAGAATTTGTATATAAGACAGCAAAATGCCTTCGGAAACTGTAAGAATGATATGCATAAGAACAACAAATCAGCTTGTTACATAAAGTAAATAATGAAAAAGGATATTGATCAGTCATGTACAAAGCTGAAAAAGACAATTATATAAACTGAATGGAACTAACTAAGGTGATGTTCTCTGGAATAATGGGGTCATTTACAAAGGTGACGTCAATCTACTTCATAATTGGATCCTTGAACAATCCATGTCAAAGATAAAACTGGTACAGCAATCAATTAAAACAATGGACCCATATCTGATAGCAAGAAATTAAGTACGTCGACTAATTGGAATGGCCAGCTAGAGGGAACCAACAACAAACCACATTCGAGCTATCAGTGTGAAGTAGAGCTGACATACATGCGTTCCACGTTCAGATATAAATCTCCAGCATGCTTTTCATTGTTCAGTGCAAAAAGCAATGTTGAACGCAAGAATCAACAAAAACAAAAGGGACATACATATCAAGATTGGTGGCAACACATTAAATTTAAAACCAACGCTAATCTGAAACCCACTATGATTCAATTCAATTGTACCCCAAGATGCCATAGGTCTTCCAAAATCAAGAGAAGTCGAAGGCATGTAGGGAAAAGCAGCAAACTAAAGCAGATGAAGAAGAAAAAACAACAGGTAGCCATTACCTGGAGCCTGGAGGAGCAAAGAAAAATAAAATGAGCCTAAGGTCCAAAAGACCAAAAAAGAAACACTTAAGTTATCATCTGCTTTTCTTATTCTGCATAAAAATTATAAATCGATACCAACCGTTAAAAACCTCAGAAGTGTTTGTGAAAAAGTACTGTTGCAATGGTGCCAATCTCATCAAAAGCAATTGACTTTGTTAATCTCATGAGATCGATAACTTCCCTAGCTCTACCAACCTCTTCTCTGTTGTAATATTATATGGTTACTTATAGGAAACCTACTGTAATGTCCACCTTTGCATTATAACACCAACAACTACGATTGAATATGAACAAATAATAGGGAAAGTAAGAATACCAATCCAAATCACACATGCAGGAACAAAAAAACCATACCTCCTGTATAATTATGCAGATGCACAAATCTCAATATCAACATAACTCAAACTAAGAAAATGAGAACACTTGGATTCAATTCCCTAGCATGTATCACTATCAAACTAAAAAAGTTGGGGGTTTACCATTTCCCTAGAACTCTATCATCATAAGAAGATATATGAGAATTTGATCTATAAAGCCAATATGAATAAGAATTTTCATAGCTTAGTTTGATTGGAAGTAGAATAGGTTAAATCAATGTATAGGGATGTTTCACTGGGCTCTTGCCACCCTCCACAATTAGTCTCATATCAAATCCATGAATAAATTGGGTTCAATCTCAAATCACTGGGCTCTATTCACTGATCTACAATACTTGTGTTCATTCAGCCAATGGGTGAAAAGCAATAGTGTTGTCAAAAGCATTGTCAATTTAATTATTAGAAATGAAAGGAATCAGTAAATCATATCTATGAACAAATTGGGTTTGAACATTAGCTATTTGCGGTAAATGAACAGAAAGTAAATCCATGAACAAAAAGTCAGGGGAGCTAAATCCAAGTTGTTGACTCACCTAATTCCAGTAATGGATGTCGCCGCCAGGAGATTCTCCAGGTTCCAATGGACAAAAAGAGTCACAGTTAGGCCAATCTTCGGCGGAGTTCATTGGATGTGGAAAAACTTTGCGGCGACCGTCTTGTCGTCTTCTTCAAGAAATTGAGAAGGGCAAGAGGCTTGGCTCGTAGGAGACAGATTGAAGGAGCTGCAGCGAGGGTTTCAGCTCAAGCTTAATTAAATCGAAGGAGGAAAGGACAGTAAAATCCGGAGAGAAAAGAGAGGTCGAGATGATAGAGGAGGGGATGCGGCAATCACTTTCCTTTTCGAATGCTACCGGCCGCCAAATCTGGGAGGCTCCTCTTAAATCCTTGAATCGCAGCCAATGTCGCCGGCGCTGAGATCTTTATTTTGGTCTTTCAATTTTGCGCGTGGAGAAGAAGGAACGGGGAGAGAGAATGATAGAGAAAAAAAGCAGGAGAGAGGAGGTTTAGCGATATGGATCCAACGGTTCGAGAATAAAGATCCAATGGCTTTTGTAGGCCAGCCCAAAATGATTTCACTTGGGATTAAATAAAAACGACAACAGCGTATCTATGCAACAAACGTGAACAGTAACCTCCGATTTTTTCTTGATGAACAGTAACTCCGAATTTTTTGGAACTTGAGACTTAATAATTCTAATAATAATAATGGTATTTAGTTATTTACTTCATGCTATGACAACTTACAAGATGAAATTTGTCATATATGCAGGCAGAAAACTCTCGGTCATCGCACCCACTGTAGCAGTTGCCAAAGGGTGCAAGGGCAGTTTTGCGGAGATTGTTTGTACATGAGGTGTGGTTTTCTCACATTACCTTGCCATTGTTTCCAGTACATTACCTCTTGCAGTTTTGATCGTTTGGACAGACATTTAACTAACAAACCTAAGTGGAACACTTGCTGGTCGTGGGTTTAATAACCTTGGATCAACTTGTTTTGCAACTTGCTAGCATTAAGCTAATCATCGATAACTGAGAATTGAAATCCTATATTAATTTAGCATTTAATCCTTCCTATGTTCTTCAACTAGATATGGGGAGCATGTACTTGAAGCCTTAGAAGATCCAAACTGGATATGCCCAGTCTGCCGTGGGATATGCAACTGCAGCTTTTGTAGACAAGCAAAAGGGTTTGCTCCCACCGGAATTATGTACAGAAAGGTAAGTGAATGCTGAAATCTGGCCTTCCTATGCTATCGGAGTAGAGGGATAAAGTTTGTGCCTTTATGTTTGTATTTTGTCTTTCCAGATATCAAGCTTGGGGTACAAGTCAGTTGCACACTACCTCATGCAGACCCAACGTCCAGAAACCAATGTTGCCGATGAAAGCTCAGCTCCGTCAAGTGGAGAATCTGCTCAAAGATTACTTGAATTTTCAAATACCAAAGAAGCAGAACCAAAGGAACCTTGTGAAATCAAGCATCAAGAAGATACACCTGTGCAGCAACCTAATTCTGAAGAACTCAAACCTGGCAGTGAAACTCCCGTATTGAATAGCGAGATAAAGAGATTGGTGTGGTTATCAGATACTGAAGTAGGTTGTGACTACGCAAAATTTATTTCAGCAACTCCTCCTAAAAGTGAAGGGAGGAGAGAAAACAAACTGAGAAGTGAAGAAGAGAAGGAGAAAATGGCCATTAACTTGGAGGCGGGGCAAAGGAGGCGGAGCAGGAGACTCAGCGTAAGTGATGATCAGAATGAGGTTGAAATAACAATGGTGAAGGAGGGGAAAGCTTCTGGAAGGCTTCGTCCAAGGAGTGGATTAGAACCTTTTGGTGGCAACACTAGTAACCAAGCTGCTGCACCAAGTCCCGATAGCATCGGTGCAAGGCTGCGTCAAAGGCGCAGATTATGTGCTTAAACTATTGAGTTCAAGGAGAAGATGAGTCTCCTTCACGTGGAGATGGCAGTTGCTTGAGACATAGACACAAAGCAAGATGAAGACTTTTTGGGTGGGGGAGAGTCCTGTGTCTTTATTTTGTGAAGCGGATTGTAGATGTAATGTAGACATTGTTAGTTCTAGTTTATGAACACTCTAGGTTTCCTCTTATGTGGGATTGGTGCAAAGATGATGATAACATTCTAGGACAGGAGCATGGTTCGTTCAAGCTTTTGAGCCTGCAGAAACCGAAACCGGAGATGGTTCAACCGCCAGGCTGGTCCAAGCGGTCAAACGGTTTAGAGGCACTTGATGATTAGTTACACTATGTTTAGCAACAAGTGGGGTGCAAGTTCGAGTGGGTGCAAGTTGAGGGGTAAATTGTTGGGGGGTGCAACTTGGTGGAGGGTGTAAGTGGAAGGGTAAATTGTTGTTTGGATGAAAAAGTAGGGTGGTGCAAATAAAGTAAAAAGTAAGTAATTATATTATTATAAAATAAATTTATCAATTTATAAAATATTATCACAAAATAATACATGAAAATTCAATATATAATAATAATAAATAATAAATAAAAATAATTTTAATAAAAATAATTATTATATAATAATGCTCAAATATAATTATTTATAACAACAATACGCGATATCCTCCGATACTTCGGAAGCTTCCCTTCACCCAGCGCCTGCCTACACACACAAAGAGGAGGGCGCCTCGGCCCGTTAATCCTCCGACGCCCAAGTTAGTTCCTTAAAGAGAGAAGTGCTCTCAAGTAGTAACTTTGGTGCGAGAGAGTCCAACCTGCGTAAATGCTACCAACGGCCCCTATTTATACTCACCGAACTCGAGGTTGATTTCCTCCACGTCATTGTGCCCATTTAATGCTTTGTACTCTCTTTGTCAGACACCCCAACCAACTTGTCAGGCTTCTGACGCGTGACAGGCGCCCCCAGGTGAAGGACCACCAGCCAGCCTGGACTCCTTTGGCCTTTAGCGTTTTGTCTTCATGCGCCCTTCCTCTTATTTGGGCCTTGAGGTATTTCCCAGGATCCTTTTTTGGGCCTTGCCCCCCCAATTCCCTTGTCTGGGGGCCCAAACCCCTAATTGCTGGGTAATACCCCAACAATTGCCCCCCCAGTTAGGCACTCATGGCTTCATCTTTGAGCGCCTGACTGATTCTCTTGCTGAGGTCTGGTGTCTTCTTTGTTATGGGACGCCCACTTCTGGGCGCCCTATGTTGTATTTTTACTTTTTTCACGGTTCGGGGGGGGGGACTTTTGCCACTCCTTTTCGCTGGCGGGCGTCCCGTCTTTGATGATGCCCATTTAATGCTTTGTGCTGCGTGGGCGCCTCTTCATGGCATCATCCGTGAGGGCGTCCCTAGCCCTTATGTTCCCCTCACGGGGGGAATTTTGATGTGAGCCCCACGTTTCGCTTGGCGGGAAATTTCGAAATTTTGAATATGGAGATTGGAAAATTCGAAGTGGGGGAAGCTCAAAAGTCCGCCCGTGATACTAACACGTGGCACGCCAGCGTGACTCCTGACGCGGACTTTCGCTGCCTATAAATACCCCCTCCTCCCTTAGTTCCTGTCACTTTCTTCCATTTGACTTCTCTCTAAGACTTCGCTCTGACCTCTCTCTAGACTCTGCTCTGCCTTCTCTCTTGTCAGACTTTGCTTGCGTCACCTTCCTTCCTCGTGTCCGTCCAAAATGTCGACCTCACCACAAGACAAAACTTCCGGACAAGGCGCCCAGGGAGCAGGCGAATCTGGTGCGGGTGCTTCGGGCGCAGGCGCCTCTGGTGCCGGTGGCGGGGCAAGGCGTCAGACCCAAGACGGTAAGGAGTCCTCTGCCTTTCTTTAGTTTTGTTTAGTTAATTCTAGTTACTTAGGGTAGGGCGGCACTTACCCCGCGTCTCCGTTGCGCCTGGATCGTTTGTTGGTTTAGAGGGGGCGCCTGCTTCGACCTCTGCCGGACCATCAAGCTCTTCGGCGCCCGGCTTTCTGCCCGCGGACGGATCCTACAAGATCACCACGTGGGAGAAGTGCTTTCCCCCGGACCATCTACCAGTGGAGACGGCCCATTTTCCTTTCGAGGTGGCCGGGCCGAAGCATGAGTCGACGGTCACTCTGGCGCGCGTTCATGAACTCGTCACTAGTCTGCAACTGCCGCGCGACTAGTGGTATGCGCCCCCTTCTCCTATCTCGCGAGTGGGCGTCTGCGGGCCCAAGTGGATCGGGGTGTACCAGGAGTACTTCCGATTCGGGCTGCGCTTCCCCCTCGACCACATTATGGAGGGGATCCTGACGACGTGCGGTTGCTCGTTGGGGCGCCTCTCCCCCTCTGTCATTACCATCGTAATTCTATTCAAGTTGAGGTGTCGGGAGAACAACGTGGAGCCCACCTTTAACTTGTTTAGGTATTTTTTTAAGATGGCGCCCCTCGACAACTGTTTATCACTTCAGAAGCAGAAGAAGCGCCCGTACCACTTCGTGTCATGATGTCCCAAGCTCAACCATACATGGTTCAACGGCTTCTTCTTTGTGAAGGCGTATAGGGACTCGTTTTTTGAGAGTGGAGGCGCCTTCCTTAGGCAGTGGGAGTTGGGAAGTGTAGAGGAATTCAACTCGACAGTTGTACTGTCCCCAGCGGAGAAAGAAGGCGCCCGCTTGATTTGCGCGGAGCGTGTGGACTTGCGTCCTGCGGAAAACCGTCCTCCCATTATTGAGGCGTATTATAATGATGGTCTGTAGGCGCCTAGGTTGCTCTGTATTTTATATTGTTGTGTCTTCTTTGTACTTTAACTAACTGTGATCACCATTGTGCAGGGTCGGATTACTCCAGCATTGCCAAGCTGATGAAAAGTCGGCTTGCTGCGGTGGCGGCGGGTTCGCCACCGCCTGCTCGCCAAGAGCAAGCGCCACCAGCTCCCTCGAAGAAGAAGAAGAGGGCTGTGAAGGGAGGCGCCCTTCGCGCGAAGACTGCCATCGTGGCGTCTTCCGCCCCGGAGGAAGGTGAGAGGGCGCCTAACTCCGAGCCAGCGGAGCAAGAAGCTAACTCCGCGGAAGAAGAGGAAGAGGAGCCTCTGCTCCGTCGGGGGAAGAGGGCTGGTTCTCCCTTAGCCTCTGCCAGCAAGAGGGCTGACAGAGGCAAGGGAAAAGTGGGCGCCGCTGATGCTGCCGGGGAGGAGGCGGAGGAGGAGGATGAGGAGGGGGAGGACGTCCGCTATCACCTCAACGAAGAGGGGCGTTATGTTGGCCCCGATGGGCGTCCTCCCATCTTTCGGCCACGCCGCACTGATGTTGGGCGCATCAACCTGCCCTGTTCTCCCTTGGTGGCCGTCGACCGAGGTTGCGCCATGGGTTTGGCGATTGCGGCCGCCAAGTCATGGCAAGTTCCCTCCAAGGTGAACGGGGATCACCTCTTCGCCGAATTGGCCCAAGTGGGCGCCAAGGTATATGCTTTTCCACTTGTGTTTTCTTGTGATTGTGGGAACGCTCTATTACTTGTACAATTTGCTGACTCTTCTTATTTAAATTATGTAGATCCTCCTCTTTGCCGAGAGGAGCGCCCGGCGCCTCAATGAGACAAGACGACAGGCGCTCGAGGCCTCCTCTTATGCTTCCCAGATGAAGTTAGATCTGGAAAACACAACTGCACGCCGCGAGCAGTTTGCGAAGGAGTGTGAGGAGGCCCAGATGAATGCGGCCATGGAGGTGTCGCGCCTTCAGGGCGCCCTCGAGGATGAGAGGAAGAAGTTGGCCGATCTCCAAGCGGAGAAGGATGCGCTGGCGCAGGAGGGGGGCGCCCAAGCCAGCGAAATAGACATCCTCAAAGAGGAAAAGAGGAGTCTGCAGGACGCCTGCAAGGAGACCAAGAAATCCTTGAAGGAGGCCCGGAAAGAAATTTCCGATTTGCGGCGCTCTTTGGACAACTTCGAGGAGTCGGAGGCTGGGAAAGGGATGTGCGCCAACGCTATTCTGACCGGCCTCGAGATTTTGAAGGTGAAGTTGCAGAAGGACCACCCCGACCACATTTGGGATCTCACTGAGATGGCTGAGTACGTGATCGGAGGATTGGAGACGCCTCGCTGCACGAGTGGGGCGCCCGAGCCTTCTGCTCCTACATCACCTTCTCCGAGGGCGGCTGGTGCCGAGGACGCTAACTCCGGCGCAGAGTAGAGAGTGGGCGCATTGCTTTTGTTTTCTTTCTTTCTGTCGCACAATTTGTATTTGTCTTTCCCTCTTTTGTTTTCTAAATATAAAGACGCTTGCATCGTTCTTATCGTTTACTTGACTTAGATTGTTTTTATGGGGTGGATGAAATGAGGCCACTGTGTGGTTTCGGGCGCAAAGTTGGGCGCTTTAATGTTTCGTGTGAGGGCGCAATGTTAGGGCGCTTTTGCAAAGGATGGGCGCGAAATGTGGCGCTTTAACTCACTCGGTATTGCCGGGCGCGACGTTGGGGTGCTTTTGTGTCATACAAAACGATAAGAACAACACGAAATCACTATTGGGGCGCTATGGAATGGGCGCTTTGGACACAATACGATGCTATTTTTCGGGCGCTTTAGTCACAACACAAACATGTCTACCTACTTGTCTTGACATAAAACAAACACTTTCGAAACCTCATTCCCTTTCACGTCCTTGTCAAATCGAGGCGTCTTCTCCAGATATGGCGCCCGCAAAGTAAAGTTGCAGGTTTTGCGCATTCCACGTCCTTTGCACTGCTCGGCCATCAGTATGCTCTAACTTGAATGTACTGGGTCCTACCACCTCCCGGATTCGATATGGGTCTTGCCATTTTGGTGCCAACTTCCCTTCGCGGGCATCGGAGTGAAAGTCACGTTTGAGGACCAGGCCGCCTTCGGTGATCCCATGGGCACGCATCTTTTTGTTGTAGTACCGGGCCACTTGCCTCTTCATTTTTTCCAGGCGGATCGCCGCTACTTTCCTCACCTCGTCCACCATGTCTAAGTCACTGGACCGTGCTTCGTCATTGTCATTTGGATCATACTGGGCAACGCGGTAACTCGGGGTGTTGAGTTCCACCGGAATGACTGCATCGCTCCCGTAGGTGAGGGCGAAGGGTGTTTCTCCAGTGGCAGTTTTGTAGGTCGTACGATGCGCCCACAGCACGCTTGGCAGTTCCTCCACCCATCTCCCCTTGGCGCCTGTCAGTCGTGTGTGTAAGCCATGAAGAATGCTTTTGTTAGCTGCCTCCGCTTGGCCATTTGCTTGTGGGTAGGCCACCGAAGAGAAACGCAACACGACCCCATTGTCATCACAAAACTCTACGAACTTTTTGCAGTCAAACTACTTTCCATGATCCGTGAGGATGGATTCAGGCAAGCCAAACCGGGTGAATATGTTCTTTCTGGTGAACTTGCGCACCTGGGCCTTTGTGACTGTGGCCAAGGGCTCCGCCTCTATCCATTTGGAGAAGTAGTCGATCGCCACTATCAAATACTTCATCTGACCGGGCGCCTTGAGAAAAGGGCCCAAAAGGTCCATGCCCCACTGGGCAAACGGCCAGGCTCCTACGTTGCCTTGCATGGGCGCTGCCGGAATGTGGATGTCATTTGCATGGATTTGGCACTAGTGACAGGCGCCCACGTGTGCCCTTGTATCTCGCCTCATTGTCGGCCAGTAAAACCCCTGTCGCAGCAATGTTTTTTCCAGACTTCGGGCGCCCGCGTGCATGCCACAGGTCCCACCATGTACCTCCTCAATTGCCCCCTGCTTTCCTCCTCGTTTAGGCACCTTAAATAAGCCCCTGTATGGGATCGTTTGTACAGTTGTCCCTCAATTATGGAGCATCTGGCCGCCTTGCGACGGAGGCGCTAGGCTTCCTTCTGATCGTTAGACACCACGCCTTGGGTTAGGAACAGAACGATGGGTGCCATCCATCCGGAACCGGCGTCCCCGCTGGATAAGGTAGCGACCAGGTGTTCGCGGGGTGCCTTAGAGGTGACTATGACCTTTCGTTCCTCTTCGAAGTCGACCGTCGTCGCTAGCTTGGATAAAGTGTCAGCATGGGCATTCTCTTCCCGTGGGATGTGTATGAAGGAGATTTCTCCGAACCACGCCCCAGCTCTCGCACTCTTTGCACGTACCCCTCCAGTGCTTCCTCCTTAACCTCAAAGACGCCATTAAGTTGATTGACCACAAGGGCCGAATCGGATCTGATCTGGACCTTGTGGGCGCCTAGTTCCTTGACCATGCTCATGCCGGTGATAACCGCTTCATACTCGGCGGCATTGTTTGTTTACAGCTTTGCGAATCGCAACGCAACTTCGTGCATCGCACCGCCTGGACTTATCATCACGATACCTGCTCCTACGCCCGTACGACTGGCAACCCCATCCACCTGTACTTGCCAACAGTCATTCGTGCCCTTCTCCGATTCTGCTACTCCCTCCGCAATGAAATCGGCCAAGACTTGCACTTTTATCGCCGGTCGGGGCGCATATCTGATGTCAAACTCACTCAACTGAACTGCCCACTTGACGAGGCGCCCGGCCACATCCATTGATCCCAAAGTAGATTTCAACGGCAAATTGGTGAGCACCACAATGGTGTGCGCCTGAAAGTATGACCTTAGCTTGGTCGACGCCATCACAACTGCCAAAGCAGCCTTCTCTATGGGCGCATATCGCCTTTCATGAGCAACCATGGTGCGGCTGGCATAGTACACCGCCCTTTCCTCTCCAGAGTGGGCTTCCCTTGAAACAAGCACCGCGCTTACCGAAACTTCCGACACAGCGATATAGAGATACAATATTTCTCCCACCTTGGGCGCCGTCATCATTGTCGGGGCGGCTAGGATTTGCTTCAGCTCTTCAAACGCTGCATCACACTCTGCAGTCCATTGGAAACGTACTGCCTTTTTGAGTGTCCGGAAGAAAGGGGCGGCCTTGTCCGCAGACCGGGGAATGAAGCGTCCTAGGGCCGCTAACCTTCCTGCCAGGCCTTGCACTTCCTTGGGCGCCTTTGGCGGGGCCAGTTGGAGGACAGCGTCCACCTGTTTTGGGTTGGCCTCGATGCCATGCTTATTGATAATGAATCCCAGGAACTTGCCTGCCTCGGCGCCAAATACGCACTTAAGCGGGTT
This sequence comes from Linum tenue, assembly GCA_946122785.1. Taxonomy (NCBI): domain Eukaryota; kingdom Viridiplantae; phylum Streptophyta; class Magnoliopsida; order Malpighiales; family Linaceae; genus Linum; species Linum tenue. The sequence goes on along the minus strand of CAMGYJ010000006.1, from coordinate 14,779,683 downwards.
GAGGCGGAGCCTGTGCGCCCGCATGGCTTGGAACGTCTCCCGCAACTCCTCAAGGTGGTCTTCGCGCCTTCGACTTTTGACAATCAAGTCGTCCACGTAGGCCTCCACGTTTCGACCAATCTGCTGGCGGAAGACATTGTTGACAATCCTCTGGTAAGTGGCGCCTGCATTTTTTAGCCCAAACGCCATGACCCGATAGTAAAAGTTTCCGAAGGGCGTCATGAAGGCCGTCTTGAGCCGGTCTTCTTCTGCCATCGGGATCTGGTGGTACCCCGAGAACATGTCCACAAAACTCAGCATCTCATGATACGCCGTGGAATCCACCAGTTGGTCTATTCGGGGCATTGGATAGGCGTCCGTTGGACACGCTCTGTTGAGGCTTGTGTAATCTACACACATTCTCCAATCCCCTGACGGTTTCGGCACGAAAACCACGTTCGACAGCCAAGTAACATAGGAGGTTTCTTCGACCAAGTTGGCGCCCATGAGCTTATCCACCTCGATCCTAAGCGCCGCCTCCTTTTCCGCCGATAAGTTTCTCCGTTTCTGCTATACGGGGCGCTTACCTTCTTCGACCGCCAGTCGATGCAAGGCCGTTTCGGGGGTGACACCCAGCATCTCTAAGGCACTCCAGGCGAAGAGTTTCGCGAACTCACTCAGAAGGGCGACGATGCGTTGTTTCATTTCGTCGGGCGCCTCTGCCGATATTCTCACTTGCCTTTCCGGGCGCTCCTCGTCTAGCGCCACCATAAGTTCCTTGTCGGCCGCCTCGGCCTCGGAACACCTCCGCTTCCGTCCCGTTTCTTTCGCGTAACGCGGGGCGCCCCGCCTCCGGGCTATACCTACACCTTGTGGCGCAATGAATTTCAACGTTTGATGGCAAGTAGAGGCTACACCATTAAACAAGGCCAGGAGAGGACTCCCCAGAATTGCGTTGTACGGTGACGGGCAGTCCACTATTCCAAAGTCGATGGCCCGCGTCACCCTTTGCTCCCCATCTCCCAAGGTAACCGGCAGGCGCACTCGCCCAATTACCCTAGCGGGCGCCCCAGAAAAGCCAACCAGCACCGACTCGGATGGCCTGATGAGTTCTGGCGATAGTTGCATGCGGACCACCGTGTCCTTGAATAACACATCCATCGAACTTCCCGTGTCCACAAGCATTCTCCTGACTTGGCACCCCGCCACCACTCCTTGTATTTCCAGGGCGTCCATGGATGGGAGCATGCACGCCTCCTCTGGCGCCCTATTGAAGCTGATGTCTATCGCCTCTTGCACGTCTGCCGATGCTGCCCTTAGGCGGCGATTTGCTTCTATTTTCTCTCTCAAGTCCACCGTCCCCGAAATAGCCTCTATAGTCAGGCGAACCCGTTCGGGCGCATTTTCTTGGTCGAGGTCGTATGGCGGGGGTGGCAGCTCTTCTTTTGGTCTTTCTACACCGGCCACACAGGCCCGGTGCACTCTTTCTTCGGGCTTCTTGACGAAGTCATTGAGCATTCCCCTGTCAACCAGGCCTTGCAACTCGGTCTTCAGCTGGTAATAGTCGGCTGTATGGTGCCCCACCTCTCGATGGAAGTCGCAATATCGATCTAGGTTCCGCTCGTTGGGCTGCCCTCTCATGGGACTCGGCCACCTGATATGATACCCCTTCTCCTTGACATGTTGGAGTACGTTTTTCAGCGTATCTGTATACTCAGCAAAGGGTCCCCTGGGCGTCGGGCGTCCATCCTCCTGGGCGGGGTGGGATTCGCGGGCGCATACCCCGCACCGCTCGTAAAGTGCGGCCTCCTTGCCGTCTCCGCCTCATCTCCTTTCGCCTTCCGCCTGTCGGCCCTCCTGGCCGCCAAAGTTTCTTCGAGCATGATTACCTTCTGCACTCTGTGGTCCAGATCTTCAGTGCACACCACGTCTCTCTTTGCCAGCGATCTGCACAACTCCTCGCTGGTGGTGCATTCGTTCAGGCACACCCCCAACACTGACGGCTGCGCATCCTTTACCGCCAGGGCCACCGATAACCACCTCTCATAAAACTCCCTCAACGCCTCTCCGTCTCTTTGCTTGATCTTGAATAGAGCGCCTATGGTCAGGGTGCGACGTTTCCTGCTGGCGAACTTCGCAAGAAACATCTCCGCGAACTGCTCAAAGCACTCAATGCGCCCTTCTTTAATATGATAATACCAATCGAGGACCACGCCCGCGAAAGTCGACGGGAACACTTTGCACAGGGTGGCGTCTCTACTGTTGTAAAGCTGCATTTTGGTGAAGTAACCGTTGAGGTGGTCCTCCGGATCAGCGGTCCCATCGTAGGTGGGGAGCGGGGGAATGTTGGTCCCCGCAGGCTCTCTTAGTATGTTACGCGCCAAGGGCTGCCTCACGGGCCCGTGACGAGACAGGCGTCCCAAAATTCCTCCGTTCCATCCTCCCGTTTCTGGCCCATCGTACTCTCGCGGGCGCCACAAACTGGGGCGCCTCTGATATCCCGACTCACTTTCCATCTCCGCCACCCTTTCTCTCTTCTTCGTTGGACTGGGCGTCATGCCTCCACTCCTCTTTAGAGCGTCGACCTCCCTTCGAAGCGCCTCGATTGCTCCGTCCTGGTCCTCGATGATTCTGAACAGTTCCCTCTTCGTCATCGAGGAGCCTTCCGACCTTCGAAACATATCATCACTTTCCTCTCCCTCTTCCATCTCGGGCACCAGTCCCCTTAATCGTTCCGACTGGTCCTCCGTTACCTCCTCCATTTCCCTTTCATCACTCATCGCCATCTCCTCACTTATGTTTCCTGGTTATATTCCCCTTCCTGGCGCGCCAATTGTTTGAGCCGCGATATCCTCCGATACTTCGGAAGCTTCCCTTCACCCAGCGCCTGCCTACACACACAAAGAGGAGGGCGCCTCGGCCCGTTAATCCTACGACGCCCAAGTTAGTTCCTTAAAGAGAGAAGTGCTCTCAAGTAGTAACTTTGGTGAGAGAGAGTCCAACCTGCGTAAATGCTACCAACGACCCCTATTTATACTCACCAAACTCGAGGTTGATTTCCTCCACGTCATTGTGCCCATTTAATTCTTTGTACTCTCTTTGTCAGACACCCCAACCACCTTGTCAGGCCTCTGACGCGTGACAGGCGCCCCCAGGTGAAGGACCACCAGCCAACCTGGACTCCTTTGGCCTTTAGCGTTTTGTCTTCATGCGCCCTTCCTCTTATTTGGGCCTTGAGGTATTTCCCAGGACCCTTTTTTGGGCCTTGCCCCCCAATTCCCTTGTCTGGGGGCCCAAACCCCTAATTGCTGGGTAATACCCCCAACAATAATCATTGGTCGAGCAACCTCGAAACTCAAAATCCAACTCGTAACTGGTCATCCTAAAGGGGTTCTCGTGCCTAACTTTAAATTGAATATGGTCAAACTTAGTCAAACAAGTTCAAATCTGTAAGTTTTAACTACTTATTAAAGTAAATCGAGTTAACTAAACTGTTCCTCTCTATCTTTTCAACAAACGCTTCTTATCTCTAATTTTCAATGCAAATTCGGGTCAACTAAGAGATATCGATTTGACTAGGCGAACATTGACAAACTTGCTCTCTGAGTCAAACGGTCAACCCCAAACAACTTCTACACTAATATAGATATAAGAAAAAAATTAATAATATTAATTATTATGTAATTATAATCTAATTAAAAATTCATAATTCCCCTCCTCCCCCTTTCCCCTTCCTTCCTTCCCTTGCACCCCAATTTGGGGTAAGCCGAAACAGTGAATTTACGCTCACGTTTTGCATCCCCTACTGTTACAAAATAAACAAACGGGGGTAAACACCTTGGAACTTGTATTTACCCCCAAACTTGCACCCCTTCCATTTACACCCCTTCCCAAACATAGTGTTAGGGGTCGTTTGGAAGTTGCGATAGTTTTGTTGAGATTGTCATTATGCATGTATTGTTTACAATGCATCGTTTTTTTGTTTTTTTAGCAGAAACAATACATGGATTGTTTCTGTGATGTGACAGAAACTATCACTCATTTTGAGTGATTGTTATATCTCAACTTTTAGTTGTGATTGTTGAGATAGTTGAGTTGAGATTGTTTTGTCTCAGCTTTTAGCTGATGCGACATACACAATCACACATACCAAACGTTGTATTCTACAATACATCAAATTCAACAATACATGTATAATATTATACATGCATTCTCAACAATACATCTATTTAACAATTGCAACTTCCAAACTACCTCTTAATTACCAAATAAGAACCAAACCTCTGTAGCCCATCCTAAAGGGTGAAAATCACCATTGGTCACTATACTTGCTTAATTAATTTATGTTTACCACTGGACTCGTTTTTAATTCAACTAAACCACTGAATTCAATTTAAAAACTCACCGTCCATCACTTTCGTTACAACTTAACGGAAGCCATATTAACGGTGCTGACAAAGCACTAACGATGATGACGTGGTGACACCTAGTCCCTATTATTCCACATAAGCCGTCTATTACTTAACCAAACTCTACCAAAAAGAATCCGAAACCCTAATTGTTTTCCCTATTATTCTATACGCTGCTGTCCATCTTCCCCAAAAGTTCCTGCTCATCTTCCCCAAAAGCCACGTTTGAGTTCTACCTGCACCCGCAAGCCGCCATGCCGCCGAACAAACCAACAAAATGAAGCAACAGAGGGAATCTTGATTATGGTAAGTACTTAGTGGAATTCAATTTTTTTTTTTATGGTTTTGGTGTGGGGTACCAGAAGTCGGTGGAGTGATGCCGAGGCCGGCCGCCGGCGCCACCGCCTTGTATCTGTGAATATATATGTTCACTTTCCATGATAATGCCTAGTCTAGAAGATGGGGTTATTTATGTGGGATTGGAGGGGGTTCTGCTGCCTTTAGGGAGAGGTAGATAGAGAAAGAAACATAATAAAAAATGAAAGCTTTCTCATGGGGTTTGCCATATGGACCACTTTTAATCTTCTCTATACCTTGTTTTTTGTCTTTTTGCATATTTGTCTCTACTAACAACAAGAAAAGGAGGAGCTAAAGATAGAAAGATGTGTATGGGATTGAAAAAGTAGACACGTAGCAAGAGGGTGGGATTGCCATGGACCACATATAATCTTTTCATTGTTATGTTGTTTTGTCTTCTTGTGTATTTTTGTCTCTAATAATAACAAGCAAACTATTGTTTTGCAGACAACGTATTATCTGAAAGCAGTGATGGGAGTTCTGATCATGAGGTATATTTTGAGGATAGTGATTACGATTTGATGGATAAGGAAGATGATTTGATATATGATAATTATGTTGATGAAGAAGTAGAAGCTGGAAATGGATTTGATTTTCAAACAGAAGGTGCTTCAAATCCGCAATCACCTATGGCTCATGATGGTGATATTGCTTATGATGGTGACGGAGAGCTTACTCATGTGGTTGAGGATGGAACTGAAATGGAAGAGGAATTTCCTGAGTTCAATGCAGAAGCAAATATGAATGATCCGGTATTTTTTGAAGGTCTCAAGTTTAAATCCTTTGATGAATTTAAGGAGGCGGCAAAGCATTATGCAATAAGACATAAAAAAAACATTCGGTTTAAGCATAATGACAAGCTGAGGGTCCATGCTGTTTGCCAAGATGGTTGTCCATGGGAAATATGGGTCTCCTACATGTCTAGTGAGAAGACACCTCAAATCAAGACATGTCGCTTACATCATAGTGAGCATTGCAGAAAAGTGTACAACATCAGATTTCTCAACGCCAGGTGGATAGCAAAGAAGTATCTAGAGAGGTTTAGAGTTGATCCTGCATGGTCTTGTCCCCTTCTAATTCAAACTGTCAAGGAAGATTTGATGCTAACCATGAGCCTGCCTAAAGCTCAAAGGTGTAGACGTGAGGCTTGGGTACTATTAGGTGGGCAAGAGGAAGATCAATACAAGAAATTATACGATTATGCAGGTGAGATTCGAAGGACAAACCCAGGATCTACTGTGATCATTGAGCAATTTGGAGGTATTTTTGAGAGGATGTATATGTGCTTGCAAGGATGCAAAGACGGATTCAAGGCAGGATGCAGAAGGTTCATATCCATCGATGGTTGTTTTATTAAAACCGATATTGGAGGACAATTATTAACAGCTATTGGTGTTGATCCTAATGATTGCATTTTCCCCATTGCATTTGCCTTGGTGAAGAAGGAAAATAGAGATAATTGGCAATGGTTTATTAGGAACTTGGTTGAAGATCTCGAAGTGGAAAATAATCCCAGTTGGTGCTTTATGTCTGATCGTCAGAAGGTAATTAAGATTAATAATTATCAATAACTTAGATGTTATTCCTCTTGTTTAATGTCTTATGTTCTTTCTAATATTTGAATTTACAATCACTTGTAGGGGCTGATTGCAGCCTTAAATGATGAGTTGTTCGACGTGGAGCATCGATTTTGTGTACGCCACATGTATACAAACTTTCGGAAGGATGTTTCCCGTGACTTGTTATTGAAAGACTTGCTCTGGAAGGCAGCACGAGCTACTACTACAAGTGAATTCAAGAGGTGGATGCAAGAGATTGGGAGGCAGAGTGAGAAGGCGAAGAATTGGTTGCATGATAGACCTTTTAGAGAGTGGTCAAGAAGTCATTTTCAAGTCCTATGCGGGTGTGACATGCTTCTCAATAATCTCTGTGAGTCTTTTAATCGTTGCCTACTAGATGCAAGGTGCCAACCCATTATCTCCATGTTTGAGGCCATTAGGTGCATGCTAATGAGACGTATGCATGTGAAAAACAAAGTTGGTGATAAAATGATTGGTCGAATTTGTCCCAAAATACAAACTAAATTGGAAAAGCTGAAAGATGAAGCAGCAAAGGGTTGTACAGCTACTTATGATGGAGAGAATCAGTACCAAGTTAGGTCCTTTGATGGACAAGTGGTAGTGGATCTTGCTGAAAAGACTTGTGCATGCAGAAAATGGCAGCTTTCTGAAATTCCTTGTAAGCATGCTATATGTGCAATTTGGGAGGCGAACGAATATCCAGAAGATTATGTTGGTAGTTGGTATACTGTTGATACTTACAAAGAAGTTTATAACCATTTTGTTCATCCTACCAATAGCAATGATATGTGGGAAGATAGTGGTAGGGATCCCATTCAGCCACCTCCTATAACTAAGGAAAGAAAGATGAAAAGGGGAAGAAAGCCTAAACAAAGGAGGAAGGAGAGTGCTGAGTTGGAAAACACAAGTAAGAATGGTAAACATAGATTGAGCAGGAAAGGAGTGAAGCTGAGATGCTCTGTATGTCGTGAATATGGGCATCGGAAAGACTTCCATAAGAATAGTACATTACCACAACAAGAAGGTGATCAAGGAAGCTCCTCTACACAGGCTACAACTTCTGGAAGAATGAACAAGTTACCTGTAAGTTAAAAAATTTATGTAATCATTTTTTCTTCAAATTTGAAAATACATAATTTCTTGTACTAAGAAATTTGATTGTTAATGTTTGTTTTATATTGATATCGTAGATTCAACGTAAAACAACTGGAGTACAACAAGGTATGACCCAATCCTGCATTTCAGCGCCACAGGTGTGTATCACTACCCCAATATCTTTTGTATAGAGGATGTATGTTTAGAGGATGTTCTTTAAATGATGTTTGCTTGTTTTTTCTGATAGGAGAGTGACATTTTATTTCAGAACTAGGAGGCTTTTTTGGACAAGTTCAACGCTTGGATACTGTCTGGATTGACGCTGAGTTGAAGTCGCGACTTCTATTTCAAGTGATGCCCCAAATTCTGCCTGTTTTAGTGCCCAAGTTCTACGGATAATTTTTTATAGACTTGATATGTTTGATTTCATTTTGTGGAGCTGACATATTTGAAAAGCAAAACATTGTAAACGAATTATTGTACGGGTCAGTTTATTAATTTTTGTCCTCCTGTTGATTAAAGAAGAGAATAGTTCTACTACACTAAACATGTGCTTTCAGATTAGAAAAGCAAAATACGAGTAATTAACAAAATCTTCCCATACCAATTGTCTAGTATATAATACGGAATTTAAATAAGTATCACCAAAGTTGTGGAGCTCAATTGGTTCAAATGGTGGTGTGACTTCGATGTGGTCCCAGGTTCAATTCCTGCTCCCACAAATGTTTGCTTTTTTATCTTAGTAACCTGGTTGTTGAATTATAAACGAATTATTGTGACATGGCAAATTAAATAGGCTGCCTCCAAATCTAACGATGCCATATCAGCACTGTTAAGTCCATGTCAGCACTGTTAAGTTTTCATCCGTGAAATGGAACGGAAGTGATGGATGATAATTATTTATATCAAGTTTAGTGGTTTAGTTGAATTAAAAATGAGTCTAGTGGTAAACATAAATTAATTAAGCAAGTATAGTGACCAACAATGATTTTCACCCCCATCCTAAAGGTCCTGTCTTTTCGCCAAAGGCCCTGCCTTTGCTAATTTCTCCTGAAGATGCGCGATGCTTTGCGCTTGACTCCAAAGGTCGAAGGCTGGTTGAAGCACCACGACCCAAAGCGCAATTCATTCGTCTCCCTGTCCCGCAATCTCGCTTCCCTCCTGGGATCCTGCAGTCGGACTTCCCAAATCGGCCAAGTTCATGGCTTTATGGTAACGACTGGTCTGCAACACGACCCTTTCTCCGTCAGCAAGCTTCTCGCTTCTTCAGTACGGGACACACGATACGCGGCCTCCATATTCGAAAATATCCGAGACCCAAATCTGTTCATGTTCAACACTATGCTCATTAGCGGAACACCCTGGAAGGCCTTTGGTGTTTTCAGTGACTTGAGGGCTCGGAGCTTCTTGCTCGATCAGTTCTCTTTCATCATGACCCTTAAGTCTTGCTCCCGCGAATCGTCTGTGGAAATCGGACAGGCTATACATGGAGTTGCATTGAGATCTGGGCATTTATTGTTTGTGGAAGTTAAGAATGCACTTCTGCACTTGTATGGCGTTTGTGGGAAAATTGAACACGCCCACAAGTTGTTCGATGAAATTCCAGAGGAGAATGATCTTGTCACGTGTAACACAATGATGGCTGCTTATATGCAAGCTTCTCAGCCAGCAATGGCCATGAAATTGTTCAGGGAAGGGGTTAGGGGTGGCCAGGGAGTCAGCGAGACCACATTGCTGTCGGTTCTGTCGGCTCTCGGTGAATTAGAGGATTCACGTGGAGGCGAATCCATTCATGGCCACTGGATGAAGGTCGGCTTCCATTCTAATAAGAATATTGTGACTGCTCTGATTGAGATGTACGCAAAAACAGGTAGTATAGAATCAGGACGTAGACTTTTTGATGAGACCATGTCTAGAGACGTCGTCCTGTGGAATTCCATGATAGATAAATATGCAAAAGCTGGGCTGCTATATGAAGGGATTACACTGCTAAAGCTCATGAAAAGTGAACGAGTGAATCCAAATTCATCCACTTTGGCAGGTCTGCTCTCAGCTTGTGCTGCCACTGGATCTATCAAACTTGGCCGATACCTTAGCAGCTTCGTAGAAGAAGAGGCAATGAAACTGGATGCAGTTCTCGGTACAGCTCTGATCGATATGTTTGCCAAATCTGGGTTTCTAGACAAAGCGGTCGACATCTTCCAGCGAATGCAGAGCAAAGATGTCAAGTCTTGGACTGCCATGATCTTAGGTTATGGAATTCATGGGCGGTCGAGTAATGCTGTTGCTCTCATGTACAGAATGGAGGATGAAGGATACAGGCCAAATGAGGTTACTTTTTTGGCTGTCCTAAGTGCCTGTAGTCACGGCGGGATGGGGAAAGAAGCAATGGAATGCTTTCGGAGGATGGTTGAACGATACGGTCTTTTACCCAGAGTTGAGCACTATGGTTGCATTATTGATCTCTTGGGTCGTTTGGGACTGTTGAAGGAAGCACAAGGCTTGATCGAAAGACTGCCACCAATCAAGAGAGATGCCACTGCTTGGCGTGCATTACTTGCAGCCTGCAGAGTGTATGGAGATGTTAAATTAGGGGAACGTGTGAACAGAGTATTGGTTGAAATGGATGATCAACATCCGACTGATTCAATACTTTTATCAGGCACTTATGCCATAGCTGGAAGGTTGAAAGATCTAGGGAGCTTGCAGGTAACAACAGAAGAGCAGTTAGATGCCAAATTTAAGTGGAAGTCAATAGGCAAGGAAGAAAGTAGGGTTAAAGAAGCTGGATGTAGCATGATTGAGGTGGACCATGGATGGGAGGAAAACATAGATGGGCTTGAACTTCATGCAACCATGTTCCCTTGGCAGAAAAAGCAGTGAGTTATAGGTTTGCATGGATGTAGATTGCAGAAGACCTTCGCTACAGTTACTTTGGAGCTTTGATAGTTTGTCGGGCCTCTCATATCAAGCTAAGTATTAAGTGGTGTCGATCAACTGAAGATAAGATACCTTTTATGATTTGATTAATGGGAAGAATTGGCACCTATGCAGGTCAGTGGAATTCTTCACATTGGTTCACGTTTTCAATTAGTGATGCTTGACTGTATTTGTGAATCCTTCGACCCTATTTTGCAAGTCACTGCAACTGCTGTGTTTGCTTATATAAGCTGTTCATATAGTCTCTGCTGGTGCCTGGTATGTTAATAAATCTGCTACCATAGCGAAAATTTAGAATGGGGGTTACCCCCCCCCCCCCCCCCCTTCTTTTCTCTCTTTCAGTTTTCTCTCATCCAGCTCATTCGTAATCAGAAATTGTGAAGAAATCTAAAGAAACGTGTTCTTCAAGTCAAACGGGTTTAGAGAAGGCGAAGTTATTCACATGTTTCGACTTAGAAAGCTTAATACTAACCCATTTTGAAAAGGTTGTGAGGATAATGAAATTTTAAAGAGTCTATAGCCCCTAGTTAACGTTTTGTATGCTTATAGTGTGTCCTACTCCCTATTACAAGTTTAAATTGTCATTTCCCACTGAGTTTAGCAGTTTGAGATGGTCAAACGACAGTTTGCTGGAGATTGTTTGTACGTGAGGTATATGTTTCTTAGGGGTGGGCATTGGTGCGGTCAAACCACACCAAACCGCTTCAAACATTGTTTCTCACATTTACATTGGCTTTGTTTTCTTTAACATCAGCTCTGCTTGCGGTTTCAGCAGAAACAGTTACCAAGCCTGGCAAATGTACCTGCTCAAGTACAGGTATCGTATCGGTACTTCTTGGTTTCTCGTGAAACAATTGGGAAAATCTATTTAGCTCAGCGCTTATTCCAGTCTTCAAATAGAATTATGAAAGCATGTACTCCAAATAGAATTATGAAAGCATGTACTTCAAAAAGAATTATGAAGCCTTTGAAACTCCAAACTGGATACGCCCTGTCTGTGTCCGCATTTGCAAACAGTAGTGCAATGCTTTTGCTAACTAGGCTTGTAGAGCTGCTTATGGGTGATGACTTATGAGCAGAATTTCTTAGGGAAGTATAGAGAATGTAATGTTGTCTAAAACATAGTAACTTGTAGCTTACTGACATTCTAGGTGCTCTTAATATGAGCTTCGTGTAAAGCAGAGAACAGTGTCTTTTTTTTGGCCCTTGAAGTGTGGACAGCTGAATGGTAGCTTCATTTTTTGGTGCTGTGTTCTATAACAGGAGGGGATTTGATAGGATACCAGCAATGGATGTACATTTCGTGGCCAGCTACCTAAGGGGTGTCTTAGACCAGACACAGTGAGTTACAACTAGATGTCAACAATGGCGTGGCGAGCTATTTCAAGGGGTGGATTAAACCAGAGACAATGAGTAACTGATAGAAACCGGAGAAGATGTCGCCGATGTCGGACCATCGCCGGAGAAGAAGACGGAGCTAAAGGCCTAGTCGGAGTCGGATCGGCCACCTGGCCATCGGTGGAATGACGGCGCGCCGGGGAAGAGGAAGACGAAGGAGGGAGTTGGCGGCGGCTTCCTTCCTCTCGCAAAAACCTAGGTTGGCTGCACAGGTTGTTTCGGCCGCGGGCTCGGATGGAGCTGAGGGCCTTGTTGGGCAAGGAGAGTGCACTGTTTGCTGGAGAAAGAAGTCAACAATGGGCCGAAAAGAGGAGATATCGTTTTGCTCTCTATGGGCCGAAAAGAGCAGCTTAGCGGGCTGAAGATTGAGCAAACTGGGCCACGTTTGCAAGGAGTAATTGAGCCCAAACTAGGTTGTGTTTTGATGCAGGTGGACTTGGAAGAAATGAAAAAGGGCCTTGAAGGCTTATCTGATGGGCTTTCAAGAGAGTAAGGTCCTAACTTAAATGGAGAAGCAATCACTCATAATTATGAGCTTGTTCAAAGAAAGATGAATGAAGGCCTTGCAGAAATGGTACTCAAGGTCAAGGATGTGTTCTTAAACAAGAACGAATCCTTAGATTCCCTAAGTCGCTGGGTATGAGGCCAACGAAAGAGAAGCTATTCAAGTTTGAATCTGTCAAAGAAGGGAATAGTGGGCCCATGGAAGTGAAGTTAGAAAAGTGGGACCAGCACTAGAAGGTCAACGCAAGAAATCCAAGTCGAGTAGTGGAACCTGATTGGAAGCAAAGGAAGCGCAAGAAACGGAGAAGACAACACGCGAAGTGCACGCGAAAAGCATGGAAGTAGATCAAGTTGGTCAACCTTGAGGGCAAGGTTGGTCTCAAGGGGGAGGGGATGATAGAAACCTATTTCTTAGGGTTTCAATTATTATTTATGCCAGGATAATTATTATTAGGGTAAGTAGTCTTCTAGTTGTATTAGGGTTATTATTAGGTTTTCCTATCTTTCCCTATAAATATGTACATGAGTATTCGGTCATAATCAAGCAATAACAATTATTCAGAATAGTATCTCAAACCCTAATCTCTCTCAATTTCGTCACCTATCTCTAGGCCGTCGACCATTCTTCTCCTCGATCCCCAATTTCCTCTTCTAAATCCCTAATCCTCAATTCTGTTCTTCCCCAATTCTATCTAAATTCCTATCAATTCCCAATCTCACCAATCCAATCGATAGAACCCTAGAATTAGGTTTCTATCAGTAACAACTGGAGTCAACAATGGAGATTAGAGCTGTCAGGTACAGAATCGAATTGAATAGCTATACAATTCGATGTGATCTCATCTGATTTTGTTTATGTTTATTTAGACCTTTGGATGTAAGATATTTGATGGAATCATCCAACTGGAACCACACTTTAGCTTAGTTCTTTCGATTTTCATTAGTTCGATCTGATGTAAACCGAACCGTAACTCATAAGTTCATAAAGCACATCAATGTAAAGCTATTGAACCCCGTTTTTTCAAGAGTTTGATCTGAACCGAACCGGGTCGTTACCCACCCCACCCAAAAGATGAACTCATTCACATCTCTCATCGTTATCATTCTGGAATTGATTTATAAGATTACATCCCACCTTGTTTTATTGATTAATGAGTTGTTGCATTCTGGAATTGACTTTTTGACAATCTAATTATTTACCTTTGAATTTCCATAATTAATTTTTTATTAGTTATTTTTGAATAATTAATTAAGTTTGATTTTTGTGAAAGGAAGTTACATTTCCAAAGGGAAATGTTGTTTTCACAATAAAAGACTCATATTTGCAGTCAATTTTTTTAAAAGGTTTTGTCATCTTCCAAATTTTTTCTCTATATTACAAACACAGAAGTCTGAAAGATTATACTTTCGAACTTTGATTGGAGCTCATGAGGATGATTTGTTTGTTTCCTACCAACAATTAGTAGTGAGATAATAACACATTTATAGAATGATTAGGGAAAAAACAAGAAAAAAAAAATTAACACAAAAGCAAGCAAAAGGTGTAATCAGCTTTGCATGCATGTCCAGCTGACACTACTTCATTCAACTTGAGTCAAGGTAAGAAAAAGAAAGATTTGGTCAAAATCATTTATAAAGCATATCAATGTAAAACATGGATTAGGAACTAAAAAGCCACTGAAAAGCTCTTCCTACCATACAAAGTGATGTACCTAACGTTCCTAATTTTTTTTTTTTCCCGCAAAGACCTAACGTTCCTAATTGTAGTGGATGGTTTGTTTTTCCATAACCCATTGACACATTTTACTATGCTATAAAGTATTGGTGTTTTAATGTATAACTTGAAGTTGTACCATAACATTAAACGTACAAGTTCAAGTTGTACCATAAAGAATATGTACAAAACAGTGTAGGTATAATCTAAAACTGTACCATAACATTGAATGTACAATTTCAACTTGTACCATAAAAGTAAAAACCTATAGGACCAATACTATATAGTATTGTAAAATTCCTCATAACTCATTATAATTCTATCAAAACCCACTATAAAAGTGTGTTTCAATAGATGAAAATGGTAATTTGGAGACATAATATTGCTTCGCTTTTTTAGGCGCAAAAGGAACTCCTAATCTGTACTAAGAATTGAAATAGAGCAGGATGTTCTCGGATCTAGAGAGTCATACAAGAGCTAGTAAAATATAGACGTATAAAAAAGTCTTAGCACATGAGTGCTCGATAAAAACACACTGAGTTGAGTTTGACAAATAACTAATGATTTCATTCAACCTCCCGCTGATCAAGTTACATATTCAATATATGGCGGAAAATGTTAGAACTCTGACGGGAAATGAAACAAATATGATTTCATTCAATTATTTTAATTAACCAAATAACAATCCGTCAGTTAGTTTAGAGATCACACGTCTTCGAAGAACTCTTATCTTTTTCAAATAACTTTTATTTGTCCTCGTCACTTACATACTCTTGTCATTCAAAAACACATGTCACAAATCATAGTGGAAGATGCAGATCGACATTAGGAACTAGTTACACAAACTTTCTTTTAGAGATTATCATTATCAACCATCTTGTGGAGTAGACCACTATATGCTACTACTCATGTTATGATTATCTTCAAATCAAATGAAGGGCTCTCATAAAAATATATATCCTTAGAAAGGTGATCAATAAGTCTAACCATCATCATTGCACTTTGCATGGTGACAATACGCAAAGGGACACGAGGGGTACAAATTAAACTCAACCACTACTTCCTCTCCCTTTATGTTCTTTCTTGTGCGCGCCCTATTTGCATTACAAAAAGAAGCACGCCAGCATATGGACAACAGCTAGCAAATAGCAATAGCATAGTTTTTATAGCACAAATGAAGTGGGGATTACAAGACATACAAGAATATAATTGCCCGAGTTTTACAGCAATGTATATTATTTCTTGTATGAAAAGTATTGATATTTCATTCAATAGAATTCTCCAACATGAGAATATAATTTGACTCAATTGTTTCATTTGCTAGTAGTATTGGATTATGTTGAACTTGTGAGTTCATACGAGAAGCACGAGTAGGCCTCGGTGTACACCCTGTGGAAAGCTTGGTCATCTCAAAGAAACATGCTTCGACATTATTGGGTGGCATCTGAAAGGTATTAAACCTACTCAGCGTTGCCGCGATCCATTAGATAGTAGCTCTAAAGAGTCCCAAGTCGAGATCAAAGTCAATCGAGTCAGCGATTTCACGGTCTTGAAGCTTCGACAATTTTTTGATGTAGTGCCGAAAGGAGAAAGCAACCCCACAATTATGGATGGTATGTTCCCAATATCTTCTGAATGGTTATTAGACTCTGGTTGCAATGAGCATATAGCTATGGATGATTCACTATTGATAGACACCATCACTGGGCATGATAGTCGGCCTGTTCGGATTCCCAATGGTGATTGTGTTCCTAGTACCACAAATTCACTACGGCGCTGGTCGAGCTTATTTTTGCACTTCTCCTGTTAATCACTCGCTTTTTATCTATCAGCAAGTGTCTACCTTCGTAGCGGCCCGAACCTCATTTATGTTAACGATGTTCTGGTAACGAGTAGTGATCTTTCATTCTTTGGTCGGGTCAATAATTTTTTGGATCAACGATTTAGAATCAAGGATCTAGGTTCTCTTTGCTACTTCGTGGGTAGTGAGATTTTTCGTTCTCCATAAGGGTTGGTCTTGAGCCAACAAAAATATCCATTGGATATACTAGAAGAGGCGGGTGTCCTTGCGGCTTGTTCGTGTTCCTTCACAGTTGAACTAAGCCATTGGATCACTGAATCATCTTGGACACTCTTGCTAATGGCTCGTCCTTTCGGGGCCTAGTCAGGCGTCTCCGATGTAGTATTCGAGAGAGAAATTTCTGGAGGTGTCCAGGGTCGTATTCCACGGAGTCTTTCAATAGTAACTACTCAAACCTAACCACTTGGATTCGATTAATGCAATGCAAGAAAGTAAACCTAGGTGGGTTGAGGAGCCCTTTACTCGTGTACTATACTACTATGCAAGCAAACAAATAAACAAAGATGCAAGCAATGAAATTAATGTTTAGGTATCTCCTTTTAGATGGCCATGCACACAATATCCTCAATAAGAATCATTTATGCATCATCTAGTATGATGATCTATCCCTTCCTCTAAGGTCACTCTCTACCCATGCATACGCCTTTAGAGATGGAGACTTGACTGGCTAATGCGTGCTTTCTCTTCATGCCATCGCATAATCAATGAAGAACAAGGAAGTTAGGATATCATCGTTAATTATGGGCTTCTACGAACCATAACTCTAGTCTATAATATCAATGATCTTAGAATCCAGCCTTATTCTTAGTCATGCATAGAAGGGTAGCTAATTCTCCTATACACGCCAAAGAAGGATGCCTACTACACGAGATTAGTTTCCTTCTTTCCCATAATAGTAGTATAAACACTGACTATAGTAGCATCAAAGTAAAGTCACATGCATGGATAGGTTAAAACAACATATGAAATAAAGCATTGATGATAACACACAAGAGATTATTTAAAGCATCGTGAATACAATAAAGCATTCAAAGGAACAAGCATCAATGATCATAACATAAAATGAGATAAACGTCTTATTAAATCATAGTAAATAATACACAATCATCATATAATTCACATCCTTAAAAATATCGACTAGCAATACAAAGCAGAGTGGAACAAACTCACCATTGATACAAGCATCGATGATGAATTCTTCCTAGTCGAGCTCCAGTACGGCTTCTCCTCCATTCATATGGATTGCTACTCGTGCACAGTGGGGCATAGTGCTAGTAAAAGGTGGTGTTTTATTTGTGTAAACCTATGACCCTAGCTATTAATACTAGTTATGTAAGGGGGTTTCCTAGACATTTCACTCCTAAAAGTCAGCCAAAACCTTTCGTATCTGACTAGTTATCTCGACTTGTGGACAAATTTACTTGGAAAGGAAGTTTCATGGAGCCTTTAGGGTTAGCAGCGGTGCCACGGCGGTTGGACCCGTTGCTCTCAATTCTTCTCCAAATCGGCCCATTCTTATAGCTCATGGAGCTTATTCCTAAAATTTTAGCTCGTTTGGACTTCGTTTGACCCGTCTACTCTTTAAAATACTATCATCTAGTCCATAACTTGAGCTTCTGGTGCCAGAATCCATCTTTGTTTGGTCCCATGAGCTTGTATCTTCGACCTCCTTCTGATCCACTGGATCCCTTGGTGATCCATATTTGTCTTGAGTGGTATATAACCTTGAAAATCACAAAACAATATCATATAGGTATCAAATAGTACAAAAAAACAGTCAAGGTCTATCTTAAGCACATTAATCAAATAGTTATGAATTTCATAAGAAATATCATTCCCAAAAACTTACCTGAGGATCAATCCTTTTTATGTCATTTTTCAAACCTGCTCTTCTTAGTACTTTCTCTAGTTCAGGGAATTTGGTGTGGAGGGGGTAAGCAGAGGATATTTACTATGTGTAACTAAATCAATCAATAGTTTGTATGTGTCTTCATTCACCTACCTTCGAAACAAAGTTGCTCGACTGAAAGGAGAGGAAGGCAATATATGAGTCCGAAGGGCGAAGGGAGAAGGAAGAAAAAACTACTAAAGATGCATTGATAGAAGGGTAAAATGTATTTAATATGGGAGTGATAAACACAATACATAAAGTGTCATCAGTAATACCCCACACTTGAACTTTGTTTGTAAATCTTTGAATGAACTGAACCACATAACATTCAAACATATCAAATGATCATTTCATCTCATTAGCTATCACATCTTTCATAGTCACTACACTATCTTACCTAGATTGAGTGACATTTCCTAGATTCATTGATTCAGAGTAAGTTGAGCAGTAAAAAGCTTGTAGGAGATGACTAAAAGTCATTTGATGGAAAACATCTTCATTATATTTAAAAGTTTTTTTTTCAAATGGATCATAAAAATAGTATTTTCAAAATTATATGACTAAAAATATGTCGCGTATCAAGCATAATCAAGTAACATGTGATCCCCACTTCCACCCCACACTTTAAAATAGGCATTGTCCTCAACGGACTAAAAGAAAGTGGGCTATAGAAAAGTTTTGAACTAAGCTCGACATGTTAAGAATGTTGTCGGGCCGACTCAAATTTGCCCCGGGGCGAGATGGCCTGAGTGGCACACCTGCACAGGAAAGTGGAGGCGGGACAAAACCAGGTCAGTCGGATCGTAGGGATCGAATAAAAGTTGATACAGGTTGACCAGACCAGACAATGTCCACGACGGAGCTGCAGAGTCAGGGTATCCACCCTGGGTCACCACCCAAGCTGACCATACAGATGTGGACACATTGTCGACAAGGGCATGGCACCGGGATGAGGTCATGTGACTTCATGGGGTGTGTGGAAGAGGAGAATGATTGGACCTCTTACCAGATGATGCCACAAGGTCGAGGGGGTAGCTATGAAGGTGGAGGGGTCATCCGCGATAATGAATTGCCAGGTATGGGGCCAATGATCCCAGCTATGATGGTGAGGATGATATGGTATTTAGAGCAAAAATCCCGGTTATCAAGTTTCCTAAGTTTGATGGCTATGGAGATGCGGAATTGTGGTTGTATGTTGTGGACATGTGGTTCAAGAAACATCTGATGTGGGAGGAGAGGAAGGCGCATCTGGCATCTTTCTATTTGGAGGGGGATGCGCTGCAGTGGTGAGAATGTCTGGAGAGATCTTATACAGCGGTAGAGACATTGATAACCTGGCCGAGATTCCCAGAAAAACTCTGATTCTAGTTTGGGAAGTTAGATGGATGGGACCTGAGCAGTTGTCCAAGCTGTGACATACGGGATCTATAGCAGAATATCGAGTGAAATTCCTCAAGCTAGGGAATATGGGCAACAACATGCCAGAGGAGACTTTAGTGAAGTTATGCATGGTAGGTCTCCGAACAGAGATAGCCACAGCCATTAAGGTCTTTGAGCCTAACTGTTTGCAAGTTGATTTTAGACTTGCAGGACGTAAGGAGGAAGATAGATTAGAAGAGCCAAGAATGACAATGCTTCAACTGCAATGACTGGTTCACGGTGAGTCATCAGTGTGTTAAACTGGATTTGATGATGCTAGTGGGGTTATTAGAAGATGAGGTTGAGGATGAAGCTTCGACTGGAGAAAAGTCAATTCGCTCAACCTTGAGGGCAAGGTTGCTTCCAAGGAGGAGGGAATGATAGAAACCTGATCAATCAGGTTACTAACATTCCATTTATTATTATGCACATATTTGAGAATTGAATATTTGGTTATTTAGGTTTTATTTGATTATTTCATAATAGGATAAAAGTATGTGTAGTTGTAAGGTAATTCTATAACTGGGATTTACTCACTAGTGTTTGGTATATAATCAAATTAAACCCTAAGCGTACTTTATCTTCCCTCTCGGCTCTCGCTACTCGAATCCTATCTCCCCCTTTCTCTTCGTGGCTGCCACCAACTTCCCCTCTCATTCCTGAACTTCTTCTTCCAAATTATAATGCTCAATCTCTTTTCCAATCCCTAGGTAGTTCAATCCCTAGTTGGTCTCCCAATCCCAATTCCTTAACCCGACAAGTGAGCATTGAAATCAGGGTTCTATCAAAGGGTATGAGTATGCATGTAACGAGGCCTTTGGATGCAGTAACTTAATAAAGGAAATCATATTCTTTTGTATGTAGGTCTCACTCGTTCTGAGTCTGAGTCTAAACCATATTAAAATCGTGTTTGTATATCTTTCCACATTCAAAATTTATCAAGCTGAAATTTTGAATGGATCAATTTCGTATGTGGAATTTCAAATTTATTTGTTTTGAATCAATTCCAATTGTGAGGCAAATCATTCTAATTGACTTCTTATAAATAACTCATTTATAAATGCATCAATTGGCCAAATTATTTCTTTTGTAATTGGCTCATCCAAACAACCCCTAAGTAACAAGTGAGGCTATGCTAATCCGTTTGTAACTAGTATGGATTCTACTATAGTTTGATTGGCCCATTGCTATTCCTACTTTTAAATCGAACTAAACGATAAACTAGATAACTTATTAATGAGCCTCAGGTGATCCTAAGTCCTAACCTATAAAAATCATGTTGGAATTAAACTTTAGCCTATGCAATTCCTCGGAATACATCTTGTCAGATTATCAAAGGCGAATAGATCTAAATACCTGGATTCATGATGGTAGAACGTCGTGAGCTTGATGCGGAATCTGTAGAACGATCTTTAACCGGACGATACCTCAGAAGCACAATCCGGGAAGTTTAGTGGCCTTCCTCAACCAAGCCTCCTTAGTCCACTCACGGGAAACCTCACGTATTCCTGATGGGGAGAATATGTGTGTATTTTCGGTCTTGGTGTATTGGGGACCACAACCTCTAGGTTCTTTATATACTATGTTTAGCTAGGGTTCCCATAAAATCCTAATTAGGTTTAGTATCTGGTTTCCACTCATTGGGCCCATATAAGATATTGAGTAGTCTTGGGCTCCATAATTTGACCACTTATAATTAGCTCACTTTAACAAATAACTAATACAATTATTATCCCATAAACCACAGCCCACATCACGTGGAACATATATTTCCTACAATCTCCCACTTGGGCTGCATGGTTTATACAAACAATTATATCACAAAGTTCCTTAGGCGCGCGTCCGAATGTTATTTGTACAATGACTATTCCTTAACAATCTTGTCCATCTCATGTATAGCAGTGGAACCAACGCGGCTTCAATCATGATATGACAATGATTAAACCACCATGATCACCACATTTATACACTCAATGACATAGATCAAATATGGATGAGTGGCATGAAAATTACATGTAATGTGATCTTGATCATGCCTATTTTCAACTGGTCCAACTTTAGTGAGATCAAAAAAACACTCTATGCAAGAAAATTGCATAATATATATAAACACCTTAAGGTTCAAAACAGAAACTGAAGAAAAACATAAATCACTTTATTCTGCAGAGTCACAAATCAATGTCTATAGAACAAACCGAAATGACTCCCACTAAACCAAGGTATCGTCCAGAATAACGCCCATATGAGCAGTGTGCTCATAAAATGCAGTAGGCGGTAATCCTTTGGTTAATGGGTCAGCTAGCATAGACTCAGTCCTAACATGTTCTATAGAAATCTGTCTATTTTGAACCCTCTCCTTAACAACCAGGTACTTGATATCGATAAACTTTGACTTTGTCGAACTCCTGTTGTTATTAGAGTACAACACTGCTGCATTATTGTCACAATAAATCTTCAATGGCCTCTCAATGTTGTTTACCACACGCAGCCCCGTGACAAAATTTCGCAGCCATAATCCATGATCAGATGCCTCATAACAAGCTATAAACTCTGCTGCCATGGTGGAAGGAGCTATAAGACGCTGCTTAGCAGACCTCCAAGAAATAGCCCCTCCAGCCAACATGAAGATATAGCCAAATGTAGAGCGCATGCTATCTTGGCATCCAGCAAAATCAGAGTCAGAATACCCAATGACCTCCAGACTATCTGATCTCTGATAAGTAAGCACGTAATCCCTTGTTCTCTTTAGATAGCGCATCACACGCTTGACTGCCTTCCAATGATCCATGCCTGGATCCTTTGAGTATCTGCCCAGTACTCCCACTATGAAAGCTATATCGGGACGAGTACAAACTTGAGCATACATAAGACTTCCTATTGCAGATGAATAAGGAATCTTCTGCATTTCCGCTCTTTCTAGATTGTTTGTAGGGCATTGAGCGAGACTGAACTTGTCTCCTTTGGCTACTGGTGTATTTGCTGGGTTACAATCTTTCATGTTGAATCTACTCAAAACATTATCGATATAGCTCTTTTGTGATAATTTGAGAATACCTCGAGAGCGATCTCTCAGTATCTCAATACCCAATACAAAAGAGGCGTCACCAAGATCTTTCATTTCAAAATTCTTTGTTAGAAATTTCTTGGTTTCGTGCAGTAAGCCTATATCACTACTGGCGAGTAGAATGTCATCAACATATAACACCAGGAAAATAAATTTACTCCCACTGAACTTGTGATATACACAATCATCAACAAGATTAGTCTCAAAACCATATGAGCTAATAACTTTGTGAAATTTGTGATACCATTGACGGGAAGCTTGTTTGAGACCATAGATGGACTTCTTAAGTTTACAAACCATTTTCTTTGGATCTCCCACAACAAAGTTTTGTGGCTGAACCATATAAATCGTCTCATCAATGTCTCCATTTAGAAACGCAGTCTTCACGTCCATCTGATGTAGCTCCAAATCAAAATGAGCCACCAGTGCCATTATTGTCCTAAAAGAGTCTTTCGCAGACACTGGAGAGAAAGTCTCTTTGTAGTCAATGCCTTCCTTTTGAGTAAAGCCCTGAGCGACTAGACGTGATCTAAATCTCTCAATCTTACCCTTAGAGTCCCTTTTGGTTTTAAATATCCATTTATTACCAACCGGAACTACTCCTTCAGGGCATTCAACGACATCCCAAACGTCATTGTCATACATGGACTTCATCTCTTCTTTCATGGCACCATTCCACTGTTCAGAGTTAGAACTGCGCATGGCTTGAGCGAGGTTGATAGGATCATCCTCCATTAAGCCTATGCCATCCTCATGTTCTTGAAGAAAGACGACATAATCATCCGGAATCGCACTTCTTCTTTCTCTAGTGGATCTCCTAAGTGGCACTTCTTGAGGATGTTGATTTTGTTCCACTGGTGGTACAGGAGGAGGAATTTCATTGTTGTCTTGTTCCATAACTATGTCAGGACTAGTGATAGGTATGATAACCTGATCACTATCAATGACTTGTTCTTCCTCAAAGACAACATTCCTTATGTTTCCTTCCCCCCAAAACTCAATATCCTCAAGGAATCTCGCATTTCCCGTTTCAAAGAATGATCGTGAGGTGGGATTGTAAAATTTGTAGCCTCGAGAGTACTGCGGATAACCAACAAAGTAGCAACTTACAGTCTTTGAGTCCAGCTTTCCTTCATGTGGCTTATAAGGCCTTGCCTCGGCTGGACAACCCCAAATGTGTAAGTGCCTAATGCTAGGCTTTTTGCCTGTCCATAGCTCATAAGGAGTTTTAGTTACTACTTTGCTTGGTACCCTATTAAGGATGTATACAGCAGTCTTTAGAGCTTCCCCCCAAAGTGACTCCGGTAAAGAAGAATGACTAAGCATACTTCTTACCATGTCTTTAAGAGTACGATTGCGCCTTTCTGCAACCCCATTCATGCTAGGTGTTCCTGGCATGGTGTATTGAGGCACAATCCCACACTCTTTGAGGTAAAGCGCGAAGGGTCCTGGACGTTGTTCTCCGGATCCATCATATCGACCATAGTATTCTCCACCACGGTCCGATCTGACAGCCTTAATTTTCTTTCCAAGTTGAAGTTCAACTTCAGCCTTAAAAGACTTGAAAACATCCAAGGATTGCGACTTCTCATTTATCAGAAAGAGGTATCCATATCTAGAGTAATCGTCTATGAACGTGATAAAATATTTGTGACCGTTCCAAGATGCTGTAGGGAATGGACCACATATATCAGTATGAATGAGTTCTAAGACGTCTTGAGCTCTATTTGCACCCAATTTCTTAATGTTTGTTCTCTTACCCTTAATGCACTCAATGCAGACTTCAAAATCTGCTAAATCTAAGGGTTCAAGAATTCCATCAGACACAAGCCTCTGAATTCTCTGTTTGGAGATATGTACTAAGCGCTTGTGCCATAAAGCAGCAGAATTCTCATTAAATTTTCGCTTTGTACCTCGTGAACTTGTTTGGAGGATTTCATTATGGGAACTCATCACATCAAGCATGTATAGATTATCAATCAATGGACCGGTACCAATCAAAACTGAATTTTGTGAGAGACTAAATTTATTATCCCAAATGAACAAGAATAACCTGATTTGTCCAAACATGGAACTGAAATTAAATTTCGTCGAAATGACGGCACCACAAAAGTCTCAAACAAATCCAAATGACATCCAGTCTTTAATTGTAATCTAAAAGTTCCGATAGCCTCCACTGCAACTTTATTGCCGTCCCCCACATAGATGAACTTTTCGTTCTTACTTGGTGGTCGGCTCCACAGGCAGCCCTGCAAAGATACACTTATGTGAGTGGTAGCACCAGAATCCACCCACCAAGTATCCATAGGCACAAAAGCTAAATTAACTTCAGAACAAACTAAAGTAAGAAGCTCACCCTTCTTTTCACGCCAAACGGCATACTTGGGACACTCCTTCTTCATGTGCCCAGTCTTCTTACAGAAGTAGCAAGGAAACCCCTCAGTTTGCATCTTTGGTTTCTTTTGCTGAGAAGACTTTTCTGCAACATCCCTAGCTCTCTTCTTGATTTTGTTTTGAGAACTTGATGCTAAGTGAGCACTCTCAGTCCTATCCCGCGCTTGCCTCTCTTCCTCTTGCACACAGTGAGATATAAGCTCATTGAGAGACCACTTGTCTTTCTGAGTGTTATAGCTCACTTTGAATTGCCCAAAGTGTACAGGGAGAGAGATCAAAACCAAGTGTACGAGCAAATCTTCAGACAGCTCTAACTTTCGTGACTTGAGTTTTGATGCGAGATTAGACATCTCCATAATGTACTCCCTTATGTTCCCCTTGCCTTTATACTTCATGGAAACGAGCTTAGACAAAAGGTTACTTGCCTCTGATTTTTCATTCTTGGCAAAGTATTGCTCAATTTCCTCAAGGAACCCCTTAGCGCTCTCATTCTCAGTCATAGAGCCCCGAAACGCTTCTGGAATAGAGCGCTTCATGATCATCATACACATACGATTAGAGCGATCCCACTTTTCTATTTTAACCTCATTAAGGTTATCCGGAGTAGAAACAGGACGCTCCAACCGCAGTGCAAGATCCAAATCCATACAACCGAGAACAATTTCTACGGTTTCTTTCCAGATCTTAAAGTTTGTCCCATTCAATAGTGGAATATTGCTAATTTGAGCAGAAACATTGGAAGCAGAAGCTAAAGACACTGTAAAGCAAACAAGAAAACATGCACTCATGTCAAACAAAATACATGAGAAGAAAATTCAGACATTTAAGTTTTATTTCTGAAACCCATCTTAAGATACCAAATGCAACATTAACACTTAGTCTTTGGACAGAGAAATTAACTGCGAGCGGTACTCTTACTAAAATGATCAAATACTGATAATGAGTTCTGTCAAATAATAGTTTATCTTTGGACCAACTATTATTCACATGAAAATAAGCTTTATAATAATCACGTATTTATCATTAAGGTGCATCATCATTTAGCCAAATAGTATCTACCTTTGGGCCGAGCACTATCCGCATAAACAACCACACACTATACATCCAAGTAATTTAATTTGATCAATTTTCACACTAGAGGTTACTTTGGCAACATAATGTAAAGAATCAAATCAATTTAAAATACTGGACCAATTGAAGATAATTAATTATTATTCAAGCAATCCATCCTTCTACCGTAAACAACTTTAAGGAAGGAGGACAATAGTAATAATAATCAAACTTTCCCTTGACACTTTTGGTAGCCGGCTGATGGGAATAAGAAAGAACATAATAATTTCCAAAGTAATCATCTGAATTTCCGTAACCGACATGATTTCGATGATTAATCCTTTTCCATTCCCTAACAGCCTCCATAGGTAACCAAGAGTTTAGTTATTATATTGAAATCAAACCAAAAAGATATAAATTTTTATAATAATTTCCAATGTTATTAACCTAAGGGAAAAGCTGTATGTCTGTAACCGAAGCAAAAAACTATATCATATGAAACTTTAACTGCCGGAAAGCTTAATACCAAAAGAATAAGGGGAGGAAAAACAATTCCATTTCCAGCAACAAAACTTACAGTAGGAATTGAACCACGAAATCCCCAGATCACAAGAAGGACAAAAGAGACATGATTATGGATGTTCATCATGCAATAGTTTACCATAACAATAGCATCTGGATTTACGAATATATGGATTACAAAGGTAAAACGAAACCACAATTTTCCTTGTTCCAACACGTAATTCATATATCATATATGCTAATTTCAAATAAAACATGCATTGAACATCAACAAGCCGAATAAAACACGTAGAACCAAAGTGCTCCATTCATACAATCCAAAAGACCCCAATAATCAAACAAAGATGACCGGCTCTGATACCACTTGTTGGAATTAAACTTTAGCCTATGCAATTCCTCGGAATACATCTTGTCAGATTATCAAAGGCGAATAGATCTAAATACCTGGATTCATGATGGTAGACCGTCGTGAGCTTGATGCGGAATCTGTAGAACGATCTTTAACCGGACGATACCTCAGAAGCACAATCCGGGAAGTTTAGTGGCCTTCCTCAACCAAGCCTCCTTAGTCCACTCACGGGAAACCTCACGTATTCCTGATGGGGAGAATATGTGTGTATTTTCGGTCTTGGTGTATTGGGGACCACAACCTCTAGGTTCTTTATATACTATGTTTAGCTAGGGTTCCCATAAAACCCTAATTAGGTTTAGTATCTGGTTTCCACTCATTGGGCCCATATAAGATATTGAGTAGTCTTGGGCTCCATAATTTGACCACTTATAATTAGCTCACTTTAACAAATAACTAATACAATTATTATCCCATAAACCACAGCCCACATCACGTGGAACATATATTTCCTACAAATCATAATAATAAACATGTACTTAAGTTAAGAAGTATATAACCTATGTGAGTTGTATAGCTGGATTCGCCTGTTCTCATAATTGAGGTGACGATAACGATGAGCATGCATTAATTTTCGATTAAAAATCACTGGTTATATGCGAAGATAATAAGAGAGTGCGGCCAATGCAATTTTGGAGTTGTATTTTTTTCTTCAAAATTCTGTTAATTATCTTCATATGATAAAATATAAATTACAAGCATGGTATCAACCAATGGCGGATTCAGGGGCCGCCCTCTAGCAACGGCCCAGTCCTCCTCTGGATACAGAGATAGTATAGTACTTGTAAATTTTTTGTTTGAGTTGTTCGTTTCAGTGCTCATTGAGACGGCCCATTGCTCTCTGTCTCTTTTCAAATGTGCTACAGTGCTCTGCCCCATCCTAAATCAGTCGTTGGCATCAATCATACTGTATATATTGGTTCATCTATTATCATGACTGAACTGACAATTATGGTGATAGAATGTTTATATTCTACTCCACTTGTTATGGAATAAGAATTAGTAGGAAGTAGCAACCCATCTTAATTTTGATTCAGTCAACCCAGTTTATGGTAATTGACCAAAATGGTATTTTCTATTTTGGCCTCTCATCAAAAGTTGTTAATAGGAAGTAGCAACCCATTCCATAGAAATTACAAAAAATCACCTTTTTTTAAAAATCGCACCCCCTGGTGCATTTTGTATTTAAACCGCACTCCCAAGGTGCGGTTTAGCTTTCTAGGCCAAAACCGCATCTTGGCCATGCGGTTTGCGGTCTGACCTAACCAAACCGCATGGTCCAGATGTGGTCTAGTCCTGACCTAGAAAAACCGCACTTTGGGGATGCGGTTTTGCTTCTCCAAAACAAACCGCACCCTCAAAGTGCGGTTTTGGCAACACAAATCGCACCCCCCTCCCCATGCGGTTTGTGTGTCAATTATTTTCCGACACCATACATGCAGCCATGCATATTGACAGACGTGGGGTTGCATGGCAGATGAAAACCGCACCTTAGAGGTGCGGTTTTCATTGATGATTTTGCCTATAAAAGGCAGCCTGAGAAATCTCTTCTCTTCACACCTCTCCTTCTCCCTTTTTAATTTTCTGTTGTAGCTCCCTATTTCTCTAGTGTTTTTGCGGTTAACGTTAACTCGTAAGTTTATTTTGTATTACTTTTTATTGTGATTTGTGATTTTATATGATATTAGTTGAACTACTATTTTTTTGCAGATGGCATTCCAAAAGTTCACGCTTGGATTACGGTGGAATGGTTACACGGAAGAGAGCGGAAAGGGGGTCACCTACGTCGGTGGAAATTTTCAGAAAATAAAGGTCGCTACCAGACCTTTACTTGAAGACCTCTATCAAATGTGTACTCATGTTACTTGCATGGATGGCACGAGAAGAGTTGATCGTATGGTGTACCAATATCCAAACAGAGAAGGCGGGTCGTTGTGGCACGAGGCATATCTCATAACCACTCAGGATGAGGTAGATACCATGCTCGAATTCTTGAGGTCCAACAATCTTTCCAGAGCCGAGATGTTCGTTTACACCGAGCCGGTCGTAGGCGTTGGAGGTCATTCTGGAGACGGTCAAACATCTAGTTTCAATGGTGGAGGTGAATTATATGGAGATCAGCCCTACCAAAGTTACCACGATCCTCATTCCTATTTTCAATACCAAGAGCAAGGTGAAGGTCATCATCAATCTTACCCGCCATATGAAGAAGAAGTTCAACCGGACCATGCCAACCAACCCCAGTACAACTTCCAATCAGGCAGTGGTAGTTTTCACAACTACCATTATGGAGCTGATGAAGGTGCCTTTCATGAGCTGGATCATATGCAAGATGCCCTGCAAGCACCAGTCAGTGACCCCTCCGATGAAGAAGGAGAGAACAACGTCAGTGCGGACAGCTCCGACCCTCTTGAAGGTGCTGATGATTCAGGACCAGAGTCAGACTCATATAATGATGATGAGGTGGCTCATGACCGTGTACCAGTCCCCTACTCCAATCACATTCTAGACGACAATTAGATGGTCGACAGCGACATGGAACCCCCGGAGGTTCCAATATGGGGTCCACTCACTAGGTTTATGAAGGGCCAACAATTTGGCTCGAAGAAGGAGGTGCGGCACGCCATTGATACTGAAGCAATGAATCGGCATTTTGAATAGCACACAACTCATTCCAACACAAAAAGGCTCATAGTCAGATGCCGTAATCATAACGAGGGATGCAATGTTAGGATTCGGGCCATCAACAGCAAGAGACACGGGCATTGGGTCATATCCCGTGCGGTGAACACACACACATGTGTGTCATCCATAACATCCCAAGGACATCGACAGTTGAAATCCAAGGTGGTTGCTGCGGCTATCAAGCATCTAATTGAGCAAGATCCTGACCTGAAGGTGAAATTCATAATCGCTGACATTGCAAGTCGTTATGGTTATATGATTAACTATAAGAAGGCGTGGCATGGAAAGCAGAAAGCTCTGGCCGCCGTATTTGGTGATTGGGAAGAATCATATGCATTCCTTCCCAGGTTGATTTTGGCACTGGAGGCGTCTAACCCTGACACTGTTTTCTCCCCTCGATACCAAGATGAAGAGGTATAACCGCCAGAGCCAGGTAACAAACGTCATTTCAGACGACTTTTTTGGGCATTCAAGCCATCTATTGATGGTTTTGGATTCTGTGTCCCTGTGATCCAATTGGATGGTACATTCCTTACCAGCAAGTACAACGGCACTCTACTGATTGCCAGTGGGGCGGATGCAAACAAACAAGTCTTTCCGTTAGCCTTCGCCATTATTGAGGGAGAGAATACTAATAGCTATGGATGGTTTTTCTGGCAAATTCAGCTCCACGTCACTAGGAGGACGAACCTGACAATAATCTCTGATCGGCACGCCTGGATTAGAGCTGCCATCTTAGGTTTGGATCTAGCCTGGAAGTGGTCCCAAAGGTGGTGCATACGACACTTTAAGAGCAACTGGAACCATCATTTCAAGCGGAAGAAGCTTGCTGATAATTTGTGGTGGATTGGTAAGCTCTCTATTGGTTATTTAATTTTGTCTGATAACAATATCTTATATAAAATAAATGGTACACTTGTTAGACTCTTTCTAAAGAGATGCATGCCTAAGGAAATGGAGTTTTAAGCGATTATCATGGTCCTCCCATTTCCTGGGAAAATCGGGTTTTAAGTGATCCTCGGATCCCCCCTTTTTCTGTCAACCAGGTTGTGTTTCTAAGGAGATGTAAACCTCTCCTAAGAGTCTAACAAGAGTACCTGCTGGTTGTTCGAATTGTAATAAATTGCTGAATTATTACTAATGTAATACTTGATTGTGATTACCGCAGCTGTTGCATACCAAGAGAAAAAATTCCAGGAGAAGTTGCAGAAGATGCGCGAGTTATGCCCTGAAGGGGCATAGTGGCTGGATGGACACGACCTATCCATGTGGAAATTTCATAAAGACGGAGGTACAAGATGGGGTATGGCCACAATGAACTCATCAGAGAGTATCAATTCTGCTTACAAAGGTGTTCGGGCACTACCAATCTCTGCCATTATGGAGATGACTTTCTGGAAAACGAATGGATGGTTCGTCAATCGACTACACTAGGCAAGGACGAACGAGGCACAGGGAAAGGTCCATGCCAATAAAGTCACAGAAATACTAGAGCATGACAATCGGAAGAGTAGTCGACACAGTGTTACCGTTATGAATCGGGCAACTGGCGAGTTTAGCGTGACGACCGGACTCCGTGAGGATGGTAGACG
Source organism: Linum tenue (assembly GCA_946122785.1). Classification (NCBI taxonomy): domain Eukaryota; kingdom Viridiplantae; phylum Streptophyta; class Magnoliopsida; order Malpighiales; family Linaceae; genus Linum; species Linum tenue. The sequence goes on along the minus strand of CAMGYJ010000006.1, from coordinate 14,748,820 downwards.
CTGGGGCCATCGCCATGAAGTTTTGGTAAATTTCAGGACAAAACTTGGTGAGTGCTCATGCCAGAAGTATCAGGGGAGAGGGTGGCCATGTTCTCATGCAAGGGCTGTAATTAAAAACAGGAGCAAAGACCCCCGTCACTTCGTCAGTCCATTCTTCAATATCGACTCACTCAAAAATTGCTATGGACGGAGTTTCCATGCATTGCCTGATGAATCTTATTGGCCGGTGTACTAAGGAAAGTTGATAATCCCGCCGTTCGGACGAAGGCGTGAACCTGGTCGACCGAGGGAAAAGAGAATTCAGAACGAAATGGATCAAAGTGGAAGACCACCATGAGGCCCAAGACGATGTTCAGTATGCAGAGTTCCATGGCATGATAAATGAAGTTGTCCATGTCCGATTGGTCCGCAAAATCTGGGTCATGCTGTGGGGGACTCAGCTAATGAGACATAGTTTGCGATTTTCATTTGTTGGTACTTGTTATGTATGTTTTCAATTATTTTCGGAGTTAGAGCTATGATGCTTGGAACTTTCGTGTTTGGCAAATAACCCTCAATTAACACTCAAGCCTTAAGTTAACACGATCAAAATAGAGAAAGCCAAGTACTTAGAACTGAAATAAAAACTAAAACAACACTCAATTAAAGAAACTAAAATAGGAGGGAAGGGTTTCAAGTACATATAATAAAAACATAACTAAAAAGTTCGGGGATCTTAGAAGTATTCTAGTTACCTCTCCTTCCCAAAGTCGCTCTAGCCTCCTCCGATACTCTACCAACTTGTGTTGCGCAAGGTTGTCGCATGTTGAGGCTCCAACCCATCTTATTAATAAGACAATAATAAAAAAACAATAAGCTAAAACATAAGGAAATTTGTGTTATTAAAATCATGATGGGGTATGAGGAATTTACCTACAACCATAAGCTTCGAGTCTTAGGGGATGATCGGGACCCCAATTCCTGTCGGGACATTGGAGCGGTGCAATCCATGGCAGATGTTCCCAAGCCCAAAATTGGACGATGAACATTGCACCGCCGACCTCCCTCACAGCTTTGATAGATGCATTGTACAAATGGTGGTAGATATTAGCTAGGCAAGCGGAAGCTCAGCTCAACTCCCCCATCGCATCCCAACTACCAAGGAGGACCCTAAGCCATCCACAGCTAATTAAATTGCTCGATTTTTTGGAGAAGAACACTCCTCCTATCATGCCTATGAGATAGACACGAGCATAACTTTCCTTCTCTAGCTCCGGACTTTCCTCGGTTAGGGGCACTCCATTTTTTTCAGGATCGTGAAGGTCCCTAAAATACTTCGTCAACCAAGTGATTGATACTTGGCCTTTCCTCAATGGTGGCAAGCGATCTGTCGCATCAACGCTCCCCTTGGTTGGTACTTTCACCCCCAAAACATTGTGGATGAAACACTGCCAACCAGTCATACCGTCACGATCCTCGGGGGGATGTTCACTCACACACACCGCTTTGCCGTCGATGGGCAGATGAGTTAGGATGGCGACGTCCTTGAGTGTGATGGTACACTCTCCTTCGTGAAAGTTGAAGGATGGTTGTGGTATGAAGAAATGAGAGGGGGGGAGGGGGTATTTATACCCTTCAGACCGCACCCTCCAGGGGCGGTCTGGTAATTAAGCCCAGCCAGAAACTGCGCCCTCCCGATGCGGTCTGCGTTGATCGAGGCGCTGACCGCACCTCCCAGATGCGGTCTTCGATCCGTGGCAAGGATTGCTAAGGTGGCAAGCGGTCCGCTGCTGGATCGCTGCCTTATCCTACGGTCTCCAAGCCCGCTCCCGAGGAAACACAGACCGCACCTTCCTGGTGCGGTTTCCAGTCTGACGTGGCGCAAAACGCACCTCCAAGGTGCGGTTTAACTATAAAATGCAACTTGGAGGTGCGGTTTGATAAAAATGGTGCTATTTTTGTAAATTTTGTTGGCTGGATGCTATTTTTGTAGAATTTTTTAATAGTTGCTATTATTGGAAAAATCCCACTTTTTGTCACAAGATAACTAGTATTATGGAGATAAAAGTTAGATACAAAATTCTGAAGAAAATAATAAGCAGCTCAAGCATCCTACATATCAGTATCAAGCATCCTACATATAGCCTATGTTTGGCCCTGCTTTTAGAAGTGCTTTTTGGCTTCAAAAGCTGAAGCAGGGCCAAACACCTCTAAAAGCTCGGCTTTTGAAAAGCCGAAAAGCGCTTTTGTATAACATAAAAGCTTGAATATACAAGATTATCCTTACCATATTTTAATTTTATTTAAGAAAATATAATTTTCTTTCATTTATATCATTTCAAGAAGCGAGTACTTCCCGCACCCCTACTATTCCATACAAAAAATTTATGATCCATCAATACTTTGAACGTCTGGGGTGGGCTGATCCACAACTACTCTGGCAAGGCAGAAGGTTCGCCCTCATGGTGCCCCTCCCCGGTGACAATCTTCTTTGGGTCTTCTCTTCCACCAGCGCTAGTGGAATTGCTCGCAGCAGGGGATTCCAAGCTCGTTGTTGGGTTAATGTCTGGTGGTCTGTTGGCTAGTGCATCCCCAACATCTATACTTGGACATGTATCCATTTCCATAGGGTTCGTAGGGGTGGACTCCTGGTTCTCTAGTACAATTCCTCCCTCCCCAATTCTTTCCACGTTCAGGCTCGCTTCCATCCCTGTAGGCATCGACTGGGTGCTAGCATCCTGTGATGGTGTAATATTAATGTTCTTGTCTCCTGACACACTAAAACACAACACCAAACTGCGACCAAGTATAATTGCAGTCCGGGAATGCAGTAAAGTAGCAAGTTCTAATGTCAACCCGAGGTCTAGATCTACTGCCTACTTCGTGATTATCTATTATCTATCAAACTAAGTCGAGTGATTGTTGTTTTAACTAAAAGCAGTAAGAAAGCAGGAAATGGTTCGGTTTTCTGAAGTCAAGGAAGAGTCACTCGGGTATGAGTCCCCCTAGCTCCTTAGTTAGGTCTCAATTGTAATTACCCTGGGTTCATTTACTGTTGATTAAACTGCGGAAGATCCGACAGTAGCTTGGAATCTCTTAAGCTGACCAAGCCGTCTCAGTCCAACTACCCGGCAGACGACTAGCCTTCACCGGGATAGAAAGCTGAGGCTATGAACACAGAACTCCACTACCGGAATTGGATTCCAGTACAAAGCAGTAGATTGACCAACTCTCGTATAACCAATCCACTACTACCGAATGATGAAGCTCTAACAACCTAATCAGATTCTATCTATCTCAGGTTGCAGCAGAAATCAAGAAAAGCTGATCAGACTTCAATTAATTCAATGAAACATGCATGATTCGATTATAATCAAACAGTATGACAATCCCAAGTCATTACAATCAAGATCCCTAACACATGGAACTAGGTTCTTCATATCCAAGTGAGAGAAAGTTCTACTCCATAGAGAGAGAAGGGAAAACAGAATACAAAGCAGTCATACTCATAACAATGGGAAGAATCTGCTCTGGGATGATGATTTTCACTCCTATGATGATCTCCAAGCTTGATTTGATGATACCCAGCTCCAAACCACTCTCAGGATGTGTTCTTCGCACGTTCTCTCTCTAGGGCTCTGTTTTTGCTCCAAAAAGTCGATTCCCTCTCCTTTTGTTCGAAATTGGGTTAAAACCCAGCTTTTCCCGATTACACGGCCGTGTGGCTTACCCAGCTGCCCGTGTGAGTGTCAAAATGCGGAGTTTCGATTAAGTGGACTTCAGGCTTCCTACACGGCCAGGGACACACGGCCGTGTGGAATCTCCAGTATGCTCGTGTGAAGCCTCACTAAATCCCACTCGGCCACTTTGGTTCCTCACACGGCAGTGTGGGTTTTATGAGTGCCCGTGTGGCTTCCTTTGTGTTTCGCCACACGTCCGATCTTCGTCCAATCGACCCCGAACTCGCTCCCAAACCTTCATTCACGTACTAGGACCTGAAATATCACAAACAAGAACAAACTAGCGTGAAATCGGCCTAAAACATGAGAATCAACATCTCAAACGGCTCAAGAATTGGGGTAAACATATGTGCAATTAACGATCTATCAAACTCCCCCACACTTAACCGTTTGCTTGTCCCCAAGCAAACCAAGTCAGACACAAGGCAAGCTCACAATTTTAATCATACCAACATTGGGGACAAATCATATAGGCACAGAACACGTGAATCGAACTGGCTTTCAACATCAACACATGAACAACTTCTATAGCAACCTGGACAACCACCACAGAGGACATTTGAGTGCAGCAAAATCGAGTAAAGGAGGAGTCTCCCTTCTGTTCACCAACCAACCTAGACTTGACTCAACCACTTACTCAAAAAAGTCACCTCATGCACAGAACTCAAGATATCAGAATAGAGACCGAGCAATCTAGGTCCTCACCGGGGTACAAGAGTATAGAGAATATGAGAAAATGAATCGCTCACTCTCGACCAGTGGGGTCAGGACAATTTGATGCGAAAAATGCGCATGCTTATTCTCTCAATCCCTAACATCTCTTCACCATGACGACAACCTCTAAATGCTAGAGTTCACATATGTGGTGTCACCACTAACTAATCCGGAGATCTTAGACACAGGTTCAAATGACTGGCTAGGGTCTTGGACATGGGGAAAAGGCCTTTTAGGTGGTGGAAGTATTCATAGCACAAGGTTCCACGTTTCCAAATCCAACGCAATCACAACCAATCAAACCAGTATTTCCTTTCTGCCATTCTGCATTACTCAAATTCTCTAGAGCACAAGAGCGAAGGAGGTTATATAAATGTCAGCATTTCCAAGTCAGACTGCTAAGATACTACTTAATGGGCATTATTCAGATTTTTGGTAGTGGCTCTCTTTGCTTTCATTTTTTTTTCTTTGTTTTTCTTTCATTTTCTTTTCATTTCTTAAGAGAACCACCACCTCTGCACATTTATCAAACACATGCCCAACTTTTAAGCACTACCTCCAACCCTCACATTAAATTTAGCAGAAAGAGCAGAGAACATGTAAAAACCACTCTGTGGAACCTTCTAAAAGATGCAAAAGGGTGATTTTCCATTGTAGACCGAAAGAAAGGATAACACACGGCTCAAAGGGCTGACTAGGGGATATGACACATCAGGACAGTCAATTTGGTCGTGTGCTAATCCTATGCCTCCATCATCTTAGCTAATGACAACGTGAATGCTACACATCATGGAAGAGGGATCTATCGCACAAGAAAGAAACGAGCAGGCTCAAATCTCACATGGCTACCTATATGATCTATCTCACATTTTGATTCCCTGAACTAGGTGCATAAACGACTATCAAGAACAAGTGATCAATCCAAGTCACAGTTGGTAAGCAAACAGTTGAAAAACCAAACCCCTACACAAATCTACTGCATGTCTCAATCATCATCATAGGTTGTCCTAGTCACATTCCAGTTGTCATGCATTAATCTGAAAACCATTCAATTCACCAATCACAACACAGTGCCAATATGATCAAACAACAGTACTCGGAGCCCTCAAATCGTAAGATTCGGACAGCGGACTAGGCTCCAAGCACACATACATAGATTACAATCGATACAAAGCACCCCCCACACTTAAGCACGACATTGCCCTCAATGGAGCAGAGGGAGAGATAAGGGGGACGATGTTACCGGATTGAAATACTGTCGGGGGACTGGAAGTGGACCAGTCAGCGGGAAACAAATGGGACGAGGGACAGTTCTGCATGAATGGAACATCAAGAGCACACTAGCACACTGTGCGTTAGGGATTAGAGGTAGCCCAGATGGCCACAAAATAGACAATCCACAAAAGAAAAAAGAAAAAGAAAAATAAACAACAGACTAAGTTCAAGCTCCGCACACGCATGGAGCAAACACAAAAAGTCTGAAATGTAAACACACTCAGAGGGGCGAAGAGTACAGCCTACTCGTCGCAAGGTTGTCCAGATCGATGTCGTTCATGAAAGCGTCATCATCATCAGCTGGTGGAGGTGGAAGTGGAGAGTCCTCCCAGGGAGTCCTCCAGACTGGCTGCTCGCCTGGTAACAGCTGGAGTAGGTGCTGCTGGACCTCCTGTATGCGCCAAGATCGGGCCTTCTCTCGCTCGATATGAGCCAGTGTCACCCCCTGCTGGGTCTCCATCATGTTCAGGCGCTCATCATAAGCAGCCATCTGAGTCTGATACTAGGCCTGGTGAGCTGCATACTGTTGCTGGAACTGGAGCTGATGGTCGAGGAGCTGCTGATTCTGGAGGCGCAGCTGCTGGAATTGGTGAGTAAAGCAGTCCTGACCGGGGAAAGCGGAGCTGCCACCCCCGTACTCGAAGATGGTGGGGCGGGGGGCAGTAGCATCATCCACATCCTCGGGCTCCACATCATCAGCAGCCTCATCCTCCGGATCCTCCGGCTGGCCCTCCTCTGGGATATGAGGTTGAGGAAACCCCGAGATCCACTTGACGCCGCGCTCCTCTCGCAGTAGGTGCATGCTCTTGATCGTCTCTTCGCCAAAGGCACTGGTGCTCCCATGCTCTGTGCACCCCTGCAGTGATATCTGGAAGTAGGCGGCTAGGCGGGTGATGAGGGGAGTGCAGTGGAGGCTCTTCAATTCGGAAGCACTCTTCTCAAAGGTTCTGGCCACCACAGACCCACGTGGAGAGGATGGTCGTCCTGGCGGATGGACTGGATGAAGTACAGGCCTCTCTTAGTGATGGCGCTGGCACTTTCCCCATCTGGAGTGTAGGACTTCGCCAGCAGGTGGTGGAGAATGCGGTTATCGAGCTGCAGGGTACTGGCCTTCCTCCGCCCTACCACGAAGGGACGCTGGCCTGGCTGAGCGAGGCGGGTGTACAGCATCTTGAAGTTCACGCCCACCGGATCATTGAGCTCGGTGACATAGTCCTCACCATCGGCCAGGCCGAGGTCGAGAGCGGTGGCCAACTCGTGGTAGCTCATGGAGCGGGGTACACCGCCGAGTCTGAACTGGACGGCTTCGGCGTCTGCCCAATCCTCTATGGATGCATGCTTGAAGGTCGTATAGAACTCCAGCACGGGCTCGTGGTAGACCTTCTCGTGGATGGATAGCAGACGGCGCCACGGGCGGTTGGTGACAATGGCGGAGAAGTGCTCGTAGCAGTGCAGCTTCTCAAACTCCCGCCTGGACCAGCAATGGTGCTGCCCATTGCCCAAACGAGCATGCCAGGATGTGTTTAAAACGATCCTGGTGGGGGCCCCTCTTCAAATCCCGGATGAACGGGTGCTTGAAGTCGAGTTTCGTCATGGTCATGCGAAAGAAGAACCCAAAATGGAGCCAAAAGAGCCAAAGAAAAGATTAATTACACCCCCACACTTGAGAACAGAAAACAGCCGAACCATGGTTCCATCCATAGTTTGGGGGTCAAAAACTCGATAAACAAGTATAATCTGGGTGGGGTGCACATCCACGATAAAGTAGGCAACTTAAGGTTCACATCCATAGCAAATACACCATCAAAGCACATCATTAAGGGCCCCAACCGGCTCCCACAACATGATATGAAAAATTGGCATTTCATCGAACACCTTGTGTGCACTATTAAGGTAAGCATGGAATTGACAAAATTCTTGCACAAAAGGGCTTAAACAAGCAAGGGGGACATTTCCCAACACAATTCACACATAATCCAAGCTTTCCCCTCAATCAATTGCACACAAATCACATGATTCAAATTTGTTCTCTAAACATGCACCCTAACATCCAATTCTCCATAAATCACAAGGTTAAGGTCAAAATCAAATCTGGAGACACAACTAGAGGTGTAGGGGATGATGAGGGGAAGGCAATGGAAGCAACGAAAAGCCGAAAATCTGCCCGGAAGTGCTCATCAGAGCCTCGTCGGAGTCTCGCCGGAAATCGCCTCCGGCGACTCAAAGTCTGTCCAAATCGCCTCAAAGTCGAGGGATAGGCCGAAAATGGGGAGAAAAGGATGGGTGTGGAGGTGGTTTGGTGAAAAACCGACCAAAAATGGCCGAAAATTGCCAAAAAAGGTGAAGAGTCGTGGTTTCCTGGCGAGGGGGAGAGGATTCCGGCGAGGGGAAGGTGGTTTTCTGACCACGCGGCCGTGTCGGCCAATTTTATAGGCAAAGTTTCGGCCACACGGGCACACTCACACGACCGTGTGAGGTGCAGGGGGTGCCCGTGTGGGCTGACACGGTCCGGTCGAGGGAATCCACACGGCCGTGTGAGGTGCACAACTGGCCGTGTGGAAAATGCCGAGGCTTCACACGGCCACAGGCTCAAAACCACACGGCCGTGTGGGTGACCCCCCCTGCCCAAGTGAGATTTCCAGGGACTCTACACGGTCAATACCAAATTCCACACGGCCGTGTGAGTTTTAGGGCTGGCCGTGTGGATTGCCAGAACCCTGAATTTCACCTGTTTTCACTAAAAAACGACACGCTAAAACACAACACCAAACTGCTACCAAGTATAATCGCAATCCGGGAATGCAGTAAAGTAGCAAGTTCTAATGTCAACCCCGGGTCTAGATCTACTGCCTACTCCGTGATTATCTATTATCTAGCAAACTAAGTCGAGTGATTGTTGTTTTAACTAAAAGCAGTAAGAAAGCAGGAAATGGTTTGGTTTTCTGAAGTCAAGGAAGAGTCACTCGAGAATGAGTCCCCCTAGCTCCTTAGTTAGGTCTCAATTGTAATTACCCTGGGTTGATTTACTGTTGATTAAACTGCGGAAGATCCGATAGTAGCTTGGAATCTCTTAAGCTTACCAAGGCCTCTCAGTCCAACTACCCGGCAGACGACTAGCCTTCACCGGGATAGAAAGCTGAGGCTATGAATAAAGAACTCCAGTACCGGAATTGAATTCCAGTACAAAGCAGTAGATGGACCAACTCTCGTATAACCAATCCACTACTACCGAATGATGAAGCTCTAACAACCTAATCAGATTCTATCTATCTCAGGTTGCAGCAGAAATCAAGAAAAGCTTATCAGACTTCAATTAATTCAATGAATCATGCATGATTCGATTATAATCAAACAGTATGACAATCCCAAGTCATTACAATCAAGATCCCTAACACATGGAACTAGGGTTCTTCATACCCAAGTGAGAGAAAGTTCTACTCCATAGAGAGAGAAGGGAAAACAGAATACAAAGCTGTCATACTCATAACAATGGGAAGAATCTGCTCTGGGATGATGATTTTCGCTCCTCTGATAATCTCCAAGTTTGATTTGATGAAACCCAGCTCCAAAACCACTCTTAGGAGGTGTTCTTCTCACTTTCTCTCTCTAGGGCTCTGTTTTTGCTCCAAAAAGTCGATTCCCTCTCCTTTTGCTCGAAATTAGGTTAAAACCCAGCTTTTCCCGATCACACGGCCATGTGGCTTACCCAGCTGCCCGTGTGAGTGTCAAAACGCGGAGTTTCGATTAAGTGGACTTCAGGCTTCCTACACGGCCAGGGACACACGGCCGTGTGGAATCTCCAGTATGCCCGTGTGAAGCCTCGCTAAATCCCACACGGCCACTTTGGTTCCTCACACGGCCGTGTGGGTTTAATGAGTGCCTGTGTGGCTTCCTCAGTGTCTCGCCACACGTCCGATCTTCGTCCAATCGACCCCGAACTCGCTCCCAAACCTTCATTCACGTACTAGGACCTGAAATATCACAAACAAGAACAACCTAGCGTGAAATCGGCCTAAAACACGAGAATCAAAATCTCAAACGGCTCAAGAATTGGGGTAAAAATATGTGCAATTAACGGTCTATCATCTCCCGAATTGGTCTCTAGTTGCTTGAGTACCCACTTTTGAGTTGGTTGTCGCTATATGGGTTCTCGTTGGGTGGAAGAGCTACCGACTACATGGGTCTGCCTCTTGCTATTTTTTGTCTCACGTCTATCACTCTCAGCTGCAGTGTTGGCCACACCCTCTTCTTCCACTAGAACTGCAAAGCGGGAGCCGGTTTGCCCCTGTGAACTGCGAACATTACTCGTACGCACCTGGGTTTTCTGCTTGCTCTTATCCACCTTTCTACCTGCCCGCCTATCCCTTTTCATGGCCACCATCCACTCACCGTAGGGCTCGTTATGACGTTGTGAGGTCTGTTCGGTTTCAGGAGCAGCGGGGGTTGGGGCTTCATTCCTGTGCAGGTGTGGGCAGTTTGTGATCGAGTGACCATACGTACCACAGTGAAAGCATATACTATCGGGACCTCTGTACTGAATTCCGTACTCAATTCCTTCAATCTTGAAACGAGAGAGTAAAGGTTTCGTGAGGTCCACTTCAACGCAAACCCGGGCAAACTTGCCTCTCGCTCCCAGCTCAGTTGTGCGATCAACTTGAATTGGTGTCCCGCACGTTTTGCAATCTTCAACACATCCGCTGGGTGGAAAAACTTGATAGGGAGCTCAGGAAGCTGCATCCATACCAACATCGACGTGATCTCGCTTGTTCTAGGGTTGAAACCCTTCCGCCACTTCTGGGTTGTCAAGTAATGGTCACCTATCGTCCACGGACCCGGCCCCTGTCAGGGAATGCTCATAATCTGCCTTACTTGTAAATCACACAAAATAGTATCCATGGGACTTATTAGCAATCTGAAGCGTCCCAGTTTTAGCCCACAACATGTTAAGTCTCTTCGCTTGGTTTTGGTGATACACAATTCAATGCATTGTGATTAATGCATGTATTGTAATATACATGCAATTAAGGAAAATGATGTGATGTACTTTGGTTTTGATGATAGTTTTTTTTTTAAATTTCAACAAGTTAATATTACCTTTTGTAGGAAAGATCACTTTTGCTAGGGGTATAATTGGAACAAAAAAGAAACCCAACAATCTACTCAAAACTATTTCAACACTTTCAAGTTTTAGTAGAGATATTACTATCACTTATTTTGAGTGATAGTTTCCATCCAATCAAGTAAACATTACATGTATTGTTTGTGCAGAAAATTTAAAAAAAACAAGGCAAAAGTCATCTGTGTAGCCAAAACTTTGACGTTTGTGACAATAATAGCCACTTTTGGAGAAATACCAATAATAGCCAGAATTTAGAAAGTTTTCTGACAAATATAGCCATTTTCTTTACAAACTTTAACGGTGTTAGAAACTCCGTCAGTTAATTTAACGTTAGGCTGACTAGGATGCCAAATCATCACACACGTCAGCAACAAATCATCAATATAATAGCCATATCATTTTGATTTATCTTTTAATAATTCCAGGTGGACAAATGAATTTTTTTCAAATAGTCTTTTTTTTATCTGAATTAATATTTTTTATTTAAGAAAACTAAAAACAAAATAAAAAAATTTATCTCACATCCCTCTCTTCTCTCTACGCAGCCACCAGAGCACCCCCTTCTTCTCAATTCTTTCTTTCACTTTCTCCCCAAATTCTCTCCCTCTAAGCCCTACTCTAGATCAAATAACCAATTGATCTTTATCTTCCTCTTCCTCTTTGAGCTTCTCGCTCTCCATCGTTCTCCATATTCTCGTTCTCTTCCTTCCCCAGCCGCCGCCAGAATAGAAAGAGACCTAAGACTGAACAAGCGAGAATTAGAGAGATAGAGACTAAAGCGTAGCATACCTTTCACCGCCGGAGATCTCGAGTACAGCCTACCAGGGCCGCCGGAGAAGAAGATAGAGAAGGTGATGGCGGGGGATATTCATCTGCATCGATGACCGGTGACAGCTTTCCCAAGTGGAACGACCCCGTATCTAGTCGATTTGGGTCAAATCTCAACACCCAGAAGGAAGGACGTGGGTGTAGTTATCACCATCGCCACCACTATCACCATCTATCGATAGTGGAGCTGCGGTTCTGGGTTGTTTTTGCTTGTTCTGGGTTTTTCATTTGGAAGGGAAGGATGGATTGAGGCGGAAGAACCCAAATCGAGTTCTCTAGTTCATCCAAAACCCCTAAACTGAAGGGACGAGGCCGGTGGTGTGGCGAAGGATTGGTAGCGGCGGAGGATTGGCATCTAAATCGCTCCAAAATCAGAAAACGCAGAGGAGAAACAATAAAAAAGGGAAATCTTCTATCGATTATGAAAGCCGCAGATCTCCATCCGCTGAAGGAGGGGAGCGATTGCGAATCCCGCGGCCACAGTGGTCAACGGAGCCAGGAACGATGTCGTGATCTTCGAGTAAAGGGGCGGCGGCAACTATACCGGCTGACCATCTGATTTTCTCAGAGTGAGTGCTTCAGTGGTAGTGTGAAAATGGCGTTGCACGGATCTAAAATGCACCATTTGGGGGTGTTTGTCGGCGATGGAGGTGGGGAAAAGGCGAAGGGAAATCAGAACAAAGGGTAGGTTGGGGGGAGAGAAGTATTTTTGTTTTATATATTTATTTATTTTTATTTTTCATAAATCAAAAGACCAGCCATTTGAAAATATAAAATTTTAATTATTGTTTTTATTAATTTTTTATTATTAAATCCACATGGGAAATACGTACGGGTCGAAAATCGCCACGTCGGACGATCCGTTAGTCCAGTCAGTACGTTAACTAACACCGTCAAACAATTGGACGGAAGTGGCTATTTTTGGTATTTCGCCAAAATCAAACCGTCAAAGTTTTGGCTATACAGGTGTATTTTGCCAAAAAATAATGCATTGTGAACAATACATGCTTTATAACTATCCGAACCAAACAACCGCTCAGACTTCGAAACAACCCAAAAAAAAACCACCAATAACTTAATCCCATTCAAATTGCTCTTACTATTATACCCGTTCCGGACACTCGTACAACGATACAACAAACGTCAAGATGTTCTAATATACTGAAGGCACTTTCGAAATGTTGTTCCAAGTTATCTCGTCCTATAGGAATAGGTCCATTTACTGTTTAGACATTGCAAGTTTCTTAGGGGCTTATCTTCATCTAAATCTCTTTTAAAATAAATATATATTTTACTTGGTACTCACTGGAACACCGAAATGTAAACCAAAAGCTATTTTGATCCTTCCACATATTTTGCCTGCACTAACAAATCCGTTTAAAGTTTAAACATAACACTGAACTACGTTCCCAATTGTTTCTGGCCAACCTTGTTGATGGAGACAGATAGATTTATGTTTATGTTAATAAGATGTGAAGCCATATGGCAAGAATTCTTTCAAGATGTTGACAAATCCTTTCTCTATACATCACTTGAGGGAAAGGAAAGCTAACCATATGAAAGGAACTTTCTTGAGGTGGGTTGTTGAACTTGATCTTGACAAGGAACAATACCCTTTTGACAAAGAAAGACTTCACCAGTTTGAAGAGGAATAAGAAACTGCCTTAATTGATTAGTATATTAACAATATCAAAATAAATGAATTGTCAACTTGGGAACCATATGATATGAAGCATTTGGAAAGCAACCCACCCACCAGTAGAAGTTGAAGTTCTTCACAAAAATTAGCAATGTAGTCAAAATCGCATTTTAAAATTTAAAAGTGTACAGTTTTACACTTATAGATTATCAACACGTTCTCCTACTTAGAAAGCTTTTTACTACATTGTTTCATTGTTTCTATTCCATTTCCACGCCGGCTGCTTCAACTAGCAGGCATGGCATTGTCCAAGTATCCAACTGCCAAGCCAAGCCCATCCCGTTCTTGTTAGATCATCTGAGTACTGTTGGGCTGGGCCCAAGCCCCAAGGGACTGGAAGCTTCATTGATAGGAAATCCATGAAAGTCTAGAATTCCAAACCAATGAGATTTTTTTATTCAAATAATGCAATAGTCAAATTTGTCATTTAAATAAAATAAAAGTTAATTTTTTAAGAAATAATATAATTGCCAAACCAAATTGTAAGACTAAAACGATAAAATAGTAAATCCGTTTATTTTGTAAAAAGACAATACGAAACTTTTTGAAATGCAGTTTAATAATCGTGTTCTGTTAATGTTAATGTCAAAGTTAAAAAGAATCATACATCCGGACACAATTAATTAAAATATCATTAGTGAGTTTTGAATAGAAGGGAAAACAATCACTTATTAGGAAGTAAAACGTAATGACAAGATGTGATGAACATCAATGTCTAAAGTCTACACTCTATTGCATTTTAGACAAATGTCAAAAACTAATTAAAAAGTAGCAGGAACACAAACCAAGTTAATTCATCAGCTAGTGTGAAATATTGTGCTAACAATAAGTACACAATTCTAGTAACAAATACAAGTTTGAAGCACATAACTCAAAAAATCCTTGTTCCGTTTTGTAGTCTTTGGCATACAAATTTGTATCCATTTCGCCATATGGTTAATAAACATTTTCGATCTATTCGATGCTAAAATTCGAAACGAATTTTAGAACATAAAATTTGTACATATTGCGTTTCGTATACTTTTAGTTTTCAATGTTTCTGAACTGTCAGATGTTTGTCACTAACAAACTAATTGAGCTGCATCAATAAAAATAACGAAGTTCAAACCAACAAGCGTTGTCCAAATTATGAAAAAATTAAAAAAAGTCCAAAAAAAAAAAAAACTTTTGTCCAACTAACAGAGACTTAAGAGCTCTAGCTGAAATCCATTTCCATTAGCATTTCCATCGGAAGCTCATCCATTTCCGCCGGCGGAACAGACTTGAAAGGATGGACATAAGAGGAACGACATTTCTGTGGAGTTTAGAAAGCCAACTCTAATGCAATCCGCATCCCACACCCAACCAAACTTCTTATCCTCGTACAGTTCCAATCTCAGGTGCATTTTCAACAGTCTGACTCCACTACAAGTAGGGGTGTCAATTCGGGTTCAGTTTTTCGGGTTTACCCGAAACCGACCCGATTATATACAGTTTTGGTTTTTTGGGTTCGGGTTCATTTCGGGTTTCGGGTTCGGTTTTGCTTATCGGTTTTTCGGGTTCCGGCTAAAAACCTACAATGAAAAGAACTCATCCCGTATTTTTAGGCGTTTGGGTTTTCGGGTTTCGGTTTTCCTTTAACCGAACCCGAACCCGATAAGGAATTTTCGGGTTTCGGGTAACCGGAACCCGCAAGTCCTTATCGGGTTCGGGTTCGGTTTTAGTAATTTTCGGTTTCGGTTTGGGTAACCGAACCCGACCCGAACCGACACCCCTAACTACAAGTGGGCAGGTCAGATTTCCCTTCCAACGTTTCCTCACAAACTTTGGGGGGAATGATCAACTGATACACAAGCAAAGAACACCACTTTCAACATCCAACAGTAAACAAAACAAGGCTTATAAAATACTAACTAAAACCCTGGAAAATGAACATGGGCAAAAACTGAAAGGGGCTTACCAATCTCTTGTGTTTGATTGCATTCCCATTGAAGTGCTTCAGGATCATCTTTTTGATTTACGCTATCTGTTGGTGTGTGGTATATGATCCACGATTGAACCTCTCCCAACAACTCGAGTTATTGGGATCAATTGGTTCTTGACATGGTATCAGAGCCTTATGTGACCGAGAGGTCTTGTGTTCGAATCCTGGTAACCCCCATTTGTTAAGCACATGGTATGTGGACCTGTGCAAACTTCAAGCCCTTGTGAGTGGCTTTCGTTTGAGGGGACGTGTTGGTGTGTGGTATATGATCCACGATTGAACCTCTCCCAACAACTCGAGTTATTGGGATCAATTGGTTCTTGACATTCTCAAGCTCACTACCGGAGAAACCCTTGATCCTTTTGTGGGTTGGAAGGAAAAGGAGAAGAGTCAGGATTTTTAAAGAGGGAAGAGACAGAGAGAGAAAGAAGGAAATGAGTGCTATGAAATCGGAAAAAATCCAAAACTACCACTGTTTTAAAAAAAATTTACAAAAATACCACCCTCACCAAAGAATTTCCAAAAATACCACCCTTAATTTAAAACCGCGCCTCTAAATGGCGGTTTATAGATAAACCGCGCTCCCAGGCGGCGGTTACAATGTAAAACGCGCTCCCAAGGCGCGGTTTGACCGTGCATGGCTGTCAAACCGCGTTGCCACGTGGCGGTGCATCAAACCGCTTGCCCGGGGAGCGATCTAACGGCTAAAACGGCTGCCAACCAAGCGATCCGCGTCCCCCACAGAAACCGCTCCCCCGAGGCGCGGTTTGACCGTTTGGAAAACGCAAACCGTGTCCCCGAGGCGCGGTTTGACCATCGGGAAAAGCAAACCGCGTGGTGGAGGCGCGGTTTTTAGTGGCGAGAAATTACAAAACCGACCCCCCCCCCCACGCGGTTTGCTGGCTATAAAACCCCCCCCCCCCCCCCTTCTCATTTCTGCACACCATCCACCACATCCCCTCTCTCCCTCTAACTTCTCTCCACCCAACCCCTCCCCACCCAACCTTAGAATTAGTTTTTTTGTTGGTTGCGGCCTAAGTCCGATCTGCCTCCAAAAAACTTTTCTTTGGTTTTCACTAAAAAACCGTCGAACCTCTGTCCGGATTCCGAGAGAATGGCCGATTTCGCTCAAGAAGAGGGTCTTTTTTATGATGATTATCAAACGGTACGTATTCATTTTTCCCAATTGTTGTTGTTGTTATAATGATTTATTTATTTTATATACTAATGATTTATGTTATTGTTATGCTATCCTAGGTTGGGCCGGATGTTGATATTTTCAATCAACGATATTACGTTGATCAAGGACCGATTGATCCGACAGTTTTATACGATCAAGCAAATCATCGTTCAAGAGACGTTTGGAACGACCATAAGGTACATATTATTTATCATCACTTGTAATTTGTATTTTGTTAAAGTAATTTATTTGTTGTACAATAATTTACATAATTGTTAATCGTATTGATTATTTTCAATAGTTTAAATCAATACAATACAACACTTATTGAGACTCTTTATAAAGAAATGCATGTCTAAGGAAATGGGGACTTAAGCGATCATCATGATCCCCCCATGACCTGGGAAAATCGGGTTCTAAGCGATCCTCGGATCCCCCCTTTTTCTGTCAAAAAGACTGTGTTTCTAAGGAGATGTATACCTCTCCTAAGAGTCTTACGAGTGTACTTGTATTGCTTTAAATTATTGAAAATAATCAATACGATTAACAAAATAATATATTTGGATATTATTTTAGTTATGTTAATATTAATGTTTATTAGATAATGTATATTTCTATCAAATCGCTTAATTTAATATTGCATCTTAAAAAATTGGTTTAGTTATGTTAATATTAATGTTAATTAGATAATGTATATTTCCATAAAATCGCTTGATTTAATTAATATTGCATCTTATTAAATTATTTTAGTTATGTTAAAATTAATGTTTATTAGATAATGTATATTTCTCTAAAACAACCTTGATTTATATATAAATTGTATCTTATAATATATTTATATATGTATAAATCATCAACTTATAGTGAAATTTAATTTTTTCTCTAGGATGCATACCATATAGTCCGCTATAGGGGCACAACGAATGTGCTTGAATGGAACGACGTCATCTTGCCCTTTCTAAAAAGGGCAAGATTGGATTCGATTAGGCATTTCAACGGAATTAATATCGACCGCCAACTCATCACGGCGATGGTAGAGAGATGGCGAAAGGAGACACACTGCTTCAATTTTCGTGAAGGCGAGTGCACGATCACACTTAAGGACATCGCCATCCTAACCGATCTCCCCATCGATGGTGATGTTGTTTGTGTGGACTCTACGCCACCACCTAAAGTTGTTGCCAATATGAGTGGTTGGCAACATTTTATATGGACGGTCACCGGGTTGTGTCCGCCAGAAAAGGGAGATCACGATGCGGATGGTCAACCACCATTGTCCAAGGGCCAAGTATCCATCACGTGGTTGACGGCGGAGATCAGGCGTAAGCACAACCCTGAGTTCGGAGGCATTCCCCTCACGGAGGAAAGTTCGGAGCGCGATAAAGAAATTTATGCACGTATCTACATCCTCGGCATGATCGGAGGGGTTTTCTTCCCCAAGAAATCCAACAACCTAATCAGCAATTCATGGTTGAAGATCATACTTGGTAGTTGGGATGATATGGGAAACTTGAGCTGGGCATCTGCTTGCTTAGCCCAGCTCTACCGATCCCTATGTAATGCTAGTGCGAGAGCGGTGAAGGAGATTGATGGGGCAATGTTCATCGTCCAATTTTGGGCTTGGGAGCATTTGCAATGGATTGCGCCGAAGGTAGACCCCGACAAGGATTGGGGACCCGATCATCCCCTACGACACGAAGCTTATGATTGTAGGTAAATGTCTTCTATCCCACTCATAGTTCTCACATTTTTTTACTAATTTAGTTTGTTGTAACGAGCTATTTTTTTAAGGTACTAACATTGTGTACTTGTCCATATTAATAGGTGGCTTGATGAAACAACATGCGACAATCTTGGAGCGCATAAGCTGGAGGAGTATCGTAGGAGGCTTGATCACCTATGGGAAGCAGAGGTGAGCATCATAATACGCTATTAAAACCCTACTTTTTTTAACTTATATTATTATGTTGCTTAATGGTTTTATTATTTAAACCTTCGTAGCTTAAGTTCGATCCGTATCCAGAACGGATTGTTGCGCATCACGTCCATAAGTTCCCGTTACATCCCGGTCAATGGTGCACCCGAGTTCCACTAATCTGCCACCACATAGTGGAGTGGCACTTGCCGGATCGATGTCTACGACAATTTGGACGTGAGCAATGCATACCATTGGATGTCCCGGAGAGTCAGAAGGGGTACCACGGGAAAGATGGTCGACAAGGACCTACTAATTGGCCAGAGGAGTATAAGAAATTGATCCGGCTGTGGAATGCTAGGCAAGATCAGGATATTGTGACGGCATCTCATGTGGGGCGGATGGGCTACCATGACCCATACATGGAAACCTACCGAAGACAATCTGTTCGTTACATGACCCCCGAAGGAGCGGCGGACGGAGCTTTGGTAAGAAATTAAGTTTTTATTTGTTTAGTCATGCGGTGCATTATTTTTTACCTTGTCTAACTTTGTTATTTTGTTCGATTTAGGTTGATGGCATCGAGCGAATCCACGACCTCGCACGGACCGCAGAACATTCGGCCGCGGGTAGAGAGGTGGGGATGATTCGAAGGATAGCGAACAATCTCCTTGGCTGTATGCGAGCGCGCAGACGTGACCATAGGCGATACCCTCCAGTCCCCCCAGTGAGACCGCCGTCGGTGACGCTTGATGTTGACCCGGTGCCTCCGCCGGTCCAAAGAAGGCAAAACAAAGCTGTGAGGGATCGACCTCATGTGCCGGAGATCAAACCGATTGAGGCTTGGAAGGCGCCTACTCCTTTGGAGGTGTGCAGCGGTGAAGGGGGGAGTACTCAGCACGGCCCTACGCCCGGAAGCCAGTATGATCCGCGGTCAAGTTTCCAGTACACTTTCAGGCCCAGTTTCCAGTATGAACAACGTCCAACTACATTTCATGACGGCACATCTTCAGCTACTTGGGCCGAGGGTTCATACTCCACTCCACACCAAGACTTCTCACCTTTGCATCGACCACAACAACAATGGCAACAACAACAATGGCAACAACAATGGCAATCCACTCCACAACAAGACTTCACACCTTGGATTCGACCACAACAGCAATGGCAACAACAATAGCAATCCTCTCCCCACCGTATGAGCATGGATAGCCCTCGGCCGCAGACGGAGGAGCCACCTTTCACGGAACCGAGGCGGCATAGCACGGAGGATCGCGGTTCTACGGCGAATTAGGAGTCTGCCACCCGTTCCACCATCTTCGACACCCGGTGGACCAGTCGCCCATCGCACAAGGAAGCAGAGGGCAAACCGTCGAAACAATGCATGAGTGTTTTTATTTCAAGGATTGGTTTTGTTTAAATTAAGTGGAACAATGGTGTTTTTTTTTTCAAGTTGTGGTGTTTGTTTAAATTAGGTTGAACAATGGTGTTTTTAGGTGTAGTTAAGGTACAAGTTAACTTAAGTTGAACAAAGTAGTGCTACTTGAAGTCGTGATGTGTTTTATTAAAAAAGATGGAAAAATTGCACCAAAGTTTGTTAATTGTGCAAATCTACAATGTCATTTAAGCACACAACATGCAAGTAGAGTAACCATTGAAATTAATACACAAAGATGGAACACACGCATAAAATCAATTTAAGCGCCATTATCCGGGACATCCACATCGGGCCCAGCATTTTGAGGACCAATTGGTCCGGGACATTTTCGTTTATCATGACCGGGTACTTTACATATGGAACACCGCCTTGGCCCTCGCGGTGGTCTTCCACTTTGATCCATTTCATTTGGAATCCTTTTTCGCCGCGGGCGCCCTGTTTCCCTCCTAAGACCGATTGGTGGAATGATGACCATACCCTCATAAACTAGCCAGTAAGCTTCATCCGGCAATGCACGGAAACTAGTACGATAACTGCTCTTTTGTGAGTCAATGTTGAAGAACGGACTAACGAAATGACGAGGGTCTTTGCTCCTGTGCTTTATTGCAGCCATTGCATGAGAACATGGTATCCCTCTACCTTGATACTTCTGACAGGAGCACTCCCCCTTTTTAGTCCTAAAGTTTATGGTGACTTCATGGCGATGACCACCACGTCTCCCATCCTCCCAGTGCCCAGTCTCGACCGAATACTCGCCAGCATGACGGTTCATCACAGTGACTGTGTGACGAGAGCTCTTCCGATTATCTTTTTCCATTATTTTCAATACATAATCGGAGTGTACCTTACCGAGCGCCTCCCTCTTCTCACACCACTGGAGACGGTTGACGAACCATTTGTTTGTTTTCCAGAATGTCATCTCAACAATTGCAGAGATGGGTAGTGCACGACATTCCCTGTAGACGTTGTTGATACTCTCGCTTGAGTTTGTTGTGGCAATACCCCATCTGTGACCTCCGTCCTTATGAAAAGTCCACATTTCAAGGTCATGTTGATCAAGCCACTGCGCACCTTCAGGGCATATTTGACGGATATTCTGCATCTTCTCTTTAAATTTCTTCTCTTGGTACGCGACAGCTGATGAATATAATAAAAACGTGAGAAAAGCAAGATCGACCTAAAAGCCAATACACTCAATACTTGTATACAGTTTTAAAAATTTACAGCTAGTCAATTAATTAGAACGCTTACCAATCCACCATAGACTGTCAGCAAGCTTCCTTCGCTTGAAATGATGGTTCCAGTTGCTCTTGAAATGCCGGATGCACCATCTCTGTGACCAGTTCCAGGCTGGATCCAAGCCTAAAATAGCAGCCCGTATACCGGCGTGGCGATCTGAGATGATAGTCAAGTTCGTCCGTCTGGTGACATGGAGATGAATTTGTCTGAAGAACCATCCATAGCTATCGGTATTCTCTCCCTCCACAATGGCAAAGGCTAATGGATATACTAATCGATTTGCATCTGCTCCGCTGGCAATCAGTAGAGTACCCTTGTACTTGCCGGTAAGGAATGTTCCATCAACTTGAATCACAGGAACACAGTATGGGAAACCATCAATACATGGCTTGAAGGCCCAGAAAAGACGCTTGAATTGACGATTGTTACCAGCAACCGGCGATTGAATTTCTTCATCTTGGTAGCGAGGCGAGAAAATGGTTCCAGGGTTAGACACCTCCAACGCCAAAATCAGTTTGGGAAGGAATGCATATGATTCTTCCCAGTCACCAAACACGGCAGCCATTGCTTTCTGTTTCCCATGCCACGCTTTCTTGTAGTTAATGATATAACCATAACGACTAGAAATGTGGGCGATGATGGTTTTCACCTTCAGGTCGGGCTGCTCCTCAATTAGATGTTTGATAGCCGCGGCAACCACCCTTGATTTCAACTGTCGATGGCCTTGTGATGTTATTGATGACACACATGTGTGTGTGTTCACCGCACGGGATATGACCCAATGACCGACTCTCTTGCTCCTGATGGCCCGGACCCTAGCTGTGCATCCCTCATTGTGGTTTCTGCATCGAACCATCAGCCTCTTTGTGTCGGAATGGGTTGTCTGCCATTCAAAACTCCGAGTCATTGCTTCAGTGGAAATAGCGTGTCGAACCTCATTTTTCGTTGCAAATTGTTGGCCCTTCGTAAAGCCAGTTAGTGGACCCCATAATGGCACATCTGGCGGGTCCATGTCGGCATCAACATACCAATCTTCACTTTGAATGTGATTGTAGTATGGAATAGGTACACGGTCGTGAGGTACCTCATCACCATCTACGTCTGAATCTGGACCGGAATCATCAGCACCTTCCAGCGGATCGGAGCTGTCTGCACTAACTTCGCCTTCCTCTTCTTCAACCTCATGGTCACTAACTGGACTTGGATTGACCTCTTCTTCCATCTGATTTTCAGCATGAAAGGCACCTTGACCTCCACTAGCTCCGTAATGGTAGTTGTGGTAACTAACACCGCTTTGATAGAAGTTGTACTCGGGTGGGTACTGGTAGACTGCTTGTTGGTTGTAATCCGCCTGTTGAGCTTCTTCTTCATATGAATGGAAGGATTGATGACTTCCTCCAGTACCATGATGATACTCCTGACTCCAACTCGAGGCATGGAAATCCTGGTGGGGAGTATCTTCGTATAATACACTCCCACCGTGGATACCAGATGTTTGGCCATCTCCAGAATGACCTACACTGCCTTCGACGGCCTCGGTGTAAACGAACATCTCCGCTTGCTTAATTGTATTGGTGGTCAAAAATTGGACCATGGCATCAACGTCCTCCTGAGTGTTAAGGAGGAATTCCTCATGCCACAGGGACCCGTCATGTCTGTTTGGATATCGATACACCATTCGATCAACTCTTCTACTGCCATCCATGCAGGTAATCTCAGTGCACTTTCGGTGGAGCTCTTCAAGCATCGGTCTCGTACGGACCTTCATTTTATGAAAATTGCCACCGACGTAGCTTACACCCTTTTCGGTCTCTTCCGTGTAACCATTCCACCGCAACCCAAGCGTGAACCTTTGGAATGCCATCTGCAATGAAAAGTAACACAAGTTACTAACATAACAACACAAAGAAAAATGAAAAGTAATTCAAATTACTAACATAAAATCACAAATGACAATGAAAAGTAACACAAGTTACTAACATAAAAATTATTTTGTTAATCGTATTGATTATTTTCAATAATTTAAAACAATACAAGTACACTCGTAAGACTCTTAGGAGAGGTATACATCTCCTTAGAAACACAGTCTTTTTGACAGAAAAAGGGGGGATCCGAGGATCGCTTAGAACCCGATTTTCCCAGGTCATGGGGGGATCATGATGATCGCTTAAGTCCCCATTTCCTTAGACATGCATTTCTTTATAAAGAGTCTCAATAAGTGTTGTATTGTATTGATTTAAACTATTGAAAATAATCAATACGATTAACAATTATGTAAATTATTGTACAACAAATATACAATATCTAATAAACAAAGGACAATGAAAAGTAATTCAAATTACTAACATAAAATCACAAATGACAATGAAAAGTAATTAAGTTACTAACATAACATCACAAAGGACAATCAAAAGTAATTAAGTTACTAACATAAAATCACAAAGACAATGAAAAGTAATTACGAAACAAACTTACGAATTAACGTTAATCGCAAAAACTAAATAATTTAAAGGTGCAAAGCTGAAATTTGAGGAAGGAAGTGTGAAGAATTGTGTTCTCCGAAACAGCCTTTTATAGGCAAATTTTGCACCAAAACCGCTTGGGGGGGGAGCGGTTTTGGGTCTGCCATGCAGCCCTACCCCTGCATGCCGACATGTCGGATGTCGGGTGACCAGGCACAAACCGCGCCCCAGAGGAGCGGTTTGTGTCCTGACAATGTAAACCGCCCCTTCCCCAGGCGGTTTGCTTGCCGACAATAAAACGCTCCCTCTACCAGCGTTTTCTGGTAGCGTTGACCATATAACCGCGCCTCGCAGAGGCGGTTTACTCCAGAAAATATAAACGCTCCTCCAAGGAGCGGTTAGATAGGAAACCGCCTCTTAGAGGCGCGGTTTCATTGAAAACCGCTCATCAGGGGGGCGGTTTTAAATTAAGGGTGGTATTTTTGGAAATTCTTTGGAGTGAGTGGTATTTTTGTAAATTTTTTTTAAAACAGTGGTAGTTTTGGATTTTTTCCTCTGAAATCTGGATTGAAATTTAGCAGGCTTGCGTGATGCAGTGGGATTTTGAGCTTTTGCTCTGTCCTGGAAACGGTTCAATGGCTGTACCATTAATAGTAGAGGGGGAATCTGGACGGTCCATGGTGACCATAAAAGCAGTACTTGGTTTTCATTTCCCGCCCAAGTGGACGAGAAGAGATTACCAATTAATAATTATATTTGTATTATGTTTATTTATTTAATATTTATCTTATGATTTTATTTTCTTGGTCTTGTTTGACATCGTGACAGAAGTCAAAGAAATGAAACTTGTAGATGACAGGGTATTAGGATACTTAAATGAGATATGTAGAATTACTTAGGGAAGCCAAATCACAATTCAAGTTTAGCATCTAAAAAGAAAATATGATATTCGAGCTTCATAGAAAAGATAATTATTAAAATTTAATTGACACCTTTGATTATGTTGTTGATATACGGTTGCAAATTCGATGGGGATGAGTTAAAATGATTACTAATTTTTTAGTTGCTATCGTGTGGCTACTTCCATCTAGGGATGACAATCAAATCCATTCTCACGAGTATCCGACCGTCCGCGACACAGTTAACACGGGAAATCTCGCATTGACTAGGTATGAGGCGGGTATGGGTAAAACCATAAATAGTTTGATGTGTATGGGGCGTGTATGGTTTTAGCCTCCCCCACCCCATACTCATACCCGCCCCACCAAAAGTATTTTTTCACATATGAAAAATATGTGAATCAATTTGTAACCTATCAATAATAGTGAGTATAACTCAAGAAAATATAAAGTAGAAATGCAATTAAGTGGCCACCCAAATCAAAATCTATTTTTTTCTCTCAATTTTTCCTTCACTTTTTTCCTCTTGTTAACAAGATTATGTTTGTTAATTATTACTTAATATATGTATCATAGTAGAGAATAATAATTTGGATTACATTGCACTCTATCTTAAGGATTAATGGATGTTTTAGGATGAAATGATTTGAACCGTATTAAAAATGATTGTCTCTTTGTCGACTTCATGATATAATAGGTGTGTTTAATGTTATAATTGAAAATCTACATGTAAAATATTAGGTATTAGAATGTTGGATGTACGGGGTGGGTATTATCCATGGGTACCTGAAACCCACGGGTATGGGACGAGTATGAGTATGGATATTTGAAAGCGGGGATGGGGATGGTTTAGGCAAACCCGCCCCATTGCCATCCCTACCTACATCTCCTCCCTCTATTTTCAATATTTTTAAACCAGCTATCATGATTGAGTAAGAATAATTGTGGAAAAATAATAATAACCATACCAGATTATTCTCCTTAAAATATACCATTTTATATATTATTCCAAATCCTAAATAATTATTTGCAACTCTAATCATCCAGCCGTCTGCCTCTCTCCTTCCCTCTCCAACAAAACTTCTCCCCACCAACCCGCCAATCGTCCTCCCTTCCCCTATCCGCCTTTTCTTTGCCTCCCTATGTCCCACCCTCTGTCATCCTTCCCGCTACCTCTCTCTCACCCTCTTCCCCTCCCCACCGCCTCCATCCTCGAAGAGAAAATGGTATTTTTGATAAAAATACCTTAAATATTAAGAAAATGCCCTCAGAAAAAAATTCGCTCAATCAGCAATTAATAGACTTTATCATCGCTGGAGAATAGCCTCAGCTCGAATTCGCGATCTGTAGTCTTCAAAATCCAAAGAAAATGGTCATTCGAAGAATTTTATGAAATATGTAATACTGCCCATTTGAAATCTGCAAAAAATGAACCACAAATCAGTGCTTAATAGACTTAACCGTTGGTGAAAAATAATCTCATGCCAAATTCGTGATATGTAGCCTTCAAAGTACTAGGAAAATGACATTTAAAAAAAAGAGTTCGAAATCTGTGATGATACCCTTTTAGAATCTACAAAAAATGGACCCGAAAAAAATTCGCACAAATCAATGTTTAATAATCGTCGTTGAAGAATAGTCTCATGCTCGTGATCTATATAGCCTTTAATTTTTTTTTAAAAAAAGACCTTTCAAAAAAATCACCCAAAAAATCACCAAATTGTTTTTTGTGGTTAAAATATTAACTTATGGTCAAGTCAAATCGAGACAGTTGGATTGAACCTCCAGATGTTAGAAATAACGGGAGGAAAGTGGGGAAATGTGGTGGGAGAGGTAAGAGTCGTAAATGAAGATTCCCTCATGGAAACACCAGAGGTTTTGTTGCGGATAAAAATATATAGCCATACTAAATAAAATAAATAAGTTTAGTTTATATATTGTTGCTATTCTGGAGCCTCGGGTAAGTAGATTAGAAGCAAAGAAACTGAAGCAGAAAAGGTTCGATGGTTGGGGGTAGGAAATTTTGTTCAATGAAGAAGGTCTGGGGAAAATCTGGCTTGTATGGCGCTCTGGGATACAACTATCTATCACAGGGAGCTCTGATCAGTTTGCTCAAGTCTTGATTGGAGGCAGGAATCCTTTCTTTGCTACATTTGTGTATGCCTCTAACAGTGAATGCCAGAGGGAAATACTCTACGTAGAAGTGGCTCAGTTAAAGGTGGAAAATATGCCTTGGATTCCTTTAGGTGACTTTAATGCTATAAGGGATCCGAGTGAGGGTTCAAATACTCCTCAGTACTTTGCAAGTATGAGGTCTTTCAATGACTGGTTGAGGGCTATAGAAGTGGAGGAGCACAAGTCTAGTGGGCCTTGGTTTACTTGGTTCAACAAGAGGCAAGACAACCCTATTGCTCATAGGCTTGACAAGGCTTTTATTAATCTGGCATGGTTGGATGAGTTGAAGAATAGTATTGTTCAAATACAAGTTCCCGGGGTTTCAGATCACTGTCCGGTTTTTGTTCAAACTGATGTTCCACTGAAGTCACTTCCTAAGCCATTTAAATTCTTTAATTTCTCGCTAGGGCATCCATCTTTTGAGGGGTTGCTTTCACAGGCATTGAATGAGAGTGTGGGGAGTTCTCCTTTGATCAGGGTCAATAAGAAGCTTAGGATTCTGAAAGCATTACTCAAACAATTTAATAGGGAAGAGTATTCTGATATTAGGGGACAAGTGAGGGATAAGGAAAAGGAACTAGATGCTCTCTCTAGTCCAACTCCATTGAGTTTTGAGCTTGAAGTCAAGGTTGCAAAAAAGCTATTTGATTTGATCCAAGCTGAGGAAATTTTCTTGAGACAGAAATCCAGAGAGCTGTGGCTAAAGGTGGGGGATACAAATTCAGGCTATTTTCATAGATCAATGATAACAAGGACTAAAAGGAACACAATCACTTCTCTTAAAGATGCTCAGGGTAACACAGTGACTTCTATAGAAGAAATGAGTAAGCTGGTTATTGATTTTTATAAGTATATGTTGGGGAGGGTTAATCCTCATGTTGAAACGAAGGAAGTGGATTTCTATAGGGGCTTGTTAAGGCATAAATTGACTGCTATACATGGGTCCTCTCTCTATGATCTTATCACTGCTGATGAGGTTAAAGATGTGATTTTCAGCTTCAATGTAGACAAGAGTCCTAGACCAGATGGTTATAATGCTAGGTTTTTCCAAACTTCTTGGGGAGTCATTGGGGATGAAATTACTTCCCCTATCCAGAGATGCTTTGTGACTGGGAAGATGCCTAGAGAGGTAAATGCTACTATCCTTGCTCTGATCCCTAAGATTCAGAACCCGGATGAGATGACATTTTTTAGGCCTATCTCATGTTGCAACATAATCTATAAATGCATATAAAAAATAATTGCCAACAGATTCAGTGCTCTTCTTCCCCTAGTTATTAGCAAGAATCAGACAGCATTTGTTAAAGGGAGGGTTATAGGTGAAAATATTTTTCTTGCTCACGAGCTAGTGCAACAATACTCTAGGAAGAATATTTCCACTAGGTCAGCTCTGAAGATTGACCTCATGAGGCATTTGATTCTGTGAATTGGCACTTTTTGCTTGCTGTTTTGGATGCCATGGGATTTCCTTGTCAGTTTATTGATTGGATTAAGATGTGTGTTACTAGCCCTATGCTAAGTATTGCTTTTAATGGGGTCTAGCTGGCTATTTTCCTGCTAAGCAAGGCTTGAGGCAGGGTGACCCACTTTCTCCATATCTGTTTACTGTGGCTATGGAGGTTTTCTCCAGTCTTTTGGATCTTGAAGCAAAAAAGGGGAGGTTTCCTTACCATCCTATGTGCAAAAAAATTGAGCTGACACACTTATGTTTTGCTGATGATCTTTTAGTCTTTTCTGATGGATCAAACTATAGTATATAGAGTGTGCAGAGAGTACTGAGTGTATTTCATAAGCTTTCTGGTCTTCAGTCCAACCCAAGTAAATGTGAAACATTCTTTGGTGGATTAGAGAAAGATGAAATGGTGGCTAGGGCTAGCAGATTTGGCTATCAGGTGGGGGGGATTTCCATTGAGATATTTGGGAGTACCTTTGGTGGCTGGGAAACTCTCAGTTAATGCTTGTAGACCACTCATTGATAGAATTACAAGTAGAGTGCAGGGCTGGAAAGCAAAAGCTCTTAATTATGCTGGCAGAGTTGAATTAGTTGGATTTGTTTTGTACAACATGTCACAGTACTGGATGAGTGTCTTTATGCTGCGTAAAACAGTTATTCGAGAAGTTGAAAAATTTGTAGTAATTTCCTCTAGTCTGTTGGTCCTGGGCTGAAGCTTAAAGCGAAAATGGCATGGAAGTATCTGTCTGTTCCGAAGAAGGAAGGTGAGCTTGGACTAAGGGACCTTTCTACTTGGAACTATGCTTGTGTGTTTAGGCAGATTTGGGCGATTATGTTGAAGCATGGCTCTCTGTGGGTAGCTTGGATTCAAGCTTACAAGCTAAAAGGGAGGGATTTTGGGACTGTGAACGTGGATGGATCCTGGAATTGGAAGAAGTTGTTGCGGATTCGAGGTAAGATCCCTAACCTGTTTAGCTTAAATAATGGCGTGCTTCATTGGAATAATGCTGTTATGCCAAGGTATTCCATTAAGAAGGTTTGGGAGGTTATAAGGCCAAAGCAAAGGGTAGTTAGCTGGTATAACCTACTCTGGACAGGGACCTCGATCCCAAGAAATAGATTCCTCGTATGGCTTATCATCCGCAATAAGATACAAACGAAAGATAAGATGAAAAAATGGGGGTTGGCTGGATCGGATTAGTGTTACTTATGTGATCAACCTGATGAGACAAGAGATCACCTTTTCTCGACCTGTATGTTTTATGCTTCTACTCATCAGCAGCTGTTTGGTCAGTTTAGCTCTTTCCTTCCACGGTCCTGGGAAGAAAACCTTCACTGGGCAACCAGGAAGTTTGGGACTAAATCGCCTTGTGGAATGGTGGGTCGACTGATTTGACAGTCACTTGTAAGCCATATATGGAGGGAACGTTGTCGACGAGCTTTTGGAGAGAACAACAAGACTATTGAGGCTCTGGGTTCTCAAGTAAAAAGTGAGGTAAAGGTGATGATGCAGGACCCCCTACCACTGGAGCGCTACTGGTCTGCTGATCCTTAGGTTTTGTGTCTCTTACCCGAGATTTTGGCTGTTTGGTTTTGTTTAGTTGCTTTCTGCCTCTGGTTTCCTTCTTGAGAGTTTCTTTGTATTTACTCAGGTAGTTTGAATAGCTCCCCCATACTGTACCCAGTTTTCATGCCTAATTGGTAAGGATGTTGCCAACAACGCTTTTTTGATGAAATACCAATATACAAATTCATAAAAAAAAGATCGAGACAGTTGTAAAAAAAATCGAGACAATTCATTTTGTTTCCTACAAATATACCGAACGACTAGTATATAGATGGTCTTACAATTGTACTGCTTCACCTGTTGGTCCCGTCCGGTTCTTGTAACATAGATTATCATATATAATCATCTTTTTATTCATCACCAAACTGCTTCATTGGATTAAACTTAATCCGTATTTTGAACTTGTAGTTACTTAATTGATTCAAGGTACTGAATTTCACTGACGCAGGGTACATCTAATTACACTACACCAACACAAGATTAGACGAATACTCACGAAACATAAAACGAAAAAAAATCACGAAGAGCAACACGTAAAGTAGAGGCAATAACTGCCCTAATGCTTACCACAAATCAACAGCGTAACACACCATCTTTATTATCATTATTATTTTTATAACAAAAAAACTCACTCCAATGATCAGTTCCAATCGCAGACATGAACTCGATCCCCACTGTACTCGTCAACGCCGTCAACTCCACCGTCAGACACGTCGAAGTGCTTAACGTTGACCTGCCCGAACGCGACGAAGGAAAGACGGCGGTCTCGAAACGCCGCCTTGCACCAGAAAAGCGTGTCGAGTGTCATGCCGAAAGTGAACTCGTATGTGGCGTTGGCCTCGACAGCGCGACCGCGGAGATCGTCGTCTCCGGACTTGCAGTGCAGTATCAGCGCCATCCCGCTGCTCAGCTTGTTGGTAACGCCTATCGTCGTATCAAACAATCCCGTCGTAGCGGCGGACCCAAAGCGGTTGGGCTCTGTTACGGGACACAGGTAAGTTTTGAATAAAACGATAATATATAATAGAACCCCTATGTATATGCATGTTGGAAAGGATTGAAACTCACCGATTTTAAGGTGACGTGGCTAATGTACCAGAACTCACTTATTTTTAATTGATTGTCATAAATTAATTTTATTACACTTATATCCCAACTCGAAATTAATTTTACTATAGAAAAAAAAGACACTACCTAATTTCGGGTTGGATCCGGTGCTTAAGCCTAGAAGTTTAAGCATATGCTTAAAACATTTCTATTGGCTTACAGGAATTTAGTTAGTTTAAGGAAGGTAAGTAGTTAGTAAGTTGTTAAGGGTAAATGGGGTATTATGAGAAAATAATTAATGTCATTAATAATTAGAACAATTGTTCTCTTTCCTAAACTCATAACTAATTGAAAATTCGGAACTATTTAATTAAATGTTATTATCTAATATTTATTCAAATTATAAATTATAACTTGGAATCCAAATTTAATATTTAAGATTTTAAAAATCCCAATTTAATATTCGTAGAGACTTCCGTTAGCGTTATCAATGTTTTCAATGATATTATTAATGTTTTTGACATGAATTATTATTGATATACTCCATCATTATTAACTATTTCAATATACTTATCAATGCTTTACGATAACATTATTAACAATTTTGGATCGATTCTTACCGATTTACATTTTAGTCGTCAACACTTATGAAGAAATTATTAAAAATATACCACATAATTAGTAATGATTCGAATAACATTTTTCACGGATTCGCAACATTTTGTATTAACAATACTTGCTATAAAATTAATAATTTCTTCATAATCGCTGATAATAATAAATAAACGATATTATACTTTATGAATATCTTAATAAAGCTGTTATGAGAATTTGAAAATGTTAATAATGATTCTCCATAATAATACATTAGCATATCATAAAAAATTTCTTCCATCCAATTTGATAATGATGATGCATAAAATTGATAATTCCTTCACAAACCCTAATAGCAATAAAAAATCTTTAATTACTTTCTAATTCTACGTTAATAAACTTAACTTGAAATTTGCAAACGTTAATAATGATTCTATTCGTTGTTGATAATTACCTTTAGATGAATAATAATAATTCTGCATATCATTGATAATATGTTGCATCCGGGTTTATATTATTATTAATTGATAATGGTTAAAAAACACTAAAATTGATTCAGAATCATGAATAAATACATTTGTTTCAAATAAGTAAATAATAAATAATCATTAATATTATTGATAACTCATATGCTTCTGGTTGCTTCCGCTTTGGCGGTTGCGCCATGTCGTTAACCTACACAAAGAAAAAATCCCAACAAATATATGTTATTACTACATTAGTAATTCAATATAAATAAATGAGTTCGTTTCTTTTAAAATCACCAACAAAAAAAATACTGAAACATTGATTTCAACACTCTAAATCGTTAATAACAAAGTTGTGTTTCGTTGAAAATACAATAAGTATACTTATTATTGATATACCCCGTCATTATTAACAAATTCAATACACTTATCAATGCTTTCAGATTGCATTATTAACGATTTAAGACAAATTGTTAACGATTTATATTTTTTGTCATCAAGCTAATGAAGGTATTATTAAAGTTATGTCGGATCATTATTAACTGTTTGAATAACATTATCATTGATTTACAACATATTTGTTAACTATTCACGTTTTCAATTCATGCTCGTAAGTAGACAATTGTTCAAAAGGAAAGTACTAAACTTTAACAAAGCTTGGCACCTATATCATTAAAAAAATTCTGAACAAAAGTGAAAAAAATAGGAAACAAATTTGATAATGACGTTATAACTCATTAAGACTATACCTATGTTCTATTAATAATTCACTACAGATGCTACCTTGAGGCCTAGGTTTTGTCACTCCGTATGATGGTGGTGGAGGAGCCGCCAGGGGCATGCGGAGAGACCAATAGCAGGAAGCTACTGGAGAAAGCAGTCTGGAACTTGTGTTGCCTCCGGCCAACAGAAAGAACTCTACGACCACTACGCACAATCGTCCCCTGACGATGACCCCGTACGAAATCGACCAGCCGCCTAAACTCCAGGAGCAAGTCGACCAGCTTCCTCTTCGACGGTGAAGCGAAGAATCTGATCGGATATTGACGGCGAGCGGCACTGAGTGAAGACGGCGAGTGGGAGCGGAACGGTGCTGGGAAGAGAAGAGTGAAGGCCGACGAAACAATAAGCCCTACCCGGCGGCTTTTGGGTTTAATTGGGGTAAACGGGAAGTTTTATAATAATTATGGTATTATATTAAAATTTATAGAATTAATTACACCATTTACTTGAATACCCCTAACCGTCTACTAACTATTAACTCCTTATTAACCAACTAATCTCCTAACATCCAATAGAATTTCTTTAAGCATATGCTTAAACTTTTGGGCTTAAGCACAGGAACTTAGACCCCTAATTTCGACTTCTCGCTCCGCCACTTATGGTGGTGGTCTTCTTCTGTTGTCATCGCTGCCTGCAGAATAGCCGTCGTCGTCAGAGTCAGCAGCATCGCAATGAGGATCGTCGTTACATGCATCTGCTGCTTCCTCATCATGACCATCGTTAGTATTTTTTTTTTTTTTTTTTTAGTTATTGAGATCAAACGGTATCCTACGGATCGGAGATAATAGAATGAGGGGTGATGGTGTGGTGATTGGCGGGTGGATGACGAGTCTATAAGTAGTAGTGACTAGTGAGATGGGACTCGGGGAGGGTGTGTTAATGAAAGGTGGGATGAGCGGCTCTTTCACTTTTGACCTTGGAGATACGTACGGCTCTGTGTAGATTTGTTTGGCTAATATTTGTTTGTGTGGATCGGAAAATTCTGTAGCGCCGGCATGTTCCGATGCCGGACGGTCCTAATTAATTGGTTGGAGTAGTAGGGAAAAACACAGGTGTTTCTCGAAGGAACAATATTTTAGTTGTAAATACTTAAATGTAATTGACGGATTGGAATAGTCGACACCAGAAGACAACAATAGTTGAAAAAATAAAGAAGATACAGATCTACATGGTTCGTTAATACAATATGTGGTCCAATAATGCAAGTTGTTAATAGATGTCCACATATGAATTTTAATTATTTTTTATACTGCTTTTTCAAATCAAAACCAACTCATAAAAGCTCTGTTATATTTTAGACAAGTATCAAACTGAAGGCATAAACAAAAGGGAAGCCAAGTTAGATAGTGAATGGTGAACAAAGAGTTGGTAAGCCATATGCATGGTTGTCACGCCGGCCAGCGTGCCACCGGTTGAATCTGGTTCAACTGATACCGGTTATAAAACCGGCGTGACACTATCGGCATGACCGGCATGATCGATATACGAATTTTTAAGTAAGATGACCTTATTATAGTGAATTTAATTGATAAAATAATCTTATTATTTATTTTATGAGTATAAAAGTTAAATATTGATATTATTTGTTGTATTCAAGTATAAATGTTTAAGTATTGACATTGAATGCCATGTTTAAATACGAGTATTTATAATTTTATTTGTAATATTGACCGGCATGAACCGGCAGAAAGCGGTATGTGCCATCGATCGAACCATTCCACTTGCTAAACCGACACACTAGAATAAACCGGTTTGACAACCTTGGCCATGTGTATTCATATGCATACTCAAATTTGGGCTAAATTACATGTTTGGTCACTCAAATCATACAAATCTTTCACATTTACCACTCAAATTACTTTTCTTTCTTATTCGCCACTAACTTTACGAATTGTTTCACCGTTGGTCACCAGCTGTTACACTCCGTTAAATTTGTCCTATATGGCAGTCAACTATAAAGTTTGACCGTTAACTAAATGACGTAGAAATTAAAAAAAAATTAATTTTCCACCTCATCATCTCACTTACTTTATCTATATGATTTATCATATTAATCATTTAATAAAAATTAATTAAATTTCAAAAATTAATAATCCAATTTCCCCGTTGCAAAGAGGAAGAGAAGATAGGAGTGTGGATCTTTGCGGGAAGGCGCTAAAGAATCTCTGCCCGGTTCCTTCGACTCTCTTGTCGCTGCCGCTGCTTTAGCTGGAATCGCAATGCTAGGACTCGTCATCCTCTGTCTACAAAAACCTATATCAAATCAAGACAAAAAGTTAGAATCAAATAAAATGATCAACCCAGGAAATAAAAAAACTTACCAAGACCCAAAACTAGAGCGTCTCCTCCAATTGGTGGTAAGAATGAAAATCTTTAAATAACAACAAAATAAAAACAACACGGCATACCCGCAACCATAATCATACCTAGACCTGCATTTTTTCGTCGATTTAGGGTGGCCCGAATCTGATTTCGGTGGTCGGCGACTGCTGACAGTCATGATGATCGTCGGGCCTGGGATCTGCTCCCTGGTTCGAGTCTTGTCTCTTCTTGTCGCTTCGACGAGCCTGGGATCTGCTACCTGGTTCGAGGGTATGGTATCAGCTCCCACTAATTATACTTCTTGGAATCTCTAGTTGATTCTCCAAACAAGGCGAGAGGAAGAGAAGGAGAGGCATGATGAGAAGACGAGATCGAGAAAATTAGAGAGGCTGGGCCGCCAGTGATCTCTAGATCGAATCGGCTCGCCTCCGACTCTTCGTCTTCTCAAGGGGGAAATTGGATTATTAATTTTTGTAATTTAATTAATTTGTATTAAATTATTTATATGATAAATCATATAGATAAAGTAAGTGAGATGATGAGGTGGAAAATTAAATTTTTATTTTTTTAATTTCCACGTCATCTAGTTAACTGTCAAATTTTATAGTTGACTGCCACGTAGGACAAATTTATCGAAGTGTAACTGCCGGTGACCAACGGTAAAACAATTCGTAAAGTTAGTGGCGAATTAGAAAGAAAAGTAATTCGGGTGACAAACATGAAAAATCTGTATGATTTGAGTGACCAAACATGTAATTTAGCCCTCAAATTTGTATTTATTGTGGGTTAATGCCCATTGCACCCTGTTCAATGCCAAAATGCACAAACAAGCTCTTTCTTCAGCAAAATAACTTCCTCCAACGGGCAAGGGCCATAATTTCATTTCCTGATATAGCCCACTTCGAGTACTGGGCTGGAAAAGAGCTCTCTGTAATTTTCATATCTTCTGACAGATAGTTTGATCGAGAAACTGATTGCAAGCTCTTCTCTGTGACCAATCAAATCGCCCTCTCCTTCCTGTACCGAATCACCAGCTCTAAACTGTACACTCTACAGAGTACAGACCACAGCTTACTGGTTCGTACAACTGATGGGTGATAAGATTATGCTGGAACCCAGATAGCCTTCTCCGTTCTTTTCTTCCCATGCTCTGTTTTTACCACAACTACAAGTAAACCTCCAAAAGAAGAAGAAGAAGAAAACAAGCAACTATGGCGAACCAGACCCCTTCCTTCATCAAGGTTTTGGTTGGATGTTTCTCCAAGAAGCTGGTAATGTTCTTTCTTCCACTTCTCACCATTCTGCCGTTGATCTTCTTCTCACTTTTGTGTTTGCTTTACCTTCTTCACTCACCACCCTGCGATGTCTCTGTTTTCACGACAGAGGATTCCAGATTCATTCGTCTACGAATTCGGCGACGATTTGTACGGGAAATTAGTTCTCAAACCCAACATTGGGAATCCTGCCATTGTTTCTGTGGAATGGGGAAGCAGGGGATGCTTCTTCGAAACCGGATGGCCGTCGTTCGTCAAGGATCATCAACTACAAGAAGGCGACTATCTGGTTTTCAACTTCATTGGGAGCAAAATCGTGGATGTCGTCATTTACAACCCAACTGGCTGCGTCAAGAGATCAGCTGAAGTCCAAACCAGCGAGCATCGTCCAAGCTCTGAAAGGAATCATGAAACAGAGCCATCCCTTGAAAACGCTAGAAACGGTAGACTTCTGCTCTCTCTCTCTCTGTTCCTCTCTTCTTTGTTTCTCCAGTCGTCCATCTTCTCCAACCGAGAAATCTTGCTTTAAGTATCACTATGTCTTCTGGTATTGGTTCAGGCAAGGGAAACGAGGGGAGGAGAGAAGTTGAAACGAGGAGGTCTTGCCGAAGAAACTCTGGAAGGAATCTCGAAACAGAGCAACTCTCCAAAACCAGAGAAGGTATTGACTCAAGTTTCTAGCATGCTGTCTCTGTTTTCCCCCCTTCCACTTTACTTCCCTTTATTAGGCCAGATTTTTTTTACTCTTATCTTATGGTCTTGATTAAGGAATGGCCAAAGGTGCAAATTTGAAACCACGAGAAGCTCGAATTTAAACAGAGTCGGAAGAAGGGTATTCTTCTGGCAACGATTCTCGAGGTTTAGCTGCTTGCTTCCAAGTGGATTACAAGAAGTACATGACATATTTTGTGGTATTGTACAATTTCATCCCACTCTCTAAACATTCAAATTCGGATACAAAAAATCCAATGGTGCTGTTCTATTTGTCTCTAACTAATCCAAACCTTGTCGTCTCTGTTGCTTTTTATTGTTGTTACCATGGAAAGTGCATTCCATGGACATTTTCCGAAACCACGAGTCTGGCAATGAAGAAAACAGCACAACTTCAAGATCCAAGCGGGAAAGTGTGGCCAGTTACTGTAATCTCAGGAAGGCAGGGCCCTTATCAACGGTTCACTGGTGGCTGGCCTGCCTTTGCTGGTGCTAATGGCTTGGCTCCTGGGGACAGAATCGAGTTCAATTACAAGCCGGAATTGGGTTTGATCCAGGTGAAGATTCACAAGCCAAAGAACAATACTTGCAACGATTCTGAAGGTGGGAAGCGGCCATGGAAGAGAGTGGGTTCTGTAATTCCTGAAAGGAGCAAGCTTTGCCCAAGTTATGGAAGAAATCGCCAAACAGAGAGATTCCCCAGACCAAGAAAATGTATAAAAAGTTAAAAACTCTGTTTCTTCTCACACTCTGCCCTCTCAGAGAGATTCCCCGTAACTTTCTATACTTACTAATGTCTCCTTCTGGTTTTTGATTCGCGAATGGGGGGAAACACAGGTTTGAAAGGGAAGCGAGGAGCTCCATTAATGAAGGCAGAGTCCAGCAAACTGAGAAAAGGCCATTCTTCTGTCAACAACGTTCCTCCAGGATTGGCTGATTCCTTCGAAATGGTTTACAAGAAGCACAATGAACGTTGTAATTTTGTGGTATAGTTCAATTCCTTCCCAGTAAATCATCTTTTTCTGTTTGTTTTACTCATCAAAACCTCGCCCTTAATTCGCTGTTTTTTGGCCCATGGGGAAGTGCATGCCGGTGAGATTTTCTGAAACCACGAAGCTGTCACTGAAGGAAACTGCACAACTTCAGGACTCAAGTGGGAAAGTGTGGGCAGTTCGTGTAATCTCAGGAGGGAAGGGCCTTCAGAAACGATTCAGTGGTGGCTGGCAGGCCTTGGCGGCTGCTAATGGCGTGGCGATTGGAGACAGAATCGAGTTCAGTTACAGGCCTAAATCGGGTTTGGTCCTGGTGAAGATTCACAAGACAGATGAACAATTCTTGTAAGGATTCCTGAAGTTCGAAAGCGGCCACGAAAAGAAACTTCTTGCTATGACTGATGTTTGGAACTTCTGGTATAGCCACTGGAATCGTGCATAGTGCGTTTCCTCTGCTTATGATATCAAAATTGGGGATTCTCTGGGCTCCCATTACGTTGTGTTGGGGGGTTCTTGAGCTCCTCTCTTTTGGGTTTTCTGAATGTAATGGGGAAATGTTGGACTTTGCTACGATTTCCTTAATCTTG
This sequence comes from Linum tenue, assembly GCA_946122785.1. Lineage (NCBI taxonomy): Eukaryota > Viridiplantae > Streptophyta > Magnoliopsida > Malpighiales > Linaceae > Linum > Linum tenue. The sequence goes on along the minus strand of CAMGYJ010000006.1, from coordinate 14,710,398 downwards.
TGACTGTGCAGGATGAACCAATCCCATCTTGGGCTATGGTTCAAAGCCAGGAAGTGAAGTTCAAACCAACATGCCTTACCAAAGCTCAGAAAGGAAAGCAGTTCTCCAAAACCAGAAAAAGGCGGTAGGCCTCTGTTTCCCAAAACAGAGCAATCTTGCTTGGCTCTTTATCATTTTTTTACTCTACTTGCTAATCCAAAATCTGCTCTGGCTAGCTTAGAGCTGTAAGGGATTTCAACCTTGTGTGTATTTCATTATGTAAGAGTGTATATTTATACAAGTACAGAGAGACAGAATACAAGAGGGAGAAGGACAACGAATACAAATCCTATACAACCTAGGATTTCTCCCTAATACGCCCCCGCAAGATGGAGGCAGCGTCAGCGAGTCCAATCTTGCAGCTCAAGAGTCGGAAGCGTGTAACCGGAAGAGCTTTAGTCAGCAGATCCGCGAGCTGAGACGCAGTGGGAAGGTAGCGAACTAGAAGCTGCCTGGAGTTGACAAGCTGACGGACGAAGTGATAATCCAGTGCCAAATGTTTCATGCGGGAGTGGAATACCGGATTAGAGCTGAAGTTGACGGCACCGAGATTATCACAGTAGAGAGTAGGAGCAGCAGGAAGCGAGTAGTGAAGTTCAACAAGGAGATTCTGTATCCAAATAGTCTCAGAAGTGGCCAGAGCTAGAGCTCTGTATTCGGCTTCTGTGCTGGAGCGAGCGACCGTGCGCTGTTTCTTGGACTTCCACGAAATAAGAGTGTCACCGAGGTAGATTAGGAACCCTGATGTGGACGTCCGATCATCAACATCACCTGCCCAGTCAGAGTCAGAGAAAACTCGAAGGGAAAGAGGGGTCGACTGTCGAGCAATGTGGATTCCCAGTGAGCGAGTACCAGCAATGAAGCGAAGGAGCCTCTTGACATGCTGCCAGTGGGTGAAGGTCGGGGCATGCATGTACTGGGACAACTTGTTGACAGCAAAGGCAATGTCAGGCCGCGTAGTGACGAGGTACTGGAGAGCACCAACAACTTGCCGATAGAGAGTGGCATCGGACGGGGCTGAGCCGTCGTTGAGGGTGAGACGGGTAGTCGATGCTAGAGGAGTCGAGGCCGGTTTTGCTTCATGCATTTGGAACCGAGTGAGAATATCGTTGACATACTTGTGTTGAGACAAGATGCAGCCCGACGACGTGGGAATGACCTCAATCCCAAGGAAAAAATGAACATGACCAAGATGCTTCAAGGAAAACCGATCCGAGAGCTGGGCTTGAAAGGCCGTGAGGAAGGCCTCATTGTTGCCAGTGAGGAGCAAGTCATCAACGTACATGAGGAAATAAGCTAGTATACCACCATGCGAGTACACAAACAATGACGCATCGGAGCACGTCTTCACAAAGCCACAGGACAGGAGGAACTTACTGAGAGCATCATACCAGGCGCGCGGTGCTTGTCGAAGGCCGTAGATAGCTTTGCGAAGACGACACACATGGTCAGGGAACTGAGGATCACGAAACCCAGGCGGTTGTGTCATGTAAACCTCTTCCTGAAGTGGTCCTTGAAGAAATGCATTGTTGACATCATACTGAAAGATCGGCCATTTAGATGACAGCGCTAGTGTAAAGACTGTACGAACAGTCACCGGCTTGAGAACAGGGCTGAAGGTCTCATGAAAATCCACTCCAGCCCGTTGATGGAACCCTTTCGCGACAAGGCGACACTTGTGACGTTCGATGGAGCCGTCAGAGAGAAACTTGACCCGATATAGCCATTTGTTGCCGATCACGTTATAGTGAGGGAGGCGGGGAACCAGATCCCAGGTGTGGTTGGCGATGAGGGCATCATTTTCAGCATGTAGAGCTCGGCGCCAGACATCATGTTTCATGGCCTCCTTGATGGAGGTCGGCTCAAGCGGAGGAGTAGCCTGCAAGGAAGTAGCATAAGCATACTTGGGGTTAGGTTTAAATATGTTATTCTGGCCACGAGTCCGCATGGGGTGCCGCACTGGTGGAGACGGAGGGGGCGGTGGTGGAGTTGAGCCGCCCGTCGACGAGTCCGAGGGGGACAGGGATGGTGTCGCCGGTGTGGTCGAAGACAATGGTGAGTGTTCCGTGTGAGAGGGACTAGGGGGCGGCGTCGCGGGCCTGGGAACTGGGAGGGGAGGTGACGACCTGCAAGGTAGAAGAGTAACAACAGGGGACGTGGCAGTGAGCCACGATGTTGAGGAAGTCTCGGCTGACACGGAGGGAAGTGAGGATTGAACACCAGGAAGTTGAGACTCAACAAAAAGAACATGACGAGAGACGTAGACTCGATTAGTTTGTGGATCTAGACACCTATAAGCACTCTGTTGGTGTGAGTAGCCAAGGAATACACACGGGCGGGATCGGGGTTGGAGTTTATGAGAATTATAGGGACGCAACCAGGGGTAGCACAAGCAACCGAAGACCCGAAGTTTGGAGTAATTAGGGGGCTCATTGAACAGAGAAGTGAACGGGATTTGACCTCGGAGAGCGGACGAGGGAAGCCGGTTGATGAGATACACGGCTGTGGTAAAGGCATAGGACCAATATGAGAGGGGAAGGCGAGCTTGATGGAGAAGGGTGATGCCGGTTTCCACAATATGGCGGTGTTTGCGCTCGGACAGCCCATTATGTTGGGGGGTGTACGGTGGAGTAAGAAGATGAGCGATCCCATTTTGAACAAGGGCAGGTTTGAGCTTTAGAAATTCGCCCCCTCCATCGGTATAGAGGCGACGGATGGTAGTGGAAAAGAAGTTCTCAATGAGGGTTTTGAATGCAATGAAGACGGACAAAACATCGGACTTACGTTTGAGAGGATAGATCCAAGTATACCTTGTAAAATGATCGACAATAACTAGATAATAGGAATAACCATCTATAGACTCGACAGGGGCAGGACCCCAGACATCAGAAAACAACAGATCAAAGGGCCGAGTACTTGACAAACTAGAATCACCGAAAGGAAGCTTATGACTTTTGTTCGACAGACACGAATTACAATGGGTAAGAGACTTAGACGAATGTGGTAACGACTGAGTGCGAAGGAGACGAAGTAGAGACTTGGAGGACGGGTGACCAAGACGACGATGCCATGAGTCAGGCGAGTGACTAGTGGTGACTAGGGCTACACGAACAGCAGCAGACTGATGGGGAAGCTCGTACGTGTCACCTTTGTTCCTTCCGGTCAGCAGGCGCGCCCCCGTTCTTAGATCCTTCACAATGAACAAATCAGCAAAGAATTCAACAGACACCGGGTTAGTGCGACACAGTTTAGCAACAGATATAAGACGATGCTTGATGGCAGGTACACATAGAACATCACGTAAAGTGAGAGTCTTGGGTGGTGCTAAAAGAGACGATGAGCCAATGTGAGTTATCCGCAAACCTGAACCATCACCCAAGTAGATTTCATCCGGTCCGTTGTAATCAGAGTAGAGAGAGAGATTGCCGAGGTTGTTGGTGACGTGATGTGTCGCTGCGGAGTCCATGAGCCAGCCACCGTTGGTCGCAGAAGATGGAGCAGTAGGTGGATGGGAGGTGTAGTTGGCCTGCGGCGGACGTTTGTGGGGAAAGAGTTGGAAGCAATTCTTGGCGACATGACCAGGCTTGTCACAAAATTGACAGTAGATTCGCGGCCTGCTGCGGGAGTTATCGTCATCACTGGGAGGAGAGTCCCATGACGGAGACGAGCCAGAGGAAGGAGCCGAGCCTGGGGAGGAGGAAGAGCCGCGACCAGGTCCACGTCCGCGACCGCGACCGCGTTGAGTGGCATAGGCAGTCGCTGGGTGTTCAGCAGAGGGGCGAATGGCCTTGAGGTCACTCTCAAGGGCCTGCAGACGATCGAGGAGGTCCTCCAGTTTAGGTGCAACATCACGAGCCCGAATCCCGGCGGCGAATTCGCTGTATTCGGGTCCAAGTCCGCGGAGACAAACGGTGACGAGCTCCTCGTCACGAATAATTTCACCGGCTAGGGCTAATTCAGAGGCGCGAGACCGAAGAGCCTGAATGTAGGTGGCGATGTCCCGGTCACCGCGTCGTTCGCCAAGGAGGCGATCTCGCAGAGTCATAATGCGAGAGTACGAGGTACCAGCATAGGTACGTTGAAGAGTGTCCCATGCTTCACGTGATGTGCGCGCAGCCGCAATGAAAGGGCAGAGTTCTGCCGTGACCGAGGCAAAGATGCCGTTGAGGAGAAGTTTGTCCTGTCGGAACCAGTGAGTGTAGGCCGGATTCCGAGTAGAGACACCATCGACGAGGATGGTTTCAGCTGGTGGAGCGACGGTGCCATCGAGATAGCCGACAAGGTCAAGGCCATAGAGGAGGGAAAACAGCTGTGCTCGCCAGGATGGGAAGTTGGTGGCGGTGAGTTTGAGAGGAAGGGACGCAGCTGGATTGAACGTGACCAGCTGTAGATCGGCGGCGGCGACAGCAGAGGCTCCAGCAGCAACAGTGGAGGAGTCATCAGCAAACTCAGACATGGCGAAGGGCTAGCCAGCCAGCAAGAACGAAAAAAATTTAGGTTTTGGAACGGTGCTCTGATACCATGTAAGGGATTTCAACCTTGTGTGTATTTCATTATGTAAGAGTGTATATTTATACAAGTACAGAGAGACAGAATACAAGAGGGAGAAGGACAACGAATACAAATCCTATACAACCTAGGATTTCTCCCTAATAAGAGCATCCACATCAATGTAATTGCAAAAGCAATTGTAATTTTTGCTTTTTATGCCAACTCAAGAATTACGCAATCCAACTCATTTCAATTTAATTATACCTACATCAATGTAATTCATTTGCAATTGCAATAAAAAAAATAACACATCTAAAATATATTATATGATAATTAAATGACATTAAAAAAAAAGAAAAAAATAAGCCAAACCCCACTAGTCACCCACGTTGAATTGCATATGAGCATTTTGCAAGCATTTTATACATCAGTAAAATTCATTTTGCAATTGGAAGAGCACATCCACGTCATGATGAAAGTGGAAAATGGTAGCCGATGGAGATACTCTTAGTATGAAAACAGTTGGATGTCCTAGATGGCGAAACTAGGTAAAAATGTAGCCGATCGAGATACTCTTAGTATGAAAACAGTTGGATGTCCTAGATGGCGAAACTAGGTAAAAATGACGAAATCTTCCCTAGAAGAAAGTTAGCTCATTATGTGTTTAGTTAGTACAAGGTCGGATGGGAAACGATTTGTTCTCGGCTTGAGTTCCTGTGCTTAAGCCCAAAAACTTAAGCATATGCTTAAATCAATTCTATTGGTTGTTAGTAGATTAGGTGGTTAATAAGTAGTTATTAGTTAATAAGTGGTTAAGGGTATTGAAGTAAATTGTGTACATTATTTATTTAAAATTAAACCTAATTTCATAATTAAAGGAGAACTAAACGTCTACCCTAAAACACATATACCGCCGGTTAGGTTTTTATATCTGCGACTTCTTCCTCCCATCACTCTCCCGTCTTCGACCAGGCGGCTTCCGGCCATTCCTCTTCCGCTGCGTCGCGCCGCTTCGTTTCCCTTCCTTCCATAATCGTCAAGAAAGCCTCGACGGAGCTGAAAAAACCTTGGGCATTGTCTTTGGCGTTTGTGATACCCGTCGGGAAGATGGCAGTTTTTTTTAACTGAGGTTTGTTGTTTTTCATCGTCTCCGCCTTTCATTCATCGGTCAACATCGTCTTCTTACTGCCGCTGCAAAGAACGGTCGTCGCCCTGCGCCAGCGTTTATGTACATTATTCTTCTTTTTTTGGGTTTGAGGTTATTTTTGTTTGAAAGTTTAGCACGCCGTTTTAGCAAAGTAGTGGTATTTAGCAATGATTTCACGTTGATTCACCAATGATGTATATAATTGTATTATAAACGTATGGGAGATGTTGGATTAACAATGATTGTACTTATCGTTATTAATGTTTTTGGTCGTAATTATCAAACTAGTAATAGTTTCAACGTCATTATCCTTTTTTATGGTCAAATTAGTAAGTCGTAGGCGTATATTATTAACAATTAGGGCGACAATTCTAAATTTGTATGATCAAATTAGTAACACTTATGGCGGTATTATTAATAAAACTATGTTAATTGTCAAAGCTTTTGCATGCTAATATCAATTAAAAACTTACTGAAAGCGTTAATAATGATGGGGCATATCAATAAAAATTAATTTCATAAACGCTAAAAACGACATTGTGAATCGATGATAATTGATTGCAAAATGTTAATAATGTCATTCAAAGTCATTGTAAAAGACGATGATTGGCTAGTTCGAACATGACTTGAAAAAGTGAATCGATAATAAATATGTTGCAAATCAATGATAATGTTATTCAAACCGTTAATAATGATGCGACATAACTTAAGTAATATCTTCATAAACTTGATGACAAAATATAAATCGTTAACAAGTCATTTTAAATCGTTAATAAGTGATTTTAAATCGTTAATAATGCAATCGTAAAACATTGATAAGTATATTGAATTTGTTAATAATGATTCGGTATGTCAATAATAAGTATATTGATTGCATTTTCAACGCAACACAACTTAGTTATTAACGATTTAGAGTGTCATACTCAACGTTTTGATATTTTTTTAATATCGATGATTTTAAATTAAACAAACCCATTTGTTTATATTTCATTGCTATTGTAATAATAACATATATGTGTTCGAATTTTGTCTTTGTAGGTTAACGACATATCGGAAACTAAGAATACGTTACATAAGGTGTTATGCAACCTGCCAAAGAAGAAGCAACCAGAAGCATACGATTTATCAATAATATTAATGATTATGTACTTATTTGAAACAAACGTATTTATTAATGGATTTGGATCAATTTTAGTGTTGTTTAACCATTATCAATGAATAATAATATCAACCTGGATGCAAGATATTATCAATGATATGCAAAATTATTATTATTAATCTGAAGGTAATTATCAACAACAACTATAATCATTATTAACGTTTTCAACTTTTTTATCGCAATTTTATGGAGGAATTATCAATATTATGCATCAATGCATCATCATTATCAAATTGAATGGAAGAAATTTTCTATTATGTGCAAATGTGTTATTAGAGAGAATCAGAGAATCATTATTAGCGTTTTGACATTTGCATGTCCGCTTTATTAAAATATTCAGAAAGCATAATATTGGTTTTTTATTGTTATCAACGATTATGAAGAAATTATTAATGTTATGCAAGAATTTTTAGTAAAAATATTGTAAATCAATGATAATGTTATTTGATTCATTAATAATTATGTGGTATAATTTTAATAATTCGTAAATGTTGATGATGAAAATATAAATCGGTAAAAATTTATCCAAAATTGTTAATAATATAATCTTAATGCATTAATGATTATATTGAAATAGTTAATAAGGATGGAATATATCAATAATAATTCATGTCATAAACATTAATAAAATCATTGAAAACTTTAATAACGCTAATGGAAGCCTCTACAGAGAGGGTGTGAGCTTTTCTTATTTGGAATTTCCATTTTTAAAACTTAAATATTAATTTCGAATTTCAGTTTTAAATTTGGAATTTCATTAAATATAATTACATAGTTCCGGATTTTCTATTAATCCCGAGTTTTAGGAGAGAGAATAATTATTTTAATTATTTATTATTTTCTCATAATATCCCATTTACCCTTAACAACCTATTAACTACTAACCTTCCATAAACTTACTAAAATCCTATCAGCCAATAGGAATGCTTTAAGCATATGCTTAAACTTTTAGGCTTAAGCACCGGATCTGACCCGATTTGTTCTCGTGGATAAAAGGAAGAGGATGAACGAAAATAGTAATAATAGAATGAGTAATTGAGTTTAGCTAATTAAAAGATCGATTCTAACTAGTTGAAGAATAATTAAAATATAAGAAATATGAATAGATACTATAGAAAATTAAGACAGAATGGACTAACAACGGAGCGGAACGGGGCGGGTCGCAAGTAGATACCCATGCATCGTTCTACGCTACTGCGGATATGATAATACTAGCCACATCGTGAGTCAGGTCGGATAATACCCGCGTGACGAGTTCAAATTGCTATCATCACTAGCAGGTGATAGTGGCGGTTCAGGGGTACCCAGTGGGTCAGTCCAGACCGTCACGGAAGAGTATAAATAACCCAGAATGATTGGGCTGAGAGATACAATCAATGGGCTCAACCGAGCCCAACTCAGTTATAGTAGCGGCCCAAATCTTGATCTCAAAGGGATTTGATATCGTTTTGTTCTTTCCTTCTCCTATTTGTGCTCTCCTTCGTATTGATGTGGAACTAAATTCCTAGATTACTAGTGTGGGCCCGGCCAGTTGGCCGGAGGAAGGTGAGTTATGAAATTTTAGAATGTAATGGAATGTATAGCTTATTGTTGTATAATTTTTTTTTTTTGGAAACACGTGATAAAATAGTGAATTTTAGCAGGAAAGATGTATGGATGATGCAACGAATAAAAAATCAGCCTTATGAACCAAATTCGAGTACCTCTTACCTTGTGAAACAATATTATTTCTGGTAATATGATGAGGTGGAGTAAGTTTGATAGAAATCGAATTACAGAAAACCGAATAAAAAATTGCCTATAAAATACACTATAATTTAATCATTAGGATATCAAATAATTACATAATATATATTTGAAATTATAAAAATTGGACTAATCTAGTTGGTCGAGGTCGAACCATTTAATAACTTCAAAATACATTATATTTTAGTCACTAAGATATAAAATAATAGCATAATATATGTTATGCTAGAGAAAATAGCATGTTTTAGGATGGCAAACCCATGATGTTCATTTGTTTTACTTGATGACCAAATCCCGTATGGGTCAAGCCCATTCAACTCTTTTATTCTATGGTTAGCGGTTAGCCCATTAGAATCCATGCATTAGTTTATTGTTAAATTTTTTCTTTTTAGCAATAAAAAAGGACTATTGTTTTTGTCATTTCATATATATCTTACCAACACCAAGAAATAAAATGGTTTAAAGAAACCCCTATATCCCCTAAAAAAAGCTACTCAGTGCTTACCGGCTCATGGTTCACTTCTCTCTCTCGATCTCAATTATATCGCCATCGGTAGCCACTTCTCCCCATCCCTGTTTTCCTGCCGTTAATTTTAGCTCTACAAACCTTTTCCCTACATGTCATCCTCCCCATGAACCTCAATTTCAACTCCCCCTCTCGGTCTCTGTTTTTCATTTCTTAATCTTCCCTTCTCTTATCACTTGTTTAAACTCCTCTTTGTATATCTTCGACGCTAGATTAGCGAAGAATAAGAGAAAGCCACCAATCTTCAATAATACTGTATTGTTACGGTGAAGCGATATTAAGGATTTCGTTGTCACTTATCTGTTAGAGCTTACGAATGATGGAAAAAGGGGTGGTTGATTACGATTTGATTGGATGACTCAATCTTTCAATTTTACTTGCATGCAATTTACCACCCTTCTTCATTTGTATGACTGGATCATTTCAGTATGCTTGGATTTCTTTTCATAGGGAAGGGATTAGGCGATTAGCATACGGAAAAAGGATTGGGGAAATTATTTTGTAAACAATTATGAAGCTCACTTTCTCTAATCATTTCATTTATTCCCAGCGTAGGTGGAGTCCAGATCCAGCATCGGAACAATCCTAGACTCGGTTATGGTGATCGCTACGGAGGCACGAAACATATGCAGCCGTGCCTGAAACCTGTTATGTTTTTGTGGGCCGCAACAATCCATGGGCCTGTTCAAGTCTGCACGTGTACGGTAAGCTGGCTCGTTCCATAGAGGAAAGAGAAAAAAATTGACACTCCCTATTATACCCTCCAACAAACGCTCATGGAGCAGGAAATTTGAAATGGGATAAGGGTTTTTTCCTTCCTGCTATTATATTATGTGTAGATTGTAGTAATTAGAACCCCACTTTTAAATCCGGAAGCAAGTGACCACTATCACAAAACATCATATTATAAAAACGTATCTGCAATCATGAGGTTATTTCACTGAAAAGAAACTTTGTTTTATATGTTAAAGATCAGCATTATAGCTTGAATAGTTCAATTCGGCAATGATCTCAGGTCTTGCATATAAATTTTGTGTAAAAGTGGTATGATTGAAGTTATTCCCTATTTTAACACTAATCAGAATAGTCTTTGTTTACTGGAAACTAACCACCAAAACATTTCAAATCAGAAAAATGACGATACTGAAAAGGAGTATTATAACAAAAGCAACAAAAAGTATAGTTATTTATCTTTAAGCAACTCAAAAGTCAACCTAGAAGACCAACCAAATGAACTGATGTTAAGAGATCATACATTACTATCAAAGAACACTAACCCATCGGTCAGCTCTCCAAGCAAAAACTCTCAACCTTTACATATTTACCCCTTCGAAAATTGATTTGCGTAACAATATAGGTGGAGGAGGTTAGGTGGTTGTCGAGTCCGATGGGAAGGTTTGGAGAGACGGTGATGCTTGAGCCTATAGTAGGACGGGAGCCCGGGACACTGTTTATCTTTAATCAACCCAAAAGTCAACCTAGAAGATCAACCAAAAGAAAATTCAATCTTTCCATATTTAACCCTCCGAAAATTGCTTTGCGTAACAATATAGGTGGAGGAGGTTAGGCGGTTGTCGAGTCCAGTGGGAAGGTTTGGAGATACGGCAATGGTTCGGCATTTAATACGTAGGTCGGGACACCATTTAGACCTATTTACATTAGTTGCGGCTTTTCAATCCGCATTCGACAAATCAACATCACTCAACATTTCCATATTTACCCCTCTTAAAGACACATGTTACACATATTCACTCAAAACTTCTATGTTCAAAAATATTGTTGCTTTATGTTAGTTATATTATTTAAGTCTATGTCAAGAATTTTGGCCGCTTCTACACATTCAATACTGCAATTCGATTTGCAATATTTGCACCAATGACATTAGGCTAGTAATTTTAAAAGAATTCTCCTTTTATAAGATAAAAAGAAATAGAATTAATTATTAAACTCGAATTAAAATAATCAAAGTATGAAAATAGAAGTATCAAATACCAAAAAAATATTTAGGGGAGAGTTAATGGCTTAGCTAACTGTGATGGGAAATTCCAATGATTTTTCAGATTTAAGCTTCAAGTATGTTTTTAATGTAAAAGGTTTAAACAAATTTGTTTAGTCTAACTGGTTATGTTTCTTGTCTTTACTTAAAGAGATCACGATTCAAATCCCATCACTTATGTATTTTTCCTGTAAATAAGAAAATAATAAATGACTGTGAAGACGAATCTACCCTTCCTACTTTTGCTATGGATGCAAGGATTTTGTAATGGGGGAAGCACCTTTCCCATTTCACTCTTATATTAGGTGTGGTGAAAGTAACCCGATGGTTGAGTGTTTAGTGGGACGGACACTATTTGGGCTCGTTTACATTAGTAGCACCTTTTGCATTTGCGTTGGGCAAACCAACAACACTCAATCTATCCATATTTACCCCTCCAAGAATTGCTCTAGCTTAATAATAGAGGTAGAGGAGGTTAGTCGGTTGTTGAGTCTGATGAGAAGTTTGGAGAGACGGTGATGGTTGAGCGTTTAGTGGGTTGGGATACTATTTGAGCCCGTTTACATTAGTAATGTCTTTTCCATCCGCGTTGGCAAACCAACATCACTCAACCTTTTCATATTTACCCCTCTTCTTAAAGACACATGTGCTCCATATTCACTCAAAAGTTCCGTGTTTAAAAATATCGTTACTTTATGATAGTTATAACAATTAAGTCTATGTTAAGAATTATACATCGTTTCTACGCATTCAAGAGTGCAATTCGATATACAATATTTGAATCAATGACATTTTGGTTGCTAAACGTGGTGGAAAACTACTATATTTTTCCAGATTTAAGATTCCTGTATGTTTCTAATTGAAAAAGATCACACAAATGTGTTTATTGTAACTGGTTATGTTTCTTATCTTTGATCGAAGAGACCACGATTCAAATCTCATTATTGATGTATTTTTTCTGTAAATAAGAAAATAATAAGTGATTGTGAAGACGAATCTACCCTTCCTACTTTCACTCTGGATGCAGGAAATTTGAAATGGGGCCTCAAGTTTTCTCATCCGGCTTTTATTTATTGTGTAGATTCGGGTTTGGTGAAACCCTAGATTCTTTGTGGATTTCCATTTTAATATATGATCTATTTCACTTGATTTCTTCTTTTGGTTTTATCTAGTGTGTTTGTTCTTTATTGTTTCCGATCCTGGGTTGCGGACCTTAGGGATAAAATTTGATTTGGATTTGAAAATGACTAGAAAAGGCTTTTCAGGTAAAGCTAGTGTTATGCTTGTATCAAGAAAATTAGGACAATAGAAGGATTTTCTTTAGATCAATATGATAAAGTAAAATGTAATAAAAAAATTGCGATTTAAAATTTTAAAACTTACGTTTTTACACTTCTAGATTATCAAAACGTTTTTACATAGAATCATGATTTTCACTTACTATTGTAGTCAAAATATACACTTTAAAGGTTAAAAGCTTACGTTTTTTCACTTCTACATAGAATCGAGATTTTGAGTGCATTTGCTATATAGAGGAGATCTTGAAGAAATTTGTGTACTTTGACTGTAAACATGCGTGTACTTCGTGTGATACTAGAGTAACGCTATTTAAGAACACAGGAGATAGACAATTAAAGTATGCTAGCATCATTGGTTGTCTGCAATATGCAGCGGATTACACTAGACCAGACATCGCATATGTCGTGGGATTGCTTGGCATGTTTAATAGATGTCCTATTATGGAAAATTAGAATGCTAAGGAAAGGTATAGTGATGCTTTGGAATCTCCTATAAGGCGACTCCAATGTGACCAGCGTCTATGTTATTAACATCGTCGGATGAGCTGTCTCTTGGAAGTCTAACAAACAAGCAAGAGTGAGGGTGGATCATGTACGATCATAAAAGAACCTAGTTGATCCTTTGATGCAATGACTAGCTAGAGAATGTCCAAAATACAACCAAAGGTATGAGACTTATGCCTATAAAATGAGGAATTACAAGTGATGGTAACCTGATCCAATAGACTGGAGATTCCAAGAAATGAGTTCAATGGGTAAGATCAATTCATGTATAATATGAGAAAAATCATGCATAGTGAAACATGAATTCCCGAAGCTTATAGAAGTTGAGGTAATAGTAACTCTTAATGAGATCTATATTCTATGTGGGGTGAAGTACATTGATGGGGAGTACTTCTGATAGACTCACCTATGTGAATTGGGAGGGGGGCCACTTCCTATGGAATTTGGGGAGGTACCAAATTGCTAGAGCGTTCACTAAACTGAGGTGACATGCAGTGCCATAAACACACGAACTATTGGAGAATAACACATAATGAAAAGGTCTGGTATGCTACATAGTCCGAGTTAGAGTTTGAGACCACGATTCACTCTTGTTGAATCGAAAGTGTAACCACTACGCTAAGGTTCAAATTAAAAGATACCTTAGTTTATACTCGATCTTATGCGTCTGTTGATGCTCAGAGATAGTTTCAAAACTATTCAAGTGGGGGATGATTGGAAATGTGAATAAATTTGAAGTTATATGTCTCAAGGAAATACCACATTGATAGGAGAACACTAGTGAAAGGTGTATATAGATTGGGTTCTCTCTCTTAAGGGCATTGCCCCTTAGGGTGATCGACTTTTGTGGGAGAGGGAGGAACTAATAGACCTCCACAGATATATATGTATATCCGTCTGACCTATCGGTTAAGCAAGTGCTTGGGTTGGGTTGGTCAGCTTGTGACATATGGTTTGGAGAAATTATGGAGTTAATTATATTATTCAGTATCCTAACAAATATGTTAATATTACCAAAAAGAAAAATGTTAAGAATGATAGTTAATAAAGAAAAGAATATTCGAGATATAATTTATCGAACATGTTTTAAATTAAGAGGTATTTATTTTCCTCATAAAACGTTACTTATTTCCCATGAAAGATGAATATTTAGGTGTATCGGCTCCTATAAATAGCTAACTCCTCAGACCCTTTATATACTCACCAATTCAAAGAGAAGAAACACGAGAGAGAGAGAGAGTGAGATTCAGAGAGCTCCGATTTTTGCACAAATTTACCGAACCAATGAGTGGTTGTTTTATACGGAAGGCGACCGACTGATAGTACGCGAGTCAATCAGATTCAATAACCCTAGTTTCTCGTTCCTGACATCTTTCAAGCAGCAATCTGAAAACCGAGCTTCATGTAAGACCTGCAGACCAGTATCTGGACTGAGTTGAACCGATTGTCGGCTTCCTTCAGCAATCTTCTTGAGCGATCTTCAAAAATGGCGGTACTGGTCGATCACATGCTGGACAAAGGAACACATATATATGTATATTGAAATGCTTCGTGTTCCACGGCCTGCTGCTGCTAGCCTGCTAACTCATTTTGGTGATCGATGATTGATCAAACATGGACGGCAAAAAAGCTTGTCGATGATCTGCAGTCCCACGGACCGACCAGCTTAAGCATTCATTTGGGTGACACTACTTATCACTCTTCTGAGTACGCCGTATATCTGGCCTTGTACATTCCTAATTAATTAATTTTGCCACCACCATTTAACGGAGTGAAATGGCTCCTAAATTCATTGCATTTGTAATAAGCAATCATCTGATTGATTCCATACAAAAATAAAGACCGTAGCCTAGCCTCATACTTAATTAACGTAATTGATCCTGAAAAATAAAATCAATCCAATTCTAACCCTGGAATTAATTAGACAACAAATTAGATGGTTCATTCTTTATCCTGCCATTGTCTCCCAAGGACACCGAATTGTACTGACCACATTCTACGTACCCTGATTAAAAAGGTCGACGCCTCGACGGCCAATTATCTTTCTGCACGATGCTAGATTCGCGGCGTGTTTTCAATGACACATGCACAAAATATGCGCTTAATAATACCCTTAAAAAAAGACCAATAGGGTCCAGTTGATGAGATTCTTAATGGTGAGTTTTCTAGTAGGGGTGTCAGTCGAGTCGGGTTCGGTTGCTCAAACAGAAACCCGAAAAACCTGAAACCGAAATAACTGGAAACTGAACCCGAATTCGATAAAGACTTTCGGTTTCCGATTACCCGACCCCCAAATTTTTCTTATCGGGTTCGGGTTCGGTTAAAGCAAAATCGAAATTCGAAAACCCGAATGCCTAAGAATACGGGCTAAGTTCTATTCCTTGGAGGTTTTCAGACGGAACCCGAAAACCCGATAAGCAAAACTGAACCCGAAATCGAAAAACCCGAAACAAACCCGAACCCGAAAACCCAAAAATGTATCTAATCGGGTCGATTTCGGGTAAACCAAAAAACCGAACCTGAATGGACAACCCTATTTTCTAGTCTCCACGATATATTACGGTAATATTATAACGCCTAATGTAATAGCCCTGAAAAAATACGTCTTGTCTTTTAAACAGTCTCCTATTTTCGTGACCACAAGATTACAGTATGGAGTAGGTGGCTAGGTAAGCGAAATGAACACTGTCAATAGGATTGCAAATGAGTCAAAGTCAGCTGAGTTTGACAAAATAAGTAGATAAATCACAAGAAATTATGTTGTTCAATAGCATAAATGTATGCTATATAGGTCCATGGGGGAGAGGAGAAAAAAATTATACTATTCAAGGGAGTACACATTATAAAACATAGAAGGGTTAGAATGTTTGTATACAATCATTCTCTGAAATTTAAATGAAATAGGGAAGAATGAGCCCAAAATATAAAACATAGGTTCGAAGCCCATACTAACAGCAAAGGGTTTCAAATCCCCTTTTGATTTCAATGTGACAGTTGCGCCTTCACCCGCCAACGAGGAAGAAGACTGAAGTTTCAATTATCTGATGTGCAGCGTATTGAAGAAACGCAGCCGTTTCCCCCTGTCTATTTTTAGTCGAAGTTTGCTTTATTCTCAAGTCTGTATTTGTTTCTGTTTCAAGCAAACCAACAAACTGTACCTGGTTGGCTTTCTTGTTTTCTTATGCAATCTCTGTAATATATAAACCAAAATCTGAATGAATGAGAAACTCAAGCCTTAGGGTTTCAATTGTTGTTATGGTATCAGAGCCTCTGACCTAACTTTGTTACCATCCCCGCCGCCATGGATCCCAATGCTCAAAATGAAGAGCAGCAAGGTCCACAACCACAAAATCAACCCCCACCACAAAACCAACAACAACACAACGTTTACCAGATGGAAGATCCCTTCTTTTTACACGGTTATGAGCAGCCTGGCCTTCTTTTGGTTGGTGAGAAACTCACAACCATCAACTACAACGATTGGAGTCGAGGAATGTACAATGCTCTTCCTGCCAAGAACAAGCTTGGCTTCATCAATGGTGTTCTCACAGAGCCAGATCCAGCAGATCCACTTCATGGTGCCTGGGTTAGGAACAACATCATGATACTTAGCTGGATCCAGCAAACAGTTGATTCTGAGATTAGGAAAACAATCCTTTCCTGCAAAACAGCAGCAGATGCTTGGAAAAGCTTACAGTCCAGATATGGATCTGGTGATATCATTCGAGTTGCAGAGTTAGAAGAGGCCCTTTCCACTCTTCATCAAGGTAACCAGACTATCACTGAGTATTATGGCAATGTCATTACATTGATTGATGAGCTAGACAACTATCAGCCTGTTCTGCCATGTGATTGCACTCCTACAAGTCATTTAACCTGTCGAGCTATGAAAAAGGTTTCAGAATATCATGATACAAACTATGTTATTAAGTTTATGATAGGATTAAATGAGAACTTTGCTGGAGTTCGTGATCAAGTGCTCTTTGGTGAAGAGTTGCCTACTATGAATCGTGTTTTCCAAAGACTTTTACAACACGAAAGACAACTTTATGGCACTCAGAAAGGGAAAATGGTGGCCTCTGCCACCACTGAACCTATGGCTATGGTTGTTCAAGGTGCTAACAGGAGGTTTCCTACTTCAACTAAGAGACCTTTTTGCACACATTGCAAAAGGGAAGGTCATACTCAGGACATATGCTACCATATTCATGGTTGGCCTTCTGGGATGAATCAAAGAACAAATCAGCCACAGCCTCGAGTCATTGAATGCACTTACTGTAAGAGGTCTGGTCACACTGAAGACAGATGTTTCCAGAAACATGGCCTTCCCCCTCACATTGCAGCCAGAAGTGCTTCTAACAAGACCAGATCATCTGTCAATTCTGTTGTTACTGATTCAACAGACCAAGAAGTCAAACTCACTAAGGCAGACTATGACAAGTTAATGTCTTTGATGAACAACCACAAAGGTTCTGTTTTTTCTGCAGCAGCCTATGTTTCCAACTCTTCCTCTTCAGGTAAATTTATGTGCTCTATTCCTACTGAAGGGCAGCATCTTAAAACATCATCTGATTGGATCTTAGACACTGGAGCTTCTGATCACATCACCTGTTCTCTAGACTACTTATCTGACCACAGAAAAGTAGACAGTGTTTACATAACACTGCCCACAGGAGAACACATTCAAGCCACTCATGTTGGCACTACTAAGTGTAGCCCTTGTTTAATCCTGGAGGATGTGTTATATGTTCCTCATTTCACATTTAATCTTGTTTCAGTGAGTAAACTCACTACCAGAAAGCCCTTCTACTTGACTTTCTATTCTGATTTTTGTCTAATATAGGACCTGGAGATGAAGAGAATGACTGGTTTTGCTAGGCTTCATCATGGCCTCTATCACTTAGATATAGATTGTAAACCTAAACTCCTCACTGCTGCTAGGGCTACCATTTTTGATCTCTGGCATTTTCGATTAGGACATGTCTCCCATACCAGAGTTCCTTACCTTTCACAATTTTGTACCTCCATCCATACATTCAAAGATCAGCCCTGTGATGTGTGTCACTTTGCTAAGCAAAGGAGACTTTCTTTTCCTGTCAGTCAAACTGTAACACAACGATGTTTTCAGTTGATTCATGTTGATATTTGGGGTCCAAACCCTGTGCCTACCTATGATGGTTTTCGTTATTTCTTGACCAATGTTGATGATTTTTCGAGAATGACCTGGATTGTGTTGCTTAAACTTAAATCTGAAGGCAGACCAAAACTCATTCATTTCTATCAACAAATTGAAAGACAGTTTCAACTCTCTGTCCAAAGGATTAGGAGTTATCAAGGTAGAGAATTCCAGATGGATGAGTTCTTCCAATCCACTGGAATCCTACATGAACTTTCTTGTGTTGAAACACCCTACCAGAACAGCAAGGTAGAGTGAAAACATCAGCATATCCTTGCTGTTGCTAGAGCTCTCATATTTCAGGCTGCTCTACCTGCTGCTTTCTGGGGTGACAGCATCAGACATGCTGTTTACCTGATAAACAGAGTTCCCACTACCATTCTAGACAACAAAACACCCTTTCAGAAACTCCATAATTCCCTTCCTGACTTCACAGACCTCAAGGTGTTTGGCTCTCTTTGTTATGCCAACACCCTTGCAAATCATAGAACAAAATTTGCTCCAAGAGCTAGAAAGGGAGTCTTTCTTGGTTATGTGTCTGGTATTAAGGGTTTCAAAATTTATGATCTTGCATCTCAATATGTTTTTGTTTCCAGAGATGTAATTTTTTATGAAAACCATTTTCCTTTTAAAGAACTCACAAACAGCAATCAAGACTCCACCAATTTGTTTCCACTACCATCTCCATACTTACACCCTGATGATATTCCTCCTACTACTGTACTTCCAACTGTTCCTCCTTCCCCTTCATCATCCCCATCATCTCCACCTTCCCCTCCTTCTCCTGCCACCTCACCTCATTTGCAACCCTCTACTTCAGATCAGCTTGCCTCACCAGAACCTCCACCACCACCTCCTCAGCCAGTTCTTAGAAGGTCTGACAGACAATCCAAACCTCCATCCCATCTCACTCAAGACTATCACTGTTACCTTCTTCAACAAGCTGGCAAACCAAGTCATTCTCCTACTCAACAGGTTCAAGACAAAAGGTATTCTTTCCTCTCTTCTCTTTCCTACAACAAGCTTGCTCCACATTACAAACATTTTGTCCTCACAATTTCTACCTACAAAGAGCCTAATACTTACAAGGAGGCAGCCCTATCTGATCAGTGGAATGCTGCTATGCAACATGAGATTGGTGCTCTCATTAAGAACCAAACTTGGGATGTTGTTAATCTTCCTCCAGGAAAGACAACTATTGGAAACAAGTGGGTGTAAAAGGTAAAATTAAATCCTGATGCTACATTAGACAAGTTTCGAGCAAGGCTTGTTGCTAAAGGTCATACATAGCAAGAAGGTGTGGATTATCAAGATACTTTTGCTCCAGTTATCAAGATGACTACAGTCAGAATGTTCCTAGCTATTGCAGCACAAAGGAATTGGCATATTCACCAGTTGGATGTGAATAATGCCTTCCTCCATGGGGATTTACAGGAGGAGGTTTATATGACTCTCCCTAAGGGTTACAACCCTCCAGCTGGATTCACTAACCCTGTTTGCAAACTTAAAAAGTCCCTCTATGGCCTGAAGCAAGCATCAAGGCAGTGGTTTTCCAAATTAACTGATAAGTTGATCAGTTACAACTATGTTCAGAGCCAAGCTGATCATTCTCTCTTTTATAGAGTCACAGAGACAAGTTACACTTGCATTCTTATCTACGTTGATGATCTGGTTCTTGGTGGTAATGATTTAAAAGAGATAGAGACTTTGAAACAGGCATTGCACACTGACTTCAGCATCAAAGATATGGGTGACTTAAAATTCTTTCTTGGGATTGAAGTTGCTCGCAATTCATCTGGCATTCACATCTCACAAAGGAAATACACACTAGAGATTATTGAAGAAGCACAGCTACTTGATTCAAAGACTGTTTCCACCCCCAATGGATTACAAGTTGCATTATCCAATGACTCTTCAACACCATATGATGATCCAGAGTTCTACAGAACACTTGTTGGGAAGCTAATTTATTTGACAACTACCAGGCCAGATATTAGCTATGCTACTCAGCAACTCAGTCAGTACATGGCCAATCCCACTGTGATTCATTTCAAGGAAGTTCAAAGGATTATCAGATACCTGAAATCTTCTCCTGCCTCTGAACTGTTCTTTCCCAGCAAAGGCTCTTTCCATCTAAAGGCATTTTCTGATTCTGACTGGGCAGCATGTGTTGACACCAGTAGATCCATTTCGGGTTTTGCCATCTATCTTGGTGACGCCCTTGTCTCTTGGAAGTGCAAGAAGTAAAAAACTGTCTCCCGTTCCTCATGTGAGGCAGAGTACTGTGCTCTAGCCTTCACATCATGTGAAATCCAGTGGCTCCTTTACTTGCTCCAGGTACCCCATCGTCACCCAGCAACCCTATTTTGTGATAACCAGAGTGCTATTTATATTGCTCAGAACCCTACATTTCACAAAAGAACAAAACATATCGAACTGGATTGTCACCTTGTTCGTGAGAAGTTGCTGAACAAGACCATCAAATTGCTTCATGTCTCAAGTTCCCACCAGCTGGCTGATCTCTTCACTAAGCCCTTGTGTCCTGCTCCATTCCGATTTCTCCTCTCCAAGCTTGGTGTGCGCAACATCTCCCCACCAGCTTGGGGGGGGGGGGGGGGTAACAGCAAAGGGTTTCAAATCCCCTTTTGATTTCAATGTGACCGTTACTCCTTCACCCGCCAACGAGGAAGAAGACTGAAGTTTCAATTATCTGATGCGCAGCGTATTGAAGAAACGCAGCTGTTTCCCCCTGTCTATTTTCAGTCGAAGTTTGCTTTATTCTCAAGTCTGTATTTGTTTCTGTTTCAAGCAAACCAACAAACTGTACCGAGTTTCAAGCTACTCCTGGATTAGTAAGAAGGTCAATCAAGAAATAGCTAGATCAAGCTTCGTGGATTCTGGTAAATAGATGCAATGAAGAGCTAAGAAGAAAAAAATCGGTGCAAGCTTCCTTTAACATGAATTGGGAATGGTTTGTGGCTCGACCGGAGACGATGGGTTTGTTCAAGTGATATTTAATTCGATGAAATGGAATTTTCGTTTCTAGAGTAACAGTAAAAATCTAACTTAATCCAATTATTTCGTGCTACTTGGCAAGTAGTGAATAGTTAATTCCACTTTTAGTTTTTGTTACCATTGTTGCACAGTACTGACTGAAAGAGGTATATATTAGGATGAAAAACCTGAAAAAGATATTTTGCTGATTTTTTTTCTCCTAGTGGATCAAATCTCAATTCCATCTTCTTCTCCCTTTTTAACATAAATCCTAACATCCTCCAAGGTTAGGTCACTGTGATTGTCATGGTATGAGAGACTCGTTGAATTTTGACCTGGACATTTTGTTTTTCCTTGTCCCAACCCCTTATACTTGTCCTTAAGCGACAACTCTTTTATCGCAGTCATTGACTTCAATCTAGAAGGCAATAATTTCTTGCTATGAAGAAAATTCTTGGAGGTTGTGTTTCGGGGCAAAAACAAACTAGACTTTTAATTAAAAACGATCTAGGTATTTGATGTGTCAGACTCGACCCTCTTATGGAATTCTAATATGCTAAATTCCTAACTCAGTTTTGGAAGATAGAATTCCCAGTCTTAGGAACATCAAGGTTGCCTCCGAAGCGTGAAATTATCTTTGTTCTATGTTTAACTAAGGTGATTTAGTGACACAAGCTAAGCTACCGGAGAAGATAGACCTGGATAAACAAGCAACTCATATACCATTGATCAATTGTGATAGTACCACAACTATTGCTAAAGTGGAGAAAGCATTATTACAATGGTAACAAATGATAAATTTGTCGTAAACACTGTAAGAGAACTCCTGATGATACAAGCAGCGAGGCTGGGTTATGTAAGTCCATAAAAGATTCTAATTGATCCTTTGATGAAGGGACGAGCTAGAGAAAAAGTCTAAAATATCACCAAAGGCATGAGACTTATGCCAACAGAATGAGGAAATACACGTGATGGTAACCCTACCCAATAAACTAGAGATTCAAAGAAATGAGTTTAATGGGTAATAGAAAGTCGTGTGTAATGTGAGAAATATCGTTTCATATTGAAGCATGAATTTCTGAAGCTTACAGATGTTGAGGTAATTGTAACTCTTAATGAGATCTATACACTATGTGGAATGATGTACATTGGAGTACTTCTGATAGACTCACATATGTGAATGTGGGTGGCGCCACTTCCTATGGAATTGGTAGATGCATCAAATTGCTAGAGCATTCACTAAGCAGGGGCAGCGTGCATGTCCATAAACACACGGGCTATTAGAGAATAACACTCAATGAAAAGATCCGGTGTGCTACATAGTCTAAGATAGACTTCAAGACTACGAGTCACTCTTGTTGAATCGGAAGTGTAATTGCTACGCTAAGGTTCAAATCAAAAGATACTAAGACGTTAGTTTGTGCTTGATCTTATGTGACTGTTGATGCTCAAAGATAGTTTCAAAACAATTCAAGTAGGGGATTATTGGAAATGTGAATATAATTGAAGCTATATGTCTAAAGAAAATACCACATTGGTGGGAGGAGAACACTTGCTAAAGGTGTATACAGATTGAGTTCTCTCTCTTAAGGGCAATGCCTTTGGGGTGACACACTTTTGTGGGAGAGAGGACTTAATGAAGCTCCACACGTATGAGTGTCTGATTGGTCGATCGAGCGAGTGGTTGGATTGGGTTGGTCGTCTTGAGACTAATATTTTTGTGGATAAATTCGGAAGTTATTATTCAGTATTTTTTTTAAACAAGATAATCCCCAGGGTATAACCGAACAAAAAATATACAAAACAAATAATAATAAAGAATGACATGTCGTGTGCAACTGAACTTTCAATAAATAGACACAAAAAAACAATAAAGAACTTCCCTGTAAATGGCTCGAGCTCCGAGAAGGGAAGGCTTCCTTGATGTAGGATCCATGATGGCCAGTTCTGAATCTCCATAATATGTACCAATCAATACATAATGAGTAAGATAGCATCTCATAGCCTTACTAAGGACAAGTAATTTTGATAGGTAAGTATTGATAATACCATAATCAAATTTATCAAAAACAAATGAAAAAGTTCTATCACCTCATAAGCTTACGGAGCCTGTTGCACATCCTTGAGAATTCTTTAATATTATTA
Organism: Linum tenue; assembly: GCA_946122785.1. Taxonomy (NCBI): domain Eukaryota; kingdom Viridiplantae; phylum Streptophyta; class Magnoliopsida; order Malpighiales; family Linaceae; genus Linum; species Linum tenue. Next base: position 14,687,177 of record CAMGYJ010000006.1, on the reverse strand, counting down.
AATAAACCATTAAAAAGATAAACTCGAGCCTTGCTTTCCGACTTTCCGTCACTAGTTGAAGATCATGCGCTCAATCAAACTTTCATTCACAACATTCTCTTCTAGAAGGGGAGCTCGACAAGGTGATCTCTATAGTTCTTATTGACATTATTTCATGATGAGCATCATTTCTTGATTTACCTTCAAAACACTAAGAATTTTCTACAAAGATACCAACTAATAATGCACCAGACTCCGTTGGCTTGAGATTAAAGTCTGCCTTGAGACAAGGTCGGAATTCACTGAAAACACAGTACCATTAATGTAATTTCACCTCGTAAAAAGTGAATTAATTATAAAATTTTATGAAATATTAAAAACTCAATATATATTCAAACTCCGGTTTAATAGGATTTAGGAGGATAAAATTTAAAATGGTATTCTTCACAGATACATTAAGAAGGATAATTATTTAAAATATATTTGAGAGATAATTTACCGAATGCGTTTTAATCGAGGTATTTATCTTTCGAATAAAATGTTACTTATTCTTCACGAAAGAGAAATATTTGGGGGTATCGGCTCCTATAAATAGTTAGCTCCTCATACCCTCTATGTTATGGGACAATTCAAGTACAACATTGGAAATACAAGGGCAGGAACCTTTGTATATTAGTGTCCACTAAACTCATTTTTATTAGGCCCTTTGGGGAGGAAACCCAAAAGTAAATCCGTGCGGGCTTGGCCCAAACCGGACAATATCGTACTAATTGAGCTCCCCACTTATAACAAGTGGTATCAGAGCCTGGTTCGATTCGGGGCGTTAGACGTTAGTTTGGTGGGAGCCTCATTCCGTGGACCTTTGGATTTGAGGTATGCGTATGGTTTGGTGGATATAGAAGAGTTCCACAAGGTGTTTGGTGGATCAAGATAATCGCTGAGGGAGGACACGAAGTACTTGGTCTTTGTCTTAAAGGGAGGAGTCCACCAAGCTCCTTAGTACGATGCCTTTTGGGGAGGATACCCAAGAGTAAAATCGTGCGGGCTTGGCCCAAAGCGGACAATATTGTACTAATGGAGCTACCCGATTTCAACAAGTGGTATGAGAGCCTGGTTCGGCGGATCTGGGGTGGTCGACGAGGTCTGCGTTTGTTGAGATCCACGTCTGTTTGGCGGATCAAAGAGGGTTCCGCCTCCGTGCGGGCTTGGCCCAAAGAGGACAATATTGTACAGATGGAGCGGCCCGATTTTGACACTCTATATACATCAATTCGAAGAAACACGAGAGAGAGAGTGTGAGATTCAGAGAGCTCCGGTTTTCGCACACAACAACCGAGCAGAGAAGTGACATTTTTATCACGAAGGCGACCGACTGTTAATCTGGTGTGTGCAACAAGGCAGTGCCGAAAACATTTTAAAAAGAACAACCTAATATGCGACTCAGTTAGATTCAGCAACCCTAATTTCTCTTTTTCTTGGTTCTTTAACATCGTCAACCAACAATCTGAAAACGAGCTTCATGTAAGATCTGCAGACCTGCATCCGGGGCTGAGTTGAACCGATTGTCGGCTTCCTTGAGTGATCTTCATAAATGGCGGTACTGGTCGATCACATGCTGGACAAAGGAACATGTATATGTATATTGAAATGCTTCGTGTTCCATGGCCTGGGGATAGGATACTATGCTAACCCCTAAAGGGGTAGTCATTTTCGACACCCCCCATTTGATTGGTCCAAAGTATACTTAATTATCAGGCAACTATTAATGGCTGGAGAAAATAAATATGGATGGAGAAAAGAATAACTGGCATATTAATTATGCACGGGAAGTGGGGCAATTTAGCTGGAACCATGGATGGAAAGAGTGGCGTTTCTACTCCCTTTCCATTTGTTTCTATTTCCGCTTCCCGTCTCTGCTATTTCCCATCGCCGCCGCGGTGGAGAACCATAGCTCTGGTTCATCACTACACGGCTGGCGGTGGTGGTCTCGGTGGCGGACGTGGCGGAGGAGCAAGCAGGTGGTGGTCTCGGTGGTGGTGGGGGCGGTAGAGGTGCAGGTGGTGGTCTCGGTGGCGGACGTGGCGGAGGAGCCGGTGGTGGATTTGGCATTGGGATTGGTGTTGGTGTTGGAGTTGGCGTCGGCAGTGGTGCCGGAGCTGGGAAAGGAGTTGGAGTTGGGAGTGGCTCTGGCGGAGACGGCGGCGGCAGATGATTCGTTACTTGGCCGGCCGTCTGTTGATTTCTGGCAGATGTTCATATATTACCATTATCATTATCATTATCTTGGCAATGTATATTGGTTATATTCTGAATTATTTTTATCACATAGAATGGTACATGTACAAATGGACTGGTACATGTACCAGTCCAGTGATACATGTACCAGTGGACTGGTACATGTACCAGTGGAGTGATAGATGTACCACAATACTGGTACGCGTTTATAACTTTTTCCAAACAACACAAATATTAAATAACGATGTTTCAAGTTGTGATATATTTACCACAGTACTGGTACATTTACCAGTAGAGTGATAGATGTACCAGTATAGTGATCCCCTGTCAACTTCTATTTGTTGAATCCTGTTTTTTTTTCGTTTTATGAACTGTGCTCCATTTTTAAAGAACTGTGGTTGAGCGCGATAAATTATATAACGTATATTGGTTATATTCTGAATTATGTTTATCACATAGAATGATACATGTACAAATGGACTGGTACATGTACCAGTCCAGTGATAGATGTACCAGTGGACTGGTACATGTACCAGTGGAGTGATAGATGTACCACAATACTGGTACGCGTTTATAACTTTTTCCAAACAACACAAATATTAAATAACGATGTTTCAAGTTGTGATATATTTACCACAGTACTGGTACATTTACCAGTAGAGTGATAGATGTACCAGTATAGTGATCCCCTGTCAACTTCTATTTGTTGAATCCTGTTTTTTTTTCGTTTTATGAACTGTGCTCCATTTTTAAAGAACTGTGGTTGAGCGAGATAAATTATATAACGTATATTGGTTATATTCTGAATTATATTTATCACATAGAATGGTACATGTACAAATGGACTGGTACATGTACCAGTCCAGTGATAGATGTACCAGTGCACTGGTACATGTACCAGTGCAGTGATAGATGTACCAGAGTACTGGTACGCGTTTATAATTACCAACTGTTTTTCAAACAACACAAATATTAAACAAGACACCATAATAGGTAATTCCCATCCATAGGATCAATAAAGTTGTTTCAACACGGGTGTCCGAAATGTAAACAAAGACCAAATTATCCTTCAAATTCAAATAACCAAATAGTCCACTAGAATCATAAGCAAAAAAGAATCAGTTGGCGAAGGATGGCTGGGTCACTTGAGTAGCTGCAGTGAACAATGTTTCGTGTGCCTCAGAAGCTTTAACTGTCAACTCTTCAAGCATTAGGTTACTCTCGTCCTCGAGCATGTCTGTAACTATTTCCACAATCAAGCATTAGGCATCTCAGGACCAGTTCTCTTTGTCCTTGCCATTCCTGGTTTAATTGGAAGATAAGTCAATTCTACGAACTAACAAACGTACCAGTGTAGTGGTACTTTCACGAACAAAAAATAAGTTGTAAATACCACTGCAGTGATAGCCCTATAAACATAAACTTTACAACTAACTACCACTTTAGTGATATTTTAACGAATCCAGCGATAGACAATCATTAGCTTGTGAAGGATTTACGACTATAATGCTAGATATACAACTATACTTACACATCTACCACTAGAGTGATATACCACACTACCACTACAGTGATAGAACTACCACAACAGTGATAGAACTACCACTACTGTGATAGAACTACCACTGCACAAGACAATCAAAATATTTCATGCACTGCGCAAGACAATCAGAAAACAACATGCAATGCCGTAATGAAGGAGACGACAACAATAAAAGAATTCGGAGTATACTTGCCTCAGTTTAGGATGAATTAAAGGGGAAAATCACGCCGGCGCCGCTATCGTTAAATATATAGCCTCTGTCGCAGCTATACTATCGTGGACGGGAATCGCTCAAGCGGGTTCGAAGTCGATGTAGCGGGGGGAAAGAGAGACGACTTCCGACGGGCCGACGGCTGTTTTGTGAAGGAGATGATGTTTAACGGCGGCGCCGAAGGGTTGCGAAGGGTTGCGAAGGGGTAGTGATGAGTCGGCGTCGAAGGGTTGCGGCGGGTGCTGAAGTCTATGGTTCGGGATGAAAGAGAGACGACTTCCGACGGGAGGGAGTGGGCGACCGCAGTTTGTGAAGGAGATTAGGGTCTACGGCGGCGATTTTATGAGTCGGCGGCGAAGCGTTCTTTGTGGGTTCTGGAGGCAGAGGTATAGAAGGGAAGGGGAACTGAAACGGTGAAAGTGAAAAAGGTAAGAGGGAATGAATTTTAAATTATGGGTGGGGTCGCCACTTTTACTTCTTTCTCTTTTTCTATGCAATTAATTATCAATAATTACTAACTGTAAGCAATTAATCTTAGATTAGGACTATCTACAATGGACCAATCAAATGATGGGTGTCGAAAATGACTACCCCTTTAGGGGTAGTCAGGCTAACCGGGGCCTTCTGCAGCTAGCTAGCCTGCTACTAATTTTGGTGATCGATGATTGATCAAACATGGACGGCAAAAAGCTTGTCGATGATCTGCAGTCCCACGGACCGACCAGCTTAAGAATGCATTTTGGTGACGACACTCATCACTCTTCTTCGTACGCCGTATATACGGCCCTATACATTGCTAATTAATTAATTTAGCCACAACGATTGTCATACTATATATATATATATATATATAACTGCCTTTGAGCTGCGGTGAAAGGACTCCTAAATTCATTGCATTTGTAACAAGCAATCATCTGATTGAGTCCATAAAAAAAGAGATCATAGCCTCATATTTAATTAACCTAATTAATCCTGAGATATCAAATTAATCCAATTCCAACCCCTGGAATTAATTAGACACAATCCATTCTTTATCCTGCCATTGTCTCCCATGGACACTGAATTGTACTGACCACCTTCTACGTACCGGCCTGATTAGACCGGCCAATTATCTTTCTGCACGATGCTAGATTCGCGGCGTGTTTACAATGACACACGCACAAAATATGCGGTTAAGAATAATAATGCCTGATGCCCTTAAGAAAGACCAATAGGGTTCAATTGATGAGATTCCTAATGATGGGTTTTCTCATAGTCTCCACGACATATTATGGTATTACTATAATTGACCCATCAACAGTTTAACGGTAAAAAAAAAACTATAGATGACTGCCATAATGATAAATTTAATTTAATTAGAATACCAGTGAGCAATAAAACGTGATTATTTTTACGGACGACAGTGCGTCCTAATTCATTAAATTAATGGAACGATCCATGGAGATGGTCATAGAATCATACAATAACCATTACAAAGATTGGGGTCGTACACATCGAAGGAATGTGTACCAAAAGGGGCCAAGTGACTCATCGACATCGAAGTTTCCCTCTCTATAGACAGGAGATTATAACCTCCCAGTTAAGGTTCAAAAAGTTTCCCAATGCGTGCTGCGATGAGTCCATGACGGTGATCCATGTCGTCGAAGTTCTTCATGATGTTTATTGTTGTCGAAGAGTCGAGGTTCAATTCAACCTTGCGAAATCCTTTCTCCCGCGCTCTCTACAGCCCAATTTCTGCTCCTCTAAACTCAGCCATGGTGATTGTGCAGCTCCCCAAATTGCAAGTGAAGGTGTCGAGATATCTTCCAAGGTGGTCTTGAAGGAGGCCCCCTACTGCTGCATTCCTCGAAATTTGCAGCACTAATCCGTCAGTTTGGATTTGAATCCAATTCTCTCTAGGTGGCTTCCAAGCAATGGACGTTTGAATGTGCTTGTTTCGTGGTGCCATGGTGCTCTTTTCCTAGTTAATCCTTGCTTGATTGTACACCTGAATCCAAGATATGATTTTGCTGATCAACCCTGCCTCTCAGTACTTTTTCCCATCCATAATTTCTTCATTCCTCTATTTCCACTAAGGAATGAATTTTTTGGATGACAAACATAATAAAATGGATAAATCAAGTCGAAGAGTCTGGTCCGGTAGTTTGATAGTTTGATTATTTGGTACGACATTTTTTAAAAAAAGAAGGAAAGGATAATAGTTTCTCTTTCACAAAACTATGAACAAAGAATATTAACCTAAAAGATATTATGTATGAGACTCTGACTTAAAATTCGGACTGCGTCGTTTTCAATTGAAGAGTTCGTTATCCATCAGTCCATTTCACGTGAACTTGGTGGGGGATAAAATACACAACATACACACATGGGTTTACCAAATGCACGAGAGGATATCCATGATAGAATTAACAAAATCATCATTACCATATACACTTGTAATATCTATGTATCTAATAGCTTTCAACACCTCTAAAATCTAGCATGGAAAGCCAGCCATCTTAGCAAAAATTCAGAAAAAAATTCATTCTTCTGCTATAGTAGAATTAATGTTCCTACTGAGACAGTATGTTGAGCAGAGAAGCTCTGGATTTGATCAATCTCCTGAAAACGCCCTCCAAACCATCCTCAATCTCCTTAAAACACCTCTCCACTGATTCCAATTCGTTGGTACCAAATTGCTTCTTCTCCCCTTCCCCAACCAACAAAGCAACATCCGCAGCCTGAATCTCGTTCACCTCGCACCCAACCGCCGCCACCTTGCGCGTCATCACCAGCTTGGACGCAATCCCCCACTTGCTCTGTTTTTTCTCCCTGCGAAAAACCGGCGTCGCAACGAAACTCAACAGCGCCTGCAATACGCAGCTGCTCGCCGCATTAACTTCTCGCATCACCCTAATGACAGCACTGAATTGCTCATCATCATCACCCTGATCGGCCGCCGGAAGCTTGTAATTATGATTGCCCATTTGCTGCTTCAACTGCGCTACCAACTTCCTGGCGTCTTTCCTCGTCTTCCTCCTCAATTGTATGTAGTCAGAAACAGAGGATTCCAAAACAGAGTCGCCTTTCCTTCTCCTGCGGATTGCCGACTGGAGGGCTGCCACGTTTTCTCTTAGCCTCGAGATCACATCCTTGGCGATCTCACAAGTGTCCATAAGTTTCACAGATCCATCTAAGAACCTCTCCTCCTCTGCCACGCATCGGCGGCGAGACAGAGCTTCTTGAGTCGATGCCATGGCGAGAAGCTCGTCCAGGGTATCATAGACGTCTCTTATAGTTGATAAGCTGCTGCAGATGGCCGAACTAGAAGAAGAAGTGGCCGCCGATGATTGCTCGAGTTCTCCCAGCTTGGTGAGCTCCTCGTGGATTTTAATCGTTGCAGGGTGAGATCTGGCGGGCAAGCTCACTGATCTCTTCTGGAATTTGGCTGCCATTGTTTGTAATTAAAGTTGGCTTCTTTTCCTTGGTTCTTGGGTTACAGAGGATTTTAGCAGAACATAGTTTGGGAAAGAAAGAATGTGGACAGCCGTGTATTTATAACTGTGAAAGGATTCCATGTGAGAGCATGTGCGGAGAAAAGAGAGAGAGAGAGAGAGAGAGAGAGAGAGAGATGGGGGTTGGCCGGCCGGGCTGCAAATTCGGTCTCCCTATGTTACATCACTGGCCAGCAAGCAGATCTCCAATCACAGGATTCTGTTTCTACACTTTGTAGATTTTAATAATGGGTGATGATGGGCTATGAGGTGGCCGGTGAATTTGTCATCCGGGTGTCCCCCTTTTCTAGCTAAATCTTGGCCACGAGTCATTCCCTAATTTGCCTCCTTTACTGCCACATGACTCCCCATCCCTCCGCCCAAATAATTGTCCATTTCTGATTTTGTCAAAAGAGCACTTGGCCGTATGTCCACCATGCATGCATATGGGTAAGGGGGGTGGAAGAAACCGTTAGGGGTTTTTTTTTGGGTTAACCGACAACGTAACGAATAAGTGCGGTTAACGGTTAATTACTGGGGACTTTTATACGATTACGGTTTGTAAAATGGATTGTTTTGTCGTTTGTAGACTAACCGCATACGGTAACGAATATAATCACGGTCGATTAATTAACCGCACTAAAACAACAGCCGGCAGGCTAGGGCTAGGTCCAACATCTCAAGCTAACAGGACCAACCACCACCAACCCACCTAGCGCAAGTCCACCCCAACTCAGTCATTCTGCCATCCAAGGCTCCACCGAATTCAACTGACTAACGAGGTCGAGAGACGAGAGGAATCTACCGACAGTGAGGAGTGACAGTGACAACGACCTTGTTCCAACAACTCTATCATTATGTCTTGTCGTCCATCGAGTAGAGCACGTGCAACGAGCCAAGCATCCAATGGCCTTCTCTTTGTTGATTCAAAGACCTCAGAGGCTCAAATCTCACCTCCAACGACCTTCTTTCTAGTTACTATCACGGTTAACTGCAACTAACCGATGACCGTAGTGTGTGGCTAGTGGTTAACCGCAAAGTGTTTGTTGTGCTTCCTCCTCCTCGGACCCATTATTACGGCCAAAACAACTCTCTGTTGCAAATCCTTGTATTCCACTCCCTACCCATCATCCCATCTACCTTCATTGTCGTATCCAATTTAGCTTAATGACTTCATATCCTTGCTGAGTTATCAGAACCGATACGAAAGAATGTATTGAAGTGATTGAATTCAAATTTGAGAAGGATTTATAGAAGTAGGAGTCTCAAAGACCAACAACTTAAAGAAGGACGTTTCAATCCTAAAACGTTTGTTATAAGGTATATTGCACACCATTAAATTAAGCATTATTTACTTTAAAGTTAACAAATAGGACAAGGACACATGGTAAATTATTGGATTATAGGTATAATATGCCCTCATTTATCAAATATGTCCTTTTACTATTTTTTACATCAAACATGTTTCTGTACTTTGAAAATATGATCAAACATGCCCTTCTGTAAAAAAAATCATTGAAAAAAATCCTCAATCATGGTTGAACCAAGATTTAGACGACCCGACATCGACAAATGGAAGGGAAAATGTCAGCTTTATCCCCTATTTTATTTCTCTGGGTCTCGTCAAAGTAAAATTATTAGAATTATTTGGCTATACAAAATAACCAAAAATTTCTAAAGTGAAATTATTAGGGATATTTTAGACATTTGTGTCACCCTAACCAAAGTTTGACCATGGTTAACGGTTTTTGGATGAAAATTTTAACAGAAGGGTATATTTGATCACATTTTCAAAGTAGAGAGACATGTTTGATGTAAAAAAAAAAAGTAGATGGACATGTTTGATAAAATGACATAGTAGAATGACATATTATACCGATAACTCTAAATTATTGTAACCATGTTTTTCTTATCATATAAAAGAAGCAGAGCAACTCACAGATGCATCTGAGCCTTTCTTACAAAAAAAAAAAGCCTTTCTTACAAAAAAATCAATCCTATATAGAATTCTCTTATGGTATCAAAGCCGCTAACCTAGGTCGACTATTAATCCACTATATTTGACGACTAAGAATGCTAGCGTAAACTTACGGCATTCTATGAATGAGTGGGAACTTAAAAAATGGCTCAGGTTCTAGGTTTCAGTTTTGGTATCCGTTTGTCAAAACGCTACCAACAATAACAACAACAATAATTCTACATGATCTCCCTCAGTAACTCACTTTACTTGAACTCAAATTAGAATTTTACTCAATGAATGTTTCTGAGTCTCTTGATGCGTAACAACTACTCAGTGTTGAGTAGATCTGTGAAAAAGGCCATGAAACTGTATCATAACTTGGTTTTATCCATGGTTCTTTGTCAATGCGAATGATCTAAACTTTCGTTTGTCCGATAGCTGTAATTAGAGGTGACAATTGGATCGGATTTGTGGATTGGATTGGTGGATCCATGGATCAAATGGATTGGTGGATTCATGGATTGGATCAAATGGATTGGTGGATTGATCCATGAATCCAAATTACATCCAAGGCTTGGACCAAAATGTAAAATTTGAAAAGTTTTGGTACTAAAATGTTACAATGAAAAATTTTAGGTACCAAAATGTAATTTTCCAATGATATTTTTCGTACAAAAATATAAATTTTAGGTACCAAAATGTAAAATATAAAAAATATAGGTATCAAATCGTAATTTGCCATTTGGATCCATGGATTGATCCATGAATCCACCAATCCAATTGGATTTGGATAAAATGGATTGGATTAGGTGGATAATTTGGTGGATGGATTGGATTCATGGGCAGCAGATAGGGTCAGTAACCATTGGTTACTGACCTATCAGTATTAAATCCGGACCGTAGATCTAGGGATGGTATTATTATATTGCTGTGCTGCACGTGGAGTGAGGAGGGGCATTTTTGTCCGATTTTTGAAATTTGATTTCTTTCCTTTTTTTATTTTTTCCAGCATTTATATGTGTTGTCTGGAGGAAAGAGAAAAAACAGACTTTTCTCTTCCTCTCTCTTTTCTCTTTCTTCCTTTCTCTCTTCCAAAATTCTTTTTCCAGATCTAAATCTCCTTTCTTCTCTTGTTCTTCATTTTTTTCTCCAACAATCGATGAAGAAATTGCAGCCTCCCACTTCAAATTCGGTGACGCTCCAAATCCTTCTACTCTCAAGCTGCTCCTTCCTTCTGTTTTTTTTTTCTCGGCCTCAAAATCGATGATGCTCCATATTGTCAAAGAGGGGACAGATCTAGGTGAGTTGAGTTTGCATCTTTTGTGTTTTAGTATTTGTTTGTGAATTAATTCCGATCTTCTTCCTCTTTTTCTTTCTTTTTGCATTCGGTGTTCTTCATTGCGGAGGAGTAAATGAGAGGAGACAGAAGACGAATTTTTCCCCTCTTCCTCCTTCTGTTTCCCCTTCTTTGAGAATATATATTGATATTACCACATTATACCATATGGGAATGTGTGCTAACTAAGTGTATTTTTATAGAAACGAGTTTTATCATGGTGGTAGTGGGTGGTAATCGACACCAGTTCCGAGAAAGAAGAGTTAGAAGACAATGAAAGGAGAGAAGAAAGTGAAGAAAGTCGTAATTGTATATATATATTGAGATTACTATACCGTATGGTAATGTGTCCATACCATATGGTAACGTGTCCATACCATATGGTAACGTGTCCATACCATATGGTAACGTGTCCATACCATATGGTAATTTATGGTAACGAAATGTATTTTTATGAATATCATGTTTTTACTATGGTCGTAGAGGGTTGTAATTAGATTTACATGGTTTTACCTTCTCATACCATGTGGTATTATATGGTACTTATAATTAATTTGTGGTCCTTTGATTTACCATGTTCTACTATGGTGGTATTGTATGCTAGTTAGATTTATAATTTTCTGTAGCGTGGTTTACCAAGTTATACCATGTGGTGGTAGTTTGATTTGTAATTTTATTTTAGCATGTTATACCATATGGTATGGTATGGTAATTAGATTTGTAAATCTCTGTAGCATGTTTTACCACGTTATACCATGTGGTATTGTATGGTAGTTAGATTTTTAATTTTCTTCAACATATTTAACATGTTTTACCACGTTTTACCATGTGGTATTGTATGGTAGTTAGAATTGTAATTTTCTTCAACATATTTTACCATATTTTACCATGTTTTACCATGTTTTACCATGATAGTAGAAAGTGATAATCATATTTATACTTGTAATTAGTGTCTTTAACAATGTATTATTTAATGAAAAAATCATCATTCAATTTGAGCTGAAATTAGTTTAGAGATAGTTAGGATGGTTAGATTCATTTTTGTTGAGAGAGAAGAAATAATATTTTTTTCTTTTAATAATAAAATAAAACAAAGAGTGAGAGAAAGGGGGGACCTGACAACCAGTGTGGGGTGGGGAGTGGGATCCGCGTCGCGTCAGCGCGTCAGAGACATCATTAAATAGGGGTGCAATTTTACCTTAGTGCCCCTCCGTGTTTTTTTTAAATAAAAAGAAAAAGCTGACACGTGGGGGCCAGAGGAAGGGGTTACTGATGGTTACTGATGGAATGGTTATTGAGGTGATCCGGTCCCGGATTCATGGATTTGAATTCTAATTGCCACCTCTAGCTGTAATCTTACTGTGATCTTGAATTCGTTGCAATAGGACATAAAATGTTCCCTAATGAGTCATGAAAATGTCAAGGCATGTGGTATGAGCAGAAACATAGATTTGCAAAACTTAATGAAAATGGTTTGACGAATATGGAAGATTAGATTCATAGGTGCGAACACGACACTATGACCATTGCACAATATATCACAGTACTAATCACGAGCTTATGGGATGCGTTCATAGAGTAAAGTCCAATAGTGGAGTGCAATTGCATTCCCGACATGGTAGCTTACTAGCTTATGGTCAGAAGTAGGAGACATATTGCCTGATTAGATTTCTTAGAGGCCTTAAACCTAAGTATGATGTGATCAAGAAGAAACTTTTAGTGCTAAAATCTTTCCCAACTATAGCTGACGTAGTAGACGGCTTGTAGTAGCATGAACAAGTGTTCAAATCAAATGGACATGAAATTAGGCAAAAGACACAAACATTGGCTTTGCCTTTCCAAAATGAGGTTGCAAAAGAAAGTTAGAATAATGAATAAGGCTTAGGCATTAGTTTTTTTAGATTATGTAAGAGGAAAAATCATAACATAGAATATTATTATAGACTTAAAAAGAAGAAGAAAAAATAGGATGAACAAGGAAACACTCCACAAGGTGGAACTCCTTATTTGCGGATTCAGGGTTCATTTGGAGAATATGAATTTAAATTTATAGATTCTCAACAATCTAAAGATTCTAACTTTTCGGATTGTTGAAAATAAATTTTAAAATGTTTATTGTTTGGTAACGGTGATTGTTAACATTCAATGAAAATAAAAAAATTAATTTTATATTAAATAACATGTTTATCCTTAATAAAAAAATTAGAGTGGTTCGAAAAATATTAATTTTTTTATAAATATATTTAATATGATAAATAAATAAAAGAAAGAGGAAAAGTAGGAGGAAAAAATCTCACGAATCAAGATATAGAATCTCTCTAATTATGAGAGATTTGATATCAGTAAATAAAAAAAGATGAAATATATTTAATATAATAAATAAATAAAAGAAAGAGGAAAAGTAAGAGGAAAAAATCTCACGAATCAATATATAGAATCTCTCTAATTATGAGAGATTTGAAATCTCTAAAGCTAAAATCCACAATACAAAAAGCAACAAAAAAAAAACCATAAGTTTCTACAAAATCTACAGATTCAATGAATCCACACCCTAAATCCCGTTCTCCAAACGACCTCTTAGTATTCAGTTTCACAATCGTTTGCTTCATGAATTTGGTGATGGATTTGATGATAGATTTGGATCTATCATGGACTTGGTTCAAACTCCATTGTTTGCTTCATGCATTTTGTAACAACAAATCCGTGGGGGCCATAAACTTTAAGGGTCCAAATCCGTGGGTCCCACGGACTTGAAAATTTCACCTCTTTAGGTGGGACTTGATCATGGACTTTTAAAGTCCATCATTTATGACCAAAATTCCCCTTCATTTACTTTTCTCATCTCATACCAATGAGGGAAATATATGTCATTTTCACTTCATGTACACAATTCTAATTAACCAAATCCATCATGAAATCAATGAAACAAGCTATGGTATTTTATAAGTGCATATGAACTTAAAACCTTCATATATCCATGGATTTACAAAACCCAAAATTTACCAAAACCTTTATTTTTCAAATTCATGAAGTAAACGACCCGTAAGTGTTGGTGAGACACCAGCAAAGGTTGTATTCAATGGTGCTGGTAGTGTTGTGAGCAGTGGCGGATCCAGAATTTTTTTGCAGGAGTGTCCTCTTCCAAAAATTAAATTAAATTAATAATTAAATTAAATAATAAATAAATAATAAAATATCCAATTATTACAAATGTTGACAAAAAGCCACGATGTGTTTTCATATTTCGAAAAAAATAGAAGATATATTTGGTGTCTACACAGATCAATAAATCGTTGTAGCCTACTAGATCGCATATTCAATTTCTAACATTGTTCATGATGTAATTCAAAGTTGAAAAGACTGTTTCAAAACTTGCATTGTAACCATAAAATCAATTCAAATTCAGGGTACCTCTGGGGATAAGAAATTGTGTTTTTACAGTAGAACAACAAATGAGTTATAACCTAATGGAGAAGATGTTTAATAATAGGAGTGTCCTAGATTTGAATAACACAGAGTACCCCTTATATTTTTTTAATCATACGCAAACCACTATCTAGGTTAAGATAATCGTTTATTAAAATTTTAGGGCTGTCCCAAATTACCAATTATATTTTGTTTATCCATACACCCCTAAAACACCATTTATCCGCCACTGGTTGTGAGTCACGTACTGGATTTACTCTTGAAGGGATTAATAAACCTAGGAATTGTTTGGAGGTTGGGATTCTAGAGGTCAGAGGATGTATTCAGACAATACATGTAATAGGAAGAAATCAGTATTTTCTGTTTTATTTTGACACACTAAAAATTATTAGAGGTTTTATGTGATAGCTCTAATACTTCATTATGAGTGGTTCTAAATCTCAACTAAAACCCGAGATTCTTTTGATGATGTATTTTCTTCCTAAAAGTATGTTACTTTTTACTCAACATAAATGTAGAATCTCAACCTCCAAACAATGTAAAATACATATTTTCAACCAACAAACATAATGACAACACAATAATTGTTTTTACAAAAGATAATTATATATATTGATTAAAAAAAGATAATTACATTCTGGACATAAGCCAGGTCTGAAAATCAAAAAATCGACATGTAGTCGGGTACAAAGAAAGAGCCTTTCTAGCCACCAAATGGGCTACCCTATTGTTACTCCGACCTACAAAGCAAACCTTAAGCGTAGTATGAACCCTAAACACCCGAATGAGTTCCTCAAGAATAGCCCCAACCAGACTATCCTGAGCGTCCCGCTGATTGATTTTATCAATAAGGACCTGGGCATCACCTTGGAAACAAGTCTCCAGAAACCCCAATTCTAGGCACCAGAACACCGCCTCCCGAAGAACCAACAGCTCCGCCACCATCGGGTCATCCGCCCTAGGGAACTGCACCCCTCGAACCAGCAAGACATGCCCATTTAAGTCTTTTATCACAAACCCACCAGCCGAGTGAGACCCCGAGCTCGTCGCCCCATCCCACATACAAGTAATGGAATGCGACAGATCGACATTACCCGACGCACCAAGAGGCGGGGTAGCAGGCAGACCCAGGTCGATAGGGAGGCGTACCCATTCCTGATACTGTTGATGAAACTGTCGCAGGAGGACCAGAATCCCAAACTGTTTGCCTTCAAAGACAACCCAATTTAGGGAATGCCAGATCCGCCAGAGGACCGCCACAACATCCATAAGCAAATGGACTGGTGTAAAATGGATAATAGTTTCTTCAAGAAAAGAGAAAAAGTATGACGTGGCAATCCTTGACCAAGATTCTCAAGACCCAAAAGATCCCCAAGTGCCCTGGCTACAGGGCACTCAAAGAAAAGATGTTTCATCGTCTCTTTTTCCGCCCAACACACAGGACACTGCGGCACCACCTGAATACCTTTCTCAATCAAGGCATCTATCCTGGGTAAGAGCCACTAAAGGACTTGCCACAAGAAAAATTTGAGCTTAGGAGGAATATTAGCAGTCCACACACGGATCCAACTAGGCTAATCAATCCAGCTAGCACTAGATCGCCACCTGCCACCCTGCTTATCAAGCAAGACCGCTAGGTGATAAGCCGACTTAACTGTGAGCTTCCCATCCGTAGTCTCATGCCAAATGAGTCTATCCTCTATATCCTCACGAGGGAGAGGAATAACCTTAATGGCCCGACAAACTTTAGGATCAAACCACTGACTAAGACTCCGGTCACACCACTTACCCTCCACCTGACACATCACCGAAGCCAACTTACGGTCACCCCCATCCGGCAGGACTGAGGATTATAAGTCGGGGAATATGGGTGAATGAGAGGGATCCAGCTAGAAGAGAGGAGGGAGGCAGACCGACAATTGCCAATTTGCTAGCGCAGCCTGCGAATCAACAACTCACAGCCAAACATAATACTCTGCTACCGCCATGAAGGCCTTGATCTGGCTGTAGCAGTTAAGAACGACCCGCGGGGGAAATACTTCCCCTTCTAAACTTGAGTCAGCAGCGACTGGGGATCATTCAGAATTTTCCATCCAATCTTTGCCAACAAAGCTTGATTAAAGTGCTCAAAGCGGCGGAACCCCATGACACCATCATGCTTACTAGTGCTCATTTGGCACCAAGACATCCAACGAATTCTAGAATGACC
Source organism: Linum tenue (assembly GCA_946122785.1). Lineage (NCBI taxonomy): Eukaryota > Viridiplantae > Streptophyta > Magnoliopsida > Malpighiales > Linaceae > Linum > Linum tenue. The sequence goes on along the minus strand of CAMGYJ010000006.1, from coordinate 14,670,805 downwards.
CCCTTCCACACCCCACCAAAACCGTGCCACATGCCTATCCAAAAGCCGACACAAAAAGTGTGGGATATTAAAACAGGACATCACGTGCAAAGGTAAGGCTAAGGCCACTAATTTGATCAACGTTTCCTTAGTTGCCCAAGACAAGGTCCGTTGCTTCCAGCCTTGAAGTCGACTTAGCAGTTTTTCCTCCAGAAAACGGAATGTAGCCATCTTAGAGCGAGCAATCAACGATGGTAACCCCAGATACTTATCATGCACCCCTACTGCTTCCACTCCCAAAATCTCTGCTAGGAATTCCTGATCAGGCCCTGAAACATTCTTGCTAAAGCATACTGCTGATTTTGCCAGATTCACCCTCTTCCCACTAAGCTCCTCGTAAGTGTTCAACACCTCTATTAGGTTCTCACACTCCTGCAAGGAGCCTCTGAGGAATAAATAAGAGTCATCCACGAAAAATAGATGCGAGATTTGAGGCGCCCTAGGAGCCACTTTCACCCCTTCCAACTTTCCCATCGAGATGGCCTGGCGGAGGAGAGCCGCAAACCCCTCAGTGCAAAGCAAAAACAGCATTGGGGACAACGAATCACCCTATCTCAGGCCCCAGGTCGGGGCAAAGAAACCCGAGGGTGTCCCATTCATAAGTACCGAGAAAGAGGCTCATCCGAGGCACTCCAGCACCCAGTCACACTAGACCAAGTTAAAACCTAACTTTTCCAAAATCTCAAGTAGAAATGGCCACTCGACTCTGTCATAGGATTTTTCCATGTCAACCTTTAGAGCCATGTAACCTTTCTTTCATTGTTTTTATTTTTATTTTTAAGGAGTGCATTAACTCATGGTCAAGTAAAATATTCTCCACAGTTTGGCATTCGCGGATAAATGCATTCTGGCCCTCTGATATGATTTGGGGTAAAAACTGAGTCAGCCTTTCTGCCAGGATTTTGGTAATGATCTTACACACAAACCGGCAGAGACTAATAGGGCGAAGCTGCTTCATGTGTTCCACATTGTCTACTTTGGGTATCAGTGTAAGCCAAGTGTGATTGAAGCTGCGAAGCATTCTGCTCGTACTAAAAAAAGAATGAACCGCATCAATCACCGAGGTCCCCACTGTCCCCCAAAAAGACTTAAAAAATTTCCCAGTAAACCCATATGATCCTGGAGCTTGCTTTGAGCCCATCAAAAACACCGTTTTACGAATTTCGTCAGGAAGGACTTCCGCCGTAAGAACCGCGTTAATTTCCGCAGAAACCTTACTGTCAATTGGAAGGGCAGCAATCCTGGCATCCATGTTCAGTACCTGGGTCTCTGAGGTAAAGAGATGTTGATAAAAATTTGTTGTTATATTGGCCTTCCCTTTTTCCTCCGTAACCCACTCACCGTCCTCATTGTGAAGCCCTACAACGAAATTGCGTTTTCTATGAGTCCGGGTGACCGTGTGAAAGTACGAAGAATTTTTATCCCCCTTCTTAAGCCAACAGACTCTAGATTTTTGTTGCCTGTAGGCCTCCTCTGCCTCCCATTGTCTATTAAGCTCGGCCTCCAACACCCTAACCTCCTCCCAATTAATCGGACGACAGAGCTTGACCCTATCAATTTCAGCCTGGAGGGTCTTAATAATTCAATAAATACATCAATTTACATAATTCAATCTCCAAAGATGGCCTTAGATACATGCTGCATTGTGGTGCTAACAATCCAATGTCCACTAACATCAATCAACAATTGCCACAACATTCGCCCTATACTCAACACCATGCATATTCTGTCTCGCAATTCTACCACTATTCCCTATTTACTAAGGTAAATATGTCTTGTCTTCCATTTGTAATGTTAACAACAATCAACCATCCACTCTTTGGATATAAGATACATGAGCTTCTAATCACATAACTTGCTTATTAAACAATTTAGTTTAATGCAAAGCAGCTAGTGACATGTTTTTTTTATCTTCCAAACAACAAAAATCCCAGTTACCCATATAGGAACTGTTATATTATCTTTAAGACTTTATTTCTATAACTTTCTTCTAGTGCCTAGTTTTTCTTTCAACCTTGTTTCAGTCAATCGACTTACTCATGATTTTCATATAACCTTATACTTTCATTATGATATTTTTCTACTTCAAAACCTTCTAAGCAAGATGATGATTGGTTTAGAAAGTGAACCTAAAGGTCTTTACCATCTAACCTTTCTTAGTCAGCTATCCAATTTGCCAAATCAACATCAAACCTAAGCTGCAATGTCTTTAATTTCAGTCCCCAAAAAGCAGTTTTGTGGAACTAGAGATTAGGGCCTCCTAGCAATAATAGATTGTACAACATATTGACTATTTTGTAATTAGTGCTAAGATTGATCATTGTATATGTCATATTTACAAACACAAAAGATTACCCTTTCATGTTAGCACCAACAATGAAGCTGATATTTCCTAATTGATTGATGTGGAAATTTGGGGACCTTTATCAATCATCTCTTGTGATGGATTCGGTTATTTTCTCATCATTGTGGATGGTTGTTCCCATCAATTATTTTTTGGGTATAGCTTATGCAAACACAAAAGTGAAGTAAAAATGATTGCTTGAAAGGCTCTATAATTTGGTCATAATACCTCTACATCTAATCATGTTCCTTCAAGTCTTTATTATTCAAATCCTCCTCCAACTCTCACACAACCTCAATCCTCCAAATATCCTAGTTACTCATCACATTCCTTTCCTACTGCACCTTCTCCTAGTCGACTAGCCTCTGATAAAAAGGGATTGATATGAGCACGGATCCTGCACCTGTAGTTATCAAAGTACGCAGCTTCAAGAACGAACAATATAAAGAATTTTTAGTGTTTTTTGTTTGTTGGGATAAAATGGAATTGAAAGTGCAATCTCAAAACAAATTAGGAGAAGGCTCAATCAATATAAAAAGGTAGAATCTTCACCACAATCAAGGAGAAAACTTGATTGATACAGAGAAAATTTCAATCCTAAAGCTCGAAAACAAGATAAAAATCAATATTCAGCTAAAAACTAACTCTAAAACCCGAGTTTCAGCCTTTATATAGGTATGGGCAATTAAAAGCAATTAAAACAACTTAAAAATTACAAAATCCCGTCACCAAGTCTGAAACCCAGTCGGACCCGAAAAATACCCGATCGGGTAATTAAGCTCACTGACCGGGGAGCCTCCTGATGCATTTCCCCGATCTCTCTTTCTTTTCCCCTATCGGGGAGATTCCTTCTGCCAACCCCTGATCGCCTGCTGGTGCATTCCGCGCCATCTACTCTCCTCATTCTCTGGGATTTGTGCCCTGATCCGACCATTGCTTGGTCTGCATCATTCCCTCCCCGCTGGAGAAGCTTTGCCCTCAAAACTTGTGTTTTCCAGCAAGAGACAACATCAACAGCATTTCCAATTGGAATTATCCTCAATGTAGTCAACATGTTCTTTTCGAGCCATAAGATGTGCTCCAGTTCCATATTCCAACGTCGAACCAATTGCTTTTCCTTTCTCCTTGGCGCAACTCATTGCTAGTTGTTGTTCATCTTACCAGACTTCAGCCGGTGACAATGGATTTAGTGGAAAATACTGTCACCAAGTCTGAAACCCAGTTGGACCCGGACAATACCCGATCGTATTTCCATGGATGACCCAATAGGATATAAGTAGCCTGCATTGGAGCAACATCACACCAAATCTCATCTGCATAATCACAGATTTGAATACAAACCTGGCCTTCATGTTGAATTTGATATTCCCGTAATCGTTCAACTAATGTAGAGTGTATGGTTAAGGATATTTAAGGGTGCTCAATCCTAGCTTCTTAACTGCATCCAGACTTATCACATTGGTGCAACTACCACCATCGATGACCACATATAACATTTTCCTGTCGACCAAGCAACGAGAGTGGGAAAGATTATCCCTCTGCTCTGTCTCTGTGTAAGTTTCAATAGATAAAGCTCGGCGGTTCACTCCAAGAAGTTTACTGAGTGGAGGTTCTTCAACCTTGATGTGCTCATCCACATCGTCATCACCATAATAGAGGTCGATTCCCTGCCCCATCTACTTCTCTTCATACACCTACTTAGAAAAATACTCTCCATCTCGCAAGCACTGGTTGGCCTTGTGACCTCGTCCCAAGCACTTGAAGCATTGGATGCTTCCAGTTGAGCCTTTATTTGTGGCTTGGATGTCTGAGGCCATATTCCTAGCCTGTCACTCGAGCCTAGGTGATTCACATTGGACTCAGGAATGGCCTCTGCAACTGGTTTGAGCAAAGGTGGGACCTTCTTCCCGAGCTCACCTTCATCTGCTTCTCCACCTTAGTGGCTAGGTGAACCACATCCTCCGGCTCCACAAAATGACGAAGCTCAACTTCATATCTGATCTCTCTGTTGAGCCCAAGTAAGAAGCGAGCAATCGTTGCTTCTTTGTCCTCCCTCACATCTTCTCTCATCATGAGCAGTTCAACCTCCAGTAAATACTCCTCAACAGATCGTGCTCCGTGTCGAAGTCCTTGCAAGGAATCAAGGAGCTCTCTTTGATAGTATCCTGGCACAAACCTCTCTCTCATGAGCCATCTAAAATCAACCTAAGTTGTCACATCCAGCTGCAGATTCCATCTTCTCTTGATCTGTACCTGTTTCCACCATACGACTATATAATAAGTGAACTCATATTTGGCAATGGATACCTTTTGTTGCTTGATGTAGTTGCCACATTGGAAGAAGAAGATGATCTTCCTCTCCCAATCCAGGTATGCAGAAGCATTAGGAGATCCTTGAAACATCGTAATTGATAGCTTGATTCCGCGTAATTCAGCAACAATACCTTCGCATCCTGCCTCTGGAGGCCTTCCTCCATAATCACGAAATTGATGTTCTGGATGCACTTGATTTGGCTATGTTATGATCAATCTTCACCCCAGGTTGCAAAGTCTTTCATCTAGGGCTTGGTCGGTTCCACTCGGAACGCCTTGCTGTCGACCTCCCTCCGGATTCAGATGGAGTTCTGTTGTTGGCGGCGTAGAGCATCCAAACGCTTGTTGATCTTATCGAATTGGGTCTAGAACACCACATTTAGATGAGCAGTGAGTGTTTCAGACTCGGTCATGTTTACCCTAAAGGTTGAAAATAAGATAAAAATCAATATTCTACTAAAAGCTAACCCTAAACCCTGAGTTTCGGCCTTTATATAGGCATGAGATATTAAAAGCAATTATAACAACTTAAAAATTTCAAAATCACATCACCAGGTACGAAAACTCGGTCGAACCTAAAAAATACACGGTCGGGTGATTAAGCTCACTGACTAGGGGCCCTCTTGATGAATTTTCCCGATCTCCCTTTCTTTTCCCAGATCGGGGAAATTCCTTCCGTCAACCCCCGGTTGCCTACCACTGTTTTCCCCGCTATTTGCTCTCCTCCTTCTATGGGATTTGTGCCCGGATCCCAGGGCTCCTTGGTTCGCATCAGGGATGAAGTTTCAAAATCTTATGATCTTGATTATAGACTAGAATTAGAGCCTCAATATATGAACCTCCAGAAAGACCTCATAGGAACTATAAGCTACCTATACAGTATCAGGGTTGTGAATTGGACTCTTCTTTGAAGTTTAGGACTTTTGGAACTAGTTCTGTGGTTAGTATCTATACCATATGTTTGAATATTGATAATTTGAATGCAAATGATGGACATTTGCTAGAAGATGGACATTAGTTAAGTTAGTTAGTTTAATTCTCTTAATCATTATCCTAGGTTGGCTAGATAATGAACCCTAAACCTGAAGTAGGGTAAGCCTAGATCCCCGTGGTACGATAAATCATTATTGCTTGCTTGCCCTATGCTACACCTGGTCGGCGGATATACTTGGTCGTTAATCGGGATGTTGTAATTGGAATGAGTTAGTACTCTCTTTACTGGAAAATTTGAATTGTTAGTTATCTAATTTCGTTTGCAAGCGAATCTATTTATATGCTCAATTTTTTGTTTAACCAAAAAACAGGAAGAATTCCTAGCCCTACCCTTTAGCACTATTAACCAAAAAGTTACGAAGTACTCGCCTTTTCTTATTCATCAAACCAACATACATCATGGTACAACCCACTGCCTTACATTCATCTTTGAAGATTTCCAATTCACACTCCAGTTCGTTCAATTCCTCTTTTAGAAATGTCTCCCTTAGCTCATGATATGAAACCCTTAAAATCAGGACCATGTCAAGCTACATCATGAAACATCTGATCAAATTTAGAGATTCACATGCATTAAATAGAACCGGTTTTTCATAAAGCCATGGTGATATTATCTTGCAAGACTTTAAGCATAAAATATGTGTTCAAAAGTGCACTAATTGTAGTTTGCTTATTAGTGCCACTACCAATAGTATAATCCTTTCGAAGTTCGATTCAATATTTGAGTGAACTTAGTCTTGCTTTTGAGCACCACTACCATTTACATTAAGTAGCTATAACATTGTGGACTTGACTTCATCCATAACACTAACACGAGCCCTCAACATCCTTCTTTGTTCCTGGCTTCCTGCAAGATGATGTTTAAAGCGAGATACCGTAACCAGCGGTTCGAGCAGATAAAACCTACTACTGGATGTTCAACTGGTAGGCGTATGAAACGGTTGAACCATTATTAAAAATGATTTTAATATAAAATACCCTATCGCTGACTTTTCCGGTTACAGCCTCCGACACGGTTTTACAATCCTTGCATACCGCACAATATACTTTAATCTCTAAATTGACTAATCATAATTAATTACGTGTCATTATCTTGATACTAGCTAATTGGCCCGCGCTACGCAGCGGGTTTTTACATGTTATATTAATGAACTTATTTGTTTTAATAATTATTAAGAAGTTCCTTAACTAAATTATCAATATGCGATTTCCCCGGTAATTGTTAAACTCTTCTTAACCCATATCCTGGCCATGTGGTTCAGGAAAAACATGTGCTACAACTACACAGATAGTTACAATTTTTTGAACTTGTTAGGAGACCAAATTACAATACACAACATTAATCACAACAGAGGTAAATTCTGGGTTCTCCATAATGTACTCCCGAAACTCCAACTGACCATAATGCAATATTAGACATGGGTTTGTATAACTGAATTCTGTATGACTAATTCACCTATGTCAACAAAGACATGAAATCTCGATGAGCTAATTGAAACTGTAAAATGCTCAAGTCCTTTATAATAAGATGAAACAAAAACAGTGATATCAACATGAAAAATTCACTACTTTTATATAAGAAAACAAAAATACATTACATTAATTCCCTATAAAAAACACTACATTCATATATTCATTTTAAAGAATCTACACCACATATTCCACATAATACGTAAAAACCCTACGCATGAATTATGTAGTTAAATAGGTAGATTGTGTCATTCATGTTTAAGAAGGGATCAGGATATATACGCAGTTCTTTTACATGTATCAAGTACAAATCATATTCTGAATACATAAAAATTATTAGAATTCATGCATTTACCCTTTCGTCCTTAATTAGCAGAAGGCTACAAACTATATAAAATCAAGCACAAAGAGATAATGTGAAGATTTGTATGAATTTATTCACCCATGCATTTCTTCTTACGGATTGTGTGTCTAACTCATGCATCATCATAAGAGCGAAAGATCCATCAAAATTCGATTAATTACTACGAAGATAATAAAAAAATTACAATGTGAGGAAGTATAAACATGCTAATGATTGAATCATTCACAGCAAAGCATGAAACAATGCAATGATGGAATAGGAAATATAAAAGAAGGAACACAATAATTATCTCTTTAAAAGAACAAGTTACAAGTTTACTGTTTCATAGAGTCACGTCTTAACACTGTTTTTCTTTGACACATTTTTACTGCGTTCTCGTCTGTAATCATTGCTTTCTCTCTCTTTCCTCTCTGCTTTTAGCCTGGGTTGCTTCGCCAGCGACTTCTCTTCTCTCTGCAACTTATCGGTTTTCGGAACTCCTCACCTTTCCCCTGAGAAATGACAGGTCTGGCGCTTCCTCATCTGTTCCTTTCCCCACAAAAGTCTTCTTTTGCTTTGCTACCTTTCATTTATGCTCCTCACAGACTTTCCCTCTTCTATCTTGCTTGCTCGCTTGCTTTCTTCTATTGCTCTTCCATGGTGACCCATAAATTGCTTCTTGACCTCAGCGACTCCGATGGCCTTCAGACTCTTCTGAAGCTGCGCCTCCTTCATGCGTGGGGGTCTTATGGGCTGAAGAATCCTACATTAATCTTCAACTACTGCACTCTGTGGAATGATGAGGAGGTCAGCGCTGCTTTCTTCTTTATTTTGGCATGCAATCTTGCGCCTCCCTTCTTTTTACAGCCCTCTGATCTTCGTTTCTTTTCTGGCCAGGGTACTTTGATTCAGGGCACGGCTCCTTCGGAACTCACGCGCCATTTCTCTCCGCTTCTGCAGTTGGGTAGCGTTTATTTCGTGAGCAACTTCCGCGTCAAGCCACCGGCCCCTTCGTATCGTTCTTGCTCTCATAAGTTGACCATCGTCCTCTCTGCTGCTACACAGTTCGAAGACGTGACCCGTTCGTCACCTTCATTCTGGCCAGATGCGTTCGAATTTACCCCGTTCAGCTCGCTTCATTCCCGCATACGTTCATCGGTCTATCTGACAGGTCTTGTCCTGTATTCTTTACGTCTCTTGCTGTCCGTTCTGCACTGTACTGCTTACCACCCTTTCCTTTCTTCTCTTGCTTGTGCCTCTGTCAGATGTCGTTGGCGCTGTTGTTAGCATCACAGGCGTTTCTAGCACTGTAACTTCATTCGGTACCACTGTGCGGAGTGATTTGGTGCTCCAGAATGAGAAGTATGTTACACATGCACACCACTGCTTTATCGACTGTGCTACATTTTACTTACTTCCGCTGTTTTTTTTGCCCAGTCACATGTTTCTTGATATCAGTCTGTGGAGTGATATAGCTCGGAATCTCAATGGTCAGGAACTGGCTGTCCTTGGTCGTTCTGGGCCAGTCATGCTTGCTGTTTGCTCACTGCGAGTCACTGGCGCTACGAAAGGTCTGCATGTACCTTACCGCTGCACTATTCTCCGTTTCATTTCCCTTCCTCCTTTCCTTATTACCTTCACCCCTTTTGTAGGAGGTTACTCTCTGACCAGTACTCCAGGCACACGTTGTGTTCTCAACCCTGTTTCTGAAATGGCTCACCTGGTCCAATCTGTGTATGTCTCTTCTTATCCTCCTCATATTTGTTTTTCCCTTCGCATCATCAGCTGTCTTTTTTGTTACTGCTAATTTGTTGCGTTCCTTGCTTTCGCTTCCGTTAGGTTCTTTGCCAGCACTAATACATGTCAATATTACCCTCCGAGGTTTGCAACTCCTACTGAGGCAGCGGCCTTCGAAGCTGAATGTACGAAGACTGTGTCACAACTGCTTGCTTTGTGTTTTCCACCTGTTGCCGATGTATGTTTTTTCCCCTTTTGCTCTCCAACTTACCTGCTTTTGTTCCTTTCACTTCATTTGTTTGTCCGTCTAATCATTTCTTCCGTTTACTTTTTTTTTAGCCTACGCGTTACCATTGCTCTGGTCGGATCGTTTCGGTTGATTCTTCTATGCAGTGGTACTACTTGGGTTGTGCGCTTTGTTCCAAAGCAGCCATAGATTATGATGGTGTTGACAAATGGTGTGATGACCACCGTCGTTTGGTGCCTCAACAAACACAGAACTTGTAATTCCTTTCTTCATTCTTGCCCCCATACCTTTTGCCTATTTCTCGTGTCCTCATACGCTCCTGTACACGTTTTTTGCAGTTACAAACTTCGGGTAACAGTTGATGACAACACTGGATCAGCAGCTTTTGTTCTGCTGGGTAGGGCCGCTGACCTTCTTGTGGGCTTGACTGCTAACGATCTCTCTACTAGGTTTCCTTACCAGCGCAATGTTCTTCCACAAGAACTTCTGGCTCTTGAAGGACGAGACTTTACTTTTGACGTCCAGCTTCCAAAACCGGAATATGGGGCTCGTGGCCCGCCAGAGTTCACGGTCCTTGCTGTCAATGAGCAAGAACAGCCAAATTCCTGCTCACCAACTCTTAGTCGCCGGTCAAGAAATGCTATGCCCCATACACCACCTCCTAACAGGTTTTTCCCGTGTTCTCCAGTTTGTGGAACAGTCCCCTTTTGTTCATTACTAATCGCTACTTTCCGTTGCAGTCCTCACTTGATGCCTCTTACGTCTCCATATGTTGTTCCAACAATTCAGACCGCTTCGGTAGACCATGGTTCTTCTATTGCTTCACCAAGGTAATGCTTCAATTTTACATGTCCTCTTTTCGCTGGTTGTTGATTGTCTTGAACTCGGGTTCCTTCTTAAATTTGCAGTGGGAGTTCTCAGCTTGCATTTTCTACTCCTCCACGTCGCCCCTACAACAGGTCTTTTGTACAGCCCACTTTGCTTTACAAAATTAACAAGCTCTTCTTTGGACGCTGTCGAACTCTTTCCCTATGTGTTGACATTTCTTCTCCATGCGTTGTTTACCGTCACGTTCCAGTAGGCGCATCGCTGCTGTATCCTCACCCTCATCTGCTGCATTGGGAAGGTTGTCTGTTTGTTGTCTGCTTTGCTAGCTCAGTGCTGCTTATACACGTTCTGATGTCGTTTTCTGACATGTTTCTTTACAACAACAGTGTCGTAGCTCCTTCTCCTGAACTTGGTCGTACTGAGATTGTTTCCTATGCGCGGTCAGTTTCTTGCCTTTTCCTGTATTACCTCAAGCGTTCGACTTAACGCCTGCTTATATTTGTCAATGACTCTTGCACACCCGTTTTAACTGCTTCTTAGCCCTAGAAGTGAGGAAGTGCCCCCAGAAACTGCAACACAGCGATCCCCACAGTACCTTCTCTCCTGTTAACTTACTTACTAGCTTTACGTGTCTCTTTCTTTCCTTCCTGAGCATCTCTGTATCAGGGAACTTGCTTCGGACACTACAGATGCTACTGTGCAGAACAAGACCATTAGTTCGCAGAAAGCGAAGCCGAAGAAACCATCTGCTAAGAAGAAGTCTCTCTGCCCTTTATTACTTACTATGTTTCTTGTACCAAATTTACCATATCCTACATTAGGTCTTAGTTTCCTGTTTACCTTGCTTCTGTTTGCATGTTGCCAATTGACTTTGGTTTTTTTTGCACCCTTCGTTTCAAATGTGCCCGCCATTGTTATTTCGTTTGGTTGGTTGTTAACTGTGCATACGGCACTATTGTCTCTTGGAATTCTTTTACTTATCATAGTATCCTGCATTGTACTTCGGTTTACTGTCCTTACCTTATACAGCTTTGTTGGACTTTTGCAGGAAAACTGGAAGTCCAAGTGTTGCGCGTCGTCCTGCAGTTACTCTTGCAAAAACCGATGTTCCAATATCGTCCCTTGAGATCCCTACTGGACATCCTTTGCCAACCGAATCGGCGAATCCTGACTCTGGAAATCTTAATGGCCTCGGTGTCAATTTGCAGACAACAACACTTCAGCCTTTGTCACAGTATGTGTCGTTCTAATTATTCGCTTGCCAGTGTTGTCTGCTCCCTAGAATTCCAGTTTGCATGCTTTTGGTGCTCTTTTAAACCTGATAACAAAAGGGCTCCAGTCTGCACAGAATACTTATTTTGACGCAAAAAGAACTGCAACCAATGCTTTTCAATTACATTTGGTCTTCTGCTTTTATACATGGTTTTAAGTTGTCACCATAAAATACAATCGCCGATGGATGGCCTTTTGTATCCCTTTCTTCGCCTTTCGCTAACTTACACGTGTTCTCAATGTGCAGACATACAATGTTACCTTTCAGTGGCCATACTAATTATCTACGAATGTTCTCCCTTTTTTGTTTATACAGACCAAAATAAACAAATAGTTGTGGCTTCTGCTTACTTGGTCAGCTTCAAATCAATTGTTTTCCCACAGTTGAAGTAATAATCGTCTTTACTGTAGGGAGATTCCTTGTGCAGTGGGTTCTTTGTTGTTAGTCATTATCTTATTCGTGCTTTGCAAATAGCTTCTGGCTAGATAAAATATCTGTTATCTTATTCACCTGATTAGCAACGTCCAATTGCATAGGGACCAGATCATCCGTTTCTATATGGTCCCAAATTCTTACGGCAACTTCATATCGCAAATTTGAAACAAAGTCTCCCATGGAAAAGAATCTATAATAAAAATTAGTAGCAAAATTAGCAACTCTATCAACAAATGTTAGAGCTGTAAAACGAATCAACTAAATATGTAAACCCGAATGTGCACAAACAATAGCAACCCAATACATGAATGTGTCACTACAACCATACAAAGTTTCCTTAGAGTATCGAACTACAAAAAAACAAAATGTTCTGGATTATAAGATTGTATTAGGTCTGGAGAAACCTAATTTGAAGGCCAGCAAACGAATGTAATTGATAAATGTCTGGCAAAAAGTGGTAGAAGTTCTTGATGAGAGGAAAGGGGAGTTTTTGCCGAGGTAGGGTTTTAAAGATTACCTTGTAGAGATGCTGAGGTAGGACTAACGTCGATCAGGCAGAGAGAAGGCCTGGAAAATGATTGCATGCACTGGAATGGGTTCCCAGTTGCTTTGGTGGCCGGAGAGTGAGCAGAGCAGGAAAAAGCGTCAGGGGTAAAGGGAGGTGAAACGTCTCAGGATGAGTCTTTATGCGGTAAGATTGTCACACTTACCTCCTGGAAATGTAGAGATGCTACTAATAGCGGTCAGTCAGGCAGCCCTGGAACATGAATGCATGCAATAGCTTGGATGGCCTGTTTGTCTTTTCGCCGGCGAGTAAACAGTAACGCCGTTCTTCGGTGGCGCTGTTGAAGTCCGCGCGAGTGGTGACTGGACGCTAGGTTGTTCGACGAGGGAGAATGAGCGCAGCGTATTGGAAAGGTCGGGGTTTGCGGCGGGAACGGGAAGCAGGAGAAGCAGAAGATGGCGGGTTGGGGATGTGGATGGTCAGGTTTCTGTGGAGGGCCTGGAAGGTAGGTGAGAGCGATGGAGGAGGGAAAGGAAGAAGGGAGTTAAACCGTTTTCGGGTGGGTGGGAGGTTTTTATTGTTTTGCTTTCTTTTAGTTTTTATATTTGTTTAATCGAAACGTGGACATGACTGTCCATTTGGTTTGAATTTTTTGGGTTCTAACCAAACACAACTCGATTGGAAAGCAAATTCTCCGTTTGGCTTGTTTTAAACCAATAAACAACTTAATGGCTTTGGCTTGGTTAAACCGGAGAAACCAATAGAAACCATAATAATACATTATTCATCCGCAAGGTTGTTTTTTTTGCACACAAAAAAATGTTTTTCTTTTGCCACGCACACCAACCAATACATTGTGGTGCCTATACAGATATGTGCTTGTCAAGTCATAATAAATAAATGAACACCTAATTCTTCTTTTTTACTCAATGATGCGAGGTATTAATTGCCTAACAAATTCGCTACTTCAAAATGGTGTTCATTTATTTAGAAAAACAGCCAACCCTAGCGCTGTATTGTCAATTGATTCATGTTTATGAGGAAATGCCACACCTGATTTCAACTCCTCCTCACAACCAACAACCCGCTACTGAAAGGGATCGTCTTAAGCAACATAGTCCTGCGACTCATTTGGTAGTATATTAAATCAATTTGAAGGTTTACAACATCATACTAATTTGATTTGTGTATTTCACTTGCAGGAATACTCACCATTGAAGCACAAGTGCACATATTGATCGCTTGAGTTCCAAAAACCCTTTACTCTGAGAAAAACGTCATTGGGATGGATGTATTGCACTATCCCAATTAAATCTTTTCGTGTGTTAAATGTACATTACCGAAAGAGAATTCCCTGTTATTATAGTTTAATTGATCACTACAAAACAAATGTCAATGAATTGGTAAAAATGTGGCACAGCCCATTTCACTCTCCAACTGTTATTGCCGCCAATGTAATTGGAACAATTCAGTTTAGGATATGTGCTTTTGTCTGTATACTTTTCTAAGATAGATAGCTATATAAATGGACCCATTCTACATAACCAAGTGGAAAAACTATTTCACATGGGCCTGTTAGACATGACGGTCCATCTATAGCCCACAACAAGAACTCATATGTGAATGTTGTTTCCCCTAATCAACAGTGGAGGAGGTTTCGGCCCACATGGTTTTTGTTTGGTCCTTAGACACTGACAATCGTTTTTTACTCAGCCTGAACAACCACCTACTTCCTTTCGTGTATAAAGAGCCTGGAATTCTCATTCAATAAGTGCTATGCAAACTTCAGCTCGCCTGAACTTTATTTTCATCCTACGCTGCATCGTCAACTCGACGCAAACGGTTTGTACTTATATCTCTTTTACTTCCAGTTTTAGATGTCCTGCCAGAGTGCAGCTTGATTATAATGGGTCTCCAAAAAAGTAACACAAAGTGGTGACGCAGAGAGGGCTCTTCTTTTATGTGTTGTTTTACATAGCAGTTCAGTCGAGCTGACCTAATCAAATATAGAAACCGTCGACGCGGGCCTATGCAACACATCCTATGCATGTAATTACATCTGGCTCACTTTGTCATGTCAGGCCCACTTGTTTAAAGGGGCCCGGTACGGTTGCTCTTACCTTCTCTAGGGTATTCTCTGTCTTTAATCTTCCTTTCGCAAAGAATCGGCCGCCGCAGCGAACAGAGCTTCCAGTCATGGGCGAAACAATACAGATCAATCAGCTTGACATTGGCTACACGGACGAACTGCTTCAGCTTCGACATCTGCATACATGGCAGGAGCCGCTGTCGGGCCATGATAGAGATCATCATCTTCTACTCGATAAGCAGGTATTCCATTTGCACTTCTATTTATATCTATCGGAATCTATTTGTCCTTACAGTGCCTGATTTCTACATTATAACACATCCCAGGGAATATTGATTGTTGCGACGTCGGATCCTGTCGCACCCCAATTGGGTCAGCCAGTTTTTAGCCCGGGCAGAATTTACATGATATCTTCCTTCTTCGTTACCCCTGCAAGAATGATGGGCCGTTGTTGTTCACATAATTCCGAACTTCGTTTTACAAACAACAGTAGCTTCCGGTCTGTTCCTGAACCCCCACCGTCCGATTACCACCCAACCGACATGGCAGAACCAGTCCCTTTCTTAGACTTATACATGCGTGCGCTTGCCAAACAGGAGAGATCAGGTTATCCAGTCGCCATATAAATATACCATTCATTTGTTTTGTGTCGTGTTCTTCCCGTAAACCTTCAGTGATTCACTATTATTACCCAGACATAATGGGCCGCATAGTCGCCATCTCCAAACCCTACATGGATACACCAGGCGATGTAATGTCGATGCACCAGCTCATTCTCCTAGAAGATAATTGGCATGTATTCAGTCTTCATGAGTTTTTTGCTCCCCGAATGATGTGTGCTGCTTATATGTGCTTCTTTGCTTTTACCTGCAGCAATAGACAGGTTTTAACCCAAATTGTCGACCACTTGATCATGCATACGCTTGAGCCATTGGTTGTTAGCCAAGAGCGAAACGGCCCTGTCATTGCAACTATGACTTCTATGGTCGGCCACTGTTTAGATGGTAAGCTTTGTGCCAACACTACATACCGCTGCTTTGTCTGTTCCTCAGTTCTTCATTCTTTTGGAGTCAGGGAAAATTTTGTACAAGAATACATGCAGTACAAGGGTCATCGTTGACCAGACCTTACGAATGCATAGGCCCAGCTTTTACAGGTTTGCATCCTTTTACAAAAACCCAGTATTATTTTACATCATATCTTCCACACATTGTTCGCCTTTCGTTTCAATGCAGACATTCGAGTTCGAATATGCCGATCTTCTACATTAGTAAATGGCGCGCCAATGACATTGTCAGACCTGTCCAACGACATGGTCCATGCCACTCGATAGCAGACTTACTTTTCCTGTTGGCTGAGGATGATGCGCTGCACACTGAACCGTTCAACAGTGTATTTTGCCTTACCTTTTACCATGATTCACATACTACTCAAATTACACACCCCTAATCCTTCTTTGTTCTTTATCTATAGGCAACATTTAGGTGCTTGGCGACAATTCAGAAAATCAATCACCAATCTGGATTCTTCATTTGGTTGTGCCCTCAATGCTCACCACAAAAACATAAATTGTTCCCAAATGATGTCTGTTCTAATTGCTCTGCATCCATTGCTCATGATGACAGGATTAAAAGGTACGCACATAAAAGTAATAGTATACTTAGACCGATAGAATCATCAAATTGATTCAGATTTCTCATACAGCCATAAATAGTTTTTATATCTCAGCCGACGTTTGTGACGAGACATTTAAGACTTCATTCTTGATTAGTCATGAAGCAGCTTCTGCATTACTACAAACATTTCCTCTATGGGACCTTGAAGACGCAGATGTTCGGCATCTCCTCCAACCTGTCCTTTACCGCACTTATACGTTTGAGATCAAAATGTTGCCTTGCTGTAGGGATAGGCATGAACGCTTTGAAGTTGTTGCAGTTTGGCATCGTCATGCTGCAGGTGTTCAGGATTGGTTTTAAGCGTCTTAAATATAAGGATTCAGGGTTAGCATTTAGTTTTGTGCAATATTTTTCGCTTCAATGTCTTTGCTTTCCTTAGATCTGCTTTGCAAAAGGCCTTTGCTGTATTTTCGCCACCAGGACTCCAAGATGTTACCTCTTCTGATGTCATTGTAATGAACACATATAGTCTCGCCATTTTGTACGTGCTCCTTCCTATCGCCAAATCTACCTCGGAACCCATGTGACTAAATCATGTGCTTGCTCGCAGACAAAAAAAAAAACAAATACATCACTTGCCAACCTATTGATACATAGAGAGTTTGACCACCAAACTAGCTCTATAGTCTTTGGACCCATTTGATCATTAAGACAGTCCACTCTAAAATCAAATTATGCAACTGTACATTTTCCAAACCTAAGGAACTTTATTAACGCCTGCAAATATGTGACTGCTTTTTACACGGGTGAGAGGAGATTTAACATTGGACAGAGAGTACTCAGTGTTGGCCCAGCAACCTTTAAAAACAAGATGGAACAAGACCCTAATTACTTGCCAAGTTTGCGTAATCAGTCCAGTTATGAATAGGTTATCGAAAACACCCGCTAGCATTATAACTGGGCCAATTTAAACCATGATGGATATAATTTCTAGATACATTCTTCCGCCCCAGTTGGGTCGACAAAAATGCACAACTTACCAATCCGGGCCACCAATTATGCATGATGCAGTTTTTAAAACAGACATAACCGATTGGCCCGGCCCAATAGCTTTCTCCATCAAAACCTTCCACTTTGTCCCCTAAAATAAACTGCCTGTCTTTCTGTCGTTCAGCTCGCCCTTTGTTCGTAACAAAAAAACCTAAATTATACAACCGGCCAGAGAAGCGCTGCTGGTCCCCCACCTTCAGCATAACCCGCCCAGAGAAACGCTGCCAGTCCCCCAGCGTCAGCATCTGCCCACACTTTCGCGTTGACTGTGAGTTCGATATTGTTTTTAATCGTATTTCATTCCCTGTGTTTAGCCTTTTGCTAGGCATTCTTCTGTACCCTTTGGCGGCCAAAGTTCTGCTGACCTATCTTTGGATTTAACGGGGGGCTCTAAAAGTGTGCGGGTGAGGTTTTGAATAATCAACTTGGAAAGGGACATATGCATTAATCGAATGTCCTTCTAAACTAGACTATTTGTTGTTTTGCCGCTAAATGTGGACAGGTCTCCAAATAGCGAGCAACACATGGTTCTTTGTGGGTGCAATAGCCTGTGCATTTTTACTGTTATTCCTGCTAGCTTTCCCATTTATTCTGGTTATCATATTTCTTCCCGCAGCTATAGAAAGCAAGTTCGTCCTGCACCCAAAACATTCCTGCCCACTGAGTTCCGTTTTTGGCAACCACCGAGAGCGAAATGTTACCAACGGACCCACATGGTATTCTCCCATTACTGAACAATACCCTTATTTCCGTATGCTGTTATGTGTTGTCATGCATTTTCGTTTCGTTTTAGATGTCATGAAACAATCCACAACCTTCCGTGAACTCCATCTGGGAACCAACAACATTTTCCTCATGGCACGCCTACTGAACATCTGGACAGAATGTGACCCCTGTGAAACTACATCTGCTACCTCTATACAGATGCTTTGGCTAGACAAAGAGGTACGTCTATAAAAAACAAACCTACTTCTTGCTTATACTTTAAACATAAAATGTTTAGTGAACACATTTTTCCAACATTGTAACTCCTATAGGGACAGCTTATGGAAGCTGTTGTGCGATGTGGAAGTTCTCCTGACATGTGTTCAGACATGAACCTTGGTTGTCTCTACACCATGATAAACCCAACTGTGATACCGGCTAAATCTGAACGTCGAATTGCACCTTCCACTTTGAGATTGTCTTTCACAAATAGAGGTGCGTTCGAAGGAATCCATGAATATCGCAGCACCATGAATTTTCCAGATGACTGTGCCCATCAAGTTCTTTGTGATTACAGTGTTTCTCCTGCAAGTCTCCCACTCTGTTACTCAGGTATTTCTTCTTCCTGCTTAGCCAACTGAACACAGCATCCTGCATTTTAAATTGATGCACAGAATATTTTTTCCCCCTAAATATAATATTTACAGACCACATGCAACCAAATAACTCAACCAGATTCGTGTTTCAGAAATCACAGGATGCGTGACGCACATAACAGAACCACTTAGGGTCAATTCTGATACATTTATGTTTCAAATCTATCTTGAAGACATGAGGTATGCTTCGAAATCAGCTTATGTTTTATACGTTATAATGAAAATTGGTCTGTATTAACACACATTAGTTGTCTTCCAACTTCATAGTGGCAATAAAGGACTTGTGAGCTACATCGGAACGCGGATTAAACAATTCATTCATAGTGCTGATGGAAGCGAGGTGCATTATCCTCTGATCATTACAGCAACAGGCCTCACCCGAAATGTCCACGAATTCACCCATATTCCGCCGTTTTGTTTCGTGACATCTCCTGGGACCCGTCTCATTGTCCACCCATACAATGAAACGACACATCTTTTAATGAACAGGTATGCTGTACTATTTGAAGCTTTCTTTCCATTATATGCATCTTCTTCTATCATTTAGCTAATTGAACACAACAAACCTTTTAGGTTCTTTCATAACAGATTGCCAGTGGACATCATTGACTACAGCTCGAAGGAGCGCCTTGGATACCTTCGGCGCAAGATTCCTCCCAGAATTTCATTGCTGGAATTGAAGACCAAAGTTCCATTAGGAGAAATGGAAACTGAGGTGACTTTCCTTACCTTCTTTGTGCACCTGTAGATTGTTAATCAAGTATATATTACAATTATCAAGCATCCTCAGGTGGCCTTCCAACAAAATAAATGTTATTAGTTACTCACACAAACTGGACTTGACATTTTTCCTAATTCAATCCATATGACAGATACTCTATCGATGCAAATTGAAGATACTTAAGTTCCATCTTGGTTCTGAGACCTGCAAAACTTTTCCTGAAGACACTGAGTATTTCCAAACTACGACTACTGTTCTTTTCCTTATTGTTAAGTAACAATTCATTGCTACCACATCTCTAATCTACGTATACGTTTAGATTGTACTACGAATTGCAGGCTGAATGCGAATCAGGAAATCACACTGCAACAATTGTTCTGAATCATCAACCTGCTCTTGCTCTAATCCGTATGCCACCGCTCGAGTTCCAGATGATGCCATATGACGAGAGAGTTGAGTTGCTCAAAACATTCTGCAATGTTCAGCTAATGGCAGAACTGTACATCGTGGGATCAGAAGATTCAGATGAGCCACACATCCGCATGTTTGCGATTTGGGATTCAAAAGCATTTCGCCCATTGCTAGAACTTAAGTTGCGCATCTGACCAAAGCCCTTACATTGCAGTCAAAGAAGGTACATTCCTTCCTACTTTTGTTTTGCATTCAGTGGAACATTGGTGTTCTTGGGCACAACCATTTTTTGCGCACCAATAATACCCACATGTCTGTTCTTATTGCAGCTCTTGGAACTAAGAAGTTAAATGGGTTGTTGCCTGAGGAAGGATCAAAGTAACGCAGGGCCAGAAGACATAGATTGCAACATTATTAGTTAATTAAATCTTTTGAGAATTGGAATAGTCCATCTTTATTTCCATTCTGGACAGAAACTGTTCTGGTACGTTGTGTATGGTAGCTATCCTTTAAGCTCAACCATCCAAATAGTTTAGATCTAAACAATGTACTTTGCAATGAATGCTCGTATTTTATTCGTCTGAGCTATGCCCTTTCTGCAGTTCCTTTCTTTTAAATGTGTTGGATTGTTCTGTCTTCACTTTTGTGTCGTTACTGTTCTGGTATATTAGATCTCAAAATAATTACACATACCACTGTTGCCTCAGTTGAAAAGTAATAGATTCCCTTCACACCACTTGTCTTTTAGTCTTTCCTTCTACGACCATTGTTTATTGTATTTTGGATCATTTTGGGCCGCAGAGACACTGAACAGTTCGAGAGAAATTTTCTATGTTTTGTTGTTTTATTCAACGTTTAGGAAGATCCCTGCTCTTATCTCACCTTCCACCCTCTCTCATCAACTTTACTCTTCTTCCGTTATTTCCTCACAACCATCCTAAATCAGCATACTGTGCCTGTTCCGCCTTCCTTCTGGTGTCATCCGGTTCGCTCTTCGTCCCCAAAATCCCTCACAAAAGAGGCATGTTTCGGCTAAAGCTGCTTCTGGATTTGAATGGAACTGAAGGGGTAGAAACTGCTCTCAAGATACGACTCTTGCATGTTTGGGGTTATTGCAATACAGAAAATTCATCCATCCTCTCACAAATTTGCAGTCTTTGGACCGATTACAAGGTACTATAGCATTTCCTTTAACGTTTTTTGTTCCACTTGCCAGCTCAAATTGTGCTCCTCGGTCATTTCTCTTGCTTCGCCTCCTCCCTGTTTAACAGGGAACCTTGATCCAGGCCATCGCGACACCAGATTTAGGTCACCGATTTGGCGCACACTTGCAACTAGGGTGTGTCTACTTAGTTACTGGATACCAGCTGGCAAAATCACAGCCAATGTGCCGCCCTTGCTCGCATAGATTTAGTTTGGTTCTTTCTCAGGGAACCATATTTGAGGATGTGACCATGTTGTCACCGGGTTTCTGTGCTGATTCATTTGAGTTTTTCCACTTCAGTTCCTTGCGCGCCTTGACTCGCTCAACAAACCAGCTCATAGGTTCACCTGGAAATTACTGTAATATCATCACATATACTTCACCTGATGTTTGCACTACTGAATTGACGATCTTTTAAAACATCTTCACATGTAGATGTTGTTGGCAGAGTTGTGTCTGTGAGCGGGTTATCCTGTTCAGCAACGTCCACTGGTGCTGTTATTAGGCGGAAACTGGTCATGCAGAACGAAAGGTCTTCAGTGCAATGCGGTTGTGTACCTTTCCATTTGTATTTGATTTAACTGAATTCCAATCATCTCCCTCTTGCCTGCACTTTACTATTGCAGAAATATACGTGTTAACATCACCATATGTGGCGATGTTGCTCGATCACTAGATGGAGAAGAACTAGCATACCTTGGCCGCATGGGCTCTGTTATACTTGGTGTATGCAGTCTTCAAGTTACTAACGCCACAGCAGGTTTACAGTGCATCTTTCTACCTCACAGTTAATGCTATTGCTATTCCATTCTACGACGCCTCACATCTGCTTTCCTACTTTTACCAAAGGCGGCATTTTTTTAACCAGCACCTCCGCCACACGGTTTGTTTTGGAGCCATCCTCTGATTTGGCAACTGTTTTGCGTGCTACGTAAGTCTCTTACAAGCTGCCGTTTTTAGTAATTTACTTTCCGTTTATCTCATATACTTTCGAATTTGTAGGTCTACTGGTGGTAAAGATACGATCCGATATTATCCTCCATACTTTTCCACTTCTTTTGCAGAGGAAATGTTTCGAACTGACAGTACCAAGACAATTATGGACCTCATCCGCCTTTCCAGGAATCCAATGGTTGACGTGCGTTCTTTTGACATAACTTTTACTGTAACAGCACTGTGTTTTATTACTACATGCCAGGTTAAAGCATAATCTGCACTATTAATGTAGCCAGCCATTATTTTCATGTTTCAGAATGTATTCTGCCTCACCACTAGATGGATCTGTTTTCCCAGTCCCTTTCCCCAGTAAACTAACAAATTTCTTCCCTGCTTAGCTAACTTTTCTCACCAGTTTTGTTTACCTACAGGCTACCCAGTACTATTGTTTGGCGCAAGTCCTCTCCACTGAGTCTTCAAGATCATGGTTCTACTTAGGATGTGCCTTTTGCTTTAAGACAGCTAGGGAATTTCCTGGCTCTGGTGATTTTTTTTGTGAAGACCATGGCCAACTAAAGCCTGAAGCTACCGAAAAGTGGTTAGTTTTAAATCCACCTTTTCCCCATCAATCAAGTGGGCACGCCCAATTCAACCCTGAAATGTTAATACATTTTTACAGCTACAAAATTCATTTGGCTGTCGGAGACACTACTGGCTCGGCGTGCTTCGTCGCACTTGGAAAGACCGCTGAATCTTTGCTTGGAGTTACAGCAACCGAACTATTGCTGCAGCACCCCCACCACCATGGCCATTTCCCTCCGAAAATTGTGGCCATGAATGGATGTTGGTTTTCGTTTTGTGTGCAACTCCCTAAACCTGGAAATCTGGCTCAGACTCCTCTGGAGTTTACTATACTTTCTGCATTCGACCGCAGCCAGCTTTAACAATAAACTAATGGAAAAGTCAACACCTGCGCAGAAAGTCGTTGTGCTCGACCGTTGTCTTACCTATATTATCCAGTATTTAGCAACACCGTTGTCTTACCTATATTACCTAACAGGAAGCAGCATTTTACCTAGGGGCAGCAGCAGTCGACCCAGCTTGGTTATCAGACTCCATCTTCACCTCGAACTCTCTCGACTCAAATGGCAGAGCCCCAGCAGTGAACAGACTATCACTTACCTAACAGTCTATCACGGTGTGGTGGCTCACACATTTGCTATGTTATGATTCTGTTTCTGTCTTACTCTTCCTTACTGTTTCCCCCATCTCACGAGGATTGCGAAGAAGAGCTGGCTGTAAAAAAAAACCTCCTAGGGTTGTGCATTGAGGGGGGATCTGGATTTATATGCTTGAAAATGCTATTGTGCGGATGATTGATTCATGAATGTGCTTGGTTTTAGGTCACTATTACCCCGGAGGTTACTTCGAAGAAGGTCAACAGAGATGTCATTTCTACACTGGACAAGTTATACCGTCAATCTCATTTGGGGAACAAAATGGTGGCCTATGATGGTAGGAAAAGTCTGTTCACTGCTGGGGCTCTGCCATTTGAGTCGAGAGAGTTCGAGGTGAAGTTGGAGTCTGATAACCAAGCTGGGTCGACTGCTGCTGCCCCTAGGTTCTATGCATTGAACATGTAAGCAAAGAAATTGTAGGATTCATTGCCTTCCACACCTGAGGTGTTGAGTTGATTACGATATCAATTGTCAGGTTAAGTATTCATTTGACAAGCTCATTAGTATTTGTTTCATGATTATTGACAAATCATGATTGTTTGATTGCATTATAATAACTCTATTTTCATATTTCCCCCCTCACTTATGAATTCGAAGATCAAACACTCTAATCCTCCCGCCGCGAAGCGCGGGCTTCCGTACTAGTACATATAATAGTGGGGGTGGCCAAGTGGCATCCTTCCACAACAACGTGTGACCCATGCATATACTTTCTCCCACCACCAAACAAATAGATTAACAGAGATGAAGAATTAAGAGGAGGGATTTTAATAGCCATGCATCCCCTCCCATTGTGAGCTCTACTGTGAGAGACTAAATATGCATCATCTTCTCCAATCCCCCAGAATTCTTACTAAACAGAGTGTCTCTCTTCCCTGACATCTCCACTCGCTCCAACCCTTACTCCCAATTTCCCACCTTTCATCGACTTTATTCACTCCTCCAGCTCTAATTTGCTACCCAATTATATATTTTCAATCATCTTGCATGGTCACCAGTCTGATTGGAAAGGAACGGGGAGAAAAGTGAATGTGCTAGAACGGAAAAAAACAAACAAAGCCGTACGGAGAAATCGGATTGCTCTGCGATGGTGCTCCTACCTCCGACCCGTTCAGTTATCCACCTTCGGATCCAACGCAATTCTCCAGCTATCCATCCCCGGCCACACCTTGGCTTGTTGGCCAGCCACCAGGAATGAGAAAGGGGAAAACGGGTGCAAAAAGCTGGGGGATCGAACTGGAGGGCCACTCATCGAAATTGGAAGGGATGAAGCTTGCCCAGCCGCCAAGCGCAACAGACCAGATTGATTGCAGCAGCAACTGAGAACTCTGCACTTTCTTCTTCTCTGCTGCTGCAATCAATCTGGTCTGTTACTCCCCCACAAGTTGGCGAGTGCATATCAACAACTCCCAACTTGTCCAATCTGACTCTTGTCATATTCAGGACCTGACCACCAAGACCCAGATTGGTTTAGCAAGACAAATTAAAGGACTCTACCACCTCATTTCCTTGCCAAGCACCTCCACTGCCACACCTTCTCACCAAGTAGCAGCCACTTACAACTTTGAGCCACATCAGTTTGACCTTTGGCACTGGAGACTAGGCCACCCTGGTAGAGATAGAGAGAAACAAGTTATTGGTTGTAATAAGGTTGTAGTTACTCATTGTCCAACTTGTCATTTTTCCAAACAAAGGAAACTTCCTTTTCCAGATAGTGACAGTAGAGCACATTCACTTTTTGATCTAGTACATGTAGACATTTGGGGACCTCTTGCTGTGAAGTCCCATGATGGCTACTCTTATTTCCTTACATTGGTGGATGATCACTCTAGGAGTGTTTGGACCTTTTTAATGAAGCACAAGTCAGAAGCTAGTGATCTGTTGAAGTCTTTTTGTGTCATGGTTCACAAACAATTTGATAAAGCAGTTAAAATAATTCGAAGTGATCAGGGGAATGAGTTTCACATGCTGGATTTTTATTCTTCTTATGGAATCATGCATCAAACTTCCTGTGTGGAAACACCAGAGCAAAATGCTCGTGTTGAGAGGAAGCACCAGCATATCCTCAATGTGGCACGAGCTCTTAGATTCCAGTCAGGCCTTCCCCTCCAGTTTTGGAGTGATTGCATCCTCCATGCTGTTCATCTTATCAACAGATTACCATCCCCTATCACTGATAATCTTTCCCCATTTGAACTGCTTTACAAGAAACCTCCAGACTTATCCCACGTAAAGGTTTTTGGCAGTTTGTGTTATGCCTCTACCTTGCTTAGGGATCGAACCAAATTCACTCCTAGAGCTAGACAGTGTGTATTCCTTGGTTTCCCCTCTGGAACCAAAGGATATAAGCTTTTTGACCTTAATACTCACCAATTCTTTGTATCCAGACATGTCATTTTCCATGAGACTATTCTCCCTTTTCACACTACATCTTCTACTTCATCCTCTCCTACTTTTGTCCCTTCTCTCATTCCTAGCCCAGTGGAAGTTGTTTTCCCTCACACTTCCCCTATTCTTCCTTCAACATCATCTTATCCATCACAGAATGTGATTCCCTCTCCCTCACAACCATCATCCTCATCTTCTCCTTCTACCTTCTTCTTCTGCACCTATTTCCACTTCTTTTTCTTGTCCCGACACACTGTCTGAACCACTTACTGACTTCTTTGAGGTTTCTGGACCACATTCTGAGGGGGAGCCTGATGAACTGGTTGAGCAAGCTGATGTTGATATTGAGCCAGCAGTGAGAAGGTCTGACAGGTTGAAAACCATTCCTGTATGGCACAAGGATTACAAAGTGGGAGCTGTGCAGAGATATGCTATGGAGAATTATGTTACTTATGACAAATTGCCACAGGCACATAAGGCATATGTTATGAGTGTGATGGCAGCTGTGGAACCAAAGTCTTATGATGAGGCTTGTCTAGAACTGTGTTGGAGGGAAGCTATGAATGAGGAAAGGGATGCATTGGAAGCAAACCAGACTTGGGAACCAGCCTTCCTTCCTCCTGGTAAGAAGGCAATAGGATGCAAGTGGGTGTATAAAATTAAACTTAGAGCAGATGGGAACATTGAAAGGCACAAAGCCAGGGTATTAGCTAAGGGGTTTACTCAAATTTATGGGATAGACTTCCTAGATACATTTTCCCCAGTTGCTAAGATTAATTCAGTTAAGGTTCTGTTAGTAGTTTCAGCAGCTAATGACTGGCACATCCATCAAATGGATGTGTCTAATGCATTCCTTCATGGGGAATTGCATGAGGAAGTGTACATGAAGCCTCCTCCAGGAATGGAATTACCAGATAAAAGGATGGTGCTTAAGCTTAAGAAATCATTGTATGGATTGAAGCAAGCCAGCAGACAATGGTTTGCTAAGCTGGCAGGGTCTTTGCTTAAACATGGTTTCTCCCAAGCAGCATCTGATTATTCTATGTTTGTTAAAAGAACACAAGGAAGAGTCCTAGTTGTTCTTGTCTATGTGGATGATATATTAATTGCAGGTAGTTCATTGGGAGACATTGAGCAGTTGAAGTTATTTCTTGGAAGAGAGTTTAAAATCAAGGATCTGGGGGTCTTGAAGTTCTTCCTAGGACTGGAAGTTTACAGGGATCATAAGGGCATTCATGTTAATCAGAGGAAGTACTGCTTAGAATTGCTAGCAGATACAGGTTATTTAGAAGCTAAGGATTGTCTTGCTCCCATTGATTACAAAGTGAAGTTAACAGCCAAACAGGGGGAGCCCTTAGCTAATCCAGAAGTTTACAAAAGATTGGTTGGGAGATTACATTATCTCACCATAACCAGGCCTGATCTTACCTTCTCTGTGCAACAGTTGTGCCAGTTCCAAAAGGATCCTTACAGTGAACACCTCTTAGTAGCTTACAGGATTCTCAAATACTTGAAGCATGCTCCTGGCCAAGGTTTAATGTTCCCAGCAAAGACAGACTTGAAGCTGTCTGGTTTCTCAGATTCTGATTGGGCAAGCTGCCCAGATACAAGGAGGTCTGTGACAGGGTACTGTACTCTACTGGGAGAGAGTTTGATTACTTGGAAGTCAAAGAAACAGACCACAGTGTCCAGATCATCCTCAGAAGCAGAGTATAGAGCTCTTGCTCATTTGGTTTGTGAATTACAATGGTTAAGAAACTTGTTGGCAGAAATGGATGTGAAAGTTGAACTCCCTATTCAGGTGTACTGTGACAATCGTTCAGCGATGCATATAGCAGAAAATCCTGTCTTCCATGAGAGGACAAAACATATCGAGATAGACTGCCACATCACAAGGGAGAGATTGAAATCAGGGATGATTAAACTGAGTCATGTTAGAACAGAGGATCAACTTGCAGACATGTTCACGAAGGGGATGACTCGTTACAGGTTAAAGTATTTATTGGACAAGTTGGGAGTTGTTGATATGCACTCGCCAACTTGTGGGGGAGTAACAGACCAGATTGATTGCAGCAGCAGCAGAGAAGAAGAAAGTGCAGAGTTCTCAGTTGCTGATGAAGTGTAGAAGATGAAGAAGTGAAACGGTGACGTGCAGAGACAAAGGAATCAAAACGATGACGTTGGAGAAGAGTGACGTAGCCGTTGGTAAAAGAAGAATGGAGAAGAGACACGTGTTGCTATTTGTTTAGTCAATTTAATATACCGTTACTGTTTTTCCTTTTTACTGTAAAACAAACCCTGAGTTTACAGAGTATAAAATGAAAGAGAGAAGCAAGCAGCTCTCTCTACGATTGATCCCCCAATTCGTCTTTTTCCTTTCAGCTGCTTAACCTAGCAGCTTCTTCTATATTCATAAAGCGAACGACGGAGGGGAAGAAAAGGTAAATAACGGGGACTGAATACGGGAATTCGAAAGGGAAAGGGGCAAACGGAGTGCACCGATCTTATGATAGACCCGCCCGTATATACCCAAACCCCTTAAGCAATTAGGCGCTATTTATTATCTAATGATATGATTTTACCCCGACCGAAAGGATATCCCACCCCTATTCATATCAGTAGTATTGAGTGACCAACTGACCACATCCATGCACGGTGGGTATAGTGCTCCTACCTCTCTTGACAGCTCATATATTGTTTGAAATCAGGACATGCAGGTGAGAAATAAAAAAATACTACCCCTTTGACCCAACAATAGTGGTTTCTTTTTTTAATACTAAACCAACTCAAGCCTAGATGTTGAACAATCGTATCATTGCTCAAGAAAGCTTTTTTCCAGGGTCGTCTCTTTCTGGTAGGGGTGTACATGGGTCGGTTGGTTCGGGTTTAAGTATTTTAATCACCCGACCCATACACTACGGTTTGGGAATTGTCAAACCCAAACCCACCCAAAAAAATTTAAACCCTACGGTTTGTTTCTAATTGGGTTGGGTCGGGTTGGCGATATTTTTAAGTAAAAACCCAACCCAACATAAAATATATAATTATTATACACCATAAAAATATTTTATAACTAATTAAAATTTCAAACAAATAAACCGATGTGAAATGTATCAAAATTCACAAATGTTGTTTGAGTTTTAATAAAATGAGATTTACTTCAACATATGCCTAGTGTTTTTCACGATATTTGTTGAAATAGGCTAAAAAGGTTATAAACAAATGCATCCATAATATGTTATTCTATTAAAATTGTATACAACAAAAATGATTACGTGAATCATAATTATATTCAATTTATGTCTAAACTTTAAGTCGAAGAATGCATTAGATTAGGGAGACCATGATAGAAAAACATGGCGAAATATCTTAATTTTCACATAAGTATGGCTATATACGACATAAATATTTTTTAGATACGAACTCATACTAATAGTTGGAACACGGGTTGGGTCGGGTTCTACGGGTTGTGTAATCTAAAATCCAAACCCAACCCAAAAGAGGCGGGTTGCACAAAAGAAAATCGTCATCCAACCCAAAACCTTCGTTTTAACGATAAATACGGGTGGGTTGGATCGGGTTGGACGAGTGGGTCGGTTTGCGGGTGTGTTTGTTCACCCCTACTTTCTGGTGCATCCCTTCCCAAGAAATGCCACATTATTCCATGCACAAAAGATGAAAAAGCATGCATCTTCTTACTTTACGGGAAGAAACAAATCATTGTTTAGGGCGCAGGGGAGTAATGTGGCAGCAGGGGAGGCAAATTAGGGCAATGACTCATTGCGAAAGATTTAGTTAGAAAAGGGGAAAGGGGACACCCGGATGACAAAAACACAGGCCACCTCATAGAGAAACAGAAACAGAATCCTGTGATTGGAGATACGCTTGCTGGACAGTGATGTAACATGGAATTTGCAGGCTCCCTCTCTGCTCTTCACATGCTCCCATCATGGAATCCTTTCCTGATTATAAATACACGAATGGCAGACCATATTTCCTCATTTCCAAACTATCTCATCATCATCAGCCGCTAAAATCCTCTGTAACCCAACAACGTACCTAAGAAAAGGAAAAGAAGGCAACTTTAATTACCAACAATGGCAGCTAAATTCCAGACGAGATCAGTGAGCTTGCCCACCAGATCTCACCCTACAACCATCAAAATCCACGAGGAGCTCACCAGACTGAGAGCTTCCGACCCATCATCGGCTTCTTCTAGTTCCGCCATCTGCAACAGTTTATCAACTCTAAGAGACGTCTACGACAGCCTGGACGAGCTTCTCGCCATGGCATCAACTCGAGAAGCTCTGTCTCGCTGCCGATGCGTGGCAGAGGAGGAGCTCTTCTTAAATGGATCCGTCAAGCTTATGGACACTTGCGAGATCGCCAAGGATGTGATCGCGAGGTTAAGAGAAAGCGTGGCAGCCCTTCAATCTGCGATCCGCAGGAGAAGGAAAGGGGACTCCAGTTTGGAATCCTCTGTTTCTGACTACATTCGGTTGCGGGGGAAGACGAGGAAAGACGCCAGGAAATTGATTGCCCAGTTGAAGCAGCAGATGGGCAATCACAATCTAAAACTTAGGGCGGCCGATCACGACGATGATGAACTCTTTGGCGAAGTCGTTAGGGTTCTCAGAGAAGTTTATGCGGCCAGCAGCTGTGTATTGCAAGCGTTGTTGAGCTTTGTTATGACGCCGGTTTGTGGCAGGGCAAAACAGAGCAAGTGGGGGATTGCATCCAAGCTGATGAGAAGGCATAAGGTGGCGGCCGTTGGGTGCGAGGTGAACGAGATTCAAGCTGCGGATGTTGCTTTGGTCGGGGATGATCCGAAGAAGGAATTTGGTAACAAGGAGTTGGAATCGGTGGAGTGCTGTTTTAAAGAGATTGAGGGTGGTGTGGAGGGTGTTTTCAGGAGATTGATCAAATCGAGAGCTTCTCTGCTCAACATACTGTCTCAGTGAGAATATGACAGAAGAAATGAATTAATTTTGGTTTCCCATCCTAGATTTTAGAGGCATTGGAAGCTATTAGATACATAGGTAAATATATTGAGTGAAGTTTACATAGTCATGATTAAGTAAATTCTACGGCGAGTATCCTCTCGTACATTTCTTATCGTTTGGATGGATCAATTGTAAAACGAGACAATTTGACCAATTGTTTCATTTTACAAAACGAGTCATTTAAAACGAGTCAATTCAGATTACCTGCCCCCACCCCAGACAAT
Source organism: Linum tenue (assembly GCA_946122785.1). Lineage (NCBI taxonomy): Eukaryota > Viridiplantae > Streptophyta > Magnoliopsida > Malpighiales > Linaceae > Linum > Linum tenue. The sequence continues at coordinate 14,640,037 of CAMGYJ010000006.1, read as the reverse complement.
TGTAATTGGCTCAAAATGAGTCAATTCAGAATTCCCCAGCCCAAATTGCTTCATCCAAATTTTCTGCTGCCAAACGGATCAATCTGGCACAATTGAGTCAAAACGAAACAATTGTGACAGATTGATCCATTAGAATTCCTCATCCAAACGACCCCTTAGCCCATGTGTATATTTTTACTTCTCTTTTCACCCATAAGTTCATGTGAAATGGACTGATAGATAATAAGCTCAGTTATAATGAATTTTTAACAGAAAATTATGTCAATCTTGTTATGAATAATTATTCCGAGGATGGGAAGAGACAATACCATTAGCAAGAAATAGAAGAGAATGAGTAACAGCACTTTTATTCCATACTCTCATACACGGATTACATTGGGAGAACATATATATAAAGGGAGAGGGGAGTTGTGATATCCAGCCTTCTTTCATATGGCTTCCTTTTATAGCCAAGGATGTATATGCAGTCCAAACACCATCAATAGTGAGTTGGGAAGATGGTGGTTGGGAGATGAATACGAACATCCATAAATTGAATATCATAATACTCCTTCTTGGATGTCCATTGATTAAGAATATGCCGCGTTAAAACCTTACTAGGAAAAACCCAATGGGATAAATATATAGTGAAGGAAAAAGAGTACATGATTTTTCTATTACGCTTTTATGTACTGCCTCATTAAAAACCTTACCAGGAAAACCCAGTGGGAAAAAACCTTGGTTAAGGGAAAAAGAGTGCAGTGCGTAAAGTCTCTCCCTTATGGAGAGATCTATCAATAGTTTGGAGTCTTCGAGCTCCAATATCTTTTCACATGGTGTTGTGGAATGTATTACCGTTATAAACAAATCTGCTGGATTGTCATTTGACGAACTTTGATGGTTCCACAATTCTCATGAAGTTCATTATTGAAAAACAAACTTCGCTAAAAATATTCACATATGTATCTTTTAAGAAGATACGTGTAATCACTTTCATATATGATCGCCTAGATCAATCTTTGAGAAATATCCTAAGTAATGGATACCTTTATCAAATAGATAATTATTTCATAGTGACGTGAATCATCAAAATGTTCGATGAATACTTTGCTCATTCTTATCATTTGGCCATCTTTTATATATTTCTTGATGCACATGACTTTCTCTTGCAAATATTTGATTTGCAATCAAAGGGAAAGTCTTGTTCTTTCAAGTTATTGATTTCAATTAAATTTGAATACTCTTCTGGAGTTTCAAGTCAGTCAATAACTTGTTATTTTTGAATACTCTTCTAGAGTTTCAAACCTATTTAAACCTTCAATCTCAATTTGAGATCATTGTTTATAAATGTGTCGACACCCCAAAAGTGGCAAAGAATTTGTCAACACGTTGCCATAAGAAGTTTGGCTCTTTCAACCAATGATTCTTTGTCAGAACACATGAAGCAATTATTGGAAGGTATTCGAGGTAAATTCATTTGTCTTCCTCAAATAATATTAAGAATAGGGCTAATACCACTACAACACCCGAACTATCCGGGAAATGCCACTTGTGTCCTATTGTTTTCAATATTCCATTCATGTCCTGAACTATGGTACTTTGTGTCATTTGTATCCTGTCAATTTTGTTGACCGTTAAAGATAACGGTTGACCAAACGGTGGTCAACGCGAATTTGACTTTTGTTGATGTGGCAAAAAATGTGGCTGCCACATAGATGCCACGTCACTGATCTCATATTTTTTTAATTCAAATTAAAAAAAATTTGAGTTAAAATTAAAATAAACGGTAAATTCAATAATATTATTAAGCCAAAGTTAAAAAAAAATTAAAAATCCCATTATTCTTCTTCCCTACCAATTCGCCTTCTCTTTCTCAAAAAAATCTCGAAGACGATTCCGATTTCCAGACAATGAAGGCGTCGCATCATCTCCTTCTTCCCCCAATCCGACCCGGCAATGAAGACGATTTCGATTTCCATTTTCCAAGCAATGAAGCCGCCGCATCATCTCCTTCTTCCCCCAATCCGACCCGGCAATGAAGACGATTCTGATTTCCCAGATCCCATCAATGGCGAGATTCAGGGTCACCCAGCTCCACTTCAATGGCTGATCTGACTATGTCGCAGTCGTGCTTCAGGGACTTCTTCGTTAGATGGAGTATGTTTTTGCCCGTCGACTCCGAATTTGAAGTCGATTTGCTTCCCATCATTCTCAGCAGATCGTCTACAAGGCCACTGTCGAGACCGAAGATTGATAATGAAAAGAATCAAGAGGAATCCCCTTGAATTTCTAGGTCACATAGAGGAAAAGAGAAACAGATCGATTGATGCATAGATAACATGAGGAATCGGAGGGGCAGAATCATCAAGATTCAACAGTGGTCAATACGATGGATCTGGGTGCTGCGCTCTGCGGCGGAGGAAGAACGACGGTGCAGAGAGCTCGTCTGTTCACCGACTTTCTCCTCTCCTGCGGCAGTGTAGAGAGCCTGTTTGTTCGCCAATCCGACGGATCTGGCTGCCGCGCTCTGCGGGGGAGGAAGAAAATCCTCCATGGTGGGCGCTAGCTCCGGATTTTGACGTATGGAGTTGGGACTCTAGAGCGACGGCGGTGTTGAGCGATAGATCTGTGTGTGTATTGGAGAATCCAGGGAAGAGGCTCTACAAACCCTACGGTGGCGGCGGTGGCAACGAGGAGGAGAGGAGGTATATTTTGGGTGGAATTTGTTTTTGGGGAGGAGGGGATGCAAGTCACGACACGGAGATGGGTGGGTGGGTGGGTGTGGGTAGTTTCTTTTTATTTTATTTGGTTACCTTTTTTGAAAAAAAAAATATTATTAAAAAAATTCCATGTCAGATGCTGACTGGATTTTCCGTTAAATATTAACAGTCAAAACCGGTCAATACTAACGGAAAAATAGTTTAGGATACAAATGGAATATTGGAAACAATAGGACACAAGTGGCATTTTCCGGATAGTTCGGGTGTTGTAGTGGTATTAGCCCTTAAGAATAGGGAACTTGAGATCATTCGTATTTCTCCCATCTCGTAGAAAATTCATCGAGATAGTTACTCCATATATATCGATACTCATTCAATTTGTTTGAGGGGACGATTCAATCTACTTGAATAATATTATTAACAATCTTAACATGTTTGGTTCAAGCAAACTAACTCCTTCAGCCTGTTTAGATAGACAAAAAAACTAAGGAATTGGAATTCTATTTCCTATTCCATTTCCATAAACTATGTTCGAAATGATAAAAAGGTTGAGAATTGAATTCCATTTGTTCTAAAATTTGGGAATTACAATTCCTATCAAAAGTGATAGGAATTGACTATTGAGTCAATGAAGATGGAATTAGTGGGACCCATCAATATTTAATATTATTTTAATGACCCACTAACATTTTACTCTCTTTCTCTCTCTTTCTCTCTCATTCATATTTCATTTCCCAAAATAAAACAAACATATTACATTATTTATTATTTTTAAAAGTGCAATCCTTATCCTTACTTAATATTATAGGAATACAAAAATAAATTAGTGCCACATAAGCACATGGCTAGCTCTCAGCCATCCCACGTGGACTTCTAATTATAATTGATATAGTTGTTTCTTACACTTTAATACATCATTATTATAAATAAAATGTATGAGTTAATAATAATGTGAAATTCCTAATCAATACAATCTTTTGGTTTGCTTCTATCTCTTTGCTTATAGCTTCTCTCTCTTAAAAGAAAATCCAACATTAAAAAGAAGAAAACAAAGAAATTGGTTCAAGTCCCATAAAACAAACAAAGCTCTCTTCTTATTTACTAGATCCTTTTAAGATTTTTAGCACTTATCTTGTTTACTTTTTACAGAATGATACCGAAAGAAAATAATACGACATACAACTTTTTGTTTGTTTGTGGAGAATAGGGAGGGAGTTAGATGAAGCAACAATTATATGGAAAACAATTGAGCAGTTGTAACATATTTTTGAGTTGTTGATGGGGAAAAAATGTTCATCATATATATGTGAACACAAAGCATTATCGTCTGCTCCCTTTCCCCTTTGATCCACAGTTGGTGATTGATATCTCTTCCCCGGAAATTTGTGGCTGTCTGTGATTAACTGACCAAGGTCTACTCTTCTGTCTATTGTGTATCTCTTTCCATTCTTTTCTTAATTTCTTCCTGATTGTGGAGGTGGGGTCGTAAGTTTTCCACTAGATTATGGAGGTGGTGCATTTTTTTTTTCATTTTCCAAGTAGTTTTTTTTTATACGAGAAGAAATCTATCTTGCGACGGCAAACACCAGCCCCATAGATACCCGCCAAAGCTCAACAACATTTAATACGAGCATAAAGCCCTGTCGGTGACCACCAATGGGGTAACGCAGAAGTGGTGGTCGCTAAGAATTGAACCCAGGACCTCGTGGACACAATCATGCGCCTTTACAACCTCCACCACCCTTTGGTGGTTTCCAAGTAATTTTTTTTATGATTCTCTCACTTACCTTATACTTTTATAAAAATAAGTAATATATATTTCGAAGGGTTAATTATTGGGATTTATTAGAGAATCTCTATTTGGGTTGAACAATTGATCATTTTCCTTGGAGGCCTATCGCAACCCGATTCCTTGGTTGCTAAATGGAAAACGGAGTTATAAAGGTTGTCATCTTGCCAAACTCCATCAGAGGATTCTTTTTTTATGTTTGTTATGTTCAACAACAACATGCTACTACATAGGTATATAATGATGATATGATCAATGAGTAGTATGTATAAGTAAGGGTTATAAATAGAAGGTAATATGTGTGGGATTTATAAAGGTGATGAAGAAAAAAACTAGTGGTGGTGATATCTAGGTTGTTTGTGTCGATGTTCTTTAAACTTCTTCATGTTTCCAATGACAACCGTTTATTTTCTTAGAGTTTATTTTGGCCTAATCAAATCTCTAATTAAAGCTTTGATTTTGGCCTAACTATTTTCTTACCTACTATTGTTTGAATTTGATTAATGCATCAAATCCGGTTCATGAATGGGGACTGTGCAAGATATAATGATTTGAGTTGTATTGAAGTTTGCGACTTTCATTATTCATCTGTGTGACTGCAAATATTAGGTAAAAGAGCACCAGTGCGGAGTGCAAGGAATTTGTAGCTCTCTACTAAATAAAAATTTCATTTATAAGCGGTTTTGTTTGCAGAATATTATGTTTTTTCTTTTTGCAGTTGATAGATAGTTTTGTCATTTTCAAGGTAAATTAAATGAGTAAACTGAAGATTGACAATGTGGCTGAAAATGTGGTTCATCGCCTTTTCAAACTGTAAGAAGCTAATATTACATGATATAGTGGGTGACCATATGGTTGACCGTGAAATTGCTGACAAATCAACTAAATAAAAATTAAATAACGAGCCACTGAAAATCTCCACCATCTCTATCGCTCTTCCTTGGCTTCCCCACTTGAAATCCATCTCATACCCCTCAATATCAGAGACCCAATAATCGCAATCAACAACCCTTCCTTCCCCAGCTCCTTCCACCCTGAGCATCCACCTTTCCGCCCACTTTCACTGTTCTCTAGAACCACCAATTTCTTTGTATCCCTTATGTCACACTTACAATGGGAATCTATGTTTAAGAAACTAATATTGCATGATATAGTGGCCGAAAAAAATGTGGTTGGTCGTTCAATTTTTGAAATATCAATTAAAATAAGGATTAATAGCATTTTATACCCCTCTATTATGGTAAATTAATAAACGTACCTCTCAACTAAATTTTTGCACAAATATACCCTTCTAATGTTAAAACTTAACAAGTTTACCCTTTCATCTAATTTTTTGTTAAGTGACCATTAAATTAGTTGGAAAATGACCTAATTACCCCTATGTACTTCTAATTTCAGTTTTTAATTATTTTATTTATATGCAAAGATCAATTAATTGGAAAAGAACACAACACACCCCTTCCCCTGTTCATTTCTATAGTTGTAGGAATTATACCAAACACTAGAATTGGAAATGGAGTTCTATAAAAATAAAAAATGAAAATGGAATTCCATTTCCATTTCTTCCGGAATTGTATCCAAACAAGCTGTCAGAGAGTTCCACATGAATTTCATCATTAAGCATGCTTTATAAGTGTATTGTAACAACATTCATTAAATGCATATATAAATTTTATATACTGCCAAAAGTCATATCCACCGTATGAAAGTTTGCCGAAGTCAATGGCAATTATTTTGCAAAGACCTTTATGGCAAGTCGAGCATGATATCTCTTAATTTCTCCCCTTTTGTCATGTCTTCGTAAAACATCATCTGAGTTTTACTGGCATTACTTCTGTATAGCTCTTATGACTTCTTACTGTCTAGGCTAGTCCATAACTGTCCCAAATGCGTCATTACAACTTGATCTATCACTTGTTTATGGTTACTAATTGATCTAACTTCACGATCATCATTCATACATAAGAACTTTATCATCAACGTTGACTTCCTTTCCATTCAGTTGAATATAATTTAAGATATCATTTATTGGGATTCCTTTCATTTTCCCAAACAGGTACCTGTGGTTCTTCCCGACCAATATTATAATACTTGGAGATTCGAATAGGTTTTCAATATCCTCGTTATAAAGAACATCTTTATTTTGAGCTCCTTTTATCTTTCGAGGGCGTGTATTTCCTTGGAATCGATAATTTCAACACCTTACATATGTGTGTGCAACATATCCTTCGGGGACATAATTCTTAGGAGCATTAGCAGCTTTTGTGACTTAGTCACTCCTTTATGATCATCAAATACGACTGGCAGTAGGCTTACCATACTTGGCAAATGAATAATCTTTGAACTTCAAGTTTATATTATAAGTGCAAGGATCATAAATCATTTCAACTAATTTTAAAAACAACTGCTTATTTTCCCCCCTATAATATTGGAAAGATTGAAATAACGATTTCAACAAATATTATACAGTTGATCCTACTCTTGCTCAAAATTACTTTCCAATTTTCTTTGAAGAACCCATCTTTGTAAATTACGGTGGAACAATTTACAACATATAATCCATAATAAATTCCGTGATGGGAATTCTAAGGTTTCTGACCAAAACCAATTTGTACAAGGGTTTAGTAATGACAACTTCTTGGCATTATGCAAAATCGATACTGCTACATGCAACTGACATGTCTTTAATAAGTGGTTCACAAGCTTATACAAAAACATGTACTACAACATTTGAACCCAATAATATGAGATGTAAATCCACCATCATTCATCAAGAAGTATTTTCTTCATATTGAGCATTGATTCATATATGTCCATGATTGAATCAATAGAGCAACCAATCTTGCGAACTTCAAGTTGCAAGTGGAGTGATCATTTAGACGATGCATTGATTAAACCATTAAATAACTAAATGATTCATATGGTGCATTGATCCAATAATTTCATAGTGTATATACTAATTACTTTTTTCTTTCATTGGTGATCTCATAATCAACTTTCCTTGAGAACAAGCAAGACAAGAAAAACCTTCGTTGTGGAATTTTGCTAATATTCTCATCGACGATTTATATGAATTCTCGACCATACTTTGCATCATAATTGACCAAGGATGGTCCAACCGGTCATGCCAACCAATCGATTTATAGCAAACATAAACTTCAGGTTTATACTTCGTTTCATTACCTTTTGCATCAGGAAGAAGGATTAACTGCGATTAGTGCAAGGTTGTCAAACCGAATTAAATCATCAAGCCGGTTTGATAAGGGATTTGAGGTTCAATGGTCGGATCGGGGTTCAACCGGATTAAGCCGGTTTTGACTGAATATGTGAGTTGTGTAAACCTGGAGGGGTGAAGACGGGTTCTGCTAAAAAAGAAAAGGAATTAACTTTAATTTATTTCTTCTTTCCTTGTTCCTCTATCTCTGCCATTCTAATAGACGAACCCTAAAGATGGTAAAGGCCATGAATTGGGACGAATGCTGGAAATCCCAGCTCCAATTCTCCAATTGAATTAAAACCCATTCTGCGTACCATCCTTAAGCCTCTAGCACCACTGTTGTCGCCACTCACATTGAAATCCAACAGATTGTTGTTGTTCTGTAGGAGGTGATTGAGGCCAAACGAGGATTCGTCGACGTCCCCGAAGATTCACCGGAGGATGGACTGTTCCTGAGTGAGCTACGATGTTCTCCCAAGCTGCTTCCTTTTCTATTTGAGAGGATATGCGGTCTCGGAGAGCGAACGCGATGCAAAAGGGAGGCGCCGATGCGAAGGGGAGGGACGCCGCCGGTGCAGGGAGCCGAGAGCGTCGGTCGCTGCAAAGGACAGAGATGGATCGAAATTGGTTGGAAGAGACGAGTTGCGATGCTGCGACTGCTCTTGCTTTAGCTCGACAATTCCAGGCAGCCAGGGTTTGCGAGCGCTGCTCTCCCCACAAAATGACAACGTTTTGCTAATAGCCGGAAGCCGGTCAATCCTGTCAGACCCCGGCTTTGACAGACTTTAACCGGCTTTGACCGGCTAGCGGCTTGCTCCAAAAATGGCTGGATGAGACCGTTTTCATGCCCGGTTCTGGCTCAACCCGGTTCGACCGGCCGACCAGACCCCGGTTTGACAACCTTGGAGTAGTGATTTAACACAATAACATGTATTGTGCAATACGTTAAGAATAAGGATATCAAAAGGGGACGCGGTCGAAGTGGTACGTCCCTTTGACCTCAACTGGATCTTTGTAGGTTCGAGCCCTATTGACGCCAAATTTCGAACCCTAAAGATTCTTTTAATAAACCATATCACAATATGTGGTATATTATCTTCTAGCATTTTACGTGGGTTATGTTTACGACATATGACCCTACAAATAGAAAACTGTTGGATACAACATATAACACAATATCTCAGTATTGTCACCTGATAATTTTGATATGCTTCTGACAATTTGTGGGTAATGTTGACTGACATATTACCCTACCTCTTTTGTTTCTTTCCAAAATTTCAAACCAAAATCTTCTCAATATTATCCGAAATCTACCACATCAACATCCTTATCTTATCCCTTTTTCGGCTATAAAACAACAATCTTCCTCTCCATTTCATTCTACTCAAACCGAAAAGTCATACATCATCTCTCAATTCTATCATTCTTCTTCCCTTCTTGGTACTCTCACCTTATAAGTCGCTTCAGTGATCTTATCGAGTTCGAGTGAAGCAATGACTGGAGAAATCTCTTCCGCTCTGATCTTGTTTCGGGTGTATGAAAAATGAGACTTAGAGCTCAAATCATGTATGATGTATGAATGCTATGAATAGAGTGAAGTTTAAGTACTTCCTTTTATCAATAAATCCAAACTTTTACTTCCGGAAAGTTTGTGGTATATACTATATTCATCATCATTTTGGAGTCAAGTCATAAACTGATCATTAACTTCATTGGATCATCTTATGAGTAATACTCCATAAATCATTATATCAAATGAGCGTATAATAAAATTCGGTGGTTCCCACTTTGGGTAAGCCCTTAAACACTTTGCCGTAAAAACCTTCCGGATATGATAAAGGGGCTTGCTAATTTTTTTTTTTTATCCAAGATAAGCCCCCAGGGCATGGCCGAACAACAAATATATAAAACAGATAATAATAAAGAACGGTAGCCCGTATGCAACCGGACTCCCGATAAAAGAGCCTTTTTTGCCACGAGGTGGGCAGCTCTATGAAAGCTCCGAGGAGCAAAGACGCGAAACTGACACAGGGAGTCGAGAAGAGAGAAAGAACTTCCCTTAAAATATCTCCGACTTTAGAATGGGAAGACTTCCTCGATGTAGCATCCTAATGACCGGTTGAGAATATCCTCGAGAGATAACAACCAAACATTATGAGTAAGACACTTTCTCATAGTAATAGCATAATAAAATTTACCAAAAGCAAATGAGACAGTTCCATCACCTGAAAATTTGGCAAAGTCCGTTTGCTCATCCGTGAAGATTCTTTGTGACCCAATCAAACCGGATCAATATACGTTTGATAGGGCAGGTTATATCTAACCCCAAAAAGGCATCCACTGCGATGCTAAAGATCTCTATCTCAAGAGATTAAGGAATGCCCTTTAGGCATAAGCGACATAATCGAATGTATAACATCAATTGTATAATTCATAAATAGAAGTATAATAGCTCTGCATTTGAAGATGGATCCGAATTACCCAATAAACAACATTCTGAAAAGTGAATTACCAAAGCTAATGGAATAAAATTTCTATTTAGCAAAATTTAAGAGGAAGAGTAAATGAGACCACTAAAAATTGACGTTTAATTGCTATACAATAATGATAATAATAAAGCATATTAAAGGGGAAGTAACTGCCCAAGAGGCAAAGCCAATTAATTATTCCTCATCTAATCAGCAATAATTAAGAAAGTAAATAAATTAGTAAATAAGATTCCAAATCTTACCTCGTAAGTCAACAACTGAGACATCACCGGAGGAAGAAATTTAAATTAAAAAGAAACTTTGCGTACATGGCGCCGTAAGTCTCGTCTCGGAGCTAAATTCGGAGACAAGGCGAACTTTGAAGGCGGCGGCCGGAGGAGAGCCCGGAACCCCAGAGATCCGATCGCCACCACATCTTAACCCAAATCCAATCGGAGACAGGAACGAGCAATGAAGCTTAATCCTCGATCCTCACAACATACATCCAGATCGGCCATCAAAATAACGAAGAGAATATAGAATATGATAATAAAATTATGGAGCCGTTTAGAGGATTACTAATGGAAACGGATGATATATGCTTACGCGAGCTGTGACGGGGAAAGGCAGGAAGAGGAGGGGTGATCACGAGTACTGGATATGTCGCTGGTGAACGTCTACCATCCTCTTGCCGTTGAGGTAGAGGTTGTTGAGGAACTTACAGTTGACGATCTCGGGAGAGAGGGAGCCGGAGATGGAGTTGCCGGAGAGATCTCAAAGGAAAGCTTGTTGGCAAGGCCTTTTCAGCCATCAAATAATCAGCAGTCGGCATATGAGGAAAGCGATCGTACCAACACCGTCCGAGCCACCAACGACGAGAACGAGTGTGTATTGATCACCGGACCCAATGGTGGATACATGATTGTGTGGTGGGGAATTCAAAGAGCAGCCAAGCCACCGTGACACTTCCGCGTTCTTCTGTGAATAAAGCTGCTGCTGATACACCACCTCCCACTGCTGCAGCTTCTGCAGCTTGTGCTTTAGATTCATCATTCCTAATCTTGACTCCTTGCAACACGATTGCTTCCTCCAGCTCCCCAAAATCAAAGGCTAAAGGGCTTGCTATTTGCCGCCAAACAAATTGTTATTTGCCGCCAACTAAAAAAAAAAAGTATATATGTACATCTTTCGTTAAAAAGTTTCACAATCTACAACATATTCAATTTCCAGAAAACGTATTGAATCAGAAAAAATCTACGCTCGCCGGAAAAGTCGCCGGAAAACCATCGGGAAAGCCCATCCTCGACGTAAACTGCGGACACGCATCCATGAATCATCACTAAGCAGGTGCGTCAATTTTTTTGTAGTTTCGAACAATTTTTCCGACGATTTGCAACGAACAGAGGGTGGGCCGAAAAATTTCCGGCGGCCGGAACCTGGCCGGGCCGAAAGTTTCCGGCGGCCGGAACCTGGCCGGGCCGACGGAAATCGGTGGCCGGAGCCAGGCGGAGCCGAAAAATATTTTCGGCCCGGCGAGGCTCCGGCCACCGTTTTCCTTCGGCCCGGCCGGTCGCCGAACGTTCCGCCGGAAAAATTCACGGCGGCGCGTTCGGCGACCGGCCGAAAAAATTTTCGGCCGGAACGCCGCCGGCCCGGAAGAATTTTTCGGCTGATTGTCGCGCCGGCCGAAAATTTCTTTCGGTCCGGCGGCGTTCCGGCCGCAAATTTTTTTCGGCCCACCGTGTTTTTCGCCGGAAAACTGGAAAAATTGCCGGAAAATTGAAAAACTTGTCGGAAAAAGTAAACTTACTTGTTTTCCGACGATTGAGGACGACGGGAGGTTGGCCGGCGATGGAAGAACGGTGTCGGCGACGGAGGCACTGGGCTCGTCGACAAAAGTGTTTTTGTTGAAATGAGTCAAATGTTATGGCATTCGAATTTATAGGAAGGGAAGGAAGGGAGAATTCAAAATTTGAATTCAAATTTTTTTTTTTTTTTTGGTTGGCGACAGATAGCAATTTGGTTGGCGGCAATTAGCCGTTCACATGATAAATCAGTGTGATTTGAGCATACAATGGGTACGGTAAATTATTGACGTACAACGGGTACGAAAATGACCTATGCCCTTGTCCCTTTTAATACAACCAATGCCCTTATCCCTTTTGATATTTACGTACAACTTGTATGTTGGCGTTCTTTGCCTTTTTCGTTAATTGACAAATTAAAATTTCACTTCTAGTGAATGTTATTATGCTTGGTATTCTATATCCATTTGACATCCTCTTTCTTCACATTCACATATGTGAATAGAATTATATTAAGATGATTTTTAATATCCTTCCAGATTGTTAATGGATCATTTGATCGTAACCATTTCACTAAAATCTTTATATTCTTCTGGAATATATATAACTCTCAGTAGCTATCAATTATAGCTATCGATCCCTTTTACTTGTAACTTCTGGTACATAGTAAATAATTGTAGCAATCATAATAATATCAATATGCTACTACAGGAGCATAATAAATAATATTTAGTACAATAATATAATAACAATAACAACAATATAGGTGTTACCATTCAACTTCAATAATACAGTCATAAACGACAACATAAACAATGCATATATGTATATTTAGATGTCAATTTAAATATACCAGATAAATAGCCCGCGCTCAGCCGCGGATAACCCGATAAATTTTGAATTAATGTCGCAAAATTTAAATCTCTGCTTGATTGATAATTTTAATCCAACTTATATAATATATAGCATACTCGATCTTATAGTTGCATCTCAGTCTGCTGATCACCATCTGCAAAACATTATTATCAACCCACGGGGGTTTGAAATCAATGATGAAGCCAAGGTTGGAATGATTAATTAACAGAGCGCCAGGAGTGGGGGAGACGGACATTGATCGATCAACATACCAATGTCATGAACAGTGAATTGGTGGAGGAGCTTCCATGGACTTTCAGAGTATTATTGATGGATGATTTTCTACGAATTATCATAAAGAGAATAATCTATCACATGCCATATATATAGTACATGATTCTCAGAATTCAATGGGCCTTAGCTGGTACTAAGTCCCTTTAGCTCGACCCATCTGCTCAATCTTTGTAAGCACTTTCAGGGATTCATATGACATGGAGTCTCGTACACAATTGAGACAATGTTGTTGTCCAGTCAATCAACTCAGATTTGTTCACCATCTGCAATGCTTCGTTCGATCAAATTATGACGCAATATCACTGACATTACTTCTTAGAACCAAAATGGAGAAAACGTACAGAAGTATGAGTGTTTCCATCTTAGCTTTCCCAAGTAAAATCCTCCTCTAAATGCATAAAAATTCATCGACTTTAGCGGTAACCCGTCAGGTGATGTAAGCTCAAACATATATATATATATATAAGAGATCACATAATGCAAAATCAAGATATGGAAAATTATTTAGTTTTAGCTGCAACAACACTTCGTCAAACACTGGGGAAGGGGATACACAGTAGGATCCTTGTTCCAGCTCTGACGTGGTTCTGCAACTGAATACCTTGAGTGCCCCTTGAGAAATCAACAAATTGAAAATGCAATCAACTGACTGAAATGAATACCTGCGGAGTAGATTGCGTTGGGCTTTGAGCATCTCATTATCCCAACAAATTAAAACCCAAGAATATAATTAAGAGCATTGTCCCACTGGAACGATCGAATGCCACCAGACCTGTAAAACCACTTAAATAAAATAAAGAATCGCAACCCATATCGTGGGCGTCATCATGCATGGGTCAAAGAAGAAAGGAAAAAAGGAATCGATGATGCCGCGGCAGATGAAATCGACGTTAATAGGATGGTGCAGAGGAGATTGGGGCAAAGGTCCGGCAAGGAGAAGGGGGAGAGGTTTAGCCGTTTAGCACAGGGGTTATAACTTATAAGGAAGCGTCGCCGACGGTCGAGATCTAGATATAGGATAAATTGAATGGTGATCCGTGTAAAGTCACAGGGAACTTACCGTGTACCTTCAAATATCCCACTGAACCCCTTATACAAAATAGGCGCTATTTATATATTAATTAATTAATGGGTGTAATTATTTCAATGTTATTGAATAGCTCTGAATGACTACAAACGCTCTCTCTGAATCTCCTTCGGTGACTCTGGCGCTCACTCCTTCCGGCCGGCCACCGGATACCTCGATTTCAATTATGTTGACGACGACGGTAAGTGGGCAACCCGTGGTTCACGCCGCGATGGATTCTTCTCCAATGGCGGTGGATAACAGTTCCTCGGAGGGAAACCAGACGGCTCCTACTCTGAACCTTCTCAAACAACCACTAATCTCGTACGCTAAAGCATTGGCTGGAGTTGAGCAGCTAGGGGCTCTAGCAGTCCAGGAATGGACTCCGGTCGGGGAGCATAACTTGGTTCCCGGATAGGTGAACGGAGAGCCAGCTCTTCGTATCTCTGTTGGGTTCAAGGGGCGACTTTGTGCTCCTTCGAAAAAAACACTGGTGGTGCGCCTTCTGGGGCTTCACATTAGTTTCACCATGCTCTGCTCTCGTCTTCAAGGACTATGGCGACCCACAAGAGCGATGGAGATTATGGATTTAGATGATGCCTGCTATCTTGTGTAGTTATCCAATGAACAGGATTACTTCAAAGTGCTCACTGATGGGTTTATCTACGATCACTATCTTGCAGTTCAGCAGTGGACGCCGAGCTTTGGGATACTCGACCCATTGCCGAAGACCATGATAGTATGGGTTCAGCTACTAGCACTCAAAGTTCATTTTTACCACCGCGAGGTTCTCACTTCCTTGGGAAACCTCATTGGCCGCACAATCAAGCTTGATTATCATACAATCAATCGATAACGAAGTAAGTTCGCTCTCTTGGCTATTGAAATTGATACGTCCAAACCCCTAGTTCCCCGGATCTTCTTGGACGATCAATGGCAGAAAATGGTGTATGAGAATCTACCGATAATGTGCTTCGAGTGTGGAAAAGTTGGCCACAACTCAGATGGGTTCCCCTTGCTTCGACCGACGACAACCTCGATCAGCTGACCATTGCCGGCGAGCAAAATCCTGCAAGGCCTATGACCGTTGGGGAAGAGGCTTAGCCGGGATTTAGGCCATGGATGCTAGTTTCCAATTAAAGCTGTCGTAATTTTAGGGACGCTGCAAGAAATGAAAGTCTGAGCTAATTGTGGGAAGCGGAATTCAAGGACAGGCAAGCAGAAACGGAAAAGGGGGAATTAGAATCAAAGATGGAGAGGATTCCCCAATCTGAACTGCGGGGGCAAAGAATCAGGCAAACCAACGGCCACAAGGACAAGAAAGGAAAGGGAATCAAGTTCGGAATGAAAGGGAAGTTTCCTTGACTGTGGGTAAGGTTGGTACTAAAGCGAATGAAATTATGCGGGAAGGCAAGAATCTGGGCAAGTGGCTTTTGGGCTCTGGCCCAACCCAGGGACAAAGCGTGACTGTTGGACCTCGACCCACTCTTGATTCTAATAAAGCCTCCACGTCGGACCAAACATCTGCTTCTCCTAATGAGCGTTCTACCCGGCCAAACCTGGTTGCTCCTTTGCAAGGAGCTGGGCTTTTCTCGGACAAGGGGACAGGGCCCATTAACCAACCACTCGTCCAAATGGTTGTCGGTCCAAACAGCACCAAGATGCAGATTGTTTCAGTTCCCTCATCCCCGAAAAGAGCCGGCAACTGGAATCAAGGTCTCCATCGGTGGCAGAAGGAACAAATTACAAAAAAGGCTCTTGGCGGTAGTCGACGAAGGGAACTCCTGTGAAACTCCAGGCTTCGAAGGCTCTTCAGGTCTGTTCCCCCGTGAAAGATAGGAAAGTTAAATTAAAAGCTCGGATGGCGACCCTTACGCTCCAAGAGATCAACGCCTAGACTGGGGCTATGGAAAAATCTGATTCAAGCCTAGAACGGAGGGATACCTGCTTAGCCCCAACGGAGAAATCTGCTTCTGCGGGAGACCTGGCCGCTGCTCCCGCTTCTACGAGTTAACCCGGTGCCTTCGTTCTCGTCCCTCTCGTTCTTTCTTTACTTGTCATTTTTAATGTCTTTGTCATCCCTTAATAATTGTAACATTCTCGCTTGAAATGTGGGTGGCGCTGGGAGCAAAGCTTTTTCTCGTGCTTTTAAGCTAACTATCCTGACTCATAAGCCTGATTTTGTTGTTCTTCTCGAGCCGCAGATCAGTGGCAACGCGGCTAACACCGTTTGTGATAGGATGGGCTTCCTGGATGTGATTTGTGTGGAAGCTGAAGGGAGGCAAGGCGGAATTGGGTTTTTTTTTGGGACGCTCGGCGCTTCAAGACCCAAGTCATTTCGTCCTGCTCCCAGCATATCACCATCCGGATTTCGCAGAGCAACATGGCAGATTGGATGCTCACTGCGGTGCATGCTTCTCCTCGTCCTAACCGGCAGAGACCTCTCTGGGACAGCATCTCCGCTCAAAGCAAAACTATCAACATACCTTGGATCCTTACGAGGGATTTTAACTCCATTAGAACTCCTGCTGAGAAATTCGGGGCTGCTTCGGTGGTAAATTTGCGCATATGCCATGTTTTTAACGCAAGGATTAATGATGCTGATCTGGTGGATCTCGGATACTCTGGCCCTAATTTCACTTGGATGAGGGGGGAGGATACGGGCACCTACAAGGCTAGCAGAATTGACAGGAGTTTATTCAACATCTTGTGGAACTCTGTCTTCCCCAACACTGTTGTCCGCCATCTACCCCGTCTCAACTCTGATCACAACCCGATTCTCACCTCCTTTGCTTCCCAGGGGAAATCTCTTCACCCTCCTCGTGCCTTCAAATTTGAGGCGGCATGGCTTACTAATAACACTCTTTTGAACACTATTGCAGGTGCTTGTGACTCCTCTGCTCCCTTGACGAATGCGCTCCTAACCCTTAGTTCGGCTCTTCAGGCTTGAAATAGGGATGTGTTCGGGAATGTGTAGCAGAAAAAGAGGTGGTTGCTTGGGCGTATTCGAGGAGTGGAGATGCGTCTCTCTGAAGCTTTTCACCCGGGGTTGGCTAAACTGCATTCCAAGCTCAAAGCAGAACTGGATGCAGTTTTGGAGCAGGAGGAATTGATTTGTTACCAGAGGGCTAGAGAGAGCTGGGTCAAGTTTGGAGAGCATAACACAAGCTATTTTCATCAGCAGGCTAACGTCAAGAGACGCAGGAACAAGATTACTGCGCTTCGGGACCCTGCAGGGGCTTAGATTGATGACCCTCAAGCCTTGGCTTGTATGGTCTTTGATTTCTATATAACCTTTACCTGCAGGACAGCTCTGTGTATGAAGACAGATGCCGAAGAACGCTTTTCCTCGCTTAGCTCAAGAGGATCTCCTTTCCTTGCTAAGACCGTTCACCATTATGGACATCCACAAAGCAATTTTCGAGATGAAGCCCTTTTAGTCTCAGGGTCCAGTAGGTTTTCATGCTGCCTTCTATTAGCAGGCCTAGAGCGTGATTGGGAAGTCCCTAACGGATATGGCTCTGGAGTTCTTCAACTCAGGAGTTCTACCCGACGAGGTCTCCGAGTCAACCGTCGTACTCATCCCCAAAGTCGATCACTCGGAGTTCGTGACTCAGCTTCGTCCTATCTCGCTTAATAATGTGAGTCTTAAGGCCGTTACCAAAGCTATCACTAGTAGGTTGAAGCCGGTCATGAGGAGGCTCATCTCCCCTCACCAAAGCAGTTTCATACCTGGTCGGCAGACAATGGAAAATGTTATAGTTGTTCAGGAGGTCCTCCACTCCCTTGGGAAGAGGAAAGGAAAGAAAGGGGGCCTAATTCTAAAGATCGATCTCGAGAAACTTAGGACATGCTGCGGTGGGACTTCCTTCGAGATACCCTGAAGGAGGTGGGCTCCCCAGCTCTTGGATCTGATGTATTATGTATTATGTGGAGCAGAATAAAATGCGCGTGCTATGGAATAACACATTGTCCTCTCCCATCATCCCTACTCGTGGAGTTCGCCAGGGAGACCCTATTTCTCCTTATCTTTTCGTTTTATGCATGGAGTGGTTATCTCATAGAATTGATGTGGCCGTCTATAGTGGGAAATGGAAGCCCATTAAGCTCACTAGGAATGGACCGCCCCTCAATCATCTTTTTTTTTTCCGCAGATGACTTATTGCTCTTTGCAGAAGCAGAGACAAGGCAGATCAGGATAATCAAGCAGTGCCTAGAAGATTTTTGTTCCAGCTCTGGTCAGCGGGTCAGCTCCACCAAGTTCTTGATGAATGTGTCACCGAATGTCGACAGGACCAAGGCTCGTCTCTTGAGCGAGTGAGCAGTGATTACCCTGAAGATGGAGCTTGGGAGATATCTTGGGATTCACGGCCTTCATGGCCGGGTGACCTCGGGGAGATACCAGGGCCTTCTTCTGCGCATCCAAAAGAATATGGCGTTGTGGAAGGCCAAACGTTTATTCTTGGGGGCTCGGCTCACTATGTCCAGGTCTATCATTTCCTCTCTTCCCACCTATCATATGCACACGGAGTTACTGCCTAAAGGGGTCTGTGCTTCTATTGATCGTATTAACAGGAATTTTGTTTGGGGAGAAGTGGAGGGGAGATCAAAGCTGCATCTAATTGGATGGGAAAAGATGATTCTGCCCAAGAACCAAGGTGGGGTTGGTCTTCGCTCCGTGCGGAATGCCAACCTTGCTATGCTTGCCAAGAGTGGTTGGAGACTTCTTAAAGAGAAGGACACGCTTTGGACGTAGGTGGTCATGTATCTCTTTCGCTCTGTTCATAGAAGTTCCTTTACCTGGAAAAGCGTTACTAAAGCTTATTCTCTGTTAAAGGGAGGCTGTGCTTGGAATATTAAGAACTGAAATACCACTAAATTTGGCATGATTCATGGATTGTGCAGGAACCTCTCAAGAACCTGATGGTTAAGGAGATTCCTATCTCGCGAATCGAGGAGGTCGTGGCGGATATGGTGACTGATAGACCATTAATTACACATGTTTTTACCCCTATTCTTGAGCCGTTTGAGATGTTGATTCTCGTGTTTTAAGCTGATTTTACGCTAGGTTGTGCGTTTATGTCATATTTCAGGACTTAGCGTTGGCATCGAGGTGAAGAAACGAGTTTCGGGTCGAAAGGAGCGAAGTTGGGTCGAAGTGTGCTGCAGGAGGAAAATACCCGGTCATGGGCTCAAATACCCGACCGTGTATTATTTGGAGCAGACAGGGTATTTGTTGCTTTGGGCGTCGCTGAGAAGTAGAAGGGGCCCCGGCGTGAAGCAGAAATCCCCGATCGGGGATTCTTAGGCCAGACCGAGGATTTTCCCCTGTTCCTAATCGCGCGTTTTGAACATACCCGGTCGACACCCAAAATACCCGACCGGGTATTTCAACCGGGGATCTCGACAAGCAGCTTTTTAAGGGAAAAGAAGGCTAAAAATCAAGAGGTTCCGAGTTTTAGAGAGACAGAGCGATTCCTAGAGAGAGAAAGTGTTGAACCAGAGTTCCCAAGTGCCCTAGCTTGATCTTCATCACCATTGGAGCCCGACTTGAGCTTGGAGAAGTGCCGATTGACGACCAAGAGCAGAAACTCATTCTTCACAGTATGATTTCCGCGTCTGAATCTGCCTTTGCTTCTCTCTCCATGGAGTAGTTTTCCCATTCATCTGAGTATGGAGAACCCTAGATTTGTATGTTAGGTCTGATTGTATGAACCCAAGTACTGATTTTATGATTTGATTATGTTCAATTGAGGCTTGAATAATTGAATGACTTGAATCCTGATCAAATTCCTGTTATTTCTGCTTTAGCCTAGAAAGAGAATATCTGCCTAGGTTAATAGAGCACCCTTAATTGAAGGTAGTGAATTGGCGACTTTAGTCGAGGAGCCAATTCACTATTCTGTACCGAATTTACTTCGGTAGTGGAGGTTTGGTTCGTTAGGGCCTCAATCTGTTTACTCCGGTGGAAGTTAGTCGCCCGCTGGGGACTCAGATTGAGAGGGTCTGGAGACCTTTAGTCGAGACTTCAGGCTGTTTAAGAACCTTCCGCAGTATAACTATTATAGAAACTGAACTTGGTAAATTGCAATCCGGCTTAACTGCAGTCTAGGGGGAACCATATCCGGGTGACCTCTCTCGACTTGAAAACAACCGTTAAACTTGCTTTATTTGTTTGTTAATTTGGACCTGCACTAAAGTTTCACTGCTAGATAATAAGAATTCACTGAGTAGTCATCACATCTAGGACCCGGGTTTACATTAAAACCCAAACCCGCTATACTACGCTTTAGGAAGTGGTTACACTTGGCCATTTTCTAGAGTGACAGTAGGAGTGAGTCAAGTTTTTGGCTCCGTTGCCGGGGACGGCTAGGTTGTTGAAGAAAAGTGATTTATGTTACTTTAGCATTCTCATTTCCGCATTGACTATTTGTTCTTTCCCACTTGTGCCTTCACGGGTTTGCATTGCTTGACTGTGTGCAGATAGTGCATGACCCGTAGCAAGTCGGGAGGTTTACTGCCGTTGGATCCGGAGCTTGAACGCACCTGCTGCCAACTTAGGAGACAACAACGAGCTAAACTGGCTACGCAATAGCGCATAGACGACCACTTGAGCAGCGATTCTGAGGAAGAGTACGAGATGGAAGGCAAACACAACCCACCCCAGGGGAATCCACTCCAAGTCCCCCCGGTGAATCAGTTCTTGGGGAACAACCCCATACCCCGAGGCAGATGGGGTTCATCATCATCCACCGCCGCCGGGTCCCACCTTGGAGTACTACTACACTCCATGGGTTGCTGATATCCGCCCTGTCATCCTCGAGATCAAGCAATGCTGGATTTAACTCATTACATCCTCTGTCCAGTTTCATGGCTTGAAGGATGAGGAGGCAAGGGTGCACCTATCCCGTTTCCTGCAGCTGACGAACGGGTTCAAGCTGAACGGTGTCCCTGATGATGCAATCCGCCTTCACCTCTTTCCCCATTCTCTGGCGGGGCATGCTAAGAGGTGGTTGGAGACCCAGCCCCTATTGTCCATCACCTATTGGGATGATCTGGCTGATAAGTTCGTGCACAGGTACTATCCGGCATCGAATACCACAAAAATCCAGCGGGAGATCACTCACTTCCGCCAAGAGCCAGATCAGTCACTTCGTGATGCATGGGAGCGGTACATGAGATTTTTCTGGCAGTGTCACCATCATGGCTTCAGTGATGCATTCACCGTGGGGAACTTCTACAGTGCTCTCTCTCCGGAAAGCCAGAGGGTGATTGAGTCTCTATGCCCATGAGGGGATATCCTTACTAAGACTCCACCTGAACTGAACCAGATGATCAGTACATTGGTTGCCAGAGATCATTCCTGGGGGCAGAGCAGCAGAGGCAGGAATTCCCGGGATCGTGGTGTGCACGCCATGAGGCCAGATCCGGACTCGAGCACCAGGTGGCTGAGTTAGTGTAGACATTGAAGCATCCCAACAGTCTTATTCCGGGCCGAGGTTTGGCTACACCTCCAGTAGCTCAATGTCAGTGGTGTGAGAGCCCGAATCATATGGTGGAGGACTGCCAGGCTATGCGGGAGTCTACCACTCCCCAAGAACAGTTAGCCTTCATCGCCAACGCTCGGCGCCTCGATCCATACAGTAACACATAAAATGAGGGGTGGCGCCAGCATCCAAACTTCGCTTGGAGTAGCAACACCACTAAACCACCTGGTTTCCCGACACCAGCAGGTGGTTTTCAGCAGAGGCAGCCTTTCCAGGCCAGGCAGGGGCCACCACCTCAGCAGCAGCCCTACCAGCATAGGCAGGTGCAGCCATTCCAGCAGCCCCAACGTCAGTATGCCGAGCCAACATCAGCTCCAGCTCCCGATAATCAGATGACCGAGCTGAAGAACATTTTGGCGGCATTCATGAGGATGGACCAGAACATAGCCTCACTAGAGGCAGGCCAGAGGAACCAGGGTGCCATTTTGCAAGATTTAGAGAACCAGGTCGGTGACATAGCTCGCCAAATTAATACCCGGGCCCCGGGGACTCTACTTGCCACTACCATTCCTAATCCTCGCGAGCCTCACCAACAGCTAGATGCCATTTTTACCCGGAGTGGTAAGTCCATATCTGCTGCTCCTCCGCCGGCCAGGCAGGAGGAACCACTACCTGCTTCAGCACTTCCAGCCAACGATGCAGAAGTGAGGGTGGAGAAGGAAGCCCCTGCTCCCAAGCCACAACCAGTGGTTAAGGAGCATGTGCCCCAGTTTCCCTTCCCCACTTGCCTACACAAAGACAAGCTGGAGACTGAGTTTGCCAAGTTTATGGCAATGTTGAAGCAGCTCAACATTAGTATGCCGTTCGTGGAGGCACTGTCGAAGATGCCCAAGTACGCCAAGTTCATGAAAGACCTCCTCAAAAACAAGAAGAAACTTGGGGATCTTTCGATAGTGCTGCTGAGCGAGGAGTGTTCTGCTATCCTGCAGAACAAGCTGCCCGAAAAGCGCAAGGACCCAGGGAGTTTTACTATCCCTCTTACTATTGGCAGCATGCATGTAGGCAAGTCCTTGGTGGAACTAGGCGCTAGCATAAATGTCATGCCGTATAAGTTGTTTAAAAAGCTAGACCTATCTGAACTTAGCCCTACTAGGATCCGTTCCATTGTGCATCCTAGGGGTATCATAGAGGATATGCTTGTTAATGTAGGTGCATTCACATATCCTGTTGATTTTGTTATTCTGGATGTAAATGAGGATGTGGATGTGCCTTTGATTCTGGGTAGACCATTTCTTGCCACCGCCAAGGCACTTATTGATGTGCATGATGGTAAACTGATCTTGCATGCTGGGAATGAACAAGCTACTTTTTTTTGTGACTGAATTCGATCACAGTGCTATGATTGCTGTCACACATATGCATGCTATTTCTGACCAGGTACACGAGCCTGTCGTGTATCCTTCTGCATCTCCCATTTTGCATCTCTCACTCCTTCGCCGCCACTCCATCTAGCCTCGCCTCCGAACAAAAAGATCAAGGAGGAGTGGCGGTCGAAGCAGCAAGTGGCTAAGCCTATTCGGAAGAAAGGTGGAGACCACTATGAGCTAGTCCCACCTCATGCATCAAGACCACCCTGGCCATCTGAGTACTCACTCGCATGCATTTTGCCGGATGGCCAGGTCGAGCTGACCAATGCTGGTGGTTGCACCCGGCGGGTGCATGGCCACCACCTGAAGCTGTACTTCAAGAGCGATGTCGATCCGCTCTTGGAGGCACCTGTTCCTGCACCTGTTCCTGCACCCTTCCAGTCTCATGTAGTCCGTACACACCGGTAACATCGTTCCCCTTATCTTTCCCTCTTTTCATTGAGGGCAATGTCGAACTTAAGTGTGGGGGGTGTTCTCATTTGACAGCATTAGATCTGTTTGTGTGCTTGGAGCCTAGTCCGGTGTCCAAATTTTTAAATTTGAGGGCTCCAAGTACGTGTTTCCATGAAAATTGCCTGCTCAGTATGCTTTGAATTGACAGTCTCTATAGTAATGTGCAACCTAGGGAGGTAGTGTAGCACTATGGAGGATGTTGAAGTATAAGATTTTTCCTATCTAGCTTTCTGCTGTGCCAGTTGATTTTGTGAATTAGTGGAGCTAAGACCGTTAAATTCATGTGGTAATGTAGACTTTGTTTGAATTGTGTTATGGACTCGTGTATCGAACAGGGTGCTCATGTGGCAAATGAAAAGCAGTTGGTCCTCCATGTCAAAATCATCAAAAATCTTAAACATGGGGTAAGCCCAACGTGTGTGGCACCGTTCATTGCATAAAATCGGGTTTCGGAGGAGATTTTAGTGATCCTTAGTGGGGTACTCCTACAAGGTGAAGCTAAGCTGTCTCCAGTACAAGTAAAACTTCCACCCGTTGAACGGTTTGCCTACTCGAGGATGTGTTTTTAAGGGCACGGATAGAGCTTCCGACCCCCCTTAATTTCATTGACCCTCCACACGAGTTGAGGAAAATGAGTTAAAAGAAGTACCCTGGCGAGCGCCAGGTGTACAGAAATTGCTCTTGCTCGACTAATAAGGGTCGACCGTGCAAAAGACTGCAGTTGGAACCCTTGTTAAGTGAAAGAAGAAAACCCAAGAAAAATGTGAATGAAAGTGAAAAAAGGGGTTCCAACGGTGAAATGAAGTGAAAGAGCACCCCGATACAACGAGTCCTTGGTTGTGAATGTTGTGAGTCCCTTTATCCATGAACTGACTATCTTACTTCTACTTCTTTTCATGATCCTGGCGTTAGTCTAGAACTCGCATTGAGAGAGATAGGGAACGTCTTAGAAGACCAATTGACCTCGTAAGCTGCTATATGATCTAGGAAATCCTCTACCTACGATCGAGGTTGTTTGTTGCTATAGTGGTCTGGAGAGTTGCATTGGTTTGAGTTAGGTTTGCTTGGGGACAAGAAAACGGTTAGTGACGGACGAGGGAGAGTGGCGCACTGACCTGTTCAAGGACATCCTCCTCCAGGAGATTCAGCAGAAGATTAGTGGCGTGGCGGTGGATAAGCTCTCTAGCGAGGAGGACACTCTTTTCTGGTCGTTGTCTTCCACCGGAAGGTTCACCATGAAGACTGCCTACCAGTCTCTTCTGTTGCAGGAGCCTGATCCTGACGCCAAGTTTTGGAAGATTATATGGCGCCTTCCTGTCCCAGAGTGGATTCGGTGTTTCATGTGGATGGTTTGTCATAAAAGAATTGCGACTAACGCGCTTCATTTTTCCAGGAGGTTAGCTGCTTCACCTAACTGTTCACGGTGTAATGGGCAGGCGCAACTATTTTTCACATCCTCATGGATTGCCCTCCGGCGGCGTGCTTCTGGACGAGCCATGTCTTAGTGATAGACAACACATATTATTCTCGACGGACACTGCTGCTTGGCTCTGAATGAACCTGGCAGCGGGCGGAAATGAGCACCTTGGGATCTATTAGGCGACTTTTTTCAGCATCATCGTTTGGCTCCTGTGAAAAAATAGGAACGACATGTGTTTTAAGGGCATCTCATCCACTCTCACTCCCCCTTCCTTGGCCCACTCGATTCTTGCTAAGGTCAAGCTCTGGAGCGAAGCTTGTAGAGCTCGGTCTTTGCTGCCGAGCGGGAGGATGGCCCATGCTCCTCGGATTATGGAGGACATTGCTTGGAGCTCGCCTACGGACGGGTGGGTGAACTCAACATTGACGGGGCCTCTAATGGGAACCCGCGACTCGCTGGGGTTGGAGGCGTGTAAGAGATGGGGGGGGGGACAGTGGATTGTCGACTTTGTGGCGAAGATCGGAGAAGCTTCTGCAGCGCTGACAGAGCTATGGGCTTTCTATCACGGTTTGGATATCGCGTGGAAGTCCTGACACCGCCAGATTGTGATCGAGTCGGACTCTCAGCTTGCCATCCAGTTACTTGATGACAGATATGGTCATGTTCATCCTTACACCACTTTGTTAGCATCTATTCGCAGGAGAGTTAATCGTGACTAGCTGGTGCGCATTGTTCATGTTTATCGGGAAGGGAATAGAGTCACGGACTGACTCTTGAAGCACAGTCTCGTCTATCCCTACGGTTTACATGGGCTTGCACACCCGCCGTCGGGGATAGTGGCTATCCTTCAGGACGATATTCAAGGAGTCTCCTTTGGGCAAAAGATTATTTCCTGCCGTGAAAAGTCCTCTTCATCCCATCCCTGTGTAATCCTTATTTTTCTGGAAAAAATCCAAAAGTACCACTGTTTAAAAAACAATTTCCAAAAATACCACCCAACCCCAAAAAATTCCAAAAATACCACCCTTTTTCAAAAACCGCCACCCCACCCAGCGGTTTGGTCGAAAACCGCTTGTCGGGGGCGCGGTTTTGGACCAAACCGCAGGCCTAGAGGGCGGTTATAAAAAAAAAATTTTGGACCAAACCGCTGGGTGGGGTGGCGGTTTGGCCCAAAACCGCCACCCCAACCAGCGGTTTGGTCCAATTTTTTTTCTTCAACCAACTCCCAACTTCGGTCGAAACTTCAAACGAACGTAACTTTGCACTTGGGTATCCGATCGTAGCGATTTGTTTTTCATTTCGCATAACTTTTCAAGATCTACAACTTTTACTAGGATAAAATTTTCAAAACAGGAACTATTTGTGGATATACGGGACCTTGAGAATAACTTTACCTTTACTTTTCAGAAATCCATGTACATTTTGAAATTATGACTATATTAAAAGTTATAGATCTTGAAAAGTTATGCGGAATAAAAAAAATTCATGACATTCGGATTTTGGAGCACAAAGTTATGGCCGCCCAAAGTTTGACGAAATAAAAAAAAAGGTCGTTCGGGGTGGCAAATGACGTTTTTTCGATACGAAGACGAAACCCGAATGTTTGAGACTTGCAAGATCTCAAAAATTTATTCGGATTCAAAAAATGGAGGCTGCAAACTTTTTGAGATCTTGCAAGCCGCAAACCGCCGGGTCTCGCCTTTCGTCAAACTTTGGGCGGCCATAACTTTGTGCTCCAAACTCCGAATGTTATGAACTTTTTTTTTGATTCCGCATAACTTTTTAAGATCTACAACTTTTAATATAATCATAATTTCAAAATGTACATGGATTTCTGAAAAGTAAAGGTAAAGTCATTCTCAAGGTCCCGTATATCCACAAACAGTTCCTGTTTTAAAAATTTCATCCTAGTAAAAGTTGTAGATCTTGAAAAGTTATGCGAAATGAAAAACAAATCGCTACGATCGGATACCCAAGTGCAAAGTTACGTTCGTTTGAAGTTTCGACCGAAGTTGGGAGTTGGTTGAAGAAAAAAAATTGGACCAAACCGCTGGTTGGGGTGGCGGTTTTGGGCCAAACCGCCACCCCACCCAGCGGTTTGGTCCAAATTTTATTTTTTATAACCGCCCCCTAGGCCCGCGGTTTGGTCCAAAACCGCGCCCCGGACAAGCGGTTTTCGACCAAACCGCTGGGTGGGTAGCGGTTTTTGAAAAAGGGTGGTATTTTTGGAATTTTTTGGGATTGGGTGGTATTTTTGGAATTTTTTTTTTAAACAGTGGTACTTTTGGATTTTTTCCTATTTTTCTTCTGAATCGCTATTCGTCGCCCTAAAATTTAAATTTTTTCGCCCTAAACAATACCAAACTGACATTTTTAACCCGGATTTTAAGAGTAACAAAAATAGAATCCCCAATCCCCACCCCCACGGCCTCCGCTCCGCCGTCGGAGTCCAAAAGGCTACGTCCTGCTTCTCCTGTCACCACGGCGGGAGCTGCATTTTCCTTGAGGGGTAATAAAAGAGGACATCCCATATTAGAACATGCCTTCCATTTTCCTTACCTAGCTGTCTATCTCAGTGAATTGCTTTTATGGTGCCAATGTGAAACTGAAAGCTAAACATTAGTGCGAGAAACTAATTGACTGCTGCTGCGGCGCCGAACTGATGGAAATAGCGGATCTAGGGTGTATGAGATCGGGTGTGTGAGATAGGGTTATGGAATTTGACTGACGAATTGGACAACGACAGGGGAGATGGGCGAGGCAGAAGTGGCCGACGGAAGAGGATGTGGAGGTCGCCGGTTGCTTCTTCCTCCGCAGAGGTCGGCGATGTCGGATGTTGTCGGAGGATGGATTCAGAACGGAGGATGGTAATTGGTTGATTGGAAGTTAAGGATAAATGTGTAATTTCGTGTGTTTTAGGGCGATAAATTCAAATTTTTAGGGCGACGAATAGCAATGCCCTTTTTCTTTGCTTTCGCCTCCTGCTGTGCAAAAGAAAAGTATATGGGGTGTAAGAGTGACCCACGTATAATGCCAACCCAAATGTAAAATATTTTAATATATATATTGAGATGATCAACAAATGCCTACATTTATTTCTGATCATGCATCCGGGGATTTTGGGATCATGCATGTGCCAGGACCAAAACTCAATGGAATACAAATCTTGCATATTTATATATGGACAGTAAATTCATACATGTAATTCTATTGCCGGAATGGGTTAGGGTGATTACTTGTTTTTTAGTAATCACGGTGGCAACCTCTTTATATACCATTTGATTAATTGTTTTCTCTTCTTTTTTAATCTTACGGTCAAGATTCTTTTAGGGTAATTTTGAAAATTAAAAAGTGACCACACCTAATTATTCTATATAATCTACCTAAACCCTAGTTCTATCCTCCCTCCAGCCAAACCCGTCGCAGCCGCCTCCACGTACCACTCCCGTCGCACCGCCGGCAGCAGCCCCGACCACCGCCGGCAGCAGCCCCCCTCGGTACCCTCCCTCTCTCTCTCTACCCTTTCCCCTCATCTACTCAGAAATCATCGCCCCACAGCTATCCATGGCGATCCCGATGCCGAAGGCGCTGATCTCTGTGCTACTCGCCCTGCTCTTCTTCGTGTCGTCGGCACTGTCCGCCTCCGACGTCCCGGTCATCGTGTCCCACAAGAAGGTAACATCAGTGCCGGACTTCACCGGCTTTCCTGAGCTCGTGATGTTCACCACACATTACCCATCCCATGATGCTACCACAGGGAACTGCCAGACACCCTGCGGATGCTTATTTTGTTTTTGTTCTTGTACCATTTCATTTCCACGCACTGATGTTGCCTTCTATTGTTTTTGTTCTTGTACCATTTCATTTCCAGGCGCCGATCACGTCTCCGTCTCCATCGACATCTACAATCAAGGATCCTCGTGAGTTTTCACTTCCCTTTTATTGATTGGTAGTTTTCCATGTCGTAATTTCTACATTTGAGTGGTAGGTCGTCTTTGTATTGGTAGTTTTCGTAATTTCTACATTGGTAGGTCGTCCTTGTATTGGTAGTTTTCGTAAATTGAGTGGTATAGATTGTTATTATTGGTAGTTTTCGTGTAATGGTATAGATTTATTTCTGCAATGGTATTGATTGTTTATGGTATAGATTGTTTATATTGGTAGTTTTCGTGTAATGGTATAGATTTATTTCTACAATGGTATTGATTGTTTATGGTATAGATTGTTTATATGGGTAGTTTTCGTGTAATGGTATAGATTTATTTCTGCAATGGTATTGATGTTTTTCAAAGTGGTAGTGTTTGTCTAATGGATTGGTACTGATTTCAATTTTTTTTTTTTTGCAGAAAGATTGAGAAAAATATGGAAAGGAAATCTGGCTGGAGATCAGGGAAGTGAGAGAAAGAGAGAATTTTAATTAATAGATTTTTGTAACTACCTAAAATGTATTTAAAAATTAATTAATATAATTTATTTTTCCATACCCAATTTACCCTTCGTTAACCTGTCCCTTCTATTGCCATGAGAACAGTATTATGAATATGAGTAAGATGTTCCAAGAATAAACTGCTATGCGGAATATATATACCTGGAAGTTGAAGAACCGGAAGTTAAGATATTTTGGGTAGGTATAACCTTCATGCCAATGGTAAAGCTTCTCAGATCAGCAGGATCTTGGGCATGTATAACAATCGTGATAATGGTATTTCACTTATTGAATTGACTCACAGATGAACAGAATCTTGAGTACGTAAAACAATATTTGATAATGATTAACATTTTTTATTCCCGAAGTTACCTCAGATCTTCCGGACCTTGAGCACGTAGAACAGTCGTGCTGATAACGTGTTATGAATAATTATTCTGACGATGGGAATAAGCAATACCATTAACACGAAATAGAAGAGAAGGAGTAACATCAATTTTATTCCATACTCTCAATACACGGATTGCATTGGGAGAACATATATACAGAGAGTTGAGGAAAGGGGAGTTGTGTGTCGAGCCTTCTTCCATATAGCTTCCTTTTATAGCCAAGGATGTCTATGCACTATGCAGTCCAAACACCATCAATAGTGAGTTGGGAAGATGGTGGTTGGGAGATGAATATGGACATCCATAAATTGAATCTAATTTTAAGTTTGTGTCTTGCACATAATTTTTCTGTGTTATTATTTGTTAGCAATTAAACCCAGAATCGTGGGTACCTAACTGCCCTGACAGAGTCATCAAGAAGAATTTCCATATTGATTGGATATGATGCGGGTATGAGTTAAATCCGCAAAATAATTATGATGAATGGGGCGGGTATTGTTTTAGACTCCTCGCCCCATATTCGTACTCATATCAGCCCCAAAGATAATGTATCTATATATTAAAAAATATTAATGATTGGATATTAAAAATAGTAATTGCCGTATAAAGTTATAGATGTTATAGAATTAAATGCTTTGAATTTCCGCTAAAAAAATGCTTTGAATTTGAATTAATAATGGTTACATCTTTATGGACTTAATGGTTTGTTAGCTCTATTTGATGTTCTAACAAAACATACACTTGTTTCGTTTGACTTCTTGTATTAATTCTATAATATCAATGACTAAAAAATTGTATCATGATGGCGGTACAACCGCTAATTGAAGAACAATAATAACGAGGTTACCGAATCTGGAGCTGAGTCGCGGACTAGGTCGCTCTCTTCAAGACGTTCGCGGCACTGCCCTCGATGCGCACGGCAGACTATCAACCGGTCGTCTCCAGGATAAAACAGCTCCTCTAAATACTCGCGGTTTTGTGCGAAAACCCGAGTTCTCTGAACACTCTCTCTATTGTGTTTTATGCTCGTTGTTGTCCCTTTTAGGGTTAGGCAACTCATCTATTTATATTGGATGAGACCTTCAGCCTTCCCCTCTTGGTGGAGGATTTGAGAATCTTCTTAAGGAAGGAAATCAAGAGTAATAACTCCTGATTAGACCTTTCTTTAATGCAGACAATTAACCCAATTGATAAAGGTTTCCTTTAATACCAGAAATCAATCCAATTGATAGAAACTTTCCGTTAGTATGGGCAATTGATCTGATCATGAAAGATTCCTTCAATATGGAAAATCAATCCAATTGATTGAACTTTCCGTTAATTCGGTCAATTAATTCTGATTGAAGAAACGTTTCCTTCAATACAGAGAATTATTCCGAATTAACTTCACTTACCTTTTCCAAGGACTTTCCTTTAGTTTTTACAAACTATTCACATTTCTCAACAATCCCCTACTTGAATAGTTTTGAAACTATCTCTGAGCACTAACAGTTCCATAAGATCGGGCGTAAGCTAAGGTATCGCGAAGATTTGAACCTTAGCGTAGTGGTTACACTTCCGATTTCATAAGGGTGACTCGTAGTCTTGAACCCTATCTCAGACAGTGTAGCACACCGGATCTTTTCATTGAGTTGTGTTCTCTTCTTAGCCCGTGCGTTTATGGCCATGCACGTTATCCTGGTTTAGTGAACGCTCTAGCAACTTTGTGCCTCCAAAGTTCCATAGGGAGCGGCCCCACTCCCACATTCACACAGGTGAGTCTATCAGGAGTACCCCCAAAGTAAAGTACTCCACCCCACATAGGGTATAGATCTCATTAAGAGTTATTAACTCAACCTCCATTGCTTTGGGATTCATGCTTCACTATGCATGAACTTTTCGCATACTACTCATGACTTGTTATTACCCATTGAACCCATTTCTTGGGATCTCCAGTCTATTGGGTCGGGTTACCATCACTTGTAGTCCGTGGTTCGGTAGGCATAAGTCCCATACCCTTGGCGGTATTCTGGACTATCTCTCTAGGTAATCCTTTCGTCAAAGGATCAGCTACATTCTGTTCGGATCTTATATGATCCACCCTCACTGCTCCTATCGTTAGGAGTTCTTTTAAGAAATAGTGCTAGAACCTGATTAATTTTTGGTAGATCTGAACAAAAGTGCAATAAAAACACAGTTGTTACTTAAGAAATGAACTCATTTGGGAGGAAGGAACAAAAGCAAGAATTATAGAGAAAGGAACATATTCATTACTTGACATAGAGTTATTAGATAACTTGAAGGTATAGGCACATAAGCCATGCCCTCTTGTTTCTCATATATAACAATGAGCAACAACATTACGAAGTATACAATACTTACATAAGTACTTCACAAATGTATTTTACAAAAATAAACGTATTCATTGAGCAGTGATTAGATGGATATTTTAGAAGCTTTGATTCTATGCAGTGGGGTAAGAAGCTTGCATAGCAATACCGCAAATGCCTTCCTTGGCAGAGATATCTTATTGCATTCGGATGTATCCTTCCTATCCCCATTGAGCACCCCAAGAGTTCTTGATCAGCTAGTACTTCATCCCACCACTCTCACCATATCCAACAGCAGTCACTCCATGGTCCAGTTCAGTCCCACATTCTCCTGTAAATATCCCACTCTCGTAGAGCTGGAACGAGGAATCCCCTGCATCAATTGCCACAGAAATCGGTTGACTAGACACTGCCTTCATCAATGCGACTTCGTTGTTAGCAGGCACGTCTTCATATCCTTTGATCGTAGCAGCGGGATTTCCTTCTTTGCTAGCACTGCAGGATCCATCGGCAGTAGTGTAGGGATAATTGGTCTCGGTGGTCAAGCCCTTGTTCTGGATAATGAACTTGAAAGCGTCATCCATCAACCCACCACCACAACCTTGGTCCTCTCCTTTGGTATCGCAATCAACCAACTCTTGCTCCGAAAGAGATATCAATTTTCCGGTACTGAGCTGAGTGATTCCTTCCATTGCGCCCACAGCTGAAAACGCCCAGCAACTTCCGCACTGGCCTTGGTCTTTGATCGGAGTGACGGCTCCCTTCTTCCTCCAATCCATGGCGGTCGGCACTGCACTCACATTTTCATACCTGAATGATTCTTCTTGCAGGGAACACATGTGACCCTTGAACCTGCACCTGGTCGTTTTGAACTCCTCGTTCGTCAAATCCGCAAACTGGTTGGTACCTAGCTTGTAAGGCTTGTCTCCTGCGGCATTGAACGAATCGACGAGAGCTGCATTGTCTTTGAATATCTGGTATCGTACTTCCTTCTCGCGGGAACTCCCGTAAACTCGTCCATAACGAGTCATCCACTGCTCGTACCTGAGGCGCATGGAAGCCTCGTCGGGTGTCTATAGCGCACATTTTTTTTTAGTTTCCAAAAAGTTTAACGTAAAATTCAAATTGTGTTTGAGGTGGTTTGATACTTTATTGTGTTTTATAAATGCATTTTATGTTAGGATGAACAATGAGTGCTTTTATGCGGATTTGGATGGATTTAGAATCAATCACTACATGGTGGATGAAAGATAGAATGACTCATACCCATGATTGGGCTGGATGATTACGGATGATCCCATGATGGGGTTGCACACTTGCACGGATTCAATAGGTTTACAATATACTTTCCAAATTATCACATAATTCTAATTGTTTCAAATTTAATATCAATGCAATTTCCAAACTAAATAAATTGTAAGATATATCAGATTAATTATTCAATTTAGAATATTGATATTAGTAATTGTTCGCAAATCACAAAAATATACAACCAATAACTTATCACATATTCAGAATGTTGAGTTTATGAGAGAGAGAGAGGGAGAGGTGTCCTTTTAATAGGGTTACTTTTTGTTGTTTAGGTACTAATTGAAAAATTCGAGTTTAGGACTTCCAGATTCAAGGTTAGTGTTATTACCACTACACCAAGTCATTTTTCATATGAGATCAGCATTGGTGGTAAAAGGGCTGGGGCGACGGGTTTCATACATTCCCCTGGCTCGCCGTTTGCACTCTCTCTGGGCCAGGAATGGAGAACTACAAATCCCGGATATGAATAACGGATGTTTCTTGGTCCTGTTACTAAACCAGAAGGATTATGAATGGGCAACAATGGAAGGACCGTGGCTGCTAAGGGACACATATATGACGGTTCATCGATGATTCAAGGGATTTAATCAGTGGAAGACAGTGGTGAAATCGACGATGGCATGGGAACAAATCCCGGAGTTGCCGATCGAATTCATCAATAAAGAGGTTTTGATGAAGAATGGAGAATGGCTGAGAAAACCTGTACTGGTGGACCGGGCTACTGAACTGGGAGCTCGTGGGAAATATGCAAGAATTTGTGTGGAGGTGGATTTGACACAACCTTTAATATCCAAGTTTAAGATAAAAGGCATTACTTATTTAGTCCAATATGAAGGTTTGGATGATCTGTGTTCTAATTGTGGTAGTGGGAAAGGAGTGGAGTGATCCAGCGCTAGTAATATCAAACAGTGAAAAACTGATCATGGGAAAGGAGTGGAGTGATCCAGCGCTAGTAAAGGTGATGCTAGGAAAAGAAGGAACCGAAGAAAGGAGAGGGAAACCATTCAAAACATCGACATGAAGAAGGAGGGAACCAAACTAGAAAACAGGCTGATGGCGCGGGGAACCGATCCCCTTCCGGACATAAATGAGACTATTGAGCTATAACTGTCGTGGCTTGGAACCACACGAGCAGTTAGATCCCTGAAGTCGCTATAGTGACAAGTTTCCCCCCAAGTTGTTTTCCTGACAGAAACAAAACAACTTTGGGATGAAAATGAGTTACCACGTTTGGAGCTTGGATACAAATATGGTACGAATTGGCCCTGTGACACGTCGAGGGGTGGAAGAGTTGGGGGAATATGCATATGGTAGCTGGAAGACACTGCGGCTACAGTAATGTATGAGGACCCAAACTATATTGACCTAAAGATAGAAGAAAAGGAGGTTGAGTTGTGGCGCTTTACCGGTATTTACGGGTGGTCAGAGAGCAATAACAAATATCGTACGATGGAACTTATTCGCAATTTGGCGATGATGTGGGATGGACCTTTGATTTGTGGGGCGGGGGGAATCTAAACCTAATTTTGACGGATGAGGAGAAGAAGGGAGGTAACCCGGGTAGCGAGGTGGAGATGAGGGCATTTTCAGACTACCTAAATGACTTAGGACTACAGGACCTTCGTTATCGGGGTTACCCTTTTACGTGCGAAATAGAAGAAGGGTTGGAGGATATATAGAAGAAAGGATTGATCGATTTGTAGCGAATAAAGGATGTGGAACTATAAGGCTGCAAGTGAGGGTGTCCCATCTTGATTTACTGAGGTCTGACCATCGGCCAATTATATGTGACACTATGGGTAAGGAGGATGCGGAAATCAAATGGGGTGGTCGTTTTGCTTTGAGGCACTTTGGAGTAAACATGAAGACTGCGCGATGAAGGTGAAGGTGGCCTGGGAGCCAGCTCCTGGCAATGCAGTGATGAAGATGCGCCAGGTTCAATCCAAACTGGACCGGTGGAGTAGGGCAAACTTTCCTAATTTTCGTCGACATAAAGAGAAGATCAAGAGAGCTCTAAAAGCTATAGAGAAACGTGCGAAGACTGAGCAGGTTTTGGAACAGAGACGAACACTACATATGGAACTTGAGGAGATGGAATGTGAAGAAGAATTATTCTGGAAACAACGATCACGTGCGGATTGGCTCTGCAAGGCCTCATTTCGACGCCGTAGAAATACAATCCGTAAAATAAAAGATGAGACGGGTGCGTGGTGGCGAGGAACGGAGGAGGCGTTGCAGTGTTTCACTAACTATATTGCTACTTTGTTTACTGCAGGAGAACGGCCGGATTTTACGCCTGCCCTTGACTCTGTGCCTTTGAGGGTTACGGCGAAAATAGGAGTTCCGACCTATTAGCCTCTATAATGTGATGTAAAAAATACATTCAAAGGTCGTGGCAAACCGATTGAAAGTGATTTTGGACAAGATCATAGGGCATTTATACCGGGCCATTTTATTGCTGATAATGTGATGACAGCCTTTGAGTGTTTTGACACAATGAAGAAGAAGACAAAAAACAAGACGAGGTACTTGGCGGGAAAGACTGATATGGCCAAGGCGTACGACAGAGTAGAATGGTGGTTTCTGGAAGGTGTTATGGAACGACTTTGTTTTGCAGCAGGATGGATCAAGTTAATGATGTTTTGTGTTAAATCGGTGACATATGCAGTCCTGGTTAATGGCCACAGATCGTTGGTATTCTCCCCGAGCAGAGGACTTCGCCAAGGGGATACCCTATGATCGTACCTGTTTCAATTGGTGGCTTAGGGTTTGTCAAGTTACATGAGTGTCGATGTCCTGCAGAAAAAGATTCATGGCCACTCAGTTGCTAGGGGAGCTCCGATTATATCGGATCTCTTTTTTGATGATGACTATCTTTTTTGCTAGAGCAATGGAGAAGGAAAGTCGGGAGTTGAAAAGAGTGCTTGAAGATTACCAGAAGGAATCCGGTCAGCTAGTCAGCTTGGAGAAATCTGAGGTGACTTTTAGCGATAATGTGAAGCCGCATCAGCGCCTTATTGTTAGTGCCACGCTAGGGATGAAGGTGGCGAAAAAACATAACAAATACTTAGGTCTTGTAACGGAGGTTGGTCGGTCGAAGAAGGAGCTTTTTGTTTACTTGAAGGATCGGGTACAAAAGAAGCTAACATGATGGAAAGAGAGACTAATGTCGACTGATGCTAGGGAAGTTCTAATACAGTCGGTTGCACAAGCACAGTTGACCTACACCATGTGTGTTTTGAAAGGCCCAGATGGTATCCTGATAAGGAGGAAGGCCCGAAAACCTCCTCTTGGCAGGGATGGAAAGGTCAAATCTTCAGCGAGACTCGTGGTATGTGGGTGATTCGGATTCTGAGTATGTTGCCATGAAAGAAAAGGAGATAGATGAGGAGAAAGAAGATCCTAAGTGCCCAACGATACCGTTTACGGAAGCTGAGAAGATTCGCTGAAGATGGGAGTGGAGATCAGCATTGGTGGTGAAAGGGCTGGGGCGACGGGTTTCGTACAGTCCCCTGGCTCGTCGTTTGAACTCTCTCTAGGCCAGGAATGGAGAACTACAAATCTCGGATATGAATAATGGATGTTTCTTGGTCCGATTTCGTAACCAGAAGCATTATGAATGGGCAACAATGGGAGGACCATGGCTGCTAGAGGACACATATATGACGATTCATCGATGGTTCATGGGATTTAATCCGTGGAAGACAGTGGTGAAATCTACGATGGTGTGGGCACAAATCCCGGAGCTGTCGATCGAATTCATCAATAAAGAGGTTGTGATGAAGATTGGAGAATGGATGAGAAAACCTGTACGGGTGGACCGGGATCTGACACAACCTTTAATATCCAAGTTTAAGATAGAAGGCATTACTTATTTAGTCCAATATGAAGGTTTGGATTATCGTTGTACTGATTGTGGTACATATGGGACGTCAACTGGGAAATGCCATTGCATTCCAACGGGATTGGATAGGGAGACGGAGGAGGTTGAGGGAGAAAAGGAGGATAGTGTGGATCCCTTCCAAGGACGCACGTATGAGGAATGGATGAAGGTGAAAACGAGAAGCAGAGGGTCGGGCAGCATAACTAGGCGCATGCACGAGCTGCAGGTTATTTTACCAAGAATCGCTTTCAGGAGCTATCCCAAACTAAGAACAAAAGGAGCAGCCAGAGACAAGGCCGCTGGTACAGGAGAGGGTCGATGGACAGAAGGAGGGGAGTATACAACTGAGATAGACACAAATGAACAGTCCCATGCAGTAAAAGCACGTACTGAAACCATAGGTTGTGCACATGCAATGGCTTCGAAGCCCAAACAGACGCCTCACCCAAAGGAGCACGCACAACACCCACATCAAGAAAAGGATCCGAGCCAACAGGGAAAAACTGATCATGGGAAAGGAGTGGACTGATCCAAAGCTAGTAAAGGTGATGCTGGGAAAAAGAAGGAACCGAAGAAAGGAGAGGGAAACCATTCAAAACATCGACATGAAGAAGGAGGGAACCAAACTAAAAAACAGGCTGATGGTGCGGGAAACCGATCCCCTTCCGGACATAAATGAGACTATTGAGCTATAACTGTCCTGACCTGGAAAACACACGAGTAGTTAGGTCCCTGAAGTCGCTATTGCGACAAGTTTCGCCCCAAGTTGTTTTCCTGACAGAAACAAAACAACTTTGAGATGAAAATGAGTTAATACGTTTGGAGCTTGGATACAAATATGGTACGAGTTGGCCCTGTGACACGTCGAGGGGTGGAAGAGCTGGAGGGATATCCATGTAGTGGCTGGAGGACACTGTGGCTGTAGTGATGCATGAGGACCCAAACTATATTGACCTGAAGATAGAAGAAAGGGAAGCTGAGTTGTGGCGCTTTACCGGTATTTACGGGTGGTCCGGGAGCAATAACAAATATTGTACGATGGAACTTTTTCGCAATTTAGCGATGATGTGGGATGGACCTTGGATTTGTGGGATGGATCTAAACCTAATTCTGACGGATGAGGAGAAGATGGGAGGTAACCCGGGTAGCGAGGTGGAGATGAGGGCGTTTTCGGACTGCCTAAATGACTCAGGACTACAGGACCTTCGTTATCGGGGTTACCCTTTACGTGGGAAAACAGAAGAAGGGTTGGAGGATAATTAGAAGAAAGGATTGATCGATTTGTAGCGAATGAAGGATGGAGAACTATAAGGCCGCAAGTGAGGGGTGTCCCATATTGATTTACTGAGGTCTGACCATCGGCCAATTATATGTGAAACTATGGGTGAGGAGGATGCGGAAATCAAATGGGGCTGGTCGTTTCGCTTCGAGCCACTTTGGAGTAAACATGAAGATTGCGCGATGAAGGTGAAGGAGGCGTGGGAGTTGGCTCCGGGCAATGCAGTGATGAAGATGCGCCTGGTTTAATCCAAACTGGATGAGTGGAGTCAGGCTTCCTTTCCTAATTTTCATAGACATAAAGAGAAGATCAAGAGAGCTCTAAAAGCTGTAGAGAAACGTCGGACGGCTGAGCAGGTTTTGGAACAGAGACGAACACTACAGATGGAACTTGAGGAGCTAGAATGTGACGAAGAATTATTCTGGCAACAATGATCAGTGCGGATTGGCTCCGTGAGGGTGATAAGAATACAAAATTTTTCCACAGCAAGGCCTCCTCGCGACGCCTAGAAATACAATCCATAAAACAAAAGATGAGACGGGTGCATGGTGGCGAGGAACGGAGGAGGCGTTGTAGTGTTTCACTAACTATTTTGCTACTTTGTTAACTACAGGGGAATGGCCGGATTTTACGCTTGTCCTTCACTCTGTGCCTATGAGGGTTACGGCGGAAATGAATGATGGGCTGTTAAAGCTATTGACGAGGGAAGAACTATATGGGGCTCTCCGACATATGGGGAAGAGGAAGGCGCCAGGAGCTGATGGTATGTCAATACTTTTCTTTGTTAAGTATTGGCATATTATATGCGATGATGCAACGAAAATTCTACTGAGCGTGGCGGATACTGGAGTTATGCCGCAAGACTTGAACCTCACTTTACTGACATTGATACCGAAGGTGAAGGATCCAATTATGGCAAAGGAGGTCCGACCTATTAACCTCTGTAATGTGATGTACAAAATACTTTCAAAGGCCGTGGCAAACCGATTGAAATAGGTTTTGGACAAGTTCATATCTCCAGAACAGAGTGCATTTTTACAGGGTCATTTTATTGCTGATAATGTGATGACAGCCTTTGTGTGTTTTGATACAATGAAGAAGAAGACAAGAAACAAGATGGGGTACTTTGCGGGAAAGACTGATATGGCCAAGGCGTACAACAGAGTAGAATGGTGGTTTCTGGAAGGTGTTATGGAACGACTTGGTTTTGCAGCAGGATGGATCAAGTTAATCATGTTGTGTGTTAAATCGGTGACATATGCAGTCCTGTTTAATGGCCACAGATTGTTGGTATTCTCTCCGAGCAAAGGACTTCGGTCATATGCAGTCCTGAAGATTACCAGAAGATTACCAGAAGGAATCAGGTCAGCTAGTCAGTTTGGATAAATCTTAGGTGACTTTTGGCGATAATGTGAAGCCGCATCAGTGCCTTATTGTCAGTGCCATGCTGGGGATGAAGGCGGTGAAAGAACATAACAAATATTTGGGTCTTGTAACAGAGGTTGGCTGGTCGAAGAAGGAGCTTTTTTTTTTACTTGAAGGATCGGGTACGAAAGAAGCTAACAAGATGGAAAGAGAGACTAATAATGGCTGCAGCTAGGGAAGTTCTAATAAAGTCGGTTGCACAGGCACAGTTGACCTAGAGCATGTCTGTTTTCAAAGTCCTAGATGGTATCCTAGATGACAACCACGGCATTATTACCCGCTTTTGGTGGGGGCAGCGGGGCGAGGAAAGGAAAACCCCATGGGTGGCGCGGGAGGCTTAATTTGCACGAAAGAGCAGGGTGGCATGGGTTTTCTGGATTTATGTGGATTCAACCAAGCGTTGCTTGCAAGACAGCTGTGGCACTTGCATCAACGGCATGAGTCCTTGGTAGCTCATGTTATGAAAGCTAAGTACCACAAAAATGTATCGGTCCTGGAAGCTCGGGTGGGATACCGGCCAAGTTATGTATGGCGAAGCCTCATGAGTGCTCAAGAGTTCCTTGTATCGGGTCTAAGGTGGCGAATAGGGAATGGAGCATGAGTTCCTATTTGGGGTGAATGATGGCTGCCCTCGACACCAGATTACATAGTCCATTCAGCCCCAATGGGGCTCCCAGTAGATTCGATGGTGAGTGAGCTAATCAAAGAGGATGAAGAGGAGTGGGATGAGACACTCCTTGAGAGTTGCTTCCCAACGGATATGGTCGCGGCCATCCGACAAATCCCACTATGTCATGCAGAGGAAGTGGACTGCTTGATCTGGGTGGGTAGCAAGGATGGCAAGTACACTGCTTGGGAGGGGTATAAGGAGTGGCTGAAATCTTTCCAAGAAAAGCATGGGGAAGTTCACCAGAGAATATAGTCACTCAAAAATCCCACCGAAAACTAAAGTCTTTATGTGGAAGTTCACCAGAGAAGCCCTCGCTACGGGAGAGAGAGTACACCATCGAGACCCTAGAAAAAGTGGAGCTTGCCCATTCTGTGACCAACTTGAAACCCAGGTACATGCTTTCTGTGAATGCTCGTGGGCCAGTAGACTGTGGCGATAATCGACCATTGCGCATTGTTTCGAGTTACGAGTTAACCTTGATTGCATGGATTGGGTAAGGAAGTTAATTGCGTCGGTACCTAAAAATGAACTTGAAGACTGGATTGTACTGCTGTGGTTTTTATGGAAGGAAAGAAATGCCCACATGTTCAATGAACAGAGAATGGACGAGGCTGATATTGTCCCGAGGGCGATTACATACCCGGAGGAATACCGCTAGTAGCAGCAGCCTAGGGAAGCAACAGATATACAGCCGAGTCGACAGGTGTGGTGGAGACCGGAGCCAGGGCAAGTGAAGCTGAACACAGATTGGATGGATAAGGCTTGGGAATGGGAGTAGTGGCGCGTGATCATAATGGAAAATTTATCCTGGTTGGGGTGAAGAGAACGAGAGGTGTGCACGACCCGACCATGGGAGAGGCGGAAAGGGACATGGAGACCGAAGAGGTGGAGGCGGCGTCGCCGTCGGCCAGAGAGGGAACTGGGAAGTGGGAATCGCCATTCGAAAATGGCAGAAAGGGCTGGGAAGTGGGGATCCATCAACGATCGATTAGGTTTAAGGGGGGATTAGGGTTTCTCTCTCTCCTCCTCCTCAAAATGCTTCGTTCATTGCATGGTTTCTGGTATCGGTAATACCAGGAAAACATCGGTATATACCGGCAGGGAGGTCGGTATACCGAATTTCCTCAAATCCTTTCCGAATACCGCTACATCCCGGTAAACCGGTAACCGAGACAACCGATTGTCACCCCTACCTGTGATCCAATCCATACAGCTTTGATCTTCCCCTTGTTCCAAACAAACGACTTTCGATCGATACAGGATCTCCATATCCTCAAGACCAGGATTCCTTCGGTTATCAATCGGTAATTACGTGTCCAATTGCTCTTCGTGCAATGAGTCAGAAATAGTACTAAAAGATCGGAACATGATTAAATTTTTGTAGATCGTAATAAAAGTGCAATAAAAACTTACGTTAAAAGAAATATAGAGAAAGGAACATCTTAATTACTAGACATAGAGTTACATGATAACTTGAAGGTATAGGCACATAAGCCATTTCCTCTTGTTTTTAAGATTTAACAATGAGCAACAACATTATGAAGTAC
Organism: Linum tenue; assembly: GCA_946122785.1. Classification (NCBI taxonomy): domain Eukaryota; kingdom Viridiplantae; phylum Streptophyta; class Magnoliopsida; order Malpighiales; family Linaceae; genus Linum; species Linum tenue. The sequence goes on along the minus strand of CAMGYJ010000006.1, from coordinate 14,597,818 downwards.
GTAATACTTACATAAGTAGTTCGCAAATGTATCTTACAAACATGAATATATGTATTGAGTAGTGACTACATGCATATCGTAGAAGGTTTGATTTTAGGAAATGGGGTAAGAAGCTTGCATAGCAATACCGCAAATGCCTTCCTTGGCAGAGACATCTCTTTGCATTCGGATGTATCCTTCCTCTCCCCATTGAGCACCCCAAGAGTTCTTGATCAGCCAGTACTTCATCCCACCACTCTCACCATATCCAACAGCAGTCACCCCATGGTCCAATTTAGTTCCATATTCTCATGTAAATATCCCACTCCCGTAGAGCTGGAACGAGGAATCCCCTGCATCAATTGCCACAGAAATCGGTTGACTAGCTACTGCCTTCATCAATGCGACTTCGTTGTTGGCAGGCACGTCTTCATATCCTTTGATCGTAGCAGCGGGATTTTCTTCTTTGCTAGCACTGCATGATCGATCCTTCCGCGACGGCGACGCGCCCAACCGCCGGCATGGTGGCCACCCTGCCTCCGCGGTTGGCTTCAGCGTCCTCTCCTCTGGAGGCAACCCACCACCATCATTTTTCTCCGACTCGTCCTTCATCGTCAGTTCCTTCTTCAACGACGCCCGTTTTTCCTCGTTCGTCGGCGATGAGTCGACGCTCTCCTTCTTCTCCGGCGTCTCGCCCGTCATTGCCGTGGCTGGAGTGGGCAACGTCACCCGCATGATTTGCGCCGGCGGCGAAGGCTCACGGTGGACCTGCTTCTCGATCTCCCTCCTCTTCTCGAGCTTGACGGGGAACGCAGGTTGTTCCAACCATTCTTCGAAATTGATTTATGCTATCATCGGTTCGAGTGGGACTGGGCTCCTCTCCATCCTCGGTCGGCGAGTGTTTTCGGCAGATTCCAACTTCATCTTAAGAATCCTAGTGATTTCTTCGATCGAGAGATCAAAGTTGGTCGAAACCATGGTACAAGTGCCACAACCGGGCTCTGATACCACTGTAAGAAACCCGCTTCTTAAGGCTTCTAGAGATGATCTTCGGCACCCGCGATTACTCGTAATAAATTGGGATTTAGGGTTGAGATTAGGGATTTAGATGAGAAAGAACAAAATAGAATTGGGAATCGGCTGAAGCCTTGGATTAAGAGAGAGTAGAAATTAGGAGTTGAGATGATAAACAAGGGTTTAGGAGATTCTTCTTAATATTCTTCTTCACTGATTATGACGTAAACCCAAGGTACATATTTATAGGGATAATACGAGAAAACCCTAATAATAATCCAAATCAGACTAAATCTCTACTAACCATAATTATAATTATCCTACCTAATATAATAATCGAAACCCCAAATAAATGTGATTCTGACATCATCATCGGCTCCTCAACTAGATAATGAAGTGTCCTAGTTTCTTATAGTAATTATAGACACTGCTCTTCTTGAAATAGTGCTAGAACCTGATTAATTTTTGGTAGATCTGAACAAAAGTGCAATAAAAACACAGTTGTTACTTAAGAAATGAACTCATTTGGGAGGAAGGAACAAAAGCAAGAATTATAGAGAAAGGAACATATTCATTACTAGACATAGAGTTATTAGATAACTTGAAGGTATAGGCACATAAGCCATGCCCTCTTGTTTCTCATATATAACAATGAGCAACAACATTACGAAGTATACAATACTTACATAAGTACTTCACAAATGTATTTTACAAAAATAAACGTATTCATTGAGCAGTGACTAGATGGATATTTTAGAAGCTTTGATTCTATGCAGTGGGGTAAGAAGCTTGCATAGCAATACCGCAAATGCCTTCCTTGGCAGAGATATCTTTTTGCATTCGGATGTATCCTTCCTCTCCCCATTGAGCACCCCAAGAGTTCTTGATCAGCCAGTACTTCATCCCACCACTCTCACCATATCCAACAGCAGTCACTCCATGGTCCAGTTCAGTCCCACATTCTCCTGTAAATATCCCACTCTCGTAAAGCTGGAACGAGGAATCCCCTGCATCAATTGCCACAGAAATCGGTTGACTAGCCACTGCCTTCATCAATGCGACTTCGTTGTTGGCAGGCACGTCTTCATATCCTTTGATCGTAGCAGCGGGATTTCCTTCTTTGCTAGCACTGCAGGATCCATCGGCAGCAGTGTAGGGATAATTGGTCTCGGTGGTCAAGCCCTTGTTCTGGATAATGAACTTGAAAGCGTCATCCATCAACCCACCACCACAACCTTGGTCCTCTCCTTTGGTATCGCAATCAACCAACTCTTGCTCCGAAAGAGATATCAATTTGCCGGTACTGAGCTGAGTGATTCCTTCCATTGCGCCCACAGCTGAAAACGCCCAGCAACTTCCGCACTGGCCTTGGTCTTTGATCGGAGTGACGGCTCCCTTCTTCCTCCAGTCCATGGTGGTCGGCACTGCACTCACATTTTCATACCTGAATGATCCTTCCTGCGGGGAACACATGTGACCCTTGAACCTGCACCTGGTTGTTTTGAACTCCTCGTTCGTCAAATCCGCAAACTGGTTGGTACCTAGCTTGTAAGGCTTGTCTCCTGCGGCATTGAACGAATCGACGAGAGCTGCATTGTCTTTGAATATCTGGTATCGTACTTCCTTCTCGCGGGAACTCCCGTAAACTCGTCCATAACGAGTCATCCACTGCTCGTGCCTGAGGCGCATGGAAGCCTCGTCGGGTGTGTAGCGTGCCATGGCCTGAGAAGCCAAAGCGCCGAGAATGAAGATGGAAGCCACTAAGAACAACTTGCTATTCGGGACTGCCATTTGGGAATGCTTTTGTGGGATTTTCGATTGAGATATATGATCAAATAGAAGAGAAGATTGGTGACTTCTTCTGGTTAACATACTCTGCCCTTTTATACAGCAGCCGATCCAGACAAGGGCATCAATCAAACATAGTGAGCTGATTGCATTCAGATTGGAGAAGTTGAAGGGCGATCGATAATTCTGAATTAGCAACGTAACTTACAAAACCTTTTGATTTGGACCCATTTCCCTACTAATCACCATTAGTTTAGCGTTCAACTCGTCTTCTACGGCCCACCATTGTCCCGTCCGTTGGGGAATGAACGAACTACCTTTCGTGCCCAGTCCAGTATTAAAATCAAAGACAAAAGAAATTAACAACCTATTGAAAGTTGAAAGCAAGCATGTCTATAGCGCACATTTTTTTTTAGTTTCCAAAAAGTTTAACGTAAAATTCAAATTGTGTTTGAGGTGGTTTGATACTTTATTGTGTTTTATAAATGCATTTTATGTTAGGATGAACAATGAGTGCTTTTATGCAGATTTGGATGGATTTAGAATCAATCACTACATGGTGGATGAAAGATAGAATGACTCATACCCATGATTGGGCTAGATGATTACGGATGAATGGATGATCCCATGATGCGGTTGCACACTTGCACGGATTCAATAGGTTTACAATATACTTTCCAAATTATCACATAATTCTAATTGTTTCAAATTTAATATCAATGCAATTTCCAAACTAAATAACTTGTAAGATATATCAGATTAATTATTCAATTTACAATATTGATATTAGTAATTGTTCGCAAATCACAAAAATATACAACCAATAACTTATCACATATTCAGAATGTTGAGTTTATGAGAGAGAGAGAGGGAGAGGTGTCCTTTTAATACGGTTACTTTTTGTTGTTTAGGTACTAATTGAAAAATTCGAGTTTAGGACTTCCAGATTCAAGGTTAGTGTTATTACCACTACACCAAGTCATTTTTCATATGAGATCAGCATTGGTGGTAAAAGGGCTGGGGCGACGGGTTTCATACTTTCCCCTGGCTCGCCGTTTGCACTCTCTCTGGGCCAGGAATGGAGAACTACAAATCCCGGATATGAATAACAGATGTTTCTTGGTCCTGTTACTAAACCATAAGGATTATGAATGGGCAACAATGGGAGGACTGTGGCTGCTAGGGGACACATATATGACGGTTCATCGATGATTCAAGGGATTTAATCAGTGAAAGACAGTGGTGAAATCGATGATGGCGTGGGCACAACTCCCGGAGTTGTCGATCGAATTCATCAATGAAGAGGTTTTGATCAAGATTGGAGAATGGCTGAGAAAACCTGTACGGGTGGACCGGGCTACTGAACTAGGAGCTCGTGGGAAATATGCGAGAATTTGTGTGGAGGTGGATCTGACACACCCTTTAATATCCAAGTTTAAGATATAAGGCATTACTTATTTAGTCCAATATGAAGGTATGGATGATCTGTGTTCTAATTGTGGTAGTGGGAAAGGAGTGGAGTGATCCAGCGCTAGTAATATCCAACAGTGAAAAACTGATCATGGGAAAGGAGTGGAGTGATCCAGCGCTAGTAAAGGTGATGCTAGGAAAAGAAGGAACCGAAGAAAGGAGAGGGAAACCATTCAAAACATCGACATGAAGAAGGAGGGAACCAAACTAGAAAACAGGCTGATGGCGCGGGGAACCGATCCCCTTCCGGACATAAATGAGACTATTGAGCTATAACTGTCGTGGCCTGGAAACACACGAGCAGCTAGATCCCTGAAGTCGCTATAGTGACAAGTTTCCCCCCAAGTTGTTTTCCTGACAAAAGAGTAGCTAGTTACCACGTTTGGAGCTTGGATACAAAGAGACTGACTTCTATAATAACCCGAACACTAATACAACTATGATAAAGAATATAACTCTGCCCAATTACATAACAGTACTCGTAGTATAACATAATACGGCTCGTACTACATATGGAACTTATTCGCAATTTGGCGATGATGTGGGATGGACCTTTGATTTGTGGGGCGGGGGGAATCTAAACCTAATTTTGACGGATGAGGAGAAGAAGGGAGGTAACCCGGGTAGCGAGGTGCAGATGAGGGCATTTTCGGACTACCTAAATGACTTAGGACTACAGGACCTTCGTTATCGGGGTTACCCTTTTATGTGCGAAATAGAAGAAGGGTTGGAGGATATATAGAAGAAAGGATTGATCGATTTGTAGCGAATGAAGGATGTGGAACTATAAGGCTGCAAGTGAGGGTGTCCCATCTTGATTTAATGAGGTCTGACCATCGGCCAATTATATGTGACACTATGGGTAAGGAGGATGCAGAAATCAAATGGGGTGGTCGTTTTGCTTTGAGGCACTTTGGAGTAAACATGAAGACTGCGCGATGAAGGTGAAGGAGGCGTGGGAGCCAGCTCCTGGCAATGCAGTGATGAAGATGCGCCAGGTTCAATCCAAACTGGACCAGGGGAGTAGGGCAAACTTTCCTAATTTTCGTCGACATAAAGAGAAGATCAAGAGAGCTCTAAAAGCTATAGAGAAACGTGCGAAGACTGAGCAGGTTTTGGAACAGAGACGAACACTACAGATGGAACTTGAGGAGATGGAATGTGAAGAATAATTATTCTAGCAACAACGATCACGTGCGGATTGGCTCTGCAAGGCCTCATTGCGACGCCTTAGAAATACAATCCGTAAAATAAAAGATGAGACGGGTGCGTGGTGGCGAGGAACGGAGGAGGCGTTGTAGTGTTTCACTAACTATATTGCTACTTTGTTTACTGCAGGAGAATGGCCGGATTTTACGCCTGCCCTTGACTCTGTGCCTTTGAGGGTTACGGCGAAAATAGGAGTTCCGACCTATTAGCCTCTATAATGTGATGTAAAAAATACATTCAAAGGTCGTGGCAAACCGATTGAAAGTCATTTTGGACAAGATCATAGGGCATTTATACCGGGCCGTTTTATTGCTGATAATGTGATGACAGCCTTTGAGTGTTTTGACACAATGAAGAAGAAGACAAAAAACAAGACGAGGTACTTGGCGGGAAAGACTGATATGGCCAAGGCGTACGACAGAGTAGAATGGTGGTTTCTGGAAGGTGTTATGGAACGACTTTGTTTTGCAGCAGGATGGATCAAGTTAATGATGTTTTGTGTTAAATCGATGACATATGCAGTCCTGGTTAATGGCCACAGATCGTTGGTATTCTCCCCGAGCAGAGGACTTCGCCAAGGGGATCCCCTATGATCGTACCTGTTTCAATTGGTGGCTTAGGGTTTGTCAAGTTACATGAGTGTCGATGTCCTGCAGAAAAAGATTCATGTCCACTCAGTTGCTAGGGGAGCTCCGATTATATCAGATCTCTTTTTTGCTGATGACTATCTTTTTTGCTAGAGCAATGGAGAAGGAAAGTCGGGAGTTGAAAAGAGTGCTTGAAGATTACCAGAAGGAATCCGGTCAGCTAGTCAGCTTGGAGAAATCTGAGGTGACTTTTAGCGATAATGTGAAGCCGCATCAGCGCCTTATTGTTAGTGCCACGCTAGGGATGAAGGTGGCGAAAAAACATAACAAATACTTAGGTCTTGTAACGGAGGTTGGTCGGTCGAAGAAGGAGCTTTTTGTTTACTTGAAGGATCGGGTACAAAAGAAGCTAACAGGATGGAAAGAGAGACTAATGTCGACTGATGCTAGGGAAGTTCTAATACAGTCGGTTGCACAAGCACAGTTGACCTACACCATGTCTGTTTTGAAAGGCCCAGATGGTATCCTGATAAGGAGGAAGGCCCGAAAACCTCCTCTTGGCAGGGATGGAAAGGTCAAATCTTCAGCGAGACTCGTGGTATGTGGGTGATTCGGATTCTGATGTATGTTGCCATGAAAGAGAAGGAGATAGATGAGGAGAAAGAAGATCCTAAGTGCCCAACTATACCGTTTACGGCAGCTGAGAAGATTCGCTGAAGATGGGAGTGGAGATCAGCATTGGTGGTGAAAGGGCTGGGGAGACGGGTTTCGTACAGTCCCCTGGCTCGCCGTTTGAACTCTCTCTAGGCCAGGAATGGAGAACTACAAATCTCGGATATGAATAATGGATGTTTCTTGGTCCGATTTCGTAACCAGAAGCATTATGAATGGGCAACAATGGGAGGACCATGGCTGCTAGAGGACACATATATGACGATTCATCGATGGTTCAAGGGATTTAATCCGTGGAAGACAGTGGTGAAATCTACGATGGTGTGGGCACAAATCCCGGAGATGTCGATCGAATTCATCAATAAAGAGGTTGTGATGAAGATTGGAGAATGGATGAGAAAACCTGTACGGGTGGACCGGGATCTGACACAACCTTTAATATCCAAGTTTAAGATAGAAGGCATCCCAACATAACTATAAAGAGTTTCTGGGGCAGAACCCCCTTAGATTGGTTTTTCCTGCGCTGTGCGCAATCCACGGAGGGAGCACATAGTCAATTCCCGCCACCGCCAATTAATTAGACTGACTGGGCCGCCAGTTCCCTCCTAGAAGCCCATTGATTCCCTCCATCGAAGCCCATTACAGCTCGCGTCCCTAGCCTCTGTACCACCCGGAAATCGAGCCTCACCGCTTCACCGCCCAGCTCACCGCTCCTGTCTCCAGCCTCTCTAGCTACCGGAAATCTAACCTCACCGCGCCCATCGCATCCCCCAACTCTCTCGCTGCCGACCCAACTCACCGCGCCCATCACATCGCCCAACCTTTGTCGCTGCCGGCCGGAAGTCTAACCTCACCGCCCAACTCACTGCTCGCGTCTCCAGCCTCTGTAGCTACCGGAAATCGAGCATCAACTCGGAGCCCGTGTTGTGGATCTTCAGCTAAAACGGCTTCCGACTCCGCAGCAGCAGTGTGTTCTCGCGGATCAGCTTCCCGGAGGGAGAAGCGGCGAGCAAGAAGCGGAAGGGGTCTTCCTCCGCCGCTGCTGCCGAAGCAGATTCTTTAGCTGCTGGTGGAAAGTCCTCTGCATCGGGCATTCAGTGTATAAGTCATCTACGTCCGCTTCGCATTCACGGAATTGAACCACAGTGCTGGTCCTAGAGTTTACTGGCGAGGTATCTCTCTCTCTTCCCACTTCCATACCTTTTACCAGAAATTAGAAGAAGTGGCATCATGCATTACTTTGAAGTCCGAACTATAGGTGCTAGATAGCCATATTCGTCAGATTAGAGTTCATGAATCAGTATGTATACATTAGAGTTCATAGTGTGCTCAGAACAAAGATTCTTCTGCTTGCAACCCTTATTAGTCAGATTGTTTGAGTGTTATTTGGCTAGACTTTAGAATGAATGAGTAGTGAAATAACCTGCAATATGTACACATCCCCTGCTAGAGCCATCTCCTAAATGCATGCTAAATATGGGACAGTAAGAACCAAACAGAGGCTAAATTGTATAACCTAAGAACAACAAGCATTGATGGATGTGCAAAGTAGGTAAACTGTTATGCATAAGTTGCAGAGGGTTAATCCCAAGCCAATTCACTAGCTCCCATCACAAACTCCTTCAACTCTTGAATCAAACTGAACCAAACATTGATTATATACTCGGATCCATAGAATCAGGACTACAAACAGATCAAAACCTCAAATTTGATGAACCCATGTACCCAAGTCTACTCTAACAAATATCCAAATACTTATAAACTGTTATGCATCATAGTAGCTTCAGCTAAAAATTGAAAGCAAAAAGGTGAACGGAGCACAAGTACACATAACTTATAAGTTGCAGAGGGTTAATCCCAAGCCAATTCACTAGCTCCCATCACAAACTCCTTCAACTCTTGAATCAAACTGAACCAAACATTGACTATATACTCGGATCCATAGAATCAGGACTACAAACAGATCAAAACCTCAAACTGTTCACAACCCAACTCAAACTCACAAAACCACTCCAACAAATAAACACCTGTGAAAGCAATTGCAATAAGTACACAATTGCAAGAGAATGTGGCTTGAGTCCGCCGGCAAGAGTGTAGACAATGACACCAAGTGGGACGAGGAAGCTGGCCGCGTAGATGTTGACCCTGGTGAGTGCATTGACGACTGCAGAGCCACCAAGGAGCAGCATAGCCGTGACTATGATGTTTGTGAGAAAGCAGAAGAATAAGAACACAATGTGTGCAGGGGTTCCCCATCTGTTTAGATGATTTGATTTTAGCTCTCTATGGTTATGGCATAAGAGATGAATGATCCATGTTCGAAATACATACCGAGCTTTGACGATCTCACACACAGTATGTGCATGTGGAGCCTTTCTCTTGATCTCTATGGCCATCACCCCAAATAACAGAACCTGCATCATTAATCAATTTCAATGCAGCCAACCTAACTTTGAAACATTTAACTGGGTGGAAGAAGGTAAGAGATATATAAATAGAGTGGAAAAAAAAGAGAGGAGACCTGAATGGTAGCCCCACTGGCGTACCAGAATGGTCCACTCACTCCATATTCCCATGCTACATTTGAGCTTTGCAAGATCGTGGCTGCCCATGTCCACTGTCACCAACCATATCAATTAGTTAGTGAAAAACAAAGCAAGAAACAGCACCTGCTGGATATCTCTTCAAGAAACTCTTGCTGGATTCGCTCCTGGGAGATCAAAAGCACCGGAATAAGCCACTAAACACCAAGAAATAAGCAGTAAAGTTTATCAATGTCCATTTTAGTTAATCCATCAAATTTCTTCTCTAGAAACAAGGAAAATCCAGCAAAAGAGACCAATGACCAATGATTGTTCGTCTATATCCTTAAAAGCCAATGCAGAGTTTGTAACTCCATCTCAATGAAGTTCATAGCACACTAACCACTTGCCACGTAGGGTACTTTCTTAAGCAACGTAGATTAATAAGGAAGGAACCCAGTCAGCTTCAGATCAGGCAGTTTTCAAACTCAGATTTCAAGGCCGTAAAGCGACTACAACTAACACTAACAAAGAGGAAACGAATTTGCCATGAGATTTCCAGGAGCCATTGAGATAGTAGAAGCATAAAAAGGATTGTCTAGGAAGGAAGCACACATTGTACTCAACTAACATCATCTTAGAAATTATACCAGTCACAGAAACTCTGTTAACAACTCTCTCATATAATCACGACAGTAGCAAAAGTTATGGTACCAAATACAACTACCACCTAAAACAAAAGAGTATATTAAGGCATGCCTAGAAACCACGGATATGGCCATGTTTAGACAAAGAGGCAGACATAGATAGATAGCCTAAGCAATCGCTACCACGGCAAGTTGGGGCATATTAGAAAAAGTGCTAGAGAAAAGTTTGGTGGAAGCAAGAATGTTCTCGACAGTACTCATACAACTTAGCACTTTTCAAGCACCTGAACGTATGGTACACGGAATAACAATGCCTAAACTACATGAATGCACCCACAAAACATTTTATAGCTTAAAAAAGTGCAACATTCCTTTATTTCCTATTCACTTGCATGTTGCTACATACTTCAATATATAAGCATCCTATATACGTCTTCACTTACCAAATATTATGATTTTATGATTCAATAAAACAACAAATATGTTTTGTTTTTTAATGGCAAAAAACTAATATCATTATCCTAATTATGCAGGAGATCGAAAATGGCATTGGCAATGATGCGGTGGCTAGAATCGGTGTAACAAATGATGATGCTCTTGAGAAGAATGTGGAGTCTCCTGATATTGAACCAAAACAGAGGACTAATGGAGAAGAAGACTTCAATACCGGTGGAGATGATGATGTTGCTAATGACAAAGGAAATACAAACAAGCTAAAAAGAAAACATGGAGTGATAGTCTCTGACAATGAGGAACAAATAGAATGATTAGCGAAAGCAAATTAGGAGTCGGTCCCCTGGCATAGGGTTTCTATATTCTTTTTTCGGAAAACAATTTTACTCAATGAGTCGGTTAGTATATTCGGAAAATACTATGATTGTGTGGTTAAAGTATTTTACTGTTGCACTTTGTTTACATTTGGAAGTGATAAATTTTCATTACAATTAAAAAACAAATTTTTAAACACATACATTACAACACGTTAATCACATTATTATACACTGATGAACAGTATAATCATTTTTAAACTTACAAGTAAATGATATGTTATTAAATTATCCATTGAATTCATTTGGAAGGGGTATAATCATTTTACGGGATTTAATTAATACAAAATAAAATTATTATTTATGCTATGATTTTAAAAGTTAATGTTCATGCTAATTGGTGGAATCAAGGAAATTTTTTTATATTTGACGGTAAATGTGCTATTTAAATATTTTTAATTATTATTTTATTCAAAATGTCATATATAATTTAAATATTAATATGAGTTGTAAGAAAATAATTTGAATTATTTAACGCTGCTAAGAAATTAAAATATTAAATATTTTCATATACCTTTATTTCTAAATATACTACCTAATAAACACAAAGCTCCAATCAAAATTGCTATTTCTATTTAAGCGATTGCCAAATGAATCCGGCCAACCGGCCGGGCCTGTGACTAGTTACTTATTTAGTCCAATATGAAGGTTTGGATTATCGTTGTACTGATTGTGGTACATATGGGAAGTCAACTGGGAAATGCCATTGCATTCCAATGGGATTGGATAGGGAGACGGAGGAGGTTGAGGGAGAAACGCACGTATGAGGAATGGATGAAGGTGAAAACGAGAAGCAGAGGGTCGGGCAGCATAACTAGGCGCATGCACGAGCTGCAGGTTGTTTTACCAAGAATCGCTTTCAGGAGCTATCCCAAACTAAGAACAAAAGCAGCAGCCAGAGACAAGGCCGCTGGTACAGGAGAGGGTCGATGGACAGAAGGAGGGGTTTATACAACTGAGATAGACACAAATGAACAGTCCCATGCAGTAAAAGCACGTACTGAAACCATAGGTTGTGCACATGCAATGGCTTCGAAGCCCAAACAGACGCCTCACCCAAAGGAGCACGCACAACACCCACATCAAGAAAAGGATCCAAGCCAACAGGGAAAAACTGATCATGGGAAAGGAGTGGACTGATCCAGAGCTAGTAAAGGTGATGCTGGGAAAAAGAAGGAACCGAAGAAAGGAGAGGGAAACCATTCAAAACATCGACATGAAGAAGGAGGGAACCAAACTAAAAAACAGGCTGATGGTGCGGGAAACCGATCCCCTTCCGGACATAAATGAGACTATTGAGCTATAACTGTCCTGACCTGGAAAACACACGAGTAGTTAGGTCCCTGAAGTCGCTATTGCGACAAGTTTCGCCCCAAGTTGTTTTCCTGACAGAAACAAAACAACTTTGAGATGAAAATGAGTTAATACGTTTGGAGCTTGGATACAAATATGGTACGAGTTGGCCCTGTGACACGTCGAGGGGTGGAAGAGCTGGAAGGATATCCATGTAGTGGCTGGAGGACACTGTGGCAGGTTTTGGAACAAAGACGAACACTATAGATGGAACTTGAGGAGCTAGAATGTGACGAAGAATTATTCTGGCAACAATGATCACGTGCGGATTGGCTCCGTGAGGGTTATAAGAATACAAACTTTTTCCACAGCAAGGCCTCATCGCGATGCCTAGAAATACAATCCATAAAACAAAAGATGAGACGGGTGCATGGTGGCGAGGAACGGAGGAGGCGTTGTAGTGTTTCACTAACTATTTTGCTACTTTGTTTACTGCAGGGGAATGGCCGGATTTTACGCTTGTCCTTCACTCTGTGCCTTTGAGGGTTATGGCGGAAATGAATGATGGGTTGTTAAAGCTATTGACGAGGGAAGAACTATATGGGGCTCTCCGACATATGGGGAAGAGGAAGGCGCCGGGAGCCGATGGTATGTCAATACTTTTCTTTGTTAAGTACTGGCATATTATATGCGATGATGCAACGAAAATTCTACTGAGCGTGGCGGATACTGGAGTTATGCCGCAAGACTTGAACCTCACTTTACTGACATTGATACCGAAGGTGAAGGATCCAATTATGGCAAAGGAGGTCCGACCTATTAACCTCTGTAATGTGATGTACAAAATACTTTCAAAGGCCGTGGCAAACCGATTGAAAGTGATTTTGGACAAGTTCATATCTCCAGAACATAGTGCATTTTTACTGGGTCATTTTATTGCTGATAATGTGATGACAGCCTTTGTGTGTTTTGATACAATGAAGAAGAAGACAAGAAACAAGATGGGGTACTTTGCGGGAAAGACTGATATGGCCAAGGCGTACAACAGAGTAGAATGGTGGTTTCTGGAAGGTGTTATGGAACGACTTGGTTTTGCAGCAGGATGGATCAAGTTAATCATGTTGTGTGTTAAATCGGTGACATATGCAGTCCTGTTTAATGGCCACAGATTGTTGGTATTCTCTCCGAGCAAAGGACTTCGGCAAGGGGATCCCCTATCACCGTACCTGTTTCTGTTGGTGGCGGAGGGGTTTTCAAGTTACATAAGTCTCGCTGTCCGCCAGAAAAAGATTCATGGCCTCTCAGTTGCTAGGGGAGCTCCGATTATATCACATCTCTTTTTCGTTGATGACTCTATCTTTTTTGCTAGAGCAATGGAGAAGGAAAGTCAGGAGTTGAAAAGAGTGCCTGAAGATTACCAGAAGGAATCAGGTCAGCTAGTCAGCTTGGATAAATCTTAGGTGACTTTTGGCGATAATGTGAAGCCGCATCAGTGCCTTATTGTCAGTGCCATGCTGGGGATGAAGGCGGTGAAAGAACATAACAAATATTTGGGTCTTGTAACAGAGGTTGGCTGGTCGAAGAAGGAGCTTTTTTTTTTACTTGAAGGATCGGGTACGAAAGAAGCTAACACGATGGAAAGAGAGACTAATATTGGCTGCAGCTAGGGAAGTTCTAATAAAGTCGGTTGCACAAGCACAGTTGACCTACAGCATGTCTGTTTTCAAAGTCCTAGATGGTATCCTAGATGACAACCACGGCATTATTACCCGCTTTTGGTGGTGGCAGCGGGGCGAGGAAAGGAAAACCTCATGGGTGGCGCGGGAGGCTTAATTTGCACGAAAGGGCAGGGTGGCATGGGTTTTCTGGATTTATGTGGATTCAACCAAGCGTTGCTTGCAAGAAAGCTGTGGCACTTGCATCAACGGCATGAGTCCTTGGTAGCTCATGTTATGAAAGCTAAGTACCACAAAAATGTATCGGTCCTGGAAGCTCGGGTGGGATACCGGCCAAGTTATGTATGGCGCAGCCTCATGAGTGCTCAAGAGTTCCTTGTATCGGGTCTAAGGTGGCGAATAGGGAATGGAGCATGAGTTCCTATTTGGGGTGATCAATGGCTGCCCTCGACACCAGATTACATAGTCCATTCAGCCCCAATGGGACTCCCAGTAGATTCGATGGTGAGTGAGCTAATCAAAGAGGATGAAGAGGAGTGGGATGAGACACTCCTTGAGAGTTGCTTCCCAACGGATATGGTCGCGGCCATCCGGCAAATCCCACTATGTCATGCAGAGGAAGTGGACTGCTTGATCTGGGTGGGTAGCAAGTACACTGCTTGGGAGGGGTATAAGGAGTGGCTGAAATCTTTCCAAGAAAAGCATGGGGACTGTAGCGTTGGAGACCCAGCTTTATGGAAGCAAATATAGTCACTCAAAATCCCACCGAAAACTAAAGTCTTTATGTGGAAGTTCACCAGAGAAGCCCTCGCTACGGGAGAGAGAGAGTACACCATCAAGACACTAGAAAAAGTGGAGCTTGCCCATTCTGTGACCAACTTGAAACCCAGGTAAATGCTTTCTGTGAATGCTCGTGGGCCAGTAGACTGTGGCGATAATCGACCATTGCGTATTGTTTCGAGTTACGAGCTAAGCTTGATTGCATGGATTGGGTAAGGAAGTTAATTGCGTCGGTACCTAAAAATGATCTTGAAGACTGGATTGTACTGCTGTGGTTTTTATGGAAGGAAAGAAATGCCCACATGTTCAATGAACAGAGAATGGACGAGGCTGATATTGTCCCGAGGGCGATTACATACCCGGAGGAATACCGCTAGTAGCAGCAGCCTAGGGAAGCAACAGATATACAGCCGAGTCGACAGGTGTGGTGGAGACCGGAGCCAGGGCAAGTGAAGCTGAACACAGATTGGATGGATAAGTCTTGGGAATGGGAGTAGTGGCGCGTGATCATAATGGCAAATTTATCATGGTTGGGGTGAAGAGAACGAGAGGTGTGCACGACCCGACCATGGGAGAGGCGAAAAAGGGAAGGCGATGACATGGAGACCGAAGAGGTGGAGGCGGCGTCGCCGTCGGCCAGAGAGGGAACTGGGAAGTGGGAATCGCCATTCGGCAATGGCAGAAAGGGCTGGGAAGTGGGGATCCATCGACGATCGATTAGGTTTAAGGGGGGATTAGGGTTTCTCTCTCTCCTCCTCCTCAAAATGCTTATTTCATTGCATGGTTTCTGGTATCGGTAATACCAGGAAACCATCAGTATATACCGGCAGGGAGGTCGGTATAACGAATTTCCTCAAATCCCTTCCGAATACCGGTAACTGAGACAACCGATTGTCACCCCTACCTGTGATCCAATCCATACAGCTTTGATCTTCCCCTTGTTCCAAACAAACGACTTCCGATCGATACAGGATCTCCATATCCTCAAGACCAGGATTCCTTCGTTGATCAATCGGTAATTACGTGTCCAAGTTTCTTATAGACATTGCTCTTCGTGCAATGAGTCAGAAATAGTACTAAAAGATCGGAACATGATTAAATTTTTGTAGATCGTAATAAAAGTGCAATAAAAACTTACGTTAAAAGAAATATAGAGAAAGGAACATCTTAATTACTAGACATAGAGTTACATGATAACTTGAAGGTATAGGCACATAAGCCATACCCTCTTGTTTTTAAGATATAACAATGAGCAACAACATTATGAAGTACGTAATACTTACATAAGTAGTTCGCAAATGTATCTTACAAACATGAACATATGTATTGAGTAGTGACTACATGCATATTGTAGAAGGTTTGATTTTAGGCAGTGGGGTAAGAAGCTTGCATAGCAATACCGCAAATGCCTTCCTTGGCAGAGACATCTCTTTGCATTCGGATGTATCCTTCCTCTCCCCATTGAGCTCCCCAAGAGTTCTTGATCAGCCAGTACTTCATCCCACCACTCTCACCATATCCAACAGCAGTCACCCCATGGTCCAATTCAGTTCCATATTCTCATGTAAATATCCCACTCCCGTAGAGCTGGAACGAGGAATCCCCTGCATCAATTGCCACAGAAATCGGTTGACTAGCCACTGCCTTCATCAATGCGACTTCGTTGTTGGCAGGCACGTCTTCATATCCTTTGATCGTAGCAGCGAGATTTTCTTCTTTGCTAGCACTGCAGGATCGATCCTTCCACGACGGCGACGCTCTCAACTGCCGGCATGGTGGCCACCCTGCCTCCGTGGTTGGCTTCAGCGTCCTCTCCTCTGGAGGCAACCCACCACCATCATTTTTCTCCGACTCATCCTTCATCGTCATTTCCTTCTTCAACGACGCCCGTTTTTCCTCGTTCGCCGGCGACGAGTCGACCCTCTCCTTCTTCTCCGGCGTCTCGCTCGTCATTGCCGTGGCTGGAGTGGGCAACGTCACCCGCATGATTTGCGCCGGCGGCGAAGGCACACGGTTGGCCTGCTCCTCGATCTCCCTCCTCTTCTCGAGCTCGACGGGGAACGCAGGTTGTTCCAACCATTCTTCGAAATTGATTTCTGCTATCATCGGTTCGAGTGGGACTGGGCTCCTCTCCATCCTCGGTCGGCGAGTGTTTTTGGCAGATTCTAACTTCATCTTAAGAATCCTAGTGATTTCTTCGATCGAGAGAACAAAGTTGGTCGAAACCATGGTACGAGTGCCACAACCGGGCTCTGATACCACTGTAAGAAACCCGCTTCTTAGGGCTTCTAGAGATGATCTTCGGCACCCGCGATTACTCGTAACAAATTGGGATTTAGGGTTGAGATTAGGGATTTAGATGAGAGAGAACAAAATAGAATTGGGAATCGGCTGAAGCCTTGGATTAAGAGAGAGTAGAAATTAGGAGTTGAGATGATAAACAAGGGTTTAAGAGATTCTTCTTAATATTCTTCTTGACTGATTATGACGTAAACCCAAGGTACATATTTACAGGGATAATACGAGAAACCCCTAATAATAATCCAAATCAGACTAAATCTCTACTTACCATAATTATAATTATCCTACCTAATATAATAATAGAAACCCCAAATAAATGTGATTCTGACATCATCATCGGCTCCTCAACTAGATAATGAAGTGTCCAAGTTTCTTATAGTAATTATAGACACTGCTCTTCTTGAAATAGTGCTAGAACCTGATTAATTTTTGGTAGATCTGAACAAAAGTGCAATAAAAACACAGTTGTTACTTAAGAAATGAACTCATTTGGGAGGAAGGAACAAAAGCAAGAATTATAGAGAAAGGAACATATTCATTACTAGACATAGAGTTATTAGATAACTTGAAGGTATAGGCACATAAGCCATGCCCTCTTGTTTCTCATATATAACAATGAGCAACAACATTACGAAGTATACAATACTTACATAAGTACTTCACAAATGTATTTTACAAAAATAAACGTATTCATTGAGCAGTGACTAGATGGATATTTTAGAAGCTTTGATTCTATGCAGTGGGGTAAGAAGCTTGCATAGCGATACCGCAAATGCCTTCCTTGGCAGAGATATCTTTTTGCATTCGGATGTATCCTTCCTCTCCCCATTGAGCACCCCAAGAGTTCTTGATCAGCCAGTACTTCATCCCACCACTCTCACCATATCCAACAACAGTCACTCCATGGTCCAGTTCAGTCCCACATTCTCCTGTAAATATCCCACTCTCGTAGAGCTGGAACGAGGAATCCCCTGCATCAATTGCCACAGAAATCGGTTGACTAGCCACTGCCTTCATCAATGCGACTTCGTTGTTGGCAGGCACGTCTTCATATCCTTTGATCGTAGCAGCGGGATTTCCTTCTTTGCTAGCACTGCAGGATCCATCGGCAGCAGTGTAGGGATAATTGGTCTCGGTGGTCAAGCCCTTGTTCTGGATAATGAACTTGAAAGCGTCATCCATCAACCCACCACCACAACCTTGGTCCTCTCCTTTGGTATCGCAATCAACCAACTCTTGCTCCGAAAGAGATATCAAATTGCCGGTACTGAGCTGAGTGATTCCTTCCATTGCGCCCACAGCTGAAAACGCCCAGCAACTTCCGCACTGGCCTTGGTCTTTGATCGGAGTGACAGCTCCCTTCTTCCTCCAGTCCATGGTGGTCGGCACTGCACTCACATTTTCATACCTGAATGATCCTTCCTGCGGGGAACACATGTGACCCTTGAACCTGCACCTGGTCGTTTTGAACTCCTCGTTCGTCAAATCCGCAAACTGGTTGGTACCTAGCTTGTAAGGCTTGTCTCCTGCGGCATTGAACGAATCGACGAGAG
Organism: Linum tenue; assembly: GCA_946122785.1. Classification (NCBI taxonomy): domain Eukaryota; kingdom Viridiplantae; phylum Streptophyta; class Magnoliopsida; order Malpighiales; family Linaceae; genus Linum; species Linum tenue. The sequence goes on along the minus strand of CAMGYJ010000006.1, from coordinate 14,579,500 downwards.
CTGCATTGTCTTTGAATATCTGGTATCGTACTTCCTTCTCGCGGGAACTCCCGTAAACTCGTCCATAACGAGTCATCCACTGCTCGTGCCTGAGGCGCATGGAAGCCTCGTCGGGTGTGTAGCGTGCCATGGCCTGAGAAGCCAAAGCGCCGAGAATGAAGATGGAAGCCACTAAGAACAACTTGCTATTCGGGACTGCCATTTGGGAATGCTTTTGTGGGATTTTCGATTGAGATATATGATGAAATAGAAGAGAAGATTGGTGACTTCTTCTGGTTAACATACTCTGCCCTTTTATACAGCAGCCGATCCAGACAAGGGCATCAATCAAACATAGTGAGCTGATTGCATTCAGATTGGAGAAGTTGAAGGGCGATCGATAATTCTGAATTAGCAACGTAACTTACAAAACCTTTTGATTTGGACCCATTTCCCTACTAATCACCATTGGTTTAGCGTTCAACTCGTCTTCTACGGCCCACCATTGTCCCGTCCGTTGGGGAATGAACGAACTACCTTTCGTGCCCAGTCCAGTATTAAAATCAAAGACAAAAGAAATTAACAACCTATTGAAAGTTGAAAGCAAGCATGTCTATAGCGCACATTTTTTTTTAGTTTCCAAAAAGTTTAACGTAAAATTCAAATTGTGTTTGAGGTGGTTTGATACTTTATTGTGTTTTATAAATGCATTTTATGTTAGGATGAACAATGAGTGCTTTTATGCGGATTTGGATGGATTTAGAATAAATCACTACATGGTGGATGAAAGATAGAATGACTCATACCCATGATTGGGCTGGATGATTACGGATGATCCCATGATGGGGTTGCACACTTGCACGGATTCAATAGGTTTACAATATACTTTCCAAATTATCACATAATTCTAATTGTTTCAAATTTAATATCAATGCAATTTCCAAACTAAATAAATTGTAAGATATATCAGATTAATTATTCAATTTACAATATTGATATTAGTAATTGTTCGCAAATCACAAAAATATACAACCAATAACTTATCACATATTCAGAATGTTGAGTTTATGAGAGAGAGAGAGAGAGAGAGAGAGGGAGAGGTGTCCTTTTAATAGGGTTACTTTTTGTTGTTTAGGTACTAATTGAAAAATTCGAGTTTAGGACTTCCAGATTCAAGGTTAGTGGTATTACCACTAGACCAAGTCATTTTTCATATGAGATCAGCATTGGTGGTGAAAGGGCTGGGGCGACGGGTTTCGTACAGTCCCCTGGCTCGCCGTTTGAACTCTATCTAGGCCAGGAATGGAGAACTACAAATCTCGGATATGAATAATGGATGTTTCTTGGTCCGATTTCGTTACCAGAAGCATTATGAATGGGCAACAATGGGAGGACCATGGCTGCTAGAGGACACATATATGACGATTCATCGATGGTTCAAGGGATTTAATCCGTGGAAGACAGTGGTGAAATCTACTATGGTGTGGGCACAAATCCCGGAGCTGTCGATCGAATTCATCAATAAAGAGGTTGTGATGAAGATTGGAGAATGGCTGAGAAAACCTGTACGGGTGGACCGGGATCTGACACAACCTTTAATATCCAAGTTTAAGATAGAAGGCATTACTTATTTAGTCCAATATGAAGGTTTGGATTATCGTTGTACTGATTTTGGTACATATGGGAAGTCAACTGGGAAATGCCATTGCATTCCAACGGGATTGGATAGGGAGACGGAGGAGGTTGAGGGAGAAAAGGAGGATAGTGTGGATCCCTTCCAAGGACGGACGTATGAGGAATGGATGAAGGTGAAAACGAGAAGCAGAGGGTCGGGCAGCATAACTAGGCGCATGCACGAGCTGCAGGTTGTTTTACCACGAATCGCTTTCAGGAGCTATCCCAAACTAAGAACAAAAGGAGCAGCCAGAGACAAGGCCGCTGGTAAAGGAGAGGGTCGATGGACAGAAGGTGGGGAGTATACACCTGAGATAGACACAAATGAACAGTCCCATGCAGTAAAAGCACGTACTGAAACCATAGGTTGTGCACATGCAATGGCTTCGAAGCCCAAACAGACGCCTCACCCAAAAGAGCACGCACAACACCCACATCAAGAAAAGGATCAGAGCCAACAGGGAAAAACTGATCATGGGAAAGGAGTTGACTGATCCAGAGCTAGTAAAGGTGATGCTGGGAAAAAGAAGGAACCGAAGAAAGGAGAGGGAAACCATTCAAAACATCGACATGAAGAAGGAGGGAACCAAACTAAAAAACAGGCTGATGGTGCGGGAAACCGATCCCTTCCGGACATAAATTAGACTATTGAGCTATAACTGTCCTGACCTGGAAAACAGACGAGTAGTTAGGTCCCTGAAGTCACTATTGCGACAAGTTTCGCCCCAAGTTGTTTTCCTGACAGAAACAAAACAACTTTGAGATGAAAATGAGTTAACACGTTTGGAGCTTGGATACAAATATTGTACGGGTTGGCCCTGTGACACGTCGAGGGGTGGAAGAGCTGGAGGGATATCCATTAGGTGGATGGAGGGATATCCATTAGGTGGCTGGAGGACACTGTGGCTATAGTAATGGATGAGGACCCAATGCAGTGATGAAGATGAAGATTGCGAGATGAAGGTGAAGGAGGCGTGGGAGTCGGCTCCGGGCAATGCAGTGATGAAGATGCGCCAGGTTTAATCCAAACTGGATGAGTGGAGTCAGGCTTCCTTTCCTAATTTTCATCGACATAAAGAGAAGATCAAGGGAGCTCTAAAAGTTGTAGAGAAACGTCGGACGACTGAGCAGGTTTTGGAACAGAGACGAACACTACAGATGGAACTTGAGGAGCTAGAATGTGACGAAGAATTATTCTGGCAACAATGATCACGTGCGGATTGGCTCCGTGAGGGTGATAAGAATACAAACTTTTTCCACAACAAGGCCTCATCGCGACGCCTAGAAATACAATCCATAAAACAAAAGATGAGACGGGTGCATGGTGGCGAGGAACGGAGGAGGCGTTGTAGTGTTTCACTAACTATTTTGCTACTTTGTTTACTGCAGGGGAATGGCCGTATTTTATGCTTGTCCTTCACTCTGTGCCTTTGAGGGTTACGGCGGAAATGAATGATGGGCTGTTAAAGCTATTGACGAGGGAAGAACTATATGGGGCTCTCCGACATATGGGGAAGAGGAAGGCGCCGGGAGCTGATGGTATGTCAATACTTTTCTTTGTTAAGTATTGGCATATTATATGCGATGATGCAACGAAAATTCTACTGAGCGTGGCGGATACTGGAGTTATGCCGCAAGACTTGAACCTCACTTTACTGACATTGATACCGAAGGTGAAGGATCCAATTATGGCAAAGGATGTCCGACCTATTAACCTCTGTAATGTGATGTACAAAATACTTTCAAAGGCCGTGGCAAACCGATTGAAAGTGATTTTGGACAAGTTCATATCTCTAGAACAGAGTGCATTTTTACTGGGTCATTTTATTGCTGATAATGTGATGACAGCCTTTGTGTGTTTTGGTACAATGGAGAAGAAGACAAGAAACAAGATGGGGTACTTTGCGGGAAAGACTGATATGGCCAAGGCGTACAACAGAGTAGAATGGTGGTTTCTGGAAGGTGTTATGGAACGACTTGGTTTTGCAGCAGGATGGATCAAGTTAATCATGTTGTGTTTTAAATCGGTGACATATGCAGTCCTGTTTAATGGCCACAGATTGTTGGTATTCTCTCCGAGCAAAGGACTTCGGCAAGGGGATCCCCTATCACCGTACCTGTTTCTGTTGGTGGCGGAGGGGTTTTCAAGTTACATAAGTCTCGCTGTCCGCCAGAAAAAGATTCATGGCCTCTCAGTTGCTAGGGGAGCTCCGATTATATCACATCTCTTTTTCGTTGATGACTCTATCTTTTTTGCTAGAGCAACGGAGAAGGAAAGTCAGGAGTTGAAATGAGTGCCTGAAGATTACCAGAAGGAATCAGGTCAGCTAGTCAGCTTGGATAAATCTTAGGTGACTTTTGCCGATAATGTGAAGCCGCATCAGTGCCTTATTGTCAGTGCCATGCTGGGGATGAAGGCGGTGAAAGAAAATAACAAATATTTGGGTCTTGTAACAGAGGTTGGCTGGTCGAAGAATGAGCTTTTTTTTTTTACTTGAAGGATCGGGTACGAAAGAAGCTAACAAGATGGAAAGAGAGACTAATATTGGCTGCAGCTAGGGAAGTTCTAATAAAGTGGGTTGCACAGGCACATTTGACCTAGAGCATGTCTGTTTTCAAAGTCCTGGATGGTATCCTAGATGACAACCACGGCATTATTACCCGCTTTTGGTGGGGGCAGCGGGGCGAGGAAAGGAAAACCCCATGGGTGGCGCGGGAGGCTTAATTTGCACGAAAGAGCAGGGTGGCATGGGTTTTCTGGATTTATGTGGATTCAACCAAGCGTTGCTTGCAAGACAGCTGTGACACTTGCATCAACGACATGAGTCCTTGGTAGCTCATGTTATGAAAGCTAAGTACCACAAAAATGTATCGGTCCTGGAAGCTCGGGTGGGATACCGGCCAAGTTATGTATGGCGAAGCCTCATGAGTGCTCAAGAGTTCCTTGTATCGGGTCTAAGGTGGCGAATAGGGAATGGAGCTTGAGTTCCTATTTGGGGTGATCGATGGCTGCCCTCGACACCAGATTACATAGTCCATTCAGCCCCAATGGTGCTCCCAGTAGATTCGATGGTGAGTGAGCTAATCAAAGAGGATGAAGAGGAGTGGGATGAGACACTCCTTGAGAGTTGCTTCCCAACGGATATGGTCGCGGCCATCCGGCAAATCCCACTATGTCATGCAGAGAAAGTGGACTGCTTGATCTGGGTGGGTAGCAAGTACACTGCTTGGGAGGGGTATAAGGAGTGGCTGAAATCTTTCCAAGAAAAGCATGGGGACCGTAGCGTTGGAGACCCAGCTTTATGGAATCAAATATAGTCACTCAAAATCCCACAGAAAACTAAAGTCTTTATGTGGAAGTTCACCAGAGAAGCCCTCGCTACGGAGAGAGAGAGTACACCATCGAGACCCTAGAAAAAGTGGAGCTTGCCCATTCTGTGACCAACTTGAAACCCAGGTACATGCTTTCTGTGAATGCTCGTGGGCCAGTAGACTGTGGCGATAATCGACCATTGCGCATTGTTTCGAGTTACGAGCTAACCTTGATTGCATGGATTGGGTAAGGAAGTTAATTGCGTCGGTACCTAAAAATGAACTTGAAGACTGGATTGTACTGCTGTGGTTTTTATGGAAGGAAAGAAATGCCCACATGTTCAATGAACAGAGAATGGACGAGGCTGATATTGTCCCGAGGGCGATTACATACCTGGAGGAATACCGCTAGTAGCAGCAGCCTAGGGAAGCAACAGATATACAGCCGAGTCGACAGGTGTGGTGGAGACCGGAGCCAGGGCAAGTGAAGCTGAACACAGATGCGAGATTGGATGGATAAGGCTTGGGAATGGGAGTAGTGGCGCGTGATCATAATGGCAAATTTATCATGGTTGGGGTGAAGAGAACGAGAGGTGTGCACGACCCGACCATGGGAGAGGCGGAAAGGGAAGACGATGACATGGAGACCGAAGAGGTGGAGGCGGCGTCGCCGTCGGCCAGAGAGGGAACTGGGAAGTGGGAATCGCCATTCGGCAATGGCAGAAAGGGCTGGGAAGTGGGGATCCATCGACGATCGATTAGGTTTAAGGGAGGATTAGGGTTTCTCTCTCTCTCCTCCTCCTCAAAATGCTTCGTTCATTGCATGGTTTCTGGTATCGGTAATACCAGGAAACCATCGGTATATACCGGCAGGGAGGTCGGTATACCGAATTTCCTCAAATCCCTGCCGAATACCGGTACATCCCGGTAAACCGGTAACCAAGACAACCGATTGTCACCCCTACCTGTGATCCAATCCATACAGCTTTGATCTACCCCTTGTTCCAAACAAACGACTTTCGATCGATACAGGATCTCCATATCCTCAAGACCATGATTCCTTCGTTGATCAATCGGTAATTACGTGTTCAAGTTTCTTATAGACATTGCTCTTCATGCAATGAGTCAGAAATAGTACTAAAAGATAGGAACATGATTAAATTTTTGTAGATCGGAATAAAAGTGCAATAAAAACTTACGTTAAAAGAAATATAGAGAAAGGAACATCTTAATTACTAGACATAGAGTTACATGATAACTTGAAGGTATAGGCACATAAGCCATACCCTGTTGTTTTTAAGATATAACAATGAGCAACAACATTATGAAGTACATAATACTTACATAAGTAGTTCGCAAATGTATCTTACAAACATGAACATATGTATTGAGTAGTGACTACATGCATATTGTAGAAGGTTTGATTTTAGGCAGTGGGGTAAGAAGCTTGCATAGCAATACCGCAAATGCCTTCCTTGGCAGAGACATCTCTTTGCATTCGGATGTATCCTTCCTCTCCCCATTGAGCTCCCCAAGAGTTCTTGATCAGCCAGTACTTCATCCCACCACTCTCACCATATCCAACAGCAGTCACCCCATGGTCCAATTCAGTTCCATATTCTCATGTAAATATCCCACTCCCGTAGAGCTGGAACGAGGAATCCCCTGCATCAATTGCCACAGAAATCGGTTGACTAGCCACTGCCTTCATCAATGCGACTTCGTTGTTGGCAGGCACGTCTTCATATCCTTTGATCGTAGCAGCGAGATTTTCTTCTTTGCTAGCACTGCAGGATCGATCCTTCCACGACGGCGACGCTCTCAACTGCCGGCATGGTGGCCACCCTGCCTCCGTGGTTGGCTTCAGCGTCCTCTTCTCTGGAGGCAACCCACCACCATCATTTTTCTCCGACTCGTCCTTCATCGTCAGTTCCTTCTTCAACGACGCCTGTTTTTCCTCGTTCGCCGGCGACGAGTCAACCCTCTCCTTCTTCTCCGGCGTCTCGCCCGTCATTGTCGTGGCTGGAGTGGGCAACGTCACCCGCATGATTTGCGCCGGCGGCGAAGGCTCACGGTGGACCTGCTCCTCGATCTCCCTCCTCTTCTCGAGCTCGACGGGGAACGCAGGTTGTTCCAACCATTCTTCGAAATTGATTTCTGCTATCATCGGTTCGAGTGGGACTGGGCTCCTCTCCATCCTCGGTCGGCGACTGTTTTCGGCATATTCCAACTTCATCTTAAGAATCCTAGTGATTTCTTCGATCGAGAGATCAAAGTTGGTCGAAACCATGGTACGAGTGCCACAACCGGGCTCTGATACCACTGTAAGAAACCCACTTCTTAGGGCTTCTAGAGATGATCTTCGGCACCCGCGATTACTCGTAACAAATTGGGATTTAGGGTTGAGATTAGGGATTTAGATGAGAAAGAACAAAATAGAATTGGGAATCGGCTGAAGCCTTGGATTAAGAGAGAGTAGAAATTAGGAGTTGAGATGATAAACAAGGGTTTAGGAGATTCTTCTTAATATTCTTCGTGACTGATTATGACGTAAACCCAAGGTACATATTTATAGGGATAATACGAGAAAACCCTAATAATAATCCAAATTCGACTAAATCTCTACTAACCATAATTATAATTATCCTACCTAATATAATAATAGAAACACCAAATAAATGTGATTCTGACATCATCATCGGCTCCTCGACTAGATAATGAAGTGTCCAAGTTTCTTATAGTAATTATAGACACTGCTCTTCTTGAAATAGTGCTAGAACCTGATTAATTTTTGGTAGATCGGAACAAAAGTGCAATAAAAACACAGTTGTTACTTAAGAAATGAACTCATTTGGGAGGAAGGAACAAAAGCAAGAATTATAGAGAAAGGAACATATTCATTACTAGACATAGAGTTATTAGATAACTTGAAGGTATAGGCACATAAGCCATGCCCTCTTGTTTCTCATATATAACAATGAGCAACAACATTACGAAGTATACAATACTTACATAAGTACTTCACAAATGTATTTTACAAAAATAAACGTATTCATTGAGCAGTGACTAGATGGATATTTTAGAAGCTTTGATTCTATGCAGTGGGGTAAGAAGCTTGCATAGCAATACCGCAAATGCCTTCCTTGGCAGAGATATCTTTTTGCATTCGGATGTATCCTTCCTCTCCCCATTGAGCACCCCAAGAGTTCTTGATCAGCCAGTACTTCATTCCACCACTCTCACCATATCCAACAGCAGTCACTCCATGGTCCAGTTCAGTCCCACATTCTCCTGTAAATATCCCACTCTCGTAGAGCTGGAACGAGGAATCCCCTGCATCAATTGCCACAGAAATCGGTTGACTAGCCACTGCCTTCATCAATGCGACTTCGTTGTTGGCAGGCACGTCTTCATATCCTTTGATCGTAGCAGCGGGATTTCCTTCTTTGCTAGCACTGCAGGATCCATCGGCAGCAGTGTAGGGATAATTGGTCTCGGTGGTCAAGCCCTTGTTCTGGATAATGAACTTGAAAGCGTCATCCATCAACCCACCACCACAACCTTGGTCCTCTCCTTTGGTATCGCAATCAACCAACTCTTGCTCCGAAAGAGATATCAATTTGCCGGTACTGAGCTGAGTGATTCCTTCCATTGCGCCCACAGCTGAAAACGCCCAGCAACTTCCGCACTGGCCTTGGTCTTTGATCGGAGTGACGGCTCCCTTCTTCCTCCAGTCCATGGTGGTCGGCACTGCACTCACATTTTCATACCTGAATGATCCTTCCTGCGGGGAACACATGTGACCCTTGAACCTGCACCTGGTCGTTTTGAACTCCTCGTTCGTCAAATCCGCAAACTGGTTGGTACCCAGCTTGTAAGGCTTGTCTCCAGCGGCATTGAACGAGTCGACGAGAGCTGCATTGTCTTTGAATATCTGGTATCGTACCTCCTTCTCGTGGGAACTCCCGTATACTCGTCCATAACGAGTCATCCACTGCTCGTGCCTAAGGCGCATGGAAGCTTCGTCAGGTGTGTAGCGTGCCATCGCTTGAGAAGCCAAAGCGCCGAGAATGAAGACGGAAGCCACTAAGAACAACTTGCTTTTCGGGACTGCCATTTGTGGAATGCTTTGGTGGAACTCAATTGAGATATATATGATGAAATAGAAGAGAAGGTTGGTGACTTCTCTGGTTAACATACTCTGCCTTTTTATACACCAGCCGATCCAGGCAGGGGAACATTCAACATAGCGAGCTGATTGCATTCAGATTGTGGAAGTTGAGGAAAGATCCATAATTCTGATTTAGCAATGTCCCGTTTCAACGTGACTTACAAAACCTCTTGATTTGGACCCATTTCCCTACTAATCACGACTGGTTTAGCGTTCAACTAATCAAAGAAAAATAGCGTTCAACTCGGGCAAGTATTTAACTTACATCTCGTCTTCTACTGCCGACCCTTGTCCCAGTGAGTTGAGAAATGAACGAACTACCCTTCCTACCCAGACCCAGTCCAGTATTTAATATGATCTTTTTAGTTCTTATTCACTAATTGCCTAATAAGATATGGAATTTTGAAGCCTTTCCTTGAGGAACTCGTCTTTCATAGTGATCTTTCAAACGTCAATTTGTATCTCAATGTGTAATCGATCGTTTTAAATTTTAAGTGTTTGATGTATGCTTTTGATTTTGTGAACAAGAAAACACAAAACCCTCGTTACACGAACGTATTGTTGTGTAGTGAGCACGAAGCTTGTAAGCATGTAGTTATCGATGGATCATTATCGACGGTTTGCACAATAAAATTTTAAACATCAATTTTAGTTCATTACTTCATTTGAGTCGAGAGTTGTGTGAACTTACAAGCTACAATTCCGATCTTCACATCCAAGAGTACCCAAAGACGAAGGCATCAAGAAGCACATTAACATATCATCGGCATCACTCAAAATTAAAAGTCTAGAAAGACACTATGAACATGATAATGAATTATCATACAGTGAATTTCATTAATAGGAACATGGTCATGAATTATCATGTGACACTGTCATGATTATCGCTCAAAACTAACTCTAAAAAGACCCCATAAACATGGTAATGAATTATCAAACAGCGTGACATCGGATAGAATTATTAAACAGTGGTTTTCATTGAGAGGAGCTAACATATTATGTCGTATACGCTGAAAGCCAATACTTAAAGCAATGGGGTAAGGCCTCCATTGAATTTGTTTGCATGAAGTATCCATTTAGCCCTAGTTATTATTTTGTTGTTGAAAGCAGATTCAATGATAAATAAAAAGTCAAAAAGTGGATTAACTACATTGCATACCATATAAATATCGATTTTGTTGCATACTACTGGCCACTTAACCTTCTTTTTTTTTTCTCGTTACAACTAAATCACTTTTTTTTATATAGAAACAACTAAATCACATATTGAGTGTTCAGTTGCATTGTTACATAATTTTTCTGTCTCTAAACTTAGTAGTGGCAGTGGGAACCATATAATTCAGTTATTTAGACCTGCGCATCGTGATATTAGTTATGTGATGTCTGGATATTTGTTTACTCTGTCTTGATATTTCTCTGCCCTATATGGATGTTAGTTCACTTATATTTGTTTTGCGCGGTTGAGATATTTTTTATATTATGTCTGGATACTTATTTGTTTGTATCTGGATATTACTTCTATTATGTTAGTTTTTGATGTCCAGATATGAAAAATATTATGTCTGGATATTTGTCCTCCATGTTTGGATATTTGTCTGCTTTTTATTGGATATTTTTCTATGTTTACCAAATATTTGTATGTGCTTCAGGGATTTTGCATAATGGAAGACAAGGAGCACTCATTGCGGCTAATCTTTTACTCTGGCACTATAATGCCCATGTAGTTGGGATTAGACATGGGGTATTTGGGATTCAATTTGTTGATGATGTGGATTCTAGTATGCAATTGGTTGTCCAGATATTAGTTATGTTATCTATTGATATTTTTTTCTCCCAATCAGGATATTACTCTGCCATGTATGGATATTAGTGTCCTGATACATGAAAACCAGTGTTTTGTTATGGAATACATTTTGTGATTTGGGGATGCTAAATACTAGTTCATTTCAACAATAATATAAATTATGTAGATAAATATCCACACAAAACAAATATCCAAACAACACAGACTAATGTCTAACCATCACATACTAATATCCATTCACACAAAACAAATATCCAAACCACCCAGCCTAAATATCCGAACGTCGCAAACTAATATCCGTTCAGCATAACAATTATCCACACCCCAAAATGGCATGATCGAACACGGCGGGCTTTGAGGGATATGATCAAAAATATTATCGAAAGTTTGGCCAAGCAAGACAACATTTGAACTATTCCTTTTTCATTTTTGTGGTTGTACTTTTACGGATTTTAGATTATGAGATTGCAAAGTTGGAATGACACTGAATACTAGTTGTATCGCGGTTTGTCGAAAAACGACTTTGTTTTGTTACGGATTTGTTAAAACTAAATATCAACACAAACAAACATAGATAAACACCATATAAAACAAATATCCAAACCAACCCAGACTAATATCCGACTTTGCAGACTAATATCCGTTCACAATAAAAAAAATGTCCACACCACCCAGACTAATATCTCACCGTTAAAGACTAATATCCGGTGATACCATAATTTTATCGTCACCATGATAGACTAATACCCACCACACACAGACTAATATCTGAACCCTAAATCAAAACCCGAACCCTAAACCGTAAACCCTAATTCTAAGTCCTTAAGTCTAAACCCTAACACTAAACCCTAAATTGATGTAATCATATACAAATAAGTAGATAAACACCACATCAAACAAATATCCAAACCCACCCAGACTTATATCCGTTCACAATAAAAAAAATGTCCACACCACCCAAACTAATATCCCACCCTCTAAGACTAATATCCGATGATACCATAATCAATATCGTTACCATTATAGACTAATACCCACCACACAGAGACTAATATCTAACCTCCCATCACATAATAATATCTTATCACCATAAACAAATATCGAACCACCCTACATTGTATTCATAAAAATTTCCACAATATCGTCTTCTAAAACCTAAATCAAATCCCAACCAACTACATATAAACTCTAAACCCTAATTCATAAAAAAATAAACCATAATCACTAAACCACAAAAACTAAATCCTAAATTATAATCACTAAATCATAAACATAGATAAACACCACATAAAACAAATATCCAAACCAAACCAGACTAATATCCTTTCACCATTAAAAAAATGTCCACACCACCCAGACTAATATCCCACCCTCTAAGACTAATATCCGATGATACCATAATTAATATCGTCACCATGATAGACTAATACCCACCACAGACAGACTAATACCCACCACACACAGATTAATATATGGATGTCTTAGACTAATATCCGACTACACAGCAAAAATATCCACACATCATGAACTAATATCCTCCAATCACATAATAATATCTTATCACCACACACTAAAATTGACCACCATACATTGTGTTCAAAATCATTTCCACAATATTTTCTTCTAAACCCGAAACCAAAACTCAAACCCATAAACAAATATCGAACCACCCTACATTGTATTCATAAAAATTTCCACAATATCGTCTTCTAAAACCTAAATCAAATCCCAACCAACTACATATAAACTCTAAACCCTAATTCCTAAAAAAATAAACCATAATCACTAAACCACAAAAACTAAATCCTAAATTATAATCACTAAATCATAAACATAGATAAACACCACATAAAACAAATATCCAAACCAAACCAGACTAATATCCTTTCACAATAAAAAAAAATGTCCACGCCACCCAGACTAATATCCCACCCTCTAAGACTAATATCCGATGATACCATAATTAATATCGTCTCCATGATAGACTAATACCCACTACAGACAGACTAATACCCACCACACACAGATTAATATATGGATGTCTTAGACTAATATCCGACTACACAGCAAAAATATCCACACATCATGAACTAATATCCTCCAATCACATAATAATATATTATCACCACACACTAAAATTGACCACCATACATTGTGTTCAAAATCATTTCCACAATATTTTCTTCTAAACCCGAAACCAAAACTCAAACCCTATACCTCAAACCCTAATTGTAGACAATAAACCCTTAACATTAAACAATTACACAAACCCTAAACCATAAAACTATTATTATTTAATGGGCCTTCGACCCATGGGCCCTCGACGGGCATCCCTAACGAAGGTTGCAAGCCTTACGTGTTTAATTTCCTAGTGTGTTTAATTTCCTAGTGTGTTTAATTTGATGTAAGAAACAATATTCCAATCCTTCACAAATTGAAAACCGAACCATAAACCCTAAAACTTAACTCTAAATTGGTGTAATCAGTTTTGAGTGGTTGGGTTATTTTGGGGTTTGGTAAATATTAATTTAATGATGGATATTGGTTTGCGAAGGAAGAATGCTAGTTCATTTCAACAATGATGCAAAGTAATATCAACACAACACATAATAATATCGACTGAAAACAAATAAATATCCACACAAACAAACATACATATATATCACATGGGGCCCAAAAATTTCGTTCTCTTTCCACTCCAACCCAAAATCCCGCCCAAACTGAAGCCGGGCCCACCACGCCACTTGCTCGGCTCGCCTTCTGAGCCGCATGCTGGGCCGGCTTCTACACGGAAGCCCATCTCCAGCTCATTTAAGTGAGCCACCACCCAGCCGCCACTCTCCTCCGTTGGATGAAGCCCAAGCAAACGTGGCCCAAAATCTGACCCTGTCAGTATCTCCTAACAAAATGGCCTGTTAGAAGACTAACTTTTTCGATACTCTATAGCCAGTTTCTCAAGTCGTAAAGAGTGGAAGGTATACCAAATTGATGCATAAACATGATACTCATCATCATTTCTTATATCGTCAAGGAAATAACTTACTGGTAAATCTGCTCTGCCTAATGCTACCAATTGAGATTACTATGGCTCCTAAACAAAGATACCAAATGCTTCTGCTATGCCAATTTAAGTTATTCTCCGAGAATAAATTGTTGGAGTTCATGTTGAATATGATGGATTGTATATAGTGATAGCTTGTGGGTATGGATGACATGAAAGGGAAGTCACGAGAGCATGGGATTCGCTGGCTTAGGCTTTTTAGCTTCTCCGTTTTGGAGTTCTCTGAATGCAGGGCGGAAAATTGGGACTTTGTGGTATTTCCTTTTAGGTGTCATTGTGCAGACTGAATCAGTCCTATCGTAGGTTAAAGCTTGTTTCTTTTGGTTTCAGTTTTGGCATCAATGGAAGGACACAATGGTGAAATTTGCTGTTGGAAAGAAGTAAAAGCTCATTAGTCATTTCACTTTGTTTCAGACCCTTGGGAAAAGTGAGCAAAGCTCAAAATATGATGGTGGTAAAAAAGTGAGGGCAAAAGCTTTACATCCTAAAATGGATACAATACAAGTTAAAGGACGGCTCATGTAAGGAACGGGAAAAGGACTAAAGGAGGGACCTTGCTATGATCTTCAGAGTATTAAACCGAACCTGCAGGGCAAAAGATATGATCTTTTAGGACTTCTGTGAGAAAAGAGCACACATAAAGGTTCAGTAAATAGTATATACAGGTGAAACCATAAGATAAAGGAGAGAAGAAGGCAAAGGAGATACGGGCAAACGACAAACAACATGGAGAGCTTTGGGATGAAGGATGGTAGCCAAATGAAGAGCACATCAACCACCTTTGGCTTGATACGCAGGGGAAATGCTTCTGATATGGAGAAGATGAAGCCTCACTTCTTCAGAGTGATGCTTGATTTCATGCTAAAAGATGCCAAAATTGTAAGAATATTCTCCAACTTTCCCTGCTAGTATGTGATCATTTTCCCTCTCTAGCTGTTTACCTAAGTATGTGTCTATGTGATCAACTCTAACTTTCACTGCTGTATATTCTGCTGTTTCCGACTCTTGGATGCCAGTCTGTTTCACCAGATGAAAACTTTTTTATGGATTTTAATAGGGTTTTTAAATCAAGTGTGTAGAAGAATAGGGTTTTTTTTGACAAAGATTTGCTTGTATTTCACTTGGATGGAACACAGTTACAAAGAAGAGGAAAACCCCTGAAATCCAGCTTCAAGAAAAAACCCCAAACAAGAAAGGAAACCCAAACCAACCAGCAGATAACATCAAACATCCAGAGAACTCCGACAAGGAAAAAGCCAAAAAAGACAGAAGGCAACACAACAAGAACAGAAACAACAAGGGGATCCTTCCATGAGCCAAAACACAGGAATGAGCAAACTTTGTAATCACATCAACCAGAGTGGAACACAGCATCTCCAGCTCACCCAAACCAGTCTTGACCATGAAAAAGGCATTGCTAAATCATATGCCGCCTGCTGGGGGTTGTTCAAAGACACCCATCACAGTGAATCGCCGAATAGGGATTGCACGGCGGTGGAAACGACTGTGAACGGGCTGCTCAGAGCTGAAAACAAGGCCAACGGGACCGGGACGAAGAGAGCCAAGAAACAGTAGTGTGAGATTCACCCAAGGGTCGAAAGACAACCACACAAAGCAGAACCGAGAACAGAGACCACCTGCAAAACCAAACACCAACAGAGAACCCCAAAACAAACCCAAACCCAGAACCCAAAGAAGCAGCCCCAGCAACACTCCCAACAACAAACAAAAAGAGGAACAAACGAAACCCTGCATGAATCTCATAACAACTGCAACCAAAGATCACCCACCTCAGCAATCGAAGGAGACACCGCTTCCCCCACAGTCAGTCGAAGCATCGAGGAGCGACGACGGATGGGGAATCGGTGAATGCAATCACCCCAAAGGAAGAGAAGATGACCACACCACGCTTGGATAGAAACCCAATCTGCATCCTCTGAACCCAGAACAGAGCAGGGCCAAACCAGATCTAGAAGATCTAGTGAAGGAACCGGACAAATCCTCCTCCAAACGAGAGGAATGTGGAAAGAACCACTTCGGGAACGGGAAAAGCCACAACGGCTGCAAAATGCCATAGATGGCTAGGAAAGACATGGAAACACAGAGGAAGAGGACGGAGAGCAGGAAAGGAAAGCGAAAACGAAAAGGAGGGTTGGGCTACCGCCGGTCACCAAGATGTGCCGGCGGCAGCCCTGGGAGATTGAAAAAATAGAGAGAGCAGAGAAATTTGAACAAGAGAGAGAAAGGGAAAAGTTTTAGGGTACTAACCGCAACTAACCGTTAGAAGAATAGGTGAATGGTGTAAACCAGCTCTACTACCTCTTTTCCATAGACATGAAACTTGTAGGCTTGCATTTCCTTACCAAAGGGTTTCTTTTCTTTTTTATCAATAAACTGAAAAAATTGTACTGTTGTATTTCCTTACCAAAGGGTTTCTTTTCTTTTTTATCAATAAACTGAAAAAATTGTACTGTTGTATCAGTACATTCCTACGGAGTTTGCAAAGAAATATAGATCCAGACTAGGAAGCCATGCAACATTGAAGGTTGCTAATGGTGATACATGGGAAGTAGAGCTGGCTACTGATGATGATGGGCTGATTTGGTTGGTCAAGGGCTGGGAAGACTTCACAAAACACCATACTTTGAAGCAAGGTGATATTGTGGTTTTCAGGCTTGAGCAAGACAGCTTGTTTCTTGTAATGGTGTTCGATCCCACTGCGAGTGAGAAGAGGTACAATTTCAAGCATGTAAATGAGTTTGAAAGGCAGTTCAATGATGTCAAAGTTGAGGAGGGAATTGATGTGGGGAAAGAGAAAGGCCATAGGGAAGGTCAGAAGAATGTTGGAACTGGAAGAATTGCGGAAGTTGACGGTATGAAACTATTGAGAACAGTTAAAGTCTAAAAGGTTTAAGTCAGAAATTTGTTTGTCCATCTAACACCATCTATTGCAGGAAAGCACAAGCAAGTGAAGAACAAGAAGGGTGGTGCAGAAGAGAAGAGAAAGGGGAAATTGGCTTCTCTAGTTGAGGCCCCAAATCATCCAATGGGAGCAAAAAATAGAGGTAACATTTAGGTCTTCCACATTGCCGTCAGTTTTTAGGAATTTCATAAGTAGGTAGTTCTGCATCAATAGAGTTAGAGTTGAATGCTTATATTCTCATTTGATGATGCACTTTACATATGCTTCCACAAGCTCAAACCCTCGGTTGAAATCGATGTAGCAATACCGGAACCAAGGAGGGATAATGCCGTCACAGTTGGAGAGAATCCAAACCTCTCCATCACCATGAGTGAATATTACATGAAGCATCGCTTCATGGTAGGTTCATTCATTTCCATCAAACGATTTCACCTTCTTATTTTCCAAGCAAGTTTCAAATAACCATATTTGAAGGCTTTCTCTATCCCTTTGAATGTGCAGCGTCTGCCGACAAATTTTGTGTTCGAACACATGATGCCTGAAAATCGTACTATGATGGTTTTCGGTGATGAGGGGCTCGGCTCGTGGCCCTTGTCCTTTGCCTTTTATCCGCGAAGTGGTAATGGACGTGGACAGGGCATGTTTAATGGCGGGTGGCCCGCTTTCTCCAGGGACAACTCTCTGAAACCAGGGGATGTTTGCCGGTTTGAGCTCATCTCCGATGGCCAAATGAAAGTGACTATTCTGAGGGGTTAAGGACGATTGATTTGCTGGAGTTACTGTCAGTCTGGAATGGGAATTTGTTGTGCCTGTTACCTTGAGTGGTTATCGATGATTATGAGACTACTGGTTTTTAGTTTAGTGGATGAATGGGATGGTATAATCTTGATTTGAGAAGGGCTAAGGCTTCGGGAAGGCTTTTGTTAGTCTGGTTGCATTTGGTTTAATCTAAAGACTATTGCTTTATCACCTTATTTAGACGGGTTAATTGCAAGGATGGTCACTGGGTTTACTAAAACCGTTCATGTTTGGTCACTGCAAATATTTAATTCCATTCATGGTCATTAAGATTAGTTCAATTGTTCAAATTTGGTCACTCTCCGTTAGTCTCCGTTAGTTTTTGCTGATGTGGCAGTCAACTATTATAGTTGACCGTTAAATGAGTGACGTGGCCAATAAAAAATAATAAAATAATAAAATTTAAATATTTACAATTTCCACCTCATTTTACAACTATTAAAAAATAAAAATAAAAATAAAACTTACCTCCTCTGGCCGTCGAGTGGCCGTCGATAAGGCGAACTCTGCCTTCTCCTTCAACTTCCCCCTTCATTTCTCTTCCTCCTCTTCTCCTTCCGCTCCTCTGCCGTTCCTCAATTTGAGGAGGAAATCGACCGCCGCAGTTCGCGCTCGGAAGAAGAAAGACAAGAAATACGACGACGACAGCCATTACTTCGCTCCCAAACAAGATGAATCCACAGGACCTTTCCCCGAAGCCGTTCTTCTCCGGCAGGTAAATCTCTCTCGCCATTTCCAGGGGGTTTTACTGGGTAGTGGGGTTTTGCCTTTTTATCTTTATTCCTCTCGAATTAAGCTCTCTATGCTGCCATGGATTTGCAGAAGCAAGTGCAGGAAGACGACAGCGTTATGCCCGAATTCGCTGATGACGAAGAAGGTAAAACTCGTTATCTCTATCCCCGTGTTGTTTCTCTTGAAGAAATTGATGAATTGTGGTTGTGATGGGTAATTGTTCGTTTGATTTCTACAGAAGAGCTATACGACTTTCTTAACCTGGAGCTTCAGAGCGATTTGAAGGACAACCTGAGTATGTAATACAACATTTCCTTTTGTTCCGCGTTCAGTTTCCCCCACCAATATACTGGGTTTTTAGCTCATTTCAGAAGGTACTTCTATGGTTGAATTGAGGGTTCTGTTCTTATCTGTTTCCTTTGTTTTGTATTCATAGTGCGGCATTACGAAGTGGTTTATCTAATCCATGAGAAGCATGCTGAAGAAGTTGATGCTGTGAATGAGAAGGTTCAAGGTAGAGTGAATGACTATGTTCCTTATACAGAGTTGAATTTTTAGATTTGGTGAAATGTTCTTTCTTTCATCAATGCCTTGTTAAAAGAAGCCTTGGTTTCTGGCTAGATTTCCTGAGGGAGAAGAAGGGGAAGATATGGAGAATGAACGACTGGGGGATGAGAAGGCTGGCATACAAGATTCAGAAAGCCAAGAACGCTCACTACATTCTGATGAACTTCGAGATTGAAGCTAGATGGATCAATGAGTTCAAGACCATGCTAGACCAGGATGAAAGGATCATTCAACACCTTGTGATCAAGAGAGATAAAGCCATCACCGAGGACTGCCCTCCTCCAAGCAGGGGGAGCACAATCGGAGCCACTCGACGGCCAGAGGAGGTAAGTTTTATTTTTTTTTTTTTTTAATTGTTGTAAAATGAGGTGGAAATTGTAAATATTTAAATTTTATTATTTTATTATTTTATTATTTTTTATTGGCCACGTCACTCATTTAACGGTCAACTATAATAGTTGACTGCCACATCAGCAAAAACTAACGGAGACTAACGGAGAGTGACCAAACTTGAACTATTGAACTAATCTTAATGACCATGAATGAAATTAAATATTTGCAGTGACCAAACATGAACGGTTTTAGTAAACCCAGTGACCATCCTTGCAATTAACCCTTATTTAGACCCATGATTACTGTTGGTTTTCAGCAACAAGCACTTACAAAACCAAATTCGAATTTTTTTTGCTTATGCACCTCCACCCTCGTATCATCATTCATTTTTGACAGCGCTACACCCATGATTACCTTATTTAGACCCATGATTACTGTTGGTTCTCATGGATACTCTGTTCTTTCTGTATTCTTTTTGTTTGTTGTTGAATTCTCTACGGTTAAAGAAGTACTAGTTTTGTGGCCCGCGCTCCGCTGCGATAAGAAATTAATTATACGTAGAAAATTTATCTACTCATTTTAGCAATGCAATGAGAATAACAATATTCCAATGGATTCAATCATCAACTAAATGCATCACATCACTGAGAATTTAAGCTTATATATAACACAGATAACCCATTTGTTGCAGTTCACAATTCTAGTTGCATGTGATTTGAAAGTACAAACACAAAAGCAACCAAAACAAAACTTAAGATGTCTAACTGTGTATATAATCCTAATCAATTAGCCGCAGATTTCTCTCAAAGATTATAAATAGCATATGATCTGCCATAAGTGAAGAACAGGAATTTATTCGTCTGGTTCAAGGAAGTTTTGTATTGTAATAGTGCATCAAGAAAGGAAGGGTGTCCTTATTTGTTTTCATAATTTGGGCATAAACCAAGTCGTCCACTGCTTACTAAGGGTGGACCTCTTCAAACATATTCTAGAGCCACAGGAGATAGATAATCAGAAAGAATGAACAAACTAAGCACATCATCAAAAGAGACGTTAGTAGGTAGTCTTAACTACACCATGATCTTAAATCAGTAAGCAACCTAACCTTCCTACTCCTGGGGAATGACCCGTTGAAATGATTAGTATCCGAATTTCTGGAATACCTAAACACTTCAGAGTTAGTAAAAGAAAAATTCATCAGTCTTAAGTTAATGACAACAAAGTAAAGACCAAACTTATAGCCACGACATTTGATCAAATTGTGAATTGATATAACAGGAGATTTCGAACCAAATTCACATTTTCATTTCATCACACAAAACCAACCATGTTCATATAAATTGACCCACCAGCTGAAACGGACAAAAGAAGATGAAGAATTGGATTATTTAAAGTGATGGATGGAGAGCTTTTTACAGAGCAGTGAGGAAGGTGAAACTCCAGAGCTCATCAGGGATTCGACCATCAATGTCCTAAATATCCTCTAATCATCATGCAAGTTAAATTTGATAGATTTGGACAAACCACCATGCTCTATTCGCCGAGTCTTAAGCATTCATTCTGTGGGTTTGGTATGAAGAATGCATTACAATGTATGATCAGAAAGCAAAGATGGCTTAGTAATTAATTACTAAATTAGTAAATAGTCATGCCAATAAAGACTAAACTAAATGACTAAATGGCTTTGTAATGGCCTCCCAAGAACATTGTCAGATTGCAAACAGAGCTCTCATCCATCTCCCATGGTTGAGTCGGTCTAGATTGTGAAATAAACTCCAAATGCAAGATGAATAAAATAATGTAAAACATTCTGAAAGAGATGCATTCCCTAAGTTTCATGCAAAAAGGAAAAAAGAAAGACAACCAACAATTAACGGGGGAAAAGTACACAACAAAGAGGGAACCTACGGAGAAACTCCAACTATCGTCCATGTACTATTCACATAAAACTGATCATACCCATCAATGCTGGAAGAAATCGATGGTCAGTAAATGGGGAAGATGTCACTGCCTTCACCGGTTGTTCGTTGATGGTCGAGGAACCAAGGCAGAACCCACCACCGACTACAATTGGTACCATCAACTGCGGATCTGGTGATAGCCAACTAAAGATTGTCGGAATCCACCTGGATCCCGTCGAGTGAAGGCTTTCCATGGCTTCGATTTTGCGTTGAAGTAGAACTGTCGTCTTGGAGGCGAGGAACCCTCGTCGACGGCTTCCATTTTTGCGTAGAAGAAGAAGCTTAGGTTGGAAGATTGATCGGAGAAGGAGACAGGGGACAGCGCCGGAGTTCCATATTAATTGGGGAGGAGAAGAAGGCGGCTTCCAGTTTTGTCAGGGGGGGGTGAAAGGAGAGAGGGGAAAGTACCTTTCTTGAAAAATGGGAAAAGATCAAAAGAGAAGAATCGTACAGGAGAGAGGCGTAGAGAAAGAGAAAGTAATTAGGGATAAGGAATCAACGGTGGGCTTGACCAGCCCAATATAAGTACACATGAGCTCACCTGAATTAATATACACGGAAGTCGAATCCCATTGTGAACAGTAACCTCCGATTTTTTCTTGATGAACAGTGCCCGAATTTTTAGTGAACTTGCGTCTTAATTATTCTAACTAGAAAATTGGCCCGCGCTCTGCAGCGGGTACTCAAAAATAAATCTACCAATTAGGAGTGAAAAGTAATAATTTTAAATCAAGGTGAAGGTCATTTGTGGTCGAAAAGAAATCATGTATTAACTTGAAACGGGTGCGAATAGGGCCATAACCAATTGTTTAATCTCTTTAGCCTTCATGCACTTGTATATGATTTCGAAGTAGATAGTTGGATTTCCAATTATACTATATATGGGTTTGGATGGAGTAACTGAATGTATGATAATTGAGCGTGGTATTTCCTAATCTTATGAAGAGGCAAGAAAATAATTTCATGATGAAGAATAAATGAAACTTTATAATGTGTTTTATGAATATTATTATCTTCTACGATAAATATTGTTATCGAATCATAATAATGGTTCAAACCCTTGAAATTTCAAAAAGTATTTTGAAATACTGCTATGTTCTAATTGAGTAACTCACAATTTCACATATAGTTTCCTATATGGATTATAGTAGCCTGATAAAATAATGACTTATTCTGGAAAAAAAAATTAATTTTGACAAAGAATCTTCTTTGAAGCACACTATCTAATTATTATGTAATTACATGATCCTTCCTTATCAAACATAGTAACATCATACATTTTTTCCACTATGTGAATTTTATGTTATACATGCTTTCTTACTAACACCCAAACATACCAATTAAGCTTGACGAAATAATTGAAATGAGTGGGACCTATAAGAATGTGGTTAGGTATATGATGGATTTTAACAAATCAAACAAATGATAAAAGGAGATCGATCATGAGGCCAATAGAGATGAACAGGTGGCATGTTTTCATTTTAAACGTAACCCTATGCCAACCATGCAAAAGAGTGATGTGCATGAAATGTGTAATTGGAGAGTAATTGAGTCAATCTTGTTTAGATGAAATAAGAGTAAGATCAATCTTGTTTTTTCCCTTGAAAAAATCAGTCTTATTTAGAAGCTGCTGGGAGTGGGGTGGAGGGCGTATTGGTGGAAAGGAATTGAGCTCCCACATCTCACGCTTGGAGAACTGAGGAGCTGGCGAGCTTTCTTGAGAGATGCACATGTCGTCTTCCTCTCCACAATTCTTCAGTCCCTAATCAGAATCCCCTGTAATTTCAGAGGTGATATGTGGTTGTCACTAAAAATCAAACAATGCCCGAGCAATCCCAGCGAGATCGCCTGATACTGGTCGATTTGCATGCCCCCAATGTCAACAATTGGAGTCGAGGATCAGAAGGATCTTGAAAAGAATATTCATGCAAATTGGAGTCCCAACTTGTTCAGCCGCCAAGAGTATATCGGAGGAAAACAGAGTGGACAATGATCCGGGAGGATTGGCGGCTAGTCCAAAGTTATTTGCAGGGGATTTATGGTGAAATCTCCAATTAGAAGATGGGAGGAGTAGCGGTTGTAGAAAATCCGGCAAGAGGATCCAACTTGGCCAATATCCAATGAATCGTCGGAGGGAAGAAACAGGATGGCTAGGCATATGACTCGCCAACTTGGCCAATCGCCAGAAAATCGTCGCGGGGAATATAGGGGGAAGGAACGGTTTATGGGGGAATAAAAGGGGTCCATAAATCTTAGTGTGAGCTCGCAAATAGGGTAGTAAACCCTTAAGTAAACTCGCCTATTAATTATACTAATAATTGTATACCAATTTTGGACGTGCAACTCACAATGGCTATCTAGTTTATGTTGATGATATAATCATCACTGAATATGGAAATCCCAAACTGTGTGATCGTCGCTTTTCATACCCACTGCAATCCACATTGTATATGGGATAAATTCCTGAATCTGCTTGCACTGACAACTGGTAGAGACCTTTGCACCAGTTGCAATTATGGAATCAGTTTCAGCATGTCTAAGAGTGGGATCTTGGCCAACTTGATGCGTAAACATGATATTTGATCAGCATTTCTTGCATTGTCAAGGAAATAGCCTTGTTCCTCGTTGGTTACTGTTACAAATGATGCATTCTAGCAGACACTTTCGGACGAGTCCGAATCCATTTCCCCGTTTAAAGGGTCATGTAGCTTTTGTCATCTGATAGAGTTGGGTGACAGACAAGTGTTGAACATAACTGTGTGGCCGCAAGAGGACCTTAGGGAAGCAATAGTGTGCTTTTCTAGTGTGTTCCAACTGAACCATGTTTGTTTGCCTAGAACTGGTTTCACCTTGCGTGATCTATGTGACAACGTGTTAGATTTCATGATCTCATTTCATTTCCATTTTTTTCGAGATCGATTGCTTATTCAGGCTAGTGGAGACACGAAGATTTCTGCAGCTAGTCGGGATCCGTTTATGTACTGTGTTTCAAATGAAGCTGTGTTTGTGTTGGAGTTCCTTGTCCTCGGTCAAATTGTTGACAAGGAAAGAAACCGAGGAATATATAAATAGTTTCATCTCTTCCATTTGGGCAGGAAATACAGGTCAAGTACTGTCTTCAAGGTGCGAGATGGTGGGTTGTAATTGGTCAACAGAAGGTGTCTCTGCAACAAAGGGAAGAGTATGTAGTCATGCTGTAGAAGTATACTGGAATGGATTAATGATACTGCTGACTGCTGAGAGATGATGGCCAAATAAATTATTGTAATGAAGCTCAATACGTTTACAGGAGTAGTCATGGAAAGGACAGCTCCTTTTCTCTCTCTTTTATTTGGGACCACAGCAGATCTGCTACTGGAGTTACTGCTCTCTTGGAAACAGTATGGAAAACTTAAAAGTTTCATGGTAAAAGAAAGAAGGTGAAAGTAAATTGAGATATCCTAAAATGGGTACAAGTTCAGAAAGCTGCCAGGTTTCAAGAGTATCCCTTCAGGGCAAAGCTATTGTCTGTAAGACAAATAATATACCTACTGCAGACGACGGAAATGAACTTCAGCATAGCTTTAGAACTACAACCATAAGGTAGAGCAGGAGAGAAGAAAGGAAGGAGAAAAAGAGCTACTGCAAACCATGGAAAGCTTTGGAATGAAGGATGGTGGGCAAAGCAAGAAGGCAAAAGCCACCTTTGGGCTCATACGCAGGGGAAATGCTTCTGATATGGAGAAGATGAAGCCCCATTTCTTCAGGGTCATGCTTGAGTTCATGCTGCAGGATTCCAAAATAGTAAGAACTCTTTTCCCTCTATGATCCTATCTGATTCTCCTGGTGATTTCATTTTTAGGCAACATTCTCTGAAGTTGTTCAGTCAGGTTTTCAAATCTACTTCCAAAGCAGAAACTTTTGTTCATGCTTGTTTAGGGTTTCAATAAAGAAGAAGAAAATGTGTGAGAATCAAGCTTGTGACTAGCTTTCTTTTGTTGGCCTGAATTTCTTTGGCAATGGTTTTTTGCTTTCCCTATCTGATCAAGTAACCCACACCAAGAACTGACAGATTGTTGCTTTGGATCAGTACATTCCGATGAGTTTGTGAAGAGATATAGATCCAGGCTAGGCAGTTCTGCAACATTGAAGGTTGATAATGGTGATACATGGGAAGTAGAGCTGGTTACTGATGATGATGGGATGGTTTGGTTGGTCAAGGGCTGGGAAGACTTCAGAATGCACCATTCTTTGAAGCAGGTGATATTCTGGTGTTTCGGCTAGAGCAGAACAGCTTATTTCACGTCATGGTGTTCGAACCGACTGCCAGTGAGAAGAACTATCACCACAAGGATCTGAAAGGCCATGGAAAGCTGTTGAATGAGATCAAAGTTGAGGACGAATTTGATGTGGAGAAGGAGACAGGTAGTGGAGCTTTTGAGAAAATATGAAATTTGACAGGGTTCTGAACATGAAAGACTAACACAGAAATCTGTTGCTTTCCATGGAACAATCATTGCAGGAAAACTCAAGGAAGTGAAAACCAAGAAGAGTGGTGGAGAAGGGAAGAGAAAGGTGAAATTGGCTGCTACACTTGAGACACCAAACCATCCACTGGAGATAAAAACAGAAGGTGCATTTACTATATGATCTGTTTTCTGATGCTGTCAGTTTTCGACAAACTCGATTTTGCTTTGGCGGAGTAAGCTTGAATGTTTCCTTCTCGATTGGTGCATTTACATGCTTGCTATTTTATTCTTCTAGCTTTTGACCTTGGCAAATTTGTAGATTAGTATCAACGGAGTAAATTGAATGCTTGCACTGTCAGTTGATGCATTTTACTTACGCTCCCACAAGCCCAGAATTCGACCAAATTTGATGCAGGAATATCAGAACCAAGGAAGGCCAATGCCTCTACAAGCTCAGAGAATCCAAACTTCTTCGTTACCATAAATAAAAGTCACATGAAGCGTCGTCACATCGTAGGTCCATTCATTTCCATCACATGAATTCGCTTTCCCCCCCCCCCCCCCCCCCCCCCCCCAAGGAAGTGTCGCATAACACCTCTCTCTTTGCAAGTGCAGCTTCTGCCTACTAGGTTTGTGTATGAACACATGATTCCTGAACATGGTACTGTCCCTGAAAACCGTAAAGTGATGGTTTCCGATGAAAAGGGTCTCAGCTCATGGTCCTTCTCCTTTGTCTTACTACCACGACGTGGAGGTGGACGTGGACAGGCCTCGTTCAGTGGCGGTTGGCTTAAGGTCCGGCTTTGCTGAAAGGTTGAGAACCTCTAGAATGGAGTTAGTATTGTTTGTTCGTTACATGTGTTTATTTATGGATGATGATGTCGATTATGAAACCACTACCAGCCTTAAATGGAGGGAATTAATGGGATAGTGTAGTTTCATGTGGGGGAGTGGTAAGACATTTGTTGATGCTTTATTTCAGTTTCTGATAGTAGTTCTGTTTTATGGCTTTTTCAGGGTAATCCTCTGTTATCAAATTTTAGTTTCTGATGGTAGTTCTGTCACATTTCTTATTTCCTTGATTGTGTTGTGGATTGTATGTTCGTGATCCATCCGTGTGATACTCTGCCCCGGATCGAATTCGAAAGGCTTTCCAGTCCAGCAGTCACTGGCTGTCTCCAAAACATATCCATGGCTCCCGACAAGAAGGTTGTAAGCGAACAATCTCTTCACCATATTTTGCCCATTCGTTTCAACATTGGAGCTCGATTTTGTGCTTTACATCTTCGAAGACGATGTTCGAAATTGGAGCTGGGAGGTCCGTTTGTCCTATTGTTGTGGCAGTAGAAATACTAGCAGTGGTTGCTTGGAGCTACCATTTTTCGTCCAGAGGTTTATAGTAATATCCTAGAACTCTACTCTATGGCAATGCCAAACTGTGATCTCCGAGTAAGGTATTGATATCTGCATATGATATGAATATGAGAGGAATTCTTGGATTTGCTTGAGCTGACGACTGATAGACCCTCTTCGGGCAATGGACTAAGTACCGAGGATCGAATACTGGTTTTTGAAAAAGAACCCAAATGCATAAGGTGAATACTAATCAAGTATTGAGCATTGAATTTGGTGAGACCTTTGCACCAGTTGCAATTGTGAAATCAGTTTCAGCATGTCTAAGAGAGGGAAATTCACCAACTTGACGCATAGACATAATACTTTATCTGCGTTCCTTGTCAAGGAGATAGCTATTTTCGTCACTGGTTGACTGGTATAAAAGATGCATTTTCGCAGCTACTTTACGTCCTGTTTGAACATTATTGTGTGGCTGCAGGAGAATCTTAAGGAAGCAACGGTGGCTTTTGCAGATTGTCCTGACTGGACCATGTTTGTTTGACTAGAGTTGGTTTCACCTTGCATGATCTCATTGATCCTAATTCCGCTTGACTCAGTTGGCCCATGTTTTTCGAGGATCATGATCTTCAAGGAGGCTGACTTTTCTGAAACCTCAGAGACTGTCAATGGAGAGAAGTGCCCTACTTCAGGATCCAAGTGGGAAAGTGTGGCCTGTTTCTGTAATCTCAGGATCCATTTGGGGACTAAAGTAGTTGTTAGGGTTCCTCGTCTCCTCTTTAATGAAAGAGTACAAAGAGTAAACATTGATGCAGAAGAAATGAACTTTTCACCTCTATTTCATTTGGGACCACGGTTTTGGAGTTACTGCCTCAGTAGTTTCAGGAAAGCTTAAAATGTGATGGACTGATGGTGGCAAAAGGTGAGAGTAAATATCCAATTTCTCAAAATGGCTACAAGTTAGAATAACTTATGTATGTGTCAAAAAAAATAAAGGAGATGCCACTGATCAGAGCATTCAACAACTATTCTGCAGGAAAAGATACCGTCTCTTACAAAAGACTTAATATCCCATTGCTGAACAACAGAGGTCTTCAGTATATTGCTGCAGTTTCATACTTGTAGGAAGAGAGAAGAAGGGGAAGGAGAAGAAGAGCAACAACAGCATGGAAAGCTTTGGAAGGGAGGATGGTAGCCAGAACAAGAAGACAACCTCCTTTGGCTTAATACGCAGGGGAAATGCTTCGTATATGGAGAAGATGAGGCCCCATTTCTTCCGGGTCATGCTTGATTTCATGCTTCAAGATGCCAAAATTGTGAGAAATCTTTTCCTTTTCCCTCTCTCTACCTGCTCACCCTTGGTATATTAAGAACTCCAATTTGACGGCTGTTTTGACTTTTGTGAAAATTTCTCTATGCATTTGCTTAGGGTTTCTATAATCAAGTATATAGAAGAATAGGTGAATGATGGCCCTCTAGCCTCTTCTGTAGACATGAAGCTTGTGGGTTTGCATTTCCTTGCCAGTGGGGTTTCTCCTATTTTCATACAACTCTTACCCTCTGGGATTCTTTCTCATTCCACTATTGATTTCCTTTTTCTGCAACATATTCTGAAGTTATCCAGACTGGTTGGTAAATCTATTTACAGAGCTGAAAACTTCTGGGTTTGTTTAGGGTTTTATAAAAGAAGCAAATGTGTGAAATCTTGCTAGTAACTAGCTTTGTTTTGTTACATCTGCATTGCTTTGGCAACAGGTTTTGTGTTTTCCCTTTCTGATCAAGTAACCGGCACTAAGAACTGACAAATTGTTGTTATCAGTACATTCCCACCGAGTTTGTGAAGAGATATAGATCAAGGCTTGGGAGTTCTGCAACACTGAAAGTGGCTAACGGCGAGACATGGGAAGTAGAGCTGGCTACTGATGATGACGGGCTGATATGGTTGCTCAAGGGCTGGGATGACTTCACGAAGCACCATTCTTTGAGGCAAGGTGATATTGTGGTTTTCCGGCTTGAGCAAGACAGCTCGTTTTGTGTAATGGTGTTCGATCCCACTGCGAGTGAGAAGAAGTACAATGTCAAGGATGCGAACGACCTTGTAAGGATGCTCAAGGAGGTCAAAATTGAGGAGGGAATTGATGCAGAGAAAGAGAAAGGTTGTGGGGAGGGTCAGGAGAGGGTTGGAACTGGAAGAATGGAGGAGGTTGAAGGTATGGAACTGCTGAGAAGAGGTAAAATTTAAAGGTTCACGACAGAAATTTGTTTGTCCATTTAACGCCAATTTTTGCAGAGCGGCTCAAGCAAGTGAAGGACAAGAAGAGTGATGGAGAAGAGAACAGAAAGGGGACATTGGCTTCTCCACTTGAGATCCCAAACCATCCATTGGAAACAAAAGTGACAGGTGCTTTTACTATATAGGCTTTGTCTTGTGCTGTGAGTTTTTGACCTTTCAAAAATTATTAAGTTTGCCTTGGCAGACTGAGCTGAATGTTTCCTTCTCGATTCATGCATTTACATTTGCTTGGTCTTCTGTGCTGCTAGCTTTTACCCTTCGCAAGTTTGTAGCTTTGCATCAACAGAGTAGATTGAGTGCAGGCATTCTCAATTGATCCATTTTACATATCTGTTCACATGCTTAGAATTTGATCGAATTCGGTGCAGGAATACCTGAACCAAGGAGGGGCAATGCCTCTACAAGCTCAAAGAATCCAAACTTTTCCATCACCATAACTGAAGGTCACATGAAGCATCGTTACATTGTAGGTTCATTCATTTCCATCGAACGAATTCACCTTTTTTTTATTTTGGGGAGCAAGTTCTGCATAACCAAAATTTGAAAGCTACCTCTCTTTGATCGTGCAGCGCCTGCCAGTTATTTTTGTGTTTGAACACATGATGCCTAAAAATGGTACTATGCCCAAAAATCGTACTATGACGGTTCTCGCTGAAGACGGGTCCGGCTCATGGGAGTTGTCCTTTGTCTTTCATCAACCATGTAAACGTGGACGTGGACGCGGGCAGGGCTCATTCGCTGGCGGTTGGGCCGCATTCTCCAGGGACAACACTCTGAAACCAGGGGATGTTTGCCGGTTTGAGCTCATCTCCGATGGCCTAATGAAAGTAACTATTCAGCACAATTAGAGCTGGTTGGATATGCTGAAAGTTTGAGAGCCTCTAGAATGGAGTTTGTTGTGTTTGCCCATTTTGTGTGTTTATTAATGGCTTATGAAGCCAATGCTAGTTTTTAACTAGAGAATTCATGAGATAGTGTAATTTGGTAAGGCGTTTGTTGATGTTTTGCTTCAGTTTCTGAAGCACGCCATGTGTTTTGTTTTATGTTTATACAGGGCAAAACTCTGTTATCAAGTTAGTTTCAGATGTTAGTCTTGTTGCATTTGATTACATTGAAAGAATGTTGTATCTATTGCCCTATTATTATCGTTGGTCACCACTTCGGTTAGCGTGTTTACAATGATTTTTTAACATGTACTTATGTCGTTGAATCGTGCCTTTATTCACATTAGATAGATACATTAACAAAAAAACCTATTGAGCATCGTAGCTAAAAGTACTGTTAAGCCGTCAAACACAATTCATGGGGGACTCCAGGATCCCAAAACAAAGCACTAGCACAGCCTTAGCAGTTAGCACTTTTCTAACTTAACGCATTAATCCCTAAACCACAAAAGCTTCAAACACAAGCAAACCAAACCACAGCCTCAATGCCTCTTGACAGTCACCTTCATTTGGCCATTGGAGGTGAGCTCGAACCTGCAAACGTCTCCTAGCTCCAGAGAGTTGTCCCTGCGGAACGCAGGCCAACCTCCACCGAAATGGCCCCGTCCATGGGTGCGTCCAGTGCGTCCACTGAAGATAAAGGACAAGTCCCACGAACCCGACCCGTCTTCAGCAGAAACCTTCACAGGGCCACTTTCAGGCCTCATGTGGTTGTGCACGAAAGCAGTCGGCAAGGTCTTCACAGTCAGCAAGAGAGAGATATCGTCAAATTTTTATGGTGCAGACGAAGCCTGCTTGAAATAAATTTCTATCCCTTTGATATGAATGAATCAACTTACTGTAAAGCCCCTCTTCATGTTATACTCTGTTATGGTAATGGAGAAGCTTGGATTTGTCGAGCTTGTTGAGGGATCGTCCCTCCTTGGTCTCGGTGCTCCTGCATCATATGGAGTCATGAAAGCATTCAACTCACCATGTTGATCCGAATTTTGTATTGCCGAGGTTACACCAACTCGTAGCATCGATCACAACACAATGTGTATGGTAAGGTTAAAAGAACATTCAACTCAATTTGCCCATTTGGAAAGGTTAAAAAACTCACAGCTTCATAGAAAACAAAGCAGATAGTAAGTGTTACCTCTCATTTTTGTCTCCAATGGATGGTTTGGAATCTCAAGTGGAGCAGCCAAATTTGCATTCCTCTTCTCTTCTCTACCACGCTTCTTGGTTTGCACTTCCTTGAGCTTTTCTGCAGGGATTGGTCCATGGAAAGATACAAATTTCCGCATTAGTCTTTCGTGTACAGAACGTTCTGTTCAACAATACAATGCCCTGTACATTGCCAAATGTTCTCAAAAAGTTCCACAACCTGTATCCTTCCCCACATCAATCTCCTCTTCAACTTTGACATTAAGCAGCCTTCCATGGTTATTTACATGCTCACTACTGTACTTCTTCTCACTCCCAGTGGGTTCGAACACCATGACGTGAAATAAGCTGTCCTGTTCTAGCCGGAACACCACAATATCACCTTGCTTCACACAATGGTGCTTTGTGAAGTCTTCCCAGCCTTTGACCAACCAAATCAGCCCATCATCATCAGCTGCCAGCTCAACTTCCCATGTATCACCATTAGCAACCTTCAACTTTACAGAGCTGCCTAGCCTGGATCTATAGTTCTTCACAAACTCGGTTGGAATGTACTGATACAAAGCAACAATTTGTGGGTTCTTGATGCGGGTTACTTGATCAGATAGGGAAAACAAAACCCATTTCGAAAAGCAATGCAGCCCAACAACAGAAAGCTAGTTACACGCTAGATTCTATACATCTGCTTCTTTTATGAAACCCTAAACAAGACTTTTCAGCTACCAGACTGAACAACTATAGAAAATGTCGCAGAACAAGGAAATCATCCGTCGTACCGGAAAGGATTAATGAGGCGAAAAGAGTTCTTACAATTGTGGCATCTTTTAGCATGGAATCAAACATGACCCTGAAGAAATGGGGCTTCATCTTCTCCACATCAAAAGCATTTCCCCTGCGTGTTTTCCCGAAGGTGGCTTTTGCCTTCTTGTTTTGCCCACCATCCTTCATTCCAAAGCTTTCCACGATTAGCAAGCAGCTCTTTTCCCCCTTAATTTCTTCTTCTCTCCTTCAGTCTCCTTCTTTAGCTTATGGTTCCAGCTCTATAATTTCACTTTAAATTCTCTTAGGGTGCGTTTGGATAAGTGTATTTTAAATGTAAGTGTTGGGGGTATACGAATAAGAAGGCCTCGATATGTGGATGAGGCCCATTAAGAGGCACGAAGCCCAAATAGTCCGAGGAAAGGTGAGCTCATTCAAGACGGGAGTGGGCCACGATAGGCGCCCGCGGGCTTAGATCAGAAGAGCAAGTTGGGAGTTGTGTACACCAGGCGCCTAGGGGTACTCGCACGTTAGGCGCCTAGGGGTGCACTTGGAAGTTGTGTACACTCGAAGAGGGCGCCTGGAATCATCTTCGGAGGGAGCGCCCTGGGTCACTCGCATTAAAGGCAAGGGTGACGTGGAAATCCGTACGGGAAGGTCCAGGTAAGCAATGATCGGCTATAAATAGGGAGGTGGGTAAGCATTTACTCAATTGGGCTTCTCTCACTAAAATTGTGCATTACAAGCACTTCTCTCACTAAGAAAGATACTGACTTGAGCGTTGGAGGACTAACGGGCCACAAGGCCCAGCTCTGTGAGTGCAGGCTTAATCTCGAGGGAGTCAGCTGGTACGGAAGGGAGGTAGGCAGATCAAGCGGGCATCAACAATTGGCGCGCCAGGAAGGGGGAGAACACAACCAGAAAGCGCCTAGTTCCCATGGAAGAGGGTGGAAGTGAGATGGAGGAGCAACTCATGGGGGAGGCGTCTCAAGAAGCAGGAGGAGGAACGCCCAGCATGGGGGAGGATGAAGGAAGTGAAGGCCCGCGCCCGGATTCAGATGGGGCCTCAGTGACTAAGAAGGAACTGTTCAAGATCATAGCTGATCAAGACGAGGCCATCGGGATGTTGAGGAGAGAGGTGGAAATGTTGAAAGAGGGCGCCCCAAGTCCCGGAGCAAGGAAGAGGGAGCGTACGATGGAGGCTGAAGGGGAGTCCAGCTCACTGAGGCGCTTGGCCAGCATGAGGCGCCTGGCCGATTATGGAGACTCCGAGGGAGAGAGGAACGTGTGGATGCCGGGGCGCCCGCCTCGACAGTTTGTGGTAAGGCAGCCCTTGGCCAAGAGCGTGCTCATGGAGCCCGCCAGTACCAACATTCCGCCGCTTCCCACCTATGATGGTACGGCGGACCCGGACGACCACCTTAACAGCTACTTCACCAAAATGCAGCTGTACAACAGTTCGGACGCAACTTTATGCAAGGTGTTCCCCTCGACATTCTCAGGCGTGGTACTAGATTGGTACCATCAGATCGAGGAAGGGCGCATAGAATGCTTTGAGCAATTTGCGGCGATGTTCCTGGCAAAGTTCGCAAGTAGAAAGAGGCGCACACTGACCGTGGGCTCCCTGTTCAAGATCAAGCAGAAGGAGGGGGAAACTTTGAGGGAGTTCTATGAGCGGTGGATCCCGGTGGCCATGGCAGTAAGAGACGTGCAACCCCCGGTGCTCGGGGTTCTCCTCGAGGAGTGCACCACCAGTGAGGAGCTTTGTCGGGCGCTAGCTAAAAGGGATGTAGTGTCTACGGAAGATTTGGATCGTAGGGTGCAGAAAGTTATAGTGTTGGAGGAGGCGCTAGCGTCAAGACGGGCCGACAGGCGCCGCCCTAGGGGTGAGGAAGGAGATGGAGGACGAAGGCAGGCGCCCGAGTCTAGGCCTTTCTATGGAGGAACATCGGTCGCGCCGGTGCGAAGGAGTGATCAGGGACGCCCGGCGCCCAGAGCAAATCAATTCACAGAGCTCAACGACTCACCAAAGACCGTGCTGCAGTATGTGAAGGATAAGGGGTACCACGTGAGATGGCCAGGGCCTATGAGGGGGCAGCCCAACCCACAGAATTTGGATCGATTTTGTGACTTCGATCGAGAACGAGGGCACAATACAGTTGATTGTTATCAGTTGAAGACTGAGTTGCAAGGGTTGGTGGACAGGGGCATGCTCAACGAGTTCGTCAAAAAACCGGAAGAGAGGGTGCATAGGGCATATGTAGCCCGAGCGGGACCCAAGGAAGACCTCCCCCCACCTCCATTTGAGCTGGATCAAGAGAAGGCGCCCGAAAAGGTGAGGCTTACGGTGGACGCGATTACTGGCACCTTGGATTTGAGAGACAAGTTGGAAGCTAGCAGGCGCCTGAGAGCGGCATCGGTCGATCGACACGAGGGGGTGTGCATTAGCTTCAACCAAGTGCCCGAAGAAGCTTACGGGGTACCTTCTTTAGAGGCGCTGGAAATTCAAGGGGTAGTGGCAGGGTGCACGATGAAGAGGATGCGCGTAGATACGGAGAGCTCCATGGACGTGCTATTCAAGGATACGGTAATGCGCATGCACTTGTCTCCTGACTTAATACGACCGTCGGACTCGATGCTAGTCGGGTTCTCAGGGGCGCCTGCGAAGGTAATCGGGCGCGTACGTCTCCCCGTTACTTTGGGTGATGAAGAGCAGCGTGTCACCCATGCTATCGATTTTGGTATAGTGGACTGCCCCTCCCCCTACAATGCCATACTCGGCAGGCCCCTTTTGGCCTTGTTCAACGGGGTAGCGTCCACTTGTCATCAGACGTTGAAGTTCATAGCGCCGAAGGGAGTGGGCATCGCAAGAGGAAAAGGCGCCCCGGTTTATACTATGCTGAAGAGCGTGCGGCCGCGTAAAAGTCAAAGGGTCAATACGATTGCTTCCGAGGAGGCGCCCAGAGCGGAGGCGGCCGATGAAGAATTGCTGATCCCCTTGGACGAGGGGCGACCGGAAAGGCAGATCAGGATTTCGGTCCAGGCGCCTCCCGATATGGTCGAGAAGCTGGTCGCTTTGTTGAAGGAGTTCGCTGAGTTGTTCGCTTGGAGTGCTAAAGAAATGCCCGGGGTAGCGCCTGAGACGGCTGTGCATAGGTTGGCAGTAGAGGAAGGGAGGAAGCCTGTTCAGCAAAAGAGAAGGAACCTTTCCCAAGACAAGGAGGCCATGCTTAGGGTGGAAGTGGATAGGCTCCTAAACGCCGGGTTTGTCGAGGAGGCAGCCTATGTTACGTGGCTGTCCAATGTGGTGTTTGTCCCCAAGCCGGCAGGAGACTGGAGGATGTGTGTGGATTTCACGAGTCTCAACAAGGCGTGTCCGACGGACGCATACCCGATGCCCCGCATAGACCTGCTGGTGGACGCCACGGCTTATCATGAGATGCTTAGTTTCCTCGACATGTTTTCCGGGTACCATCAGATCCCCATGGCTGAAGAGGACCGACTGAAGACCGCCTTCATGACGCCCTTTGGGAACTTTTGCTATAGGGTCATGGCGTTTGGACTAAAGAATGCAGGCGCCACATATCAACGCATGGTGAATACGGTCTTCCAACGACAGATTGGGCGGAACGTGGAGGCATATGTAGACGATTTGATAGTCAAGAGTCGCAAACGGGGAGATCACCTAGGTGATTTAAGGGAGACCTTTGAAACCATGCGCCTTCACAATCTTCGGCTCAACCCCCTGAAGTGCGTCTTCGGCGCGGAGGCAGGCAAGTTTTTAGGCTTCATGATCACCAAGAGAGGGATTGAAGCAAACCCGAAGCAAGTGGAGGCCATCATCAAACTCGCACCGCCAAGGACGCCTAAGGAAGTGCAAGGTCTAGCGGGGCGACTTGCAGCCCTAGGGCGCTTCATACCAAGGTCGGCCGACAAGGCGGCCCCCTTCTTCAGGATCCTCAAGAAGGCGGTTCGCTTCCAATGGGACGAGGCATGTAACGAGGCGTTCGAAGATCTGAAGCGCCTACTAGCGGCGCCCACGGTCATGACGGCACCAAAGGCAGGGGAGGTCCTGTATTTATACATTGCGGTTTCGGACGTGGCCGTTAGCGCGGTACTAGTGTCGAGAGAGGCGCCTACGGGGGAAGAGAGGCCAGTGTACTATGTGAGTAAGACGATGGGCCCGCATGAAAAATGGTATGCGCCTATTGAAAAGGCCGCCTTGGCAGTCGTGACCGCCGCTACCAAGTTACGCCCCTATTTCCAGGCGCATGCTATCGTTGTGCTCACCAATTTACCTCTCAAGGCTACCTTGGGCTCCATGGATGTGGCGGGGCGCCTTGTTAAATGGGCCGTGCAGCTAAGCGAGTTCGACATTAGGTACGCGCCTCGACCTGCCATCAAAGCTCAGGTGATTGCCGATTTTATGGCGGAGGGAATAGTGGGGACTGAAGGCGTCGACCAGGAGACGTGGCAAGTTCAAGTAGACGGGGCGGCAAGCCGCGTGGGCGCCGGGGCAGGAATAGTAATTATTAGCCCAAGCGGGGTCATGCATGAGATTGCTCTACGGTTTTCGGAACTTAAAACCAATAACGCGGCTGAGTATGCGGCGGTCGTGGCAGGGCTCCGCATGGCACGAGGATTGGGCGCCCAACATGTTAGTGTTAAGTCCGATTCGGCCCTCGTGATCAACCAGCTCAATGGGGCGTTCGACGTGAAAGAGGAAGCCTTAGAAGCCTATGTCCAAGCAGTCAGAAGAGAGGGCGCCTGGTTTAGGGAGCTGGACTTCGTGCACATCCCAAGAGAAGAAAATGCCCATGCAGATGCACTGTCCAAGTTGGCCTCGGCTTTGGACTTCGCCGAGGATAGAAAGGTTATCGTCACGAAGGAGGTTCCACAGGAATATGTGGTAGCAACCGTGGGAGGTACGATGGAAACTGACGGTTGGATGGCGCCCATCTTGGCCTATCTGATGGCCGGTACAGTCCCAGAGGACCCAAAGGAAGCATGGAGGCTTAGACGCAAGGCGGCTCGGTGCTCCATAATCGAGGGGCGCCTGTACAAGAGATCCCATTCAGGAACATATTTAAGGTGTTTAAGTAAGGAAGAAGGTCAGGCGGCGCTGGAAGAAGTCCACAGCGGTACTTGCGGAATGCATGCTGGCGCTCGTAGTTTGGAGAAAACGTTGCTTCGTCAGGGATACTATTGGCCAACAATGCGAAAAGATGCCAAGGCCCACACGGGCGCCTGTCACCAGTGCCAGATCCATGCCAACGACATTCATATACCCGCTGCCCCAATGCAGGGTAACATGGGCGCCTGGCCTTTTGCTCAGTGGGGTATGGACCTTCTAGGTCCTTTTCCAAAGGCACCTGGACAGCTGAAGTATTTAATTGTCGCCATTGACTACTTTTCGAAATGGGTGGAGGCAGAACCCTTGGCGACCATTACGGAAGCACAAGTGCGCAAGTTTACAAGAAAGAACATTTTCACTCGCTTTGGGCTGCCGGAGTCTATTGTCACTGATCATGGCAAGCAATTCGATTGCAAACAGTTTGTTGAGTTTTGTGATGCGCATGGGGTGGTCCTTAGGTTCTCATCTGTTGCGTACCCACAAGCTAATGGGCAAGCTGAGGCGGCTAACAAGAGCATCCTACACGGGTTGCACACTAGGCTTCTAGGCGCCAAGGGGCGTTGGGTGGAAGAATTGCCAAGTGTTCTCTGGGCTCACCGCACGACGTTCAAGGTAGCCACTGGTGAGACGCCCTTCGCGTTAACATATGGGAGTGAGGCGGTGATCCCGGTCGAGATTAATATTCCAAGTTTCCGGGTGGCGAATTATGAACCAGGCCGCAATGAAGAAGACAGGGTGGCGGAATT
Source organism: Linum tenue (assembly GCA_946122785.1). Classification (NCBI taxonomy): domain Eukaryota; kingdom Viridiplantae; phylum Streptophyta; class Magnoliopsida; order Malpighiales; family Linaceae; genus Linum; species Linum tenue. Next base: position 14,541,359 of record CAMGYJ010000006.1, on the reverse strand, counting down.
GGACCTCTCCGATGAGCGACGTGAGGTGGCGTCTGTGCGCCTGGAAGAAATGAAGAGGCAGGTGGCTCGATACTACAACAGAAAGATGCGCCCTCATGGCATCTCCATAGGCGCCTTGGTTCTCAAGAGAGATTTCAGGCCCTGTGCGCAAGAGGGAAAGCTGGCTCCCAAGTGGAAAGGCCCATATCGAGTGAAGGAAGTCATCGGAGCGGCTACGTTTAAGTTGGAACATCTGAATGGAAAGCCGGTGAAGAGAACATGGAACGCGCAGAACTTGCGTGCGTATTGCGCCCAACTGGGGGGCAAGGAGGCTGCAGTATGAGAAGCAAAAGGGGAACACCCGTGGGAGTAAGTTTGTAGTGCTGTGTAACCAAAAGCGCTTGTTGTGTTCAGCGTCTCGTGTCGTGTAATCAAAGCGCTCATCGTGTTAAAGCGCCTCTATTTGTGTTAATGAAAAAACTCCCTAGAATGATTCCCTCTCCACTAATGCGCCCACGAAAGAAATGCGCCCACGATCGTAAAGCACCCGTAAATGTGCCCGGAACGAATGCGCCCGTAAGAATTTGCGCCCACTTAGTAAAGCACCCATACATGTGCCCAAAATTCGAAAAGCGCCCATAAATACGCGCCCATGAAAGTAAAGCGCCCAATTAGATAACGCGCTCGAGGAGGAACTTGGAAAATGCTCGCGAAGGGTACGAGAAACAATGAGTGCAATCGAATAATGCGCCATAAAAGATAATGCGCCCTAAAAAGAGTGGGCAACACAACAAACGTCCAAAAAAGAGTTGAAAGTTGACAAGGCATGAAGGGCATACGCCCAAGCAAAAGCTTATGAAAAAGCATCCAAAGAAAACAATAGTACATGCCACAAAAGAGGCGCGCCCTCACTACTCGGCCTCCGAAGAATCTCCCATAGTCGAATCACTCTCTTGTGGCGAAGGCGCCCCTCCCTCTCCCACAGGCGCCGAACCATCCTCAGCCGCCTCCTCTTGCTCCTTTTGCATCTCCTCAATAACAAAGTTCACGAGGTCAGGGAAGTTGACGGTGATGTCGGGGTACTCCTGGTCGAGCTTCCTCTTGACGAGCACCAAACTCTCTAGGGACGCCTTGGCAATCAGGTCTTGCCCCGCCTCAGAAGTGGGAAAATTCTTAAGAGACGCCTTGAGAGACCTCTTTTCCTCCCGCGCACTCCTAAGCGCCTTCTTGTAATCTCGGCGGCGGTAGGCGGCCGCCTTTACCTCGTCCTGGAGAGCGCCTTTCTCCTCCTTCAAGGTAGCAAGCTCGACATCGCGGGCGCCCAGCTCTTGGGTAAGGGCCTCCTTCTCCGCAGCCAAGGAGCCCAGCTTTTGCTCAAAATCTCGGCGCTCTTCTTCCATGCGGGTCGCGAAGTCGGCGTCCCGTTGGCGGCGCTCCTCCTCCAATGTGCTTTGAAGCGTCGAAATTTGCCTTGCCGCCTCCAGTTGCGCCTCCTCACACTCTTTCACAAGTTCCTCGCGGCGCATTGTAACGGTGTCAAGGTTGTCCTTCATGGAAGACAAGGACACCCGGGCCTCGCGGCACTCCTCAATCGCAAGGTCTGTCTTCCGGGCGCCTGCCTCAGCAAGAAGGAGCATCTGCACAAATATAAGCCGACCAAGTGAACAATGTGTACGTTTAAAAAAAAAAAAAAACGTAAACGGGAAATGTGCAAGTCAAACAAAGGCGCAAATGAGCAAACCTTGGCTCCCATTCGGGCGACTTCAGCCCATGGATGATCCTCCGAGATCGCGGAGGGCACCTGTAGAAGTTGAGCGGCTGAAAGATCTAGGCCCATGGCGCATCCACGATCCACCGCCGCTCGTGAGGAACAAGACAAGGCAACACGCCCCATCTCAGTGCGCCTGGGCTGAAAATGGGGGCCTCCCATCGGGCCCCAGTAGGCGCCCTTCCACGATAGCATACCGCGGGGAGTGGGCCTCGCCCTGACTTGCGGCGCCTCTCTCTCCTTCGGCTCTATGCCGCTTTGCTGGTGGAGTCAGTTGGGCGCCTGCCCTCTTCCCACGACTGATCAAGGGCACTTCATCCTCTTGATCATCCACGTCCTCGACCACAACGTGGTCTTCACGGCCATCCACGCCCAATGGTGTGGACGCCTCGCTGGATGCCCTAGTGATCTTCTCCCCGGGCGCCTTTCCCTTCCCTTTATCCATAGGCGCCGCCAACGGTTGTGGGGTGGAGACTGAGGCAGGTGAAGACCCCCCAAGGTTGGACCCTCCTTGTTGAGGCTCCTCCAGAGTCATCCTCTCATAACTACTCTTAATCAAGTCAGCAATGCGACCAAATCTCGTACCTGCAAACAAAACCAAGGGATTAGCTAGGCGCCCAAAAGAGAATGCAAAAGGCAAAAACAGCACTCAACACACCATCTGCATAATATTCCTCTAAAATAGGCGCCCGTGCACTAGTGGGGCGCAAGTTTACAGGTGAGGCGCTTATTAGGGCGGCCCCATCTCGCTCTTCTCGGCTTAGAACAACGGCAGCGTTGAAGCGGGCCTCCGTACCAAGCTCCCAGTCAGTCCTAAAGGCGCCTCCACTTTCAAAGAAGTAATCCCTATGCGCCTTCAAAAAGAAGAACCCGTTGAACCATGTGCGCCCCAATTTAGGGCACTTCGTCACGAAATGGGCGCGCAATTTCTTCCGCCGCTTCAAGGACAGACAGTTCTCCCGGGAAATCACCGAGAAAAAGTGGCGGAATAAGTTGAAAGTTGGGCGCACATGATGAATTCGGCACTTCAGCTTGAAGAGCACAACAATCAGTATCACGGACGGCGATAGGTGCCCGATTGTGCATTCGCAGTACTCCAGAATGCCCTCCAAAATGGGATCAATAGGAAACCGGAGCCCGAACCGGAAATACTCCTGATATATACCCAACCAACGGGGCCCGCACAACCCTACCCTGGCCATGGGTGATGGAGGCGCATACGTCCAGGTGCGCGGGAGCCCGAGCCCATCGATCAGGCTTTTCATCTACGACGCCGAGATGGTGGAGTTATGCTCAGGCCCTGCCACATTTGTCGGCAAACATGTTGTCTCCCAGGGCGCATACTCCGGCGGCCAGGTGCCTTCCCAAGTAGTCATCTTGTACGACCCATCTTCCGGCACGTCGTAGTTCGATGAAGGCGTCGGTATGGGTGACAATGCGGGCGCCTCCACTAAAACAAGTCAAGTAGGCGCACAACCGTTGGAGCAGTAAGAGGCGCCTCCATCGCAAGAATACACAAGCATTCACGCAAAAAAAAAAAAAAAAAAACGAAGGAGAGAGTGGCTTACCGGTTTTGGAGGGGCCGCCTTGATTCTGAGAAGAGCCCGCGGCGGCGGCGGCAGCATTGGATGGGAGAGACATCGCGGCGAGAACGATTGAACGCTAAAAAAGAAGAGAGGCAAAGCAGAGAGAGAAGCTAGAGTGAGAAGGCAAATCGAGGGCGAATGAAGAACCATGCCGGGAATCAACTTACATTTAAAGAAAACTGGAGCGCCTCGAATATCGTGCCGACTGCCACGTGGCAAAATTCACAACCACCTCGAATATCGCGCCGGTTGTGAAGGGGGGCAGGAGAGAGTAAGAGGCGGCTAGGGCACAGGGCGCCGGGAAGCAAGCGAGCCGAGGCGCCTTCGACAAAGGAGACGGTTAGGGCACAGGGCGCCGGACGAGCCGAGGCGCCTTTGACAATTGAAACGGTTTGGGCACGAAGGCGGCCGGGCAGTAGGCGAGGCGAGGCGCCTTCGACCAATGGAAGAGGCGGGGCGCCTTGGACCAATGGGTGAGTGTCGGCGCTTTTGGTTGCCCGGACGACTAGGGCGCACAACGAGGCGAGGGATTTGAAAGGGGCGCGAAACTGATGCGCCCGGGAAAGAAAAGGCGCCTGTTAATCAGTTAATGTGACGGATTTTAGGCGCCCCGTGGAAGGAATTTTAAATAGAGCGCTAGCGCATTGCGCCTAGGTGCGAAAGGAAGGCGCCGCTTAAGAAACAAGGCGGCCGGATTCCGCGCGCCCCGAGGAGAGATGATTGGGGGCCCGATGATTGGGGGGCAAGCAGCTGCCGTGATAAAAGTAGGAAAAGAAAGAGTAAAAGCCTAATAGTTAGGCGCTCAAGGAATTCAAAACTTGAGCACCTAACTTGGGGGGCAATTGTTGGGGGTATACGAATAAGAAGGCCTCGATATGTGGATGAGGCCCATTAAGAGGCACGAAGCGCAAATAGTCCGAGGAAAGGTGAGCTCATTCAAGACGGGAGTGGGCCACGATAGGCGCCCGCGGGCTTAGATCAGAAGAGCAAGTTGGGAGTTGTGTACACCAGGCGCCTAGGGGTACTCGCACGTTAGGCGCCTAGGGGTGCACTTGGGAGTTGTGTACACTCGAAGAGGGCGCCTGGAATCATCTTCGGAGGGAGCGCCCTGGGTCACTCGCATTAAAGGCAAGGGTGACGTGGAAATCCGTACGGGAAGGTTCAAGTAAGCAATGATCGGCTATAAATAGGGAGGTGGGTAAGCATTTACTCAATTTGGCTTCTCTCACTAAAATTGTGCATTACAAGCACTTCTCTCACTAAGAAAGATACTGACTTGAGCGTAGAGATGGCGACATCTCAATTTCTTATCATTTATAATCTTTAATTCTCCGCATTGGAGGCCGAGAGACGACTAATGATAGTATTGTATGTTTTTTGTCTTATCTTATGAAAATAAGAAGAGATTGAGAACTGGAAAGCCAAAAATTGGTTGAATGAGAGCTTGTGAGTTGTCAAAGAGTGAGGAATGACCAACAATTATGTGCTATATTTCATTAATTTTTAATCTAATCTCTAAAAAATAAATTGGTATTCGGTAATACCAAATAGCGATAAATTCGGTACGATATTCGGTATATCTCATATTCTGGTACCAAACTTCCAGCCCAAGTTGTCATGCAGGTGGTATGCCCGTCGTAACAAATTTGCTGGAATGACTTTTTCGCATGATTTTAATTTATAAAAAGAATAATTTTTTATTTGTTTCTTGAATTCAAAAGTTAAATTTTGATGTTATTTATTGGATTAAAGTATAAATGTTTGGATGTTTATGTTATTTGTTGAATTCAAGTATAAACTTTTGGATTTTGACATTAAATATTTTATTTAAATATGATGATTTTTTATTTTGTATGGAATGTTGTATTATATTAAATATGGATGTAGATATTAGAGAGATTGTCTTCAAATATGTCATTTAGATATACAAATTCCGGTCATTTATATAAATATTTCATTTATATATACAGAGATTGTCTTCAATTTAAGGTATAGATATCATTTTTTTTTACTTAAGATATGACATACTTTTAATTTTACTCAGTGTGCGATAGAAGGCATGTTGTGCCTTTGATTTTATTCAAATTAAGATAGAAGGCACCATATATATTCTCCATATATAATATATATATATATATATAGGTCAGCTTGATGTAGTCTAGGTCATTGGCACTCTTGATTTAATTTGATGTCTATATTAAATCTAATAAAATGATCTATAATTTACAATTAAAAAAACAATTCATTTCTTTACATTTCCATACATGCTATCTAGTCAACAAATTATTTCATTTATTTTCATATTATGATATCTAATTTCTTCAAATCGTCACTTAAACATCGAAAAGTTTCTCCTTCAAACTATGTATAACTTCGCACCCATATTCTTGGGGGTGCAAAAAAGCATGGTTGTTGTGGTGGTGGCGTGCCGGCCGGTTGAACTTGGTTCAACATGTATTGGTCATGAAACCGGCATGAATACCACTGGTATGATAGACATAATCGATATACGACTTCTAAGCAACATGACGTCGTTTTAGTGAATATAATTAATAAAAATGTAATTTATTATTTATTTTATGAATTTAACCATTAATATTTGATGTTATTTGTTGGATTTAAGTATAAATGTTTGTATATTATCATTAAATATTGAATTTAAATTTTAGCATTTGTTATTTTGTTTGAAATATTGTATTTTATTTGAATATGTATATGGATTGTAAGTAAATTATCTAGAAATATGTTTTACATAAGGTAAATGACATGTTTGGTCACTGGGTTTACTAAAATGTGTCGTATTTAGTCATTGAAAAAATTAATATCAATAAGGATCACTAAGTTTAGTAAAACATGCCACGTTTAGTCACTCTCTATTAACGAAATTCGTTATGTACTGATGTGCCAGAAGAAATTGCCTAGTCACCTATTTTTAACCTAAAAAAATAAAATTCGACCCTACCTTAAATCCATGTCACATCATGAAACCTAACCATGGTCACCCATTAACCCGTGATCCAACCCACTCAACTTAAAAAGTTTATCACTCTGCAAAATCCCTCGCCAGTCAATAGAGAATAGGGGCAGAAGAAGCTCTTGTCGCCGCCCTCTCTGTTTCGCATGACCCGATGGTGCCTTACCAATCGGAGAAGAGACGATGAACTCCACTTTTCAGTGTCCAAATCTGCCGCTAAATCCTCCACTACCGCCGGCTCCCGCTCCCTATTCTTCTCTCCTTGTCGCCATCCAACTCTGCAGCTAAGTGCCATCGTCGACTCCTTTCTCGCCACCTCCCTCGCTCAGCCCGAAGATGACAATGTCGTGATTCTTCCTCGATTGAAATCCCAGACCCTCGTTGCTCAACCTTCCTTGACATCTGGTTGAGTAGTGAAGAAGAAGACAGCTAGCCTTGTTGATGGATTGGGCGATAAATTGGAGATCTGGAAAAGTTATTGGGCGATGGCGATGGGTTGAGTGAAGAAGAAGCCAGCTAACGAACAACACAATCCCGATGAGCTACCTCCAATCGTCGCCATTCCGCTCCTCCCTTATATTTCACCGACTACGGCGGGGAGGAATGAATAATAAAATAGGTGAAGGGGCGGAATAAGGAGAACCCAGGAATTGTAGGGTTCTTGTGGGGAGGAAGCTAGCTCCAGCCAGCCGCGGAACCAAAAAGTTAAACTGCTAACAATGCCTTTTGTTAGCAGATACTGATAGGGTTGGATGGAGGCCCACGTGGAGGCAGCTCAGATCCAAGGGATGCAAATGAAAGGTTTATTTAAGTGACTTTTTGTGGGATTTTTAGCCCAGCCGAGTAAAGGGGGGAGCCGATGGGTTTGGCTTGGTAGAAGCCGATGTTTTGGGCGGGAGAAAGGGAACAAAGAGGGCCCGGCAGATGATTAAAATGGGGAAAGAAGCTGATAAAGTGGCTTCAGCAGGTTCACCAAGAAAAAAGTAGAAAAAACGAAAATTAATTGAAGAGAGGAGAGAAGTGACAAAAAATATAAAGAAAAGTGAGAAATAATTGGAGAGAGGAGGGAAGTGACAGAAAATGAAAAGAAAAAAAAGAAAAAGTAATTGCAAGGAAGAGAGAAGTGACGAAAAAGTGGGGAAATTTATTTTTGGACCACTTTTTCTTCTCTCTCAACCTCTCTCATTCTCTTTTTGTGTGGATATTTATCCATGGGCTGAAGGATTTCAAGTTTATGTGGTCAGATATTAGTCTGGGCAGTATGGATATTTATTTTTGCATGAACTGATATTATATGCAGTGGATATGAGTTTGTGAAGTAATGAATATTGTGTCTTCCATAAAAACTAAATACATTATCAAATCCTAACACATAAGGCTTGCAACCTTAGTTAGGGCTGCTCGCCGAAGGCCCATGAAACAATAATAGTAGTAGAGTGAGGGTTTAGGGTTTATGATTTAGTGATTAGTCTTGTAGTCGGATATTAAACTGGGGGTGTTTGTATTTGTTTTTGCAAAGAATGGGTATTAGTTTAGGTGGTACGGATATTAGCTTTGGTTTAAATTGATATTAGTTCATGTTTGCAACTATTTGTGTGGGATGTTTGGATATTTGTTTTCTCATTAATTGATATTAGTCTGTTGATATTAGTTTATTTAGCCAATTTAATTACTTTTGGTATTAGTTTGCGATTGTCAAATATTAATTTATGTGTGGTGGGTATTAGTCAGCGATGGTCAGATATTAGTTTGTGTGTGGTGGGCATTAGTCTGTATGGTGAGGATATTATTTACGAGCTGAATGTATATTGGTCTTAGGCGATGGGATATTAGTCTGGGTGTTGTGAATTTTTGTTATGGTGAACGGATATTATTCTGGGTGGTTTGGATTTTTTTTGTGTGGATGTTTATCTATGTTTGTTTTTTAATAAGAACTTATGTTGGTAATTATATCCAACATTTGGCAAAATATTATCCATCATGCTACAAACCAACATCCTTCCCTAAATATCATCTAACCCTAAGTTCAGTTTTACAAACCAATATCACACTACACAAATATAAAATCAACTTTTTTTTCCTTTTCCCTCATCGTCTTGGTCATCACTTTCTTCATCCTCAATTTCTTGGTCCTCATTTTGTTGTTGTTGTTTGGCACATTTATGCCTAAAGGTTTCGCCTTCTGATGTGGTCCTCATTGCAGTTGATTTAGTTCTTGTCATTGTGATTACCTTGCCCAGTAGAATATCCTGACATTAGCTAACCAATATTTGGACTTCACATAACGAATACCCCAACGATCATAAGTAATATCAAACAAGTCATATCCAAATATATCAAACAACTATCTAGGCAATTCACAAATGATATCATGGTCGACCAAAACCAATATCAATGTAGGAATATCCATATATATTAAACAACTATCCAGGCAATTAAAAACTAATATCCTGCCCGAACAGAACTAATATCGGAACACACACAAAACATATCCACAAAACTCTGAAAACAAAGCAACCCAGATCCAATCAAATCCGCAAAATCCACAAACAAAGCAACCCAGACCCAGATCCAGTCACATCCACAAACCTAGGAAACATATCCACATAATCCACAGAAAGCAACCCAGATCTAGTCAAATCTAAGTTACCAGAAAACAAATCCATCAAACTCATAAAAAAAAACGTAGGAAAAGGAAAACCCAGATCTAGTCGAATCCATGAAACCCTAACTTCAAACACTACTTATTTATTTGAAACACAAAATCATAATGCAAGAAAAAAATCAAAAAGAAAAATGGAACCCTAAAATTCGAATCCCCTCGTGATATTCCAATGAGGACGGTGTGGATCTGCAAATATGCCATATATCCCTCGCCTTCGAAGCTTCTTCCTTTTTCTACTAAATGAAAATTGAACAATCGCTTTCAGAAATCGATTGAATCACAATAAGCAAGGTGAAGAATGAAATAGAGATGAGAGAGAGAGAGAGAGAGAGGAAAAAACACAGTTACCGTCGTCTTCTTCCTTCAAGCACGACTACCGTCGCCGAGAACTTCTTCCTTGTCGCGATACCGTCGTCGCCGTCACTTGCTTCGTTAGAGTCGGAGAGGGTTTATGGTGATTATTGGGAGAAAAAGGGAGGAGGAAACAAAAAAAATTTTGAGGAGAGAGAAAGGAAACTAACGAAGTGAATTGAAGAGAGAAGGAGACTAAGAAAAGGCATTGATTTTTTTAATTTTTGGGCCCCTTTGGATAGTGGAATTGGGGCAGCCGATGGACTCGGCCCTCTTCCTCTCACAAGTCGGCGCCAATCCTCCTCCGCCGTCCGATCCGGCTCTACGACGTGGCCATCTATCCTGCCCTGTCAGTATCTCCTAACAAAATGGTCTATTAGGAGCATAACTAGGTTCGCCGCGACATGGTCAACCGACAACAGTCATTCAAGTGCTGCATCCCACATAAGGCTTCGCTTTGATTCCATATCCAGAAACCGAAGACCCAAAATTGTTGACCGCGTAGAAAGAAAGAGGCAACGCCATTGAAGACCGTCATCACCCACAACTGCTCCGACTGTGAAGATTCTCCTCAACATCACAGCCGGTCGCCGGAGCTTTTCCCATGAGTCTGGCTCCAGGAGCTTTTCCCACAACTACAAGTTATTGATGACAGAGAAACGTTGGTCCTCTGGCTCAAGGAGCTCGATTGGAGTAGATGGGAAAAGAATCCCAGCGACGACAGGATGGGAAACGATTTTGGGATGTGAAGTGACGATGGAGAACTAGATCTGGAAGTTGCAAATAAGATTTTGGTTTTTTTGGGCTAAGGAGAGGGGTTGGTCGTCTTCTTGGTGGCAGGTGGCAGACGAGAGGATTTCTTTGGGGCGTAGCCACATTTTTGTCGAGGGTAGGACTATTTAGAAAAAAAATGCATACAATAAATAATTTTGTTAGCTTTTTAATGAAGTTGAATGGTTGAGATTGGCTTAGTCATGTGATTAAGATGACCCCCTTAGTCACCTGATCTTAGCCCCATCCTTGGGTATTGAATAGGCGATCAAAATTAGTTTCAATTAAGGGTTAATAGCATTTTATACCCTTCTACTATTGCAAATTAACAAACGTACCCCTCTACTAAATTTTTACACAAACATACCCTCCTAATATTAAAACGTAACGAGTATATCCTTCCGTTAACTTATCTGTTAATCGGCTGTTAAATGGGTTGGCAAATGACCCAAATGCACCTAACTTAATCTTAATTCATTATATAATTTTTTTATGACAACCCAATTTAAAATTAAAACACAAATTCCTGGAAAAAAAATTAAAACACGCCCTAAACAGTCGCCTCCAAGCCGACTCTCCATCCTTTCGTCTGCCTCATTCCCCAACTCCGTTGAAACTCCCCCCATCGGTGCACCCTAAGCGGCGGCTGCACCCAACTCTTCCTCGCCGGCGACGATTACCGCAGCAACAACTGGAGCAGAGGGCGACGTTCGTAGCTCCCTCCCTCTCCGTCGACAAAGAATCCCCCACCCCCCAAATCACCAATCTCCTCTCGGCTGTTGCATCCAACTTCCACTTTAAAACCTAATCCTTGTGAATTGGAATTGTCCAATTGAGTTAAGGCATTTTTCACCATCAAAGATTCATGGAAAACACAACCAATGAGGATAAAAAGAATTAGTTTATGACAAAACGAAAGAGGGGCAGGAATCGGGGGGAGGGAGCAAGGGGTTTTGTGGTTGGGTGGGGACAATTCTTTCTCCAAGGAAGGAGAAGAAGCTGTAGGCATCGCTCTTCGCTGGGAGAAAGCTGGTAGCTGTCTTCCTGCACCATCCGCCTCTCTCGCCGTCTTAATCGCTGCTTTCTCATTCCAGCCGGTGGCGAGGAAGAGCCGGGTGACAGCCGCCGCCGAGGTCTATTGGAGTCTATCGGGGGAGTGGAGGGGACCAGTACGGTGTATTTTAATGGTAAATTGGGTTGTGATAAACAAAAATTATATAATGAATTAAGATTAAGTTAGGGGCATTTGGGTCATTTACCAACCCATTTAACAGCCGATTAACAGATAAGTTGACGGAAGGGTATACTCGTTATGTTTTGATATTGAGAGGGTATGTTTGTGCAAAAATTTAGTAGAGGGGTACGTTTGTTAATTTATAATAGTAGAGGGGTATAAAATGCTATTAACCCTTCGATTAACCAATTATCGAGTGCTGAACCTAGGGCTCAAGATAGGGTGCATAACCATGGGTTATGCACCGATCAATAACCAAATCTGGACCCTTCATTTAGAAAATCCAGATCTAAGGATGGAGAATTAAAGACTATTTTTATTTTCACTAGCTTTCTTAATTGACTCATATCTTTTTCGCTTTAAATCGGATTTTAATTTTTTTTGCACAGATGGAACGAGTTCACCGTGCTCTACAAAATGAGATCAATTTTCAATATTTTTTTAGGAAAAAAAAATTCTGGCCTCTCGGTACCAACTGCATACCATATGGTATATTCTTCGTTTTTAATTCGTTTTTGAAAACGTTTGCACAGCAGGGATGAGTTCATCATGATCTACTGGATCTACAAATTTCTGGGTGAACAAATTACAGGACCAAAAAATACCACACAATACCATACAATACCACCCTGGTACGGGGTGGTATTGTATGGTATCTTCTTCATTTTTAATTCGTTTTTGAAAATGTTTGCACAGAAGGGACGAGTTCATCATGATCTATTGGATCTACAATTTTCTGGGTGAACAAATTACAGGACCAAAAAATACCACACAATACCATACAATACCACCCTGGTACGGGGTGGTATTGTGTGATATACAATGTTAAAAGTCGTAAATTACAATTAATATACTTCTACTATCATGTATTCAACCATCCTACAGTATTGGTTTGTTCATACCACCATGATACGTTTTTCAAAACATAGGTATGCTTTTATTTCAATACCAGTCAATACCATATGGTATAGGCTGGTAAAAAATGGCTCAATTTTTTTTGTTCGAAAAATATATTAAAGTGGATATCATTTTGAAGAGCACAATTAATCTGATCTAACTGTGCAAAAAAAATTAAATTTCGACTTAAAATGAGCGAGAAATCGTCCGTCAAAGATTAAAGAGGGAAAAATTAAAGGCTTTTCATGAGAGAGAGGATGCTGATGTCATGCTGATGTGCACGGGTTACTCATGGTTACTCACCATAAGGTTACTGACCTGATCCTTCCCCTGAACCTAGACCTAAAACTGAACGGGGGCACCGAGTGTGGCGATGGATGAATGGCAGAAGGCAGTTATGAGAGAAGCGTTTGGCGATTCATCGGGAAGTGAAGAAGAGGAAGAAGCAATAACAGAGGACGAAGCGAGAGGTGGAAGCGGCGATAGATCGAAGCGGCTGGTTCCAATCTGGGAGGCAGTCGTCGAAATCAGAGGACTATGGCTGTGCACAGACTTCCTGTCTCCACAGCAACAGTCGCGCCTCCTTTCCGCCCTCCGCCGCGGTACGTGCAGTCTTCTGAATCGAAAGTTCCCAGCTTTTTCCTTGCATCTACCGTGTTCTTATTTCTCCCTGTATGATTGGCGCTTTTAGCTATCTATTGCTTCCGATCTTGACTGCAGAAGGATGGCTCGGTGAAGGTTCTAACAATCAGGTGAGGATTGGTGTTGTTCCATATCTCTCATTCGTTTGACCTGAAGGCAGTTACTGATAAGTCCCAACTCCAAAAGGCTATGAGGTTTGGGAATCTTCCATGGTGGGCAACTGAGCTTTGTAATTCTGTACGCGACGCGGTGGTTCTGGCTGAAGAGGCTGCAGGAGCTAGGTTGCTGCCGCCAGACATTCTGTGGAGACAGCCACTGTTTGACCAATTAATTGCAAATGTGTACCAGCCAGGTGAGGTAAGCTCACTAGCTTTGCTGTTTACTTCTGCATTTTCATCAATGAACTATGAATCTCTTCCATATGTGGAATTATGCATCAGCGGCCATTACCATTAACCGGGGCGAAAATGTGTAGTGATATCGTCAAGGGGGATTGCATGTCAGCTTGTTTCTCTTCTTTTGTGGTTGTTTGTCTTGCAATTGTAGCTTCATTTAGGTCGAAATCGATCTCTCTGTTTGCTGCGGTTAGTATAGCATTGGTATTTCTTTTGTGGATTGGTCTTAAATGGAATGTTTCCGGCAATGTTGCAGGGAATCTGTGCGCATGTTGATCTGATGCGTTTTGAAGATGGAATTGCTATCGTCTCTCTGGAATCGTCGTGTGTGATGCATTTCAGCAATGTAGAACACGAAGAGGGTAGGGAGGACGCGGAGGAGGATGAAGAGAGGGGGAAGGTTGGAAAGGTTCCTGTCTACTTGCCTCCAGGATCTCTGGTTCTGTTATCTGGAGATGCACGCTACAGTTGGAAGCATGAGATCAATCGGAGACCAGGTTTTCAGTTTTGGGAAGGGAAGGAGTTGAATCAGAAACAGAGAACCTCCATAACCTTGAGAAAGCTTTGCCCTGTAGACTAGTTTGCAAGATTGTGACCTTAAGAAAGAAGTATATCAAGTTCACAAAACCACTGTAAAACTCTGCAGGCATCCCCAAGGCTTTTCCTACCATAACTTGAGGGTGTTACACAATTATGCTGCTTCATTCGGTTCCTCGCGAGCTATTGTCGTAGTATAATCCACAAACGTATTATACTCTCCGAGTCTAAGTCATAGTTTTTGTTGGAGGTAAAACAGAGAATCAAAACAAAGGTACTACCAATGCAGAGTATGAAAGTTATCTATCCATTTTGATCGTTAAATTTGTATTAGTTTAAAATTTTCAAAATGTGAAAAGTAGAGTACACATATTCTAGTTAGTTTACTTCAAACATTTTACCTCAATCTCTAGCCTAAATCAAATCGAATACTTGACACAGATTCCAAACCAACATTAACCCAAAATATCCTAATCCCTTTTTCACCTTTCATTATATATAATTAGAAGGTTTAAATGAATTTTTCACTATATTACTAAATTGGGTGTGTTTTTACATACTGATATGAACAATGTGGAGAAGAATTCAGTGGTGATGATGATCGAATCCACTGTGTTCTTAAGTTATTCCAAATTTCACAAGCTAAATCGGTGGAAATGAAAAGTTCAGCTATCGGTTTGTCGATGATCACAAAGAATAGTGACCATTAGAGTAATTTACCTTTTCTCTCGGAAGTATATAGGATAGGGAAAGGAACCATATCTCATATCTATTCTCCAGAGAGAGACAGAGGTCGGGCGGCAGGGCAGCCTCAGAGCATCACCCACACTCTTTTAACCAGAGAACCCAAAAAAGCAGAACCATGTTGAGCCTCTCAATTGCTACACCACTTCCCAAACCTTCCCTTCCACTTCCCAAATCCGGGTTCGCCGGCATCCAACTCAACCAAACATGCCTTGTCCCGCCACTTCGAGTTCGCCCTCGGACGGCGTACAGGTCTGCCGGAGCTCCGGCGTCGTCGGTGGTGATGATGGCGAAGAAGGACGAGGAGTTGAAGGAAATCAGAGGGTTGACCACCGACGAGATCAACGAGCAGGTTGTTGACCTTAAGGGCGAGCTCTTCATGCTTCGCCTGCAGAAGTCCGTCAGGAATGAGTTCAAGTCCAGTGAGTTCCGCCGTATGCGCAAAAAGGTACATTTTTTTCCTTCCTTCGTTCTCTAGCATTGTTGAATGGGAAATGTGTTTGGTTTTGAGAAGGCTCTTGATAGAGAGGATAATAGTACTGTCTGTTTGGAAAGGAATGAAGGATGGTACCATGGTGGGGTGATTTGGAAGTGGTGTTTGCTGTTAACTTATGGAAGATGGTGGACAGGTTTGAATTGATGAATTTTTATGCATTAGGTTAGAAGTTAGAACTTTGTAGCTTAATTTTAGCGGGTTAACATTGGTATGGCAAAAGGGATTTGGTTAATTGATGTCTTGATGCGAGAGTTTGAGGATTGAGGAAATATTATGCGTGAGTAAAGCTATTCATATGCCCCGAGTAAAGAATGGAAAATTATGGATTAGCTTGAACTGAAAATGGGAAGAGCACCAGAGAATTCGATTGCGCTTTGGAATCCATGAGTTAGACATGGTTGGATTCTTGATTTTGTTATTAATTTCCAGTGGTTGGATTTGGGTGTCATTGGCTATTATTGTCAGAAAATATGCTGGCATGCCACTCAACGATGAAACTTCCTTTAGCTCCCACATTATCTGTTTTTGTCTAGTCTTTGCAAAGTAGAGTTTATATTAACTTTTTTTGCTACCAGGGGAAGAAATAGCCACCGGTAATCAAGGCTGTCTGGCATAAAGAAGCAGATACCATGCTTCCTGGCCAAAACTTCTTTTATGTTTTTACCATAGGCCAATGCATTTGCAAGTTGAATGCGTTATGTAGCTTTGGTCTTCTTGATAATGATATGATAGAGTTGAATCATGAATTACATTGTGTTCCATAAGATCTTCACCAAGCAGTGGCATGCTTTCGCAGTATTTTCCAACTGAACCATGTTTGTGTTTACTAGAGATGGTTCAATTTGGACAATATATGAGGGACACAATCATATAGCTATCTTTACTTGCTCCCATCATTTATTTCTTTCATTTTGTTGTCGTATTACGTTGATTACATAATATCCTGTGTTTGAAAGACGGAGTTCCTCTCTTTTTAAATCAATGAATGCAGATTGCACGCATGCTAACTGTTAAACGCGAGAGAGAGGTTGAAGAGGGTATCAACAAGAGGTTATCAAGAAAGCTCGACCGGCAATGGAAGAAAAGCATTGTTGTCCGACCACCTCCGTCTTTGATCAAGTTGCGAGAGGAAGAGGCGGCCGAAGAAGCCGAGAAATCTGCTTGAGACATTCAGACATAGCTCTGGACAAACTTTCTTTTCTACCTGAATGTTTCAGATAATGCTGTATAATGTCCGTATCGGCTCTTGGTTCTGTTTCCTTTTCAAGGTCATCTCTGTATTATGGTTAGCATTATTGTAAGGTTCCCTGAATACTGATTGAAAAGAAGTGTCATTCGGAAGTTTATATTTGACGTTTGTCCATTTCCTTCAACAACTACGAGGAACCAGAAGGCTGAAAGCCTCAAACAAACCAAACCCTGCTGATGAAAAAGGACAGCCTTTTGCTTGCTAATGGATTGCTGGTTTAGTTTCTTCTCATCCCTATAAATTTAACTTTAGAGTCATACACACGAAGTAAATGTTCCATCTCAACATTTTGTAATGGACATAATCATAACAAATTCTTTTTGAAGAACTGATAGAACCTGAGATTAGGGTTCTATCGGAAATTGGGATTTAGGGATTAAGAACAGAATTAGGGTTCTATCGGAAATTGGGATTTAGGGATTAAGAACAGAATTAGGGTTTTGAGATTGGGGATTAGAAGAAGAAGAAGAACAGAAATAGAATCGGCCGAAGCCTTAGAGGGCTAGAGAACGAGAATTTAGGAGATAGAGGGTTAGGGTTTTGGGAAAGATACTTTCTGAGTAATTGTTCTTGCTTGATTCATAATGAAACTCATATTACATATTTATAGGAAAGATAGGAAAACCTAATAATAAACCTAATTCTACTAAAAGACTACTATCCTTATTTGTAAATATCCTAATAATAATAATTGTGATAATTATGATAGAATCACGAAAACGTGTTTCTATCAGAAACACATTTTAGAAGAACATCAATGACGACAAGAAGGGTTTAGAAAACTAGAACTTTTGTTAGATTCTACAATCAGAAACATTCCTTAACATTAGTAAATAGAAGATTAACATAAGCTGATAACATTCAACAGCGGATTAGCAACATTATCAGATACTGAACAGATTCCTTTGACAACCTACCATGATAATCATTCTCCAAAATCACCTAAACAAACAACCCAACTTCCTAGCTAACAAGTAGGTTTCCTGTAAGAACCACGTAGAATATGAACTGTGAGAACACCTTCAGTGATTGTGGGAACGATTATGAGAGTGTCCCCTACATTCAAAGAGTTCTGACGCGCAAATGTCAACCAGCCTCTAGAAAGAGTAGGGACACCATGGTCTGATACAATTCCCACTGGCCATGTTTCTTGTTCAACCTGAAGCTCCACTATTTTATCTTTCCAATCGGTGATATGCCTTTCAACAAAACCTCCCTTCATCCTCTGCAAAGAGAAACTTTTCAGTTGTATGCACTAGATGGAACCACTACAATAAAAACACCGCTTGTTGGAGACGACGTACCAAGCCTTTCTTAGCCAAGGAACTTTTTGAGACAATAACTTGGAGAAAATCAGTTTGGGAAGCAAACCCATTTGCAGCTTCAGTTGTAGGTCTACCGTGCCGTGAGCTTGAAGGTTCCATAGAAGGAGGTTCGACTATCAAGAATAGAAAACTCAAATTTCATTCATTACTCTATAAGAAACTTAGAAGAAAGCACTTTTCGCTTCCCCAAAGCTTGGAAGGAAAAAAAAATTTGTACCTTCATGTTCAACCATGAATGGAACTGAGCTCTCGTTACCTCTACTTCTCCTTAGAGGTTCCTTGTTCACTTTCTTATGCTGTCCGCCCTCAGCTGTTCTTCTCCTTTTCCCTGCAGATATTGACGAAAGTATGATCAAAATGTTGCTCTTTCTTCTCTGTTTAGGTATCGAACCAATACTCACTGTCACCGGTTCTCATGTACTCTTCGTGGTTGGCATTCTCAGCAAGCCACGGCTGTCTTCCATCACCATCTCCATTGTTGTTGTAGTTCATGTCCTTCATCAAAGATAATCCTGCAAATCTCAACCGAAATCAAACCATGTAAACCCGTAGAACAATGAGATACAAAACATAAAGGGCTTCTGTTATGACAAGCACCAGTGAATTTTGCTATATCTTCATCTATAGCTTCAGTATTTATGGGTCTGCCAGGCTTTGAGCTGGAAGGACTCCTAGAAAAAGCTGGTTCGTCTGTCACAAATATATCCGTTGATCAACAAACATTTTAACTCTTCCATAAAAAGAAAGCACATTTCAGTTTTCTTAGAGTCAGGAAAGCAAACATTATGTAACTTCCTGCTCAGCAATCGAAGGAATACGAGAATTCTCATCCTTACCCCTTCCAAAGGGGCTTCTATTAGCTCTATTTCTCCTTGGAGCATCCTGTTTCACCAGCCTGCTCTCTCCATCATCAGCTATTCTCCTTTTCCCTACAGAGATTTATGCAAAATATGATCAAATTATGTTTCTTTCTTCCCTTTTTATGTGAACAAACAACACTTACTAGCATTGATGACCCCTTTCTGCATTGCAATCTCTGCAGACCGCGGCTGGGCTGGCTGCTTTCCACCACCTTCATTATTGGTGTTCATCTCCTTAACCACTGATGAGCCTGCACCCACCTCTGCAACAGAAAATCATGCCGTGAACAAACCCTAAACACAAGGAGGTTCAAAACAACAGCAAGGGGTTTTTGTTATGAACTAGTAAGAAAACAAAGTTGAAATGGACAAGCTACCTAAGATCTCCACAGAATGAGCATCCACACTCTCTTCCTCCGCAGCTTCTGGGAACTCCTGGTTCCCATTCGATCCAACATTGACAAAACTGGAAGCTGGAAGCTCCAAGTCTAGCCCATTTGTCCCAAGCATCAAAAGCTTAAACCTTGAATAGCTCTTGTATTCAAAGAGTAGATAACATCCATGGCTGAGTTTGTAGTGATCTACCAACTCCTGCCAACCATTTCTCAACCAAAACCCACCACCATCTTCGTATAGCTCCATCTCCCTCTCCCTTGGATCTCCAACTGTTGGCTCCAGGACTACTGGGTTTGTCATATTTTCTCTCCCACATTTCTTCACAAACTCCCCAGGAATCAGCTGATACATAAACAGAGAGACAAAAATTTGACAAGTAAATGAGCAAGCTTTACAAAACCCTAATCTTTGAACATGAAATATAAAAAGGACAGAACTTTTTGAAGGGCTTACCATTCTCTTGTGACTGATGGTCTCTTCAGTGAGCTGCTTCAGGAAATGGGTCGTCATTGGAGTAGTTTTCTGAAGGAGAAACAGTTGTTTTCTTTTGTGGGTTTGAAGAAGGGGGAGATGAGAAGAAGGGAAGAGGAGAGAAGAAGGGAAATGGGTTGCCCTTGCTGCTTTGAGTCAAAGGCAGACTAAGATTTGTTTGAAAGAGCTGTGGGAAGTTTGGAGAGCTTGCTATTGTTTGCTGAAAATGGCTAAAAGGAAGCACAGGCGCGTCAGGTTCGGAGTGTTTATGAATGTAGGAAAATTTGGGTCCCATACCTCAGGCTACAAAGAGAAGCGGCCCCTTCAATTTTCTGCCGAAACAGAGGAGGGTATTAGTTGTTGACCTTTTGACTTATGTTGACTTGTTGGTATTACATGCAAATCACGACCAAGTTTTTTTTTTTTGATAATGGTGAAATTTTATTAAACAAAGAAAATACACTGTTCACAGAAAGAAACTAGGATCAAGAGGAATAATCCTGAATAGGAACCAAAAATACAGGAAAAACCGAAACGGGAAGAGAAACGGAAACAGAGACGCAGAACCGAGGCAGGAAGCAAACTTCCTGGTCAATCTGAAACCAAATCCCCTTTGCCCGGCCTATCGAATCCCCTTCGCTCTGCCTCAGGAAGAGGGAAGCCACCCATCACCGCTTCTAATGACATGCCGCCAGTCAATAGCAGCAGAGAAGGACGAGCAGCATCCAGGGAACAGCCAGCGTCCCCGAAGAATACTACACTCCCCTGAAACAACAAAAGAGACACTCGGAAGACCAAGATTCACAAGCAGCTCCCTGATCGGTTAAAACGCTAAACCCTTCTCGATCAGCCATCTCCTCCCCTCTGATTTCTGCACCTTTCCGTTAACCACGATCCATTCCATTGCCTTCCTAGCCGCCTTTATCCCCACCGCTTCCCAGCATGTTGCTTTGTCCTCGAAAGTCCTCTGATTCCTCTCGAGCCAAACAGCCCACCAAATAGAATGTAAAATACAAGCATCAAAACACTTCTCGATTTCGTCTCCATCGGCGCTATCCCAACTTGCTATTATTTGAACGATCTCACCGATCCATCTAGGTGTCCTGTTCCTTCTGCTGTACATCATGTTCCAGATCCTCCTAACGAAATCGCACTCCACGAGCATGTGCTGGGTAGACTCCTCATCATTCTTGCACAACACACAAATGTTGGCCAGAAACAAGCCTCTTTTCTTTAAATTATCAAGGGTAAGCACTCTATTATGGTAAGCAAGCCATATGAAGAAGCATATTTTACTCGGAATCCAAGAAATCCAAACATTCTCTGCTGGAAAGTCATCGATCTCTCTTAAGTACATGCCAGCGAATTCCCTATATAAAGATCTCACAGAGAACTTTGAGTTTGCCTCCAAATTCCAAATGATCCTGCACGGGCTATAAGAAGAAGACGCAAAATTCACAGAGTTTAAAAGATTCATGAGATTATCCCTCTCCCTCGCTGCCCCACCCCTCAAGATATATTTAAAATCAAAGTTCCAACTCACCAACTCACCCTGGGTATTTGCAGTGTCAGACAGGAGAGCTTCCGGGTCAAGGACGGCAGCAGCGACGCGAGGAAACGAAGCAGCCAGCACAATCCCCGGGATCCAACAATCGTACCAGAAGGAGACTTGAGTTCCATTCCCCGGATCAATCACAGCAGAATGCCAAAACAAATCATATTCTTTGCTGATATTAGCCCAAACCGACTTGGAGAAACCCCTTCTTTCTCTCTTAGTCTGCCAACAAGACAACTCATTCGGAAATTTGCAATTAATCAACCCCCGCCACCAGCTGCCTCTCTCCGTAGCAAACCTCCATAGCCATTTCGTCAGCATAGCATCATTGAATAGCTCTAAATCGTGAATGCCCAGACCTCCCTTCTTGACCGGCGCTTTGCAGACCTCCCAATCCATCAAGGCTGACTTATTACCCTCCGATTTCCCGCTCCAAAGAAATCTTCTTTGGTACCTTTCCAGATCCTTAATAACAGACTTTGGGGCCTTGAAAAGAGAAAACAGGTAAGTTGGGGAACCAGAGAGGACCGCATTGATGAGAACAAGCCTCGCACCGTAAGACATATTCCTACTTCCCCAGCCACTAAGTCTGTTTTGATATTTTTCAACGATTCCATCCCAAATCGAGCTGTCATTCGGTTTCGCGCCAAGAGGGTATCCGAGATATTTCGGAGCTTCACTACTCCATTTGCACCCGAAAATGGCAGCAAAATAGCTCGGTTCAGCTACGTCACCCACCGTGTACATTACTGATTTCTCCAAGTTAATACGCAGCCCAGTCACGGTTTGAAACAGCACTAGAGTGGCCAGAATGTTCAGAACCTGATCGTGTTTTGTGTCGCAGAATATTAGGGTATCATCAGCATAAAGCAGGTGCGTCACTTCCCCTATCTTCTTACCCTCATCCATGTAGAATCCTTCGAACTTCCCACTAGCTCTCACTTTTTCCAGCATCAAAGAAAGCACATCCATCACCATCACGAACAGACCTAGGGATATAGGGTCCCCTTGGCGAAGACCTTTGGAGACCGGAAAGAAACCGTTAGCTTCTCCGTTAATAAGAATAGACACATTGTAATCGAACATCGAGCCTTTAACCCATCTCGTCCACCTTTCCGGGAAACCCATCAGCTCCATAATCTTCAAAAGGCACCCCCAATTAACATTATCGAAAGCTTTTTCGATATCGAGCTTGAACATGATACCAGGTTTTCTGCTCTTTCTCCTGCTCGCCACCACTTCATTCGCGATAAGACCCGCCTCCGCAATTTGCCTCCCTTTTACTGAAGAGTGCTGATGTTTTGAGATAAGCTTTGGAAGAACATCTCCTAATCTCTTGGACAGAACCTTGTTGATTAGTTTATTGATACTCCCGATCAGGTTTATCGGGCGGAGGTCTTTGATTTCTTCAACCACGTCCTTTTTTGGTGCCAAACACACAAAAGAATGCTTCACACACTTTGGAAGGGCACCTGTATCATGAAATTCCTTAAACACCTTCAGGACTTCGCTTTTCAGCCAACCCCACCCCCGTTTGCAGAATTCCAGAGTAAATCCATCAGGTCCCGGTGCTTTACTGCCGTCGCAATCCCTAATAGCCTTCCAGATCTCCTCTTCAGTGAACTCTCGGCATAGAACAGATTTATCCCAGTCATCTAGTTGATTCTCCCAAACCCAACTTGGGAAAGGTCTAGAGACCATTTCTTCTCTGAAAAGGTTCTGGTAGAACCGCACAATTCCGGAAGCAACCCCAACTGAATCGTCTACTGTCCGCCCCTCGATCTTAAGCTTTTCCACTCTGTTCACTTTCCGTTTGTAGTTAGCCATTTGATGGAAATATCCGCTGTTCTTATCACCTAGCTTTACCCAAACCTCTCTGGATTTTTGCCTCCAGCAAATCTCTTGTAGAAAGATGTCCCTTTTCAGATCGAATTCCAACTTAACCTTCTCTTCCTTTTCCCCATCCTGCAGAGATCTTTCTTCTTCGGCCCTTTCCAGCTCTCTGATCTTGCTAAGCAGATCTTCCACCCTTTTATCTATATTCCCGAATACTTCTTTGTTCCAAATTTTCAGTTTAGCTTTGATCAGATGCAGCTTCCTAGCAAAAATGAAAATAGCTCCTGTCCCCTGAATGTTCTCTCCCAACCAGTTAGCCAATTCCTGGAAAAATCTTGGGTCTTCATATTTGATAGAACCGCTACTGAGATTGTGTCCCTGATCAACTACAACTGCTAACAACCAGAATCCAGCCGATGAGGTTGGAAAGTTTGTTTCTTGAGCCAAAAGTTTGTTTGTTTTCTGAACTCTTGAATACACTAATAACATGAACTGCTCATGACCTTTTTGAATTTGCAGTAACCCTTAGGCTTTTCAGTTAGGCACATTGGGAAAGACGAGAAGTCAGTGAAGCTTGAGGTCGCGGATAAAACTTGGCCAGTGGCACTCGGTAGGCACATGAAGAACAAGTATGAAGTATGTATGCTTCTATGTCGCTCGGATGGATTTGCAGAGGGCAACTTGCTGAAACAAGGAGACATTTGCATCACCGAGTGCATTTGAAGGTGGAATAAGGTCCTGCTAAAAGTCACCATCATTTGAGAATGTTAATGAGATCCCCTGTTGTTAACTTGGAGTACTTTCTTATGCTTTCTGTTTGTGGAAGTTTGCGAGCACACGAAGTAGATGTTCTACCTCAACATTTAGTAATGGTTATCAGCAACAGATTCTTACCGAAGAGACACATTTCAGTAAATTCAATGACAGACAAGATGGTTCTAGCAAACTTGGAGCTTTTGTTAGAATCCACTCCCCAACTGCTTATAATGCTGACATATCAGAAATATTCATTAACATAAGTTTACAGCAACAGACAGTTGAGCTGATGAACAGCATTCAGCAGAGGATTAGCAACATGATCAGAAACTAAACTTAGTTTTTTAACATTAACAACATACCATGAAAATCATTCAATAATTGTGGGTCTGCCAGGATTTGAGCTGGGAGGTCTCCTAGAAAAATCTAGCTCATCTGTCGCAAATATATATCCATGCATCAACAAGCAATTTCACTAATCTATAAAAAGAAAGCACATTCCAGTTTTCTAAAAACTCTGGAAAGCAAAAATCATGTACCTTCCTGCTCAGCCATGGAAGGAATACGAGAGTTCTCATCCTTATCCCTTTCAAAGGTGCTTCCACTAGCTCTATTTCTAGCTGGAGCATCCTGGTTCATTTGCCTCCTCTCTCCATTACCAGCTGTTCTCCTCCCTGCAGAGATTGATGACAAATATGATCAAACTGTATTTCTTATATCCCCTTTTATGCGCTGAGATGAACCAACAGCACTTACTATCACTCATAACCCCTTTTTGCTTGGTATTCTCTGGCCTCTGCAGACAGCGGCTGAGCTAGCTGCCTTCCGCTAACTTCATTAAGGTTGTTCATCTCCTTAACCACTGACGAGCCTGCACACACATCAGTACCAAAAAATAAGCCATGAATAAAGCCTAAACACAAAGAGATCCAGAACAACAGCTAGAGTTTTTCTTTTTATATGAAATACTAAGAAAACAAAGTTGAAATCGACAAGTGACCTAAGATCTCCACAGAATCACCATCGACACTCTCTTCCTCTTCAACTTCTTGAAACTCCTGGTTCCCATTCCGTCCAACATTGACATAAATGGAAACTGGAAACTCCAAGTCTAACCCATTTGCTCCAAGCATCAAAAGCTTAAACCGTGAGTAGCTCTTGTACTCAAACACTAGATAACATCCATGGCTGAGTTTGTAGTGATCTACACAAACACTAGATAACATCCATGGCTGAGTTTGTAGTGATCTACAAGCTCCTGCCACCCATTCCTCACCCAAAACCTGCTACCATCTTCGTATAGCTCCATCTCCCTCTCCATTGGATCTCCAACTATTGGCTCCAGGATTACTGGGTTTGTCAGATTCCGCCTCCCACATTTCTTCACAAACTCCCCAGGAATCAGCTGATAGAGACAAACGAATTTTCCAAGCAAATGAACAAATTTTACAAAACTCTAATTGTTGAATATGGAAGAAAGGACAAATTTGAGGGCTTACGAGTCTCTTGTGTATGAAGGTGTCTTCATTGAGCTATTTCAGGAAATTTGCCATAGTTGGAGTGGGTTTCCGGAGGAGAAACACTTGTTGTTTCCTTGGTGGGTTACACTGTCCACAACTAGCGCTGCTAATGAGCCGAGCTCGCGAAGCTCGTTGGGACACTTTTTCGTAATTTGCTGTTTGGCTAATTTTTTTAATATTTTTTTAATTTAAATGGATTAGTCTCTTTCATTTGATGGGCTCGCTTTGGAGCATCTGATACCAAAATTTTATATGTCAAAAATATGAGCTTGATAGAATCAATTTTTTTTTTCTTACAAAAAAGTCTTTGCTATCTTGTCTTTCATTTTCAAAAGGTCTCATTCTTTCTTTGTCTTCTATTCTTTTCATGTTATGGTCCAAAAACATCTTTTTCAATTTTCATAAAAAATCTTTTGTTCCCTTATTTTCTTCGATGAATATTAGTTCTGATTCTAAAGTTATTTTGTTATACTTGGTTTTATCTATTTTCTAGTTTCTGTTTTATTTTGTTTAGACTCGTTATTATGTCGGTGATTAATTCAGTTATAGATACGGCTTCTTCCAATGTTTCTGAATTTCCGATACACATTTGTTCTTCTACAATATCTGATGCAAAGTGAGATAATTCTAATGTAATAATTCTGAATTTCCGATATACATTTGTTCTTCTACAATATCTAATACAAAGTGAGATAATTCTAATGTAATAAGGGTACATTGGAAGAAGCCGTATCTAAAACTGAATTAATCACCGACATAATAACGAGTCTAAATAAAATAAAACAGAAACTAGAAAATAGATAAACCAAGTATAACAAAATAACTTTAGTATCAGAACTAATATTCATCGAAGAAAATAAGGGAACAAAAGATTTTTTATGAAAATTGAAAAAGATGTTTTTGGACCATAACATGAAAAGAATAGGAGACAAAGAAAGAATGAGACCTTTTGAAAATGAAAGACCTACTGTCAATAAATCGCTCTTGATCAACCCCTGCAATTCAGCAGCTGACCTTGGAGGCTCCCCATGCTTCTGCCTGCATCTCTCCTTCTAGATGGAAGCCACCAAGAAGCACCAAATTACCCCTGCAATTTAACCATTTCTCTGTTTACACAAACCACAAGCTGCAACCACAGTGGCAGGCCAAGATGTTCTGTAAAAATCAAGACGACATAAGCCCTCCATAACCCCTCTTGCATATGAACATTGAAAAAATAAATGCTCCCTAGATTCCTGTCCCTGTTTACACAACACACAAACACCATCCACAACTTTCCCCCATTTCAGTAGTTTGTCAGATGTGACTATACCATCCAAAAGAATAGTCCATGAGAGAAAGCTATTCCTAGGTATGAAACCATGCCCCCACACAAGTTAATGCCACTCCACAACAGACCATTTTGGCCGAATTGTGTCCCAAACCACACTTAAACAGAACCGGGTCATAGGAAGGTGGTTCCATAAGACTGTTCCTCCCTGAACATGAAAAAATTGCTGAAGCACACTCCGAGTCTTTAAAATTCGTCTCCAAGCCCAGGAGCCACTGGAACTGGACCTTTCTGTCCAGATACTACCTTGTTTGATCCTGTAGGTCTGTATCCAAGCCACCCAAATCATCCCACTCTGCATCAGGAGGAGCCACAACATGCGAGCGATGCAAGCCTGGTTCCAGGAACAGAGTTCCTTTAAACCCAAGCCTCCCTCTTTTTTAGGACGCGTCATTCTATCCCAACCAATTTTAGCTCTTCCCTCCTATCCATGCCACAAAAAATACGAGCAGATCCTCTGTACCTGCTTCAACACTTTTTTAGGGAGCAGAAAAACTTGCAACTAGTACTGCAGGACCCCCATCAATACTGAAGAGACTAACTGAAGTCGACCAACATAGCTGAGCCGCTTTGCCCTCCAAGACTTTATCTTTTGAGTAATTTTGGCTACTAATTTCTCACATTCGAAAGCAGAAAGCTTTCCAGATATCAATGGCAAGCCCAAAATACCTCACTGGGAGTTCTCCCTCCTGAAATCCAGAAACTTGGATTGCCCTGCTCTTAAACAGCACAGACATCCCGCCAAAATAAATGTTAGAAACCCAGTTTCTAATAATCTAGGAGTTGAACTTGTTTGTCGGTTTATTATTTATTTGAGGACCTCATATGTTATATTCGAGGCATTTTCGGATTATTTGGGTATTACGAGTATTTAGGAAATATCGAGTAGTTATAGTGAAATTGTCGGATTATATATATATATATATATATATATATATACCACACGATATATATATATATATATATATATATATATATATATATTCTGTAATCCTGATATTAGAAGGTTAAGCAATTACAAAACAATAATTTCCCAACCCTACCTCTTCCTCCTCTCCCTTCCCTCGGCCAACTCTCTCTTCCTCTTCCCTTTGCTGCCGTTGACCTCAACCAAGGGGGAGACTTCTTCTTCCTTCTTTCCCCACCAAATTCCCTTCCTCTCATTCCCCAATTGCTATATTCTAATCCCTAAATTCCTAATTACTTGTGATCACTAGCTCTTCTTCGACTGGTGAACCCTAATCGTGCACGCCTAGATCAAGGTTTCTAACAAGCAATTTCACTAATTGTGGGTCTGCCAGGATTTGAGCTGGGAGGTCTTCTAGAAAAATCTAGCTCATCTGTCGCAAATATATATCCATGCATCAACAAGCAATTTCACTAATCTGTAAAAAGAAAGCACATTCCAGTTTTCCAAAAACTCTGGAAAGCAAAAATCATGTACCTTCCTGCTCAGCCATGGAAGGAATACGAGAGTTCTCATCCTTATCCCTTCCAAAGGTGCTTCCAGTAGCTCTATTTCTAGCTAGAGCATCCTGGTTCATTTGCCTCCTCTCTCCATTACCAGTTGTTCTCCTCCCTGCAGAGATTGATGACAAATATGATCAAACTGTATTTCTTATATCCCCTTTTATGCGCTGAGATGAACCAACAACACTTACTATCACTCATAACCCCTTTTTGCTTGGTATTCTCTGGCCTCTGCAGATAGCGGCTGAGCTGGGTGCCTTCCGCTAACTTCATTAAGGTTGTTCATCTCCTTAACCACTGATGAGCCTGCACACACATCAGTACCAAAAAATAAGCCATGAATAAAGCCTAAACACAAAGAGATCCAGAACAACAGCTAGAGTTTTTCTTTTTATATGAACTACTAAGAAAACAAAGTTAAAATCGACAAGTGACCTAAGATCTCCACAGAATCACCATCGACACTCTCTTCCTCTTCAACTTCTTGAAACTCCTGGACACTCTCTTCCTCTTCAACTGCTTGAAACTCCTGGTTCCCATTCCGTCCAACATTGACATAACTGGAAACTGGAAACTCCAAGTCTAACCCATTTACTCCAAGCATCAAAAGCTTAAACCGTGAGTAGCTCTTGGACTCAAACACTAGATAACATCCATGGATGAGTTTGTAGTGATCTACAAGCTCCTGCCACCCATTCCTCACCCAAAACCTGCTACCATCTTCGTATAGCTCCATCTCCCTCTCCATTGGATCTCCAACTATTGGCTCCAGGATTACTGGGTTTGTCAGATTCCGCCTCCCACATTTCTTCACAAACTCCCCAGGAATCAGCTGATAGAGACAAACGAATTTTCCAAGCAAATGAACAAACTTTACAAAACTCTAATCGTTGAATGTGGAAAAAAGGACAAATTGGAGGGCTTACGAGTCTCTTGTGTATGAAGGTGTCTTCATTAAGCTATTTCAGGAAATTTGCCATAGTTGGAGTGGGTTTCCGGAGGAGAAACACTTGTTGTTTCCTTAGTGGGTTACACTGTCCACAACTAGCGCTGCTAATGAGCCGAGCTCGCGAAGCTCGTTGGGACACTTTTTCATAATTTAGTGTTTGGTTAATTTTTTTAATATTTTAATTTAAATGGATTAGTCTCTTTCATTTGATGGGCTCGCTTTGGAGCCTTTGATACCAAAATTTTATACATAAAAAATATGAGCTTGATAGAATCAATTTTTTTTTTTGACAAAAAAGTCTTTGATATCTTGTCTTTCATTTTCAAAAGGTCTCATTCTTTCTTTGTCTCCTATTCTTTTCATGTTATGGTCCAAAAACATCTTTTTCAATTTTCATAAAAAATCTTTTGTTCCCTTATTTTCTTCGATGAATATTAGTTCTGATTCTAAAGTTATTTTGTTATACTTGGTTTCATCTATTTTCTAGTTTCTGTTTTATTTTGTTTAGACTCGTTATTATGCCGGTGATTAATTCAGTTATAGATACGGCTTCTTCCAATGTTTCTGAATTTCCGATACACATTTGTTCTTCTACAATATCTGATACAAAGTGAGATAATTCTAATGTAATAATTCTGAATTTCTGATACACATTTGTTCTTCTGCAATATCTAATACAAAGTGAGATAATTCTAATGTAATAAGGGTACATTGGAAGAAGCCGTATCTAAAACTGAATTAATCACCGACATAATAACGAGTCTAAACAAAATAAAACAGAAACTAGAAAATAGATAAAACCAAGTATAACAAAATAACTTTAGTATCAGAACTAATATTCATCGAAGAAAATAAGGGAACAAAAGATTTTTTACGAAAATTGAAAAAGATGTTTTTGGACCATAACATGAAAAGAATAGGAGAAAAAGAAAGAATGAGACCTTTTGAAAATGAAAGACGTGAGAATGAAAGACAAGATAACAAAGACTTTTTTGTCAAGGCGAAATTTGATTCTATCAAGCTCATATTTTTTACGTATAAAATTTTGGTATCAGAGCCTCCAAAGCGAGCCCATCAAATGAAAGAGACTAATCCATTTAAATTAAAAAATATTAAAACAATGAGCCAAACAGCAAATTACGAAAAAGTGTCCCAACGAGCTTCGCGAGCTCGGCTCATTAGCAGCCCTTCCACAACCACAACCCAAGAGATAAAAGGGCAAAATGTCATTTTAGCCCCCAATAAATCATCTTCAACCATGTGGCAAATTTGAGGGGTAAAAAGCTAAAAGGGATTTTAGGGGGCTATTTTAGCTTTTATTGTGGGGTTTTAAGAGGGGGCTAAAAGGGAAAAACTTAGCAGCATCCCAGTATGCAGCCAATAGCTGCTACCCCTCCACATGTCTGCTCGTTATTGGTTATCAGTTTTTATTCTATTTTTAATTATTAAATGTGATCGTCAATTAGTTTAGGTTTGGGAGAGAGAGGTAACGGAGCCGTCAAAACACACGGCATCCCCTCCCATCCATAAAATCTTGGCTCTATCTGCCATTCCCTAGCCTGACATAAACACATCAATTCACCATCTTTTACTACTCTCATGCAACCGAAGAAGCAGTATGCAAAAGTTTCCTGTTAAAAAAAAAAAAAATGCAAGAGCTAGAATGATGGCGTCAGTCGCTGTACTAGCACTAGCAGCAAGCACCGGTAGAGTCATACGTCACCAGGAAAGCACCATCTGTATTCTTCTTTGTACCAAGATTAACTTTGCTCTCGTAGAAGATTTTGGAATATATAATAATTTAAAGTCCCAAAAAATTGTCTGACATAGGAAAATAAATTGTTCTGGGTGAATGGTACCAGATAAAAATATTTAGATACATCATAGATCCCCACTAAATAATGAATGTAAGTCTAAACAAATACTCTATTGAAACATAACGAAAATTGGCAGTAGTATAGATAAAATACCCAAACTGATTCATAGAACACAAACTGTAATAGAAAAAGGAAAAAGACAAAATAAATGATGAACACAATGTTGGTAAAAGGGAAAACAATTCAGTAAACCGATGGTGGACTCATGAAAAAGACAAACATGATAAAATACCCATCATTATTTCATGTTCATCCAAAATTTTCTTTTGGGAAAAGCAATTGATAAAAGAAACAAAGCTAACCTGATTTGGGAGATGATATGTCCAGTGCATCAAACAATAGCTGTAGCAAAAAAAGCAGCTATGCCTGCGTAGATTTTCGTGCTGCTGCGCCTTGTAAAATTTCCTGTGCTGCTGCCTGCTAGGAGAGAAAGTAAACCTAAAAATAATCAAAAGGTTAAAAGTAAAGTTTATTCAAATTCCGTACCGTGTGTTTTAACGACTCCGTTACCTCTCTCCCAAACCTAAACTAATTGACAATCACGTTTAATAATTAAAAATAGCATAAAAACTGATAACCAGTAACGGGCAGACATGTGGAGGGGTAGCAGCTATTGGCTGCATACTGGGATGCTGCTAAGTTTTCCCCGGGCTAAAATGGTGGGAGCTAAAAGGTAGGGATTGTTTTAGCTTTTCTTTATTTTAGTACTTAAATTGAATATACTTGTATTGTTTTGTGAGTGCGTTTACGAAACATAATTCTTTTCGTTGTATCTTTCAACCGTCTGATTGCTATTTGAAAACTAAAACTATATTTAAAAGTTGGAACCTTCTTCCATTTCGACTGAGAAAAGGTATCTTCGAAATTTTTCAAAATCTTGGTAATTTTGATTAACGAAGTTAATTTTGGTGTAACTTTCTTCTATTTCAACTAAAAACAAAGTATCTTAGAATTTGTTCAAATTTTATCAGAATGTTCGTATTCAATTATCGTGAATGAATATATAAATTTTAAATTAAAAACATAAGTTTAACTTAAATACGAGTTGGAAGAGGATAATTGAACAAAAGGAATATTCGAAGGATAATCCTGCAGGATTTATCTTACAGCCGGTTTTAATTAAGGAAGTAATTATCTTCCTTAATTAATCCGACTTATTCCCCAAGTTAGAGGGTATATTCCTAGGGGTTCGGCTCCTATAAATAGCCGCCTCCCCAGCCCCTCTAAATACACCACAATATGAGTATAAACACAATAGAGAGAGTGTTTATAGAACTCCGGTTTTCGCACTAAACCGCGATCACATTTATAACTAGGGGGTCGGCTCCTATAAATAGCCGCCTTCCTTAACTTGTATTCTAGCCATTTTGGGATATTAAACTTTTACCCTATCTTTTTTTACCACCTTCACATTTTAAGCTTTACTGACCTTTTACCAAAGAAAAATAACTTCACTTAGACGATCCTCAATGTGGGTGGTAGGGAAAGGTGGGAAAAGGGGGAATTGGGGGCAGGTAGGGGTTTTTGTCACAATTATAATTGATTTCATCTTTTTTTTATATAATGATCATTATTTCTACATAGTTAATGATAATTAATTAATACGAAAATTTTGTTATAATTTTTTTTAATTTAAACATAATATTTTTCATCACTAATTTAATATAACATCATTGATTTTGTCCGTTGCGAATAAAATCAATCAAAACACCTCATAATAAAATAAAATCATTAAAACAAATAACTTTAGAACAAAAAAAAATTAAAAAGTAAATTATGTGTGGGCCGGCCAGTGGGCACCTCCCACTCCTTTCCCCCACCATTTGTTCGTTAGTGGTGAGTATTCTCATCCACATTTTCCTTTTTTCCCTTTTCCCTCTACATTGTGAGAACATTTCTCACATTTTACCAACCCACACTGTGGGTGGTCAATGTAGGTTGGTAAAATGGGAAAAGTGGGAAATGTTCTCATAGCATGGAGGAAAAAATAGAAAAAATATTTTTAAAGAAAAATATTAAAAGTTATTAAACGTAGTTTATTGCATAATATAACTCCAATTATGTCATTTAAAAACACAAAATATTTTATTGATAGTTATCATATTTTAAAATAATTGATTTATGTTATAAATCAAGTAAAATCTATAAAAGATCATTGTATTTTAATTAAATAAATCATTGTTAAAGTTTTGAGATAAGAAAAAAAATGTGTTTTATTATAAAATGTGCATTAATGACCTAATATATAATGTGATTTTGCGGTAAATGTCTCACCCGCCACCCACCCAAATTTATTGGGTAGCAAAAATGATGACCCACACCCACCACTACATCCACTCATACATGATCCAGATGGACATAGCGGTTGACCCACCCATTGCCCATCCCTAACTAGTACTACTAAACCCATCACTCATGCACTAATGACCCACATACCTAAACCATACTAACTCTTAATTAAAAAGCCAAACTTAGTGTATGTTTCGTCCGTCTTTTAGAAGTGCTTTTTCTACTCCAAAAGTTAAAGCATGCCAAACATCTCTAAATGCTCGGCTTTTGAAAAGCTTAAAAGTACTTTTGCATAACATAAAAGCAGAAGCTCCGATTTGGAGCTCCTACGAAAAACTGTTTTGAAATACAAGATTATACTTACCATATTTTAATTCTATTTTTAAAATATAATTTTTTTCATTTACATCATTTTTAAAAAGAAAATAAATTAGTAATTAATATTATTTAATATAACAGAAATCTAATAAGATCCATTTTAATTACCTTTTATTTTTTAAAAGTTTATTTATATTTTTATTAGAAATCTTTTTTAGTCATTTTACATGGCCTCTTATGTTAAAAAGCACTTTTAGTAGTTTTTTTTCTCGTTGAATCAGTTGCCCTCATCTTATTAACCAAAACTAGCAAGATGCTAGGAACAGATACAACAAAACGGGTATATCAATACCCAAAGAGCCTCAAAACCTTCAACTAATCACTACTTTTAGTCCTGACTACTACTATTACAAACCCACAACAAAGACTCAAACCAATCCCAGAAAAAACAAAGCATCAAGAGATGCCTAAACACTCTAGTTCCTTAAGGATACACCTAGCTGCACCTACTGTCAATAAATCACTCTTGATCAACCCCTGCAATTCAGCAGCTGACCTTGGAGGCTCCCCTTGCTTCTGCCTATATCTCTCCTTCTAGATGGAAGCCACCAAGAAGCACCAAATTACCCCTGCAATATAACCATTCCTCTGTTTACACAAACCACAAGCTGCAACCACAGTGGCAGGCCAAGATGTTCTGTAAAAATCAAGACGACATAAGCCCTCCATAACCCCTCTTGCATATGAACATTGAAAAAATAAATGCTCCCTAGATTCCTGTCCCTGTTTACACAACACACAAACACCATCCACGACTTTCCCCCATTTCAGTAGTTTGTCAGATGTGACTATACCATCCAAAAGAATAGTCCATGAGAGAAAGCTATTCCTAGGTATGAAACCATGCCCCCATACAAGTTAATGCCACTCCACAACAGACCATTTTGGCCGAATTGTGTCCCAAACCACACTTAAACAGAACCGGGTCATAGGAAGGTGGTTCCAGAAGACTGTTCCTCCCTGAACATGAAAAAATTGCTGAAGCACACTCCGAGTCTTTAAAATTCGTCTCCAAGCCCAGGAGCCACTGGAACTGGACCTTACTGTCCAGATACTACCTTGTTTGATCCTGTAGGTCTGTATCCAAGCCACCCAAATCATCCCACTCTGCATCAGGAGGAGCCACAACATGCGAGCGATGCAAGCCTGGTTCCAGGAACAGAGTTCCTTTAAACCCAAGCCTCCCTCTTTTTTAGGACGCGTCATTCTATCCCAACCAATTTTAGCTCTTCCCTCCTATCCATGCCACAAAAAAGACGAGCAGATCCTCTGTACCTGCTTCAACACTTTTTTAGGGAGCAGAAAAACTTGCAACTAGTACAGCAGGACCCCCATCAATACTGAAGAGACTAACTGAAGTCGGCCAACATAGCTGAGCCGCTTTGCCCTCCAAGACTTTATCTTTTGAGTAATTTTGGCTACTAATTTCTCACATTCGAAAGTAGAAAGCTTTCCAGATTCAATGGCAAGCCCAAAATACCTCACTGGGAGTTCTCCCTCCTGAAATCCAGAAACTTGGATTGCCCTGCTCTTAAACAGCACAGACATCCCGCCAAAATAAATGTTAGAAACCCAGTTTCTAATAATCTAGGAGTTGAACTTGTTTGTCGGTTTATTATTTATTTGAGGACCTCATATGTTATATTCGGGGCATTTTCGGATTATTTGGGTATTATCGAGTATTTAGGAAATATCGAGTAGTTATAGTGAAATTGTCGGATTATATATATATATATATATATATATATATATATATTCTATAATCGTGATATTAGAAGGTTAAGCAATTACAGAACAATAATTTCCCAACCCTACCTCTTCCTCCTCTCCCTTCCCTCGGCCAACTCTCTCTTCCTCTTCCCTTTGCTGCCGTTGACCTCAACCAAGGGGGAGACTTCTTCTTCCTTCTTTCCCCACCAAATTCCCTTCCTCTCATCCCCAATTGCTATATTCTAATCCCTAAATTCCTAATTACTTGTGATCACTAGCTCTTCTTCGACTGGTGAACCCTAATCGTGCACACCTAGATCAAGGTTTCTAACAATAAACCTCACATTTTGCAGGGTTACATTTCAGGCCGGACAAAGAATTGAACTTAGAGAGTGTCTCATGCACCCTAGAGTGGCAGTCCCTGACCCCTCAGTAAATATCAGATGATCATCAGCAATACTCAGATGAGTAAGCTTCACTTTTCTGCACTGCGGGTGATAAGGCAATCGTCCAATGGTGGCAGATTCATTTAATAACAGAGAAAGCCCTTCCATCGCAATGGTAAAAAGGTAGGGTGAAAGTGGATCACCCTGCCTAACCCCCTTTTGTGCACCAAAATATCCACATAGACCACCATTAATGCTAATACAAAATTTTGTTGTCTTAACTGTCAATTTAATCCAGTTGAGAAAACAGGCTGGAAACCCCATAATATCCATCATCATAAACAAATAAGTCCAATTAACCAAATCAAAAGCTTTGATGAGGTCCACTTTGATAGCACAGCGAGAAGACAAATGTTTTCTGTGATAGCCACTAACTAACTCCTGTGCAATTAAAATATTGTCTACTATCATTCTACCCTGAATGAATGCTGACTGATTACCACTAATGATCTTAGGAAGGACTTTCTTCAAACGGTTAGCTACAAGATGTTTATGCAAGAAATTGACCTAAAGTCTTTAAGAACACATGCCGAAGGGATTTTAGGTAATAGAGAGATAGCTGTGGCATTAACACTACCTGGTAATCTGCCAGATGAGAAGAAATCCAACACTCCTGCAAGTATATCAGCATGAATAATAGGCCACGCTTTCCTGTAGAAGCCTTCTGAAAACCCATCCGGACCAGGGGCTTTGTGAGGATTCATATGAAGTACAATAACACGAATCTCTTCCTCTGTGACAAGACTAGTAAGAAATGAGACTTCTTGAGACCCAGCCTGTTGCTTACAAGTGACTCTAACCAACTGCGATCAGGGTTGACAAGTGGATCATTGACCCCGAATAACTTTTTGTAAAAACATACAACTTCCTCTGAAATCTCACCTATATATGTGATTTCTTCTCTATTGGCAGTGATAAGTTTACGAATGACCTTCTTTGTTGTTCTTATTTTTACTGCTTGATGAAAATACCTTGTACTCTTATCCCCAAGCTCCAACACATTAACCCTCGATTTTTGCTTATATAGGCACTCATCCGCCTTCCGTAATTCTTCCAATTGAATATGAAGATCTGATATAAGAGTAAAAGACTCCTCAGATCAGAGGGAGATTCAAAAGCAATGACTTTTGCAGAAATCAAAGCCTTTTCTGCTTCCTTCACCCTTGCACTGATATCACCATATCTCTCTTTATTCAGCTGTTTGAGAACTCTCTTGATAGCATTGAGCTTCATTTTTACCCTATGTAGGGGCTGACCATCAACCTGTGTATCCCAAGCCTGTTGAACAAAAGGTAAGAACTCGGGGCTATCTGCCCAAAAATCAAAATACTTGAACGGTTTGGGAAGAGTCTTCTGAACTGGCTTTGACGCAACCAAAATCCCACAATGATAAAAAAAAGTGTACTGTTATAACATCAATTCTACAATCTGGGCACTTTTAGTAGTTTTCTACCAAACACTCAACCGTTTTTTTAGAAATCTTTTTCTAAAAGCTCAAACCAGAAACTTCTTTTGTAAAACCTACAGCAGGACCAAACTAGCCCTTAAAAAGCTAACCCATAACAACTAACAAACACATAAACGTACTAATCTCAAAACCAAATCCGGCCTCATCACTTCCCTACTGACATCACAGAAACCGTCCACACTTTCCCTCTGGGGTCTTTAAATTGAGGTCAGGGAAGGATTAAATTTCAATTTGGTAATTATGATTATTTTTTCTATTTTAATAATTTTATTGTAAAAAATGAGGTGGAATGGTAAAAAAAATAACCACGTCACTCATTTAACTGTCAGCTATGAGGATCTACTGCTTTATTAGTGACCAAATATGAAATATTAAACTAATCTCAGTGATTATGAATAAAATATTTTTAGTGATTAAAACATGAAACTTTTTAATAAACCCAGTGACCAAATTTGCAATTTACCCTTGGAGGTGAAGATCAGTTTTGTTTTAAATGTAGTTTGATGTTATTAGAGAAAACGAAATCTATAACCATTATGATACGAATATAGTTTTCGATTGAATAAACTTTTTCATACTTCTGGACTCACATTATAAAATATACAATAACGAAATCAAACATTGTTGAGCGTTCGATACCGATTGAACCAAAACTAATGATATTTAACATACAATTAGGTAATCTGTCATTTTGCGTGTGTAAACTTCTATATGTGATGCCCTTTAAACTTGCATACCAAACAAACCATGTAATTGATTTGGCCAAAACAAAGCCTACTAATGAAGTAGACCATGAAGTTCTCGAATGATGTCATGTGAATAGTGATCAGGCTAATTCAACTACTTTATAACATTTGTAATGCATATTACATGAGATCGAAAGTTACTGGGCATAGTAAATCTCATTAAGGAATGAGACCACATAGTTATTCCATGTAACCATGTGCATGTGCATATTTGTTTTATCCATAGCTAATGAGCAATGATTTAAGTTTAATATAAGTATTTGGGATGCACCACACCAGATTTATCATTATTTGGTATTATCTATTAGTTGCGGGTTCGGGTTGGGTTTAATCAGGTTACGGGTTAGTCGGGTATCGGGTTCGTCGAGTTTCTAGTTTGTCGGTTTCAGGTTCATCGGGTTACGGGTTCATCGAGTTGCGGGTCAATCGGGTTACAGGTCAATCGGGTTATGGGTTAGGCCGGTTGAGATCAGGTCGGGTTGCGAGTTATTTGGGCCAGCGCATTGTGTTGCTTACTCTTTCCTCGTTGCAACTTACACTTTATTTATTACACTAATTTCAAAAAAAATCACAATTTTTAGACAATTTGTTTCTACCTCATATTCATATATATACTTATAATGGTTTTTTTGGTAGAAGTACTTATAAAAGTAAAAAAAAAACTTGTCAAAGTGTAACATTAATTTTGTGTTCGCATAGATGATTAAGTTATTGCAATCGTTTGACTTAATAGATCAAGTTTAACCCTCATTTTGAAATAAAAATTCAACTCGACAAGTTAAATGTGTCAAAGTTTTACTCAGTGTTGTAAAATAACGATCATGTAGTGTTGAGGTTGCAATAAATATAGAAACATAGAAAACAAGTAGACAAATTAAGTGAATTTTTCTAAAACAAATTATTGCTATAACTAATGGTTAATTTAGTTATTAAACCATAAACAATTACATATGTATATTAAACTTCATACCTTAAAAATGGTCAAACTAATTAGTTCACATAGTAAGATAAGTACGTTGCTTATCAGGAGTTCCTATAATGGGTGTTAAGTTATGTGTACTATAACATAAACGATTGGTTTATTATGATAAGATGACTCATGATCGGTTCTCCTATAGACAATGTCTTAGTTACTAAATGCTAAGATCTTAACTCATGATATGTTCCCAAATCTACTATATCCAATTAGTCATATCCCCTTATAAGACCATACTAATGTTTACTATATACAATGTCTTACTCAAATGTTAAACTCCTAAATCGTCAGAATTTATACGTAAACATTGTGATAATTAAATTGATAAGTAATTAAGTATATGATTATAATGTATAATGTAAAATAACATGTATTTGAGATCATTCGAGTGATATTGTATTGAAGATGTGATAACTCATTATCTATTTTCAAATCTAATATAGTCAAATAGTCATTCCATATAAGAGTATAATATAGCCAATTAGTCATGTGCTCCATATAAAAATAAAAGAATCATATTTGAACGGCTAAAATTTTGAAAACACCAAATTCGTTTGCTTCATGGATTTGAAAAATGAAGGTTTTGGTAAAACTTGGGTTTTGTAAAACCATGAATATATGAGGGTTTTGGGTTTATTATGGACTTGAAAAATACCATTGTTTGGATCAACTTTTTGGGGTCCACAGATTTGTTGCACCTAAATCCATGAAACAAACAATGGAGTTTAGACAAAGTCCATCATTGATCCAAATCCATAATCAAATCCATCACTAAATCCATCACCAAATCCATAATCAAATCCATCACCAAATCCATCAACAAATTTCCCTCCTTATTTCTATTTCCATAAATTAGAAACACTCAATTTTTCTTGCTCTTTCTCTTCCATAAAATTGAATGAACCAAAATTTCCTCTTCCTTCCTTCCTCAAAAAGTTGAAAATACAAAAATTTCCTCATTATTTCTCTTTTCATAATTTGAAGAACCAAACTTTTCCACTTCTTCCTATTTTCACAAATCAAAACCACCAAGCTTTCCTTGGTTCTTTTCTCAAATATTCAAACCATCAAATTTCTCTCTTCTTTCTCTTCCCAAAAAGTTGAAAACACCAAAATTTCCTTCTTCTTTTAAAATCATCAAAGTACCAAATACATTACTTTACTCTATTTATATTTAATTGATAATTTTTTTGAATAGTTAAATTAACCAAAATTTTGATTTATATATATTATATTAATATTATCTATCATCTCAATTATTATCTTCATTATCAATATTGACATTGTGCTAAATTTATATTTAATATTTACTTTTTCAATTTTGTTAAAGAACTTAGTGTTCAGGTGACATTCATATTTCAATTTTTGTAATTTTATTAAAATACATCATATCAAGTGAGTTTCATGTTTTAAATTCCCTATACGAAATGAAAAAAATAATTTTACCTAAATTTAGAATGAAAAACTTCATTTTGAAAACTACGTATTATATAATATAATAATTATTCTAGTGGAGTGGATGGAGTTCGGGTTAAGTCGATCGGGTTACGGGTTAGTCGGATTCGGATCAATTAGGTTTGGTTTAATCGGGTTGCGGGTTTAATTGGGTTGAGGGTCAATCGGTTCAGATTAATTGGGTTGCGGATCATTTGGATTGCAGGTCGATCAGGTTACGGGTTGTTGACTTTTAATCAATTTGGGTTACTAATCGGGTTGATTGAACGAGTTAGTCGGATCGGGTTATGTTTTGACACCTCTACTTGGAGCGTTTGAAGACAATTCATCACAATCAATTACAAAAAGAAAAGGATAACCAAAGAGTAGGGGTGGGCAATGGGTTGGTCCAAATCGGACCACACCGGATCGAATCGATATTTGAATTGGACCACACCGAATCGAAAGTAATATGGTCTAATCCTTGGTCCCATGAATTTTATAAATTCTGAAGAAAAATGGACCGAATTTACATGTGGACCGAACCAAAGCAGACCAAACAGATCGAATGCACTATTTGTATGGTCCTTTGTCCTAAGCTATGTTTCACTATTGGACCGCGATTCTTTGAATTTGGTCCTATTCGGTCCGGACCGGATCGATGCCCACCCCTACCAAAGAGTTGGAGGAAAGACCCAACCCAAAATACAAAATAAAGAAACAACTCCTGCAAAATCCAAACCAAAA
Organism: Linum tenue; assembly: GCA_946122785.1. Taxonomy (NCBI): domain Eukaryota; kingdom Viridiplantae; phylum Streptophyta; class Magnoliopsida; order Malpighiales; family Linaceae; genus Linum; species Linum tenue. The sequence goes on along the minus strand of CAMGYJ010000006.1, from coordinate 14,500,532 downwards.
ACGACCACCCCAAAGACTACCAACCAATGTTGTTAGAACCGAACCGGAGCATGACCTGGTAATGCGAACGGCTCGTAATTTAGTCCAACCAACATTAGACCGTTTAAAAATTGTTAGAGAACCGGTACCTAATAAACGTTATCCGTATTAGTGGACATTTCTTAATCAAAGCTCGTCTCTTTCCTTCGAAATTGTGAAATGGAAATAAGCATTCAGTTTGAGAGCCCGACGTTTTTGGTTTATTTCAATTTTAATTTTCTGCAATTTTTTTAATTAAATTTAACGACGGAATGACAAAAACTGGACGAGCGGCTCGAGCGGTTAACCACCTCGGCCGCTCGTCAACTGCTACATAAAACTGGAGCGGCTTTTAGACTGTTCCGAGCCGATTTTGTGATCGGCTGATGGTTTTATCGGTCAGGCCGAGCGGCTCGGCTCGGCTTTAATAACACGGCAGTACCAACAGTTCCCGCCCAAGGCGGATTCTGTAGTGCCATGGCGGCACTTGTGCAGTCAGATTTTTAACCGTTGGATTTATAGTATTTAATAAGGACCATTGATATTAATCGCTGCTTAACCAAAATAGGTTGAACCTGGTTCACCCTATTTTATATATAAATCATTTAATGATAGTTATATACTTAATTGATACTGAAACGGACCTGCAAAGCTTGTTTATTAATTACAAAAAATATTTCTTTATTTTATGTTGCTTCTTTTTCCAAAAAATCCTCCCCGCCAAACACTTTGCCTCAGGAAAACGAAACGTCCAGACTGTGTCTCTTGATCGCCGGCGGAAAGGGCAGGGAGGAGCTCGAATTAGAAGGAGGAACCACTGAGAGATAAGGCTAAAACCGGTTTACTTGGATGTCATCATCCTGTCGCCCTTGATGTTGATGGCGACGACGACGATGATGTTGATTGTGGATTCCCGCGACGCTGAAGATGACCAGACGGTGGCAGTTGGACGGATTAAGGTGGTGGTTTTTTCACAGACGAAGGGTTCCGAATTTTGATGGTAATGCTCGATCTATGGCAACAACAATGATGGTGGTTTGTTGGTGAGACTCGACGGAGGTCGGAGGAGGTGGCCTTGCGTTGCGTCAAAGTGGGGGACCATGGCATTTCAAGAATTAGTTAATCATTATCAGGCCGGTTGATAGGGGTAAGGAGCTAAAAGATACAGGTTTTAGTTGCACAGAGATGTGGGTCAGTGTCAGAAAGATCCCAGCAAAGCTGAGAACAGAGAGTATGGCTACAAAAATCGTGGCCATGTTTGGATCTCTTAAGGTCTACGACATTGCCAATTCAGGGATATAGAGAAACTATATGAGGCTAAGAGTCACGTTAAATATTACAAAGCCAATGAGAAGAGGAGTATTGCTGGAAGTTGATGATCGGAAAGAATGGTATGCGGTGGCTTATGAAAAACTCCTAAACTTCTATTATAATTGCGGAATGCTGGGACATTTAAAGAAGGATTGCCAAGAAGAATTAGTGCCAGAAGATGAAATTGAATAGGTAAGCTGGATGCGTGCTATGTCTCTGATCAAAAAGTACGATAAGAAGAGCATATTGGAGGCAACAAAATCGGAAAAGATCTGGTCGGCGGCAAAACTAAAGGTTTCAGGCGAGGATTTCGGCGGGGCGAAGAGCTCCAGTTCGATTGGATGGGTGACGCCTCGGGTTCTGAAGCCAGCAAAGAAAAAGTTATTTGATATAATCAATGAGGCTTCCCTCTCCCCAATGGTGGAAATAAAGACAAAGAACCGGGAGTGCAAGGAAGTCGGAACGACATATTGAAAATAGAACAGAATAATGAAATGGGGAAGGATCCAAAAAAGCAGGAGGGAATTAAAGAAAACGGGCCAGACGAGTACATCAGCAAAGCTATTACAGAAACTTTAGCCCAAGAATTTGTGGGCCTTGAGTTACAAATTCCTCAATATGGAGTAGAAGAAACAAATATAGAAAATGGGCCAAAGGGCTGAGATAACAAAACTTCTTGCCAAACGAGTCAGAAAAAGTGGGTAAGGAAAAAGAACAGAGAGAGGAAAGCATAAGGCTCGGTGGAAATAACTGAAGTGGGGAAAAAGAGAACCAGCAAAGAAGATGATATGGAGATTGATGAAGAAGGGGAGACGGGATACAAGCATGAAGGAAAAAGATCCAAGGATGAGAAGGAAAACTACTAACAAAGACTACCAGAGGCGGACCCTGTCAAGGAACAGGGCCGCCTACGACAATGAGTCTATTATGTCTCAACTGCCAAGGGTTAGGGGATCCCAAGGCAGTTGCAGTCCTGGGATCGATGATCAGATTCCAAAAACCCCAAATTGTGTTCCTTTCAGAGACAAAATTGAAGAAGGCTGGGAGAAAACTATGAGGGAGCTGGGTTTCCCAAAAGGGGATGGTGTTCTGGTTGAAGGAAAGTCGGAAGGCTTGTGTATGTTTTGGCAAGAGGGAGTCAATCTGGAGATAAAAGATTCAACAAAAAATTACATGGATGCAGTAATCAAAGACGAGAGAGGCAGAGATCAATGGCGATTCACAGGAATATATGGCTGGCCGGAGAAGGAGAATCATTTTCGTACTGGGATTTATTAAGGAAGCTTCATGAAGGAAGTGATCTCCCATGGCTTTGTGCAGGGGATTTCAACCAAATATGCTCAAATGCGGAAAGGGAAGGTAGGAATCTTGTGAGTGAAGCCCGTCTGATGGGGTTTAACATTCGTTGATGGATTGTGGTCTGAAAGACCTTGGTTTTGTCGGTTATCCTTTCACTTGGGATACTAGGAAAAGTGGTCAGGGTTTTATCGAGGAACGAATGGATAGGGTGGTGGCAACGGGAAATGGATGGAGCGATTCCAGAATGCCATGGTCCTCCATTTGGAAGAAGTGGTCTTTGATCACTTGCCGATCCTTATTGATCCTTTTGGAGAGAAAGAAGAGGAGATAAGATGGGGAAAATGCTTCCATTTTGAATCTTTCTGGCCAAAAGATGAGGAGAGCTCGGAGATAATCGGAGAAGCTTGGGAGGAAGCAAATTGTGGCACCCTGGATCAAAGTTTGAAGAGTTGTGAAAATAAGCTGAGAAGATGGAGTGAGGCAAAGTTTGGGGAGATTCCGAAAAGGATTGCTCAGATCAGAAGAAGTATAAAAGGAATGAGAATGCAAAAGAAGAACGACAATTGGAGATCGAGAAAGAGAAAGCTGGAGCTGGAGCTGCAGGACCTGTTGTATAAGAACGAGCAGCGATGGAAACAAAAATCAACAATGGAGTGGCTTAAGGAAGGGGAGAAGAACACCAGGGCGTTTCACGCAAACGCTTCCGAAAGAAGGAGGAAGAACACCATTAAAAAGCTTCAGGATGAACATGGGAGAATAAAGAAGGGTCAAAAAGAAGTAACTGGGTGTTTATTCCAATACTACTCCAAGCTGTTTAAAAGTAAAGCGGATCAGAACTGCTGGAAGGTAATTGATGCGATTGAAAAGAAAGTTACTGATGAGATGAACCATAAACTTCTCAGGACCTTTACTGCGGAAGAAATCCAAGCTGCTCTGTTCCAGATGGGAGCCACCAAAGCCCCAGGTGACTATGGTTTTCCTGCCTTCTTCTTCCAGAAAAACTGGAGTACTATCGCGCCAAAAATCACTGAGGAATAAACGAGTTTTCTCAACGAAGGAAGCTTCCCTTTTGAGCTGAATAGAACTCTCATTGCTTTGATTAAGAGTACATACCGATAAGCTTATGTTATGTCCTGTATAAAATTCTATCAAAGGCTATTGCTAACCGGCAAAAAGAAGTGTTGGATGATCTTATTTGTGAAGCACAGAGTGCTTTTGTTCTTGGAAGATCAATCACCGACAATGTGATACCTGTTTTTTAGTGTTTATTTATCATGAAGAACAAAAGCAATCCTAGCTCTCAAACTGGATATGGCTAAGGCTTACGACCATATTGAATGGACTTATCTTGAAAGAGTCATGGATAAATTGGGTTTTGTTGATAAATGGATCAAGCTCGTTATGAATTGTGTATCATCTGTGTCTTATGGAGTGTTGGTTAATGGTCACAAATCCAGCTTCTTCAATCCTGGTAGGGGGCTGAGGCAAGGAGATCCGCTCTCCCCGTACTTATTTCTTCTCTATGCTGAGGGTCTTTCAGCTCTGATCAATAAGAATGGGAGGGAGAGGAAGATTCATGGTCTGAAAATCTGCAACAGGGCTCCGGTTGTCTCCCATTTACTGTTCGTTGATGATTGCATCATTTTTGCTAGAGATTCTGGAAGATTATGAGAAAGAATCTGGGCAAATGGTGAACTTGGATAAGTCAGAGGTCTATTTTAGTAAGAACATCCTGGATAAAAGAAGACAAGAGATCTGCAAGAGCTAAATATCAAGGAAGTGGATAAATTAGCAAAGTACTTGGGGCTTTGATAGACCGATAATTACACATGTTTTCACCCCTTTTCTGAAGCCGTTTGAGATGTGGATTCTTGTGTTTTAAGCCGATTTCATGCGAGGTTGTACGTTTGTGTCATATTTCAGGACTTGGCGGTGGAATCGAGGCAAAGGAACGAGATTTGGGTCGAAAGGAGCAAGTAAGGCTTGGAGTGTGCTGGAGAGCCAAAATACCCGGCCAAAGGCAGGAATACCCGACCGGGTATTTTCTGGCCATGGTCGGGTATTTGCCACTTTGGGCGTCTGTGAGAAGCAGAAGGGGGCCCGGGCAGGAGGCTTAAATCCCCGGTCGGGGATTATTGGTCATGACCGGGGATTTTCACTTCGCTGAAGCGGCGCGTTTTGAGCATACCCGGTCGAAAACCAAAATACCCGACCGGGTATTTCGACCGGGTATCGCGATCAGGCAGTAGATTTAAGGGAAAGGAAGGCCAACATTCAGGGTGGGGAGTTTTAGAGAGACAGAGCGGTTCCTAGAGAGAGAAAGCGACGAACAAGAGTCTCCAAGTGCCCTAGCTTGATCTTCATCACCATTGGAGCTTGGCTTGAGCTTGGAGGAGTGCCGATCAACGTCCAGGAGCAGAAATCCATCTTCACAGTATGATTTCCGCGTCTGAATCCGCTTTTGCTTCTTTCTCTATGGAGTAGTTTCCCCATTCATCTGGGTATGGGGAACCCTAGATTTGTATGCTAGGTCTGATTGTATGAACCCAAGTACAGAATTTGTGAATTGATTATATTCGATTGAGGTTTGAATGATTGAATGACTTGAATCCTGATCAAATTCCTGTTGTTTCTGCTTTAACCTAGAATGAGAATATCTGCCTAGGTTGATAGAGTATCCTTAATCGAAGGTAGTGAATTGGTGACTTTAGTCGAGGAGCCAATTCGCTATTCTGTACCGAATTCAATTCGGTAGTGGAGGTTTGGTTCGTTAGGGCCTCAATCTGTTTACTCTGGTGGAGGTTAGTCGCCTGCTAGAGACTCAGATTGAGAGGGTCTGGAGACCTTTAGTCGAGACTTCAGACTATTTAAGAACCTTCCGCAGTATAATTTTCATGGAAACTGAATTTGGTAAATTGCAATCCGGCTTAACTGCAGTCTAGGGGGAACCATATCCGGGTGACCTCTCTTAACCTGAAAACAACCGTTTAGTTGCTTTGCTTGTTTGTTAGTTTAGACCTTCACTAAAGTTTCATTGCTAGATAATACGAATTCACTGAGTAGTCATCACATCTAGGACCCGGGTTGACATTAAAACCCAAACCCGCTATACTACGCTTTAGGAAGTGGTTTCACTTGGCCATTTTCTAGAGTGACAGTAGGAGTGAGTCAAGTTTTTGGTGCCGTTGCCGGGGACGGCTATGTTGTTGAAGAAAAGTGATTTCTGTTACTTTAGCATTTTCATTTTAACATTAGTTGTTTGTTCTTTCCCACTTGTGCCTTCACGGGTTTGCATTGCTTGAGTGTGCGCAGATAGTGCATGACCCGTAGCCAGTCAGGAGGTTTACTGCCGTTGGATCCAGAGCTTGAACGCACTTGCCGCCAACTTAGGAGACAACAACGAGCTAGACTGGTTACGGAAGAGCGTGTAGACGGCCACGTGAGCAGTGATTCTGAAGAAGAGTACGAGATGGAAGGCGAAGACAACCCACCCCCGGGGAATGCTCGTCAGGCTCCCCCGGTGAATCAGCATCCACCACCACCACCGGGTCCCACCTTGGAGTACTACTACACTCAACGGATTGCTGACATCCGCCCGGTCATCCTCTATCCGCCCATTGCAGCAAACAACTTCGAGATCAAGCCATGCTGGATTCAACTCATTACATCCTCCATCCAGTTCCATGGCTTGAAGGATGAGGAGGCCCGGGCACATCTTTCCCGTTTTCTGCAGCTGACGAACGGGTTCAAGCTGAACGGTGTTCCGGATGACGCAATCCGCCTTCACCTCTTCCCCCATTCTCTGGCGGGGAATGCTAAGAGGTGGTTGGAGACCCAGCCCCCATTGTCCATCACTTCTTGGGACGATCTGGCAGACAAGTTCGTGCATAGGTACTATCCAGCATCGAAGACCATAGAGATTCAGCGGGAGATCACTCACTTCCGCCAAGAGCCAGACGAGTCACTTCGCGATGCATGGGAGCGGTACATGGGATATTTCTGGCAGTGTCCCCATCATGGCTTCAGTGATGCATTCACAGTGGGGAACTTCTACAGTGCTCTCTCCCCGGACAGCCAGAGGGTGATTGAGTCTCTATGCCCAGGAGGGGATATTCTCACTAAGACTCCACCCGAGCTGAACCAGATGATCAGTACCTTGGCTGCCCGAGATCATTCCTGGGGGCAGAGCAGCAGAGGCAGAAATTCCCGTGACCGTGGTGTGCATGCTATGGAGGCCAGGTCCGGGTTAGAGCAGTAGGTGGCTGAGTTGGTGCAGACATTGAAGCAGCCCAACAGTCTTATTCCGGGCCGAGTTACAGCTAAGCCTCCGGTAGCTCAGTGTCAGTGGTGTGAGAGCCCGAATCATCTGGTGGAGGACTGCCAAGCTATGCGGGATCCTCTACACCCCAGGAGCAGTTGGCTTTCATCGCTAATGCGCGGCGCCTCGATCCATACAGTAACACATACAATGAGGGGTGGCGCCAGCATCCCAACTTTGCTTGGAGTAGCAACACCATTAAACCACCTGGTTTCCCAGAGCCAGCAGGTGGTTTTCAGCAGAGGCAGCCTTTCCAGGCCAGACAGGGGCCAGTTCCACCGCAACAGCCCTACCAGCCTAGGCAGGGGCAGCCATTCCAGCAGCCCCAGCGTCAGTATGCCGAGCCAGCAGCAGCTCCAGCTCCAGATAATCAGATGACGGAGCTGAAAAACATTTTAGTGGCATTCATGACTACCAGCCAGGCAAATTTCGCCAGGATAGACCAGAGCATCGCCTCGCTGGAGGCAGGGCAGAGGAACCAAGGTGCTATACTGCAGGACCTCCAACATCAGATTGGAGGAATAGCCCGCCAGAGCAACACCAGGGCACCGGGGACTCTGCCTGCCACCACCATCCCTAATCCACGGGAGCCGCACCAGCAGCTGGATGCCATTTTTACAAGGAGCGGTGAGACCATATCCGCTGATCCTGTCCCGGCAGGCAGGAGGAACCACTACTTGCTTCAGCACTTCCAGCCGACGATGCAGAAGTGCGGGTGGAGAAGGAAGCCCCTGTTCCCAAGCCACAACCAGTGGTTAAGGAGCATGTACCCCAGCTTCCCTTCCCCACTCGCCTACACAAAGACAAGCTGGAGACTGAGTTTGCCAAGTTTATGGCAATGTTGAAGCAGCTCAACATCAGCTTACCATTTGTGGAGGCACTGTCGAAGATGCCCAAGTACGCAAAGTTCATGAAAGATCTCCTCTCCAACAAGAAGAAACTTGGGGATCTCTCGACAGTGCTGCTGAGCGAGGAGTGTTCTGCTGTCCTGCAGAACAAGCTGCCCGAAAAGCGCAAGGACCCAGGGAGTTTTACTATCCCTCTTACTATTGGCAGCATGCATGTAGGCAAGTCCTTGGCGGACCTAGGCGCTAGCATAAACGTCATGCCATATAAGTTGTTTAAGAAGCTAGACCTAGGTGAACTTAGCCCTACTAGGATGAGCATTCAGTTAGCTGATCGTTCCGTTGTGCATCCTAGGGGTATCATAGAGGACCTGCTCGTTAATGTGGGTGCATTCACATATCCTGTTGACTTTGTTATTCTTGATATAAATGAGGATTTGGATGTACCTTTGATTTTGGGTAGACCATTTCTTGCCACCGCCAAGGCACTAATTGATGTGCATGATGGTAAACTGATTTTACGTGCTGGGAATGAACAGGCTACTTTTTCTGTGACTGAGTTTGATCACTGTGCTATGATTGCTGTCACATCTGTGCATGCTATTTCTGACCAGGTACACGAGCCTGTCGTGTATCCTTCTGCATCTCTCATTTTGCAGGACCCTCCTCTCACTCCTTCGCCGCCCCTCCACCCAGCCTCACCGCCGAATAAAAAGCTCAAAGAGGAGTGGCGGCCGAAGCAGCAGGTGCCTAAGCCCACTCGGAAGAAAGGTGGAGACCGCTATGAGCTGGTCCCACCTCCTGCATCACAATCACCGTGGCTATCCGCGTACTCACTTGCCTGCATTCTGCCGGATGGCCAGGTCGAGCTCACCAATGCTGGTGGTTGCATCCGTAGGGTGCACGGTCACCACCTGAAGCTGTACCTCAAGAGCGATGTGGATCCGCTCTTGGAGGCACCTGTTCCTGCACCACGCTGATTATCCACCATGGGCGTCCAGCTACAAGACGGTAAAGAAGCGCTTGGACCTAACATATCGTGTTTGAGCTCTTTGGTTTCCTTTAGCTGTGCCTGTGTTCCCGCCTGGTCCTCTCTCCAGTCCGCTTCATCCCGACTGGTCCATTTCCAGTCTGCTGCAGTCTGTGCACACCGGTAACATCGTTCCCCTTTCCTTCCCTCTTCTCCATTGAGGGCAATGTCGATCTTAAGTGTGGGGGGGATGTTTATCTTTTGACTGCATTAGATCTGTTCGTGTGCTTGGAGCCTAGTCCACTGTCCAAATTTTTAAATTTGAGGGCTCCAAGTACATGTTCCTTGCAATTGCCTGCTCAGTATGCTTTGAATTGATAGTCTCTGTAGTGATTTGCAACCTAGGGAGGTAGTGTAGCACTATGGAGGATGTTGATGCATTTAAGAAGTCTCATTTCTTCTTCATATTGTGTTGATTGATTGAGTGAATTAGTGATCTTAGGACCCTTGAATTGTGTGGTGTTGTGGACTCACTGCCTGTCATGGACTCTTGTATCATGTTTTGAAAATAACAGGTGCTCGAAAATGTGCTTTAAAATAACGTCTCCCGTGCGAATAGGGCGAAAGTGTGTAAGGGGAGACGGGAATCCGTTCCCAATTTCCACCTACTACCTCCAGCCCCCTTACATGTCTTTCCCCCGCACGAGGCTCGAGACACACGCTCCTGGCATGGCCGGTAAGAGCCGGGCTCCCGCAAAACCTTTGCTAGGTGGGAGCCCCGTTTTCTGAAAAACAGGTTGGAACCCTTGAAAAAAAGAAAGAAAAAAAAAAGAAAAACAGAAAAACAAGCAAAAAGAAAGAAGAAAAGGGGTTCCAACCATCTTCAAGAAGAAAATCGAGCACCTTGAAATAATGTGAGTCCATGATCTTTTGTTTTTGAGAGTCTCTTCATCCACGATTCATTTGTCCTCTGTTCACTATTTGCCATGATGCCGACTCGAGACTAGCGTTCTCGCCGAATAAGCTATGAGATGACTTGTGCGTCGGTTGACCTCGTAAGCTGCTAAATGATCTAGGAAGTCCTCTACCTACGATCGGGGTTGTATGTTGCTACAGAGGTCTGGAGAGTTGCATTGGTTTGAGTTAGATTTGCATGGAGACAAGCAAACGGTTAAGTGTGGGGGAGTTTGATAGACCGATAATTACACATGTTTTCACCCCTTTTCTGAAGCCGTTTGAGATGTGGATTCTCATGTTTTAAGCCGATTTCACGCGAGGTTGTACATTTGTGTCATATTTCAGGACTTGGCGGTGGAATCGAGGCAAAGGAACGAGATTTGGGTCGAAAGGAGCAAGTAAGGCTTGGAGTGTGCTGGAGAGCCAAAATACCCGGCCAAAGGCAGGAATACCCGACCGGGTATTTTCTGGCCATGGTCGGGTATTTGCTACTTTGGGCGTCCGTGAGAAGCAGAAGGGGGCCCGGGCAGGAGGCTTAAATCCCCGGTCGGGGATTATTGGTCATGACCGGGGATTTTCACTTCGCTGAAGCGGCGCGTTTTGAGCATACCCGGTCGAAACCCAAAATACCCGACCGGGTATTTCGACCGGGTATCGCGATCAGGCAGCAGATTTAAGGGAAAGGAAGGCCAACATTCAGGGTGGGAAGTTTTAGAGAGACAGAGCGGTTCCTAGAGAGAGAAAGCGACGAACAAGAGTCTCCAAGTGCCCTAGCTTGATCTTCATCACCATTGGAGCTTGGCTTGAGCTTGGAGGAGTGTCGATCAACGTCCAGGAGCAGAAATCCATCTTCACAGTATGATTTTCGCGTCTGAATCCGCTTTTGCTTCTTTCTCTATGGAGTAGTTTCCCCATTCATCTGGGTATGGGGAACCCTAGATTTGTATGCTAGGTCTGATTGTATGAACCCAAGTACAGAATTTGTGAATTGATTATATTCGATTGAGGTTTGAATGATTGAATGACTTGAATCCTGATCAAATTCCTGTTGTTTCTGCTTTAACCTAGAATGAGAATATCTGCCTAGGTTGATAGAGTATCCTTAATCGAAGGTAGTGAATTGGTGACTTTAGTCGAGGAGCCAATTCGCTATTCTGTACCGAATTCAATTCGGTAGTGGAGGTTTGGTTCGTTAGGGCCTCAATCTGTTTACTCTGGTGGAGGTTAGTCGCCCGCTAGAGACTCAGATTGAGAGGGTCTGGAGACCTTTAGTCGAGACTTCAGACTATTTAAGAACCTTCCGCAGTATAATTTTCATGGAAACTGAACTTGGTAAATTGCAATCCGGCTTAACTGCAGTCTAGGGGAAACCATATCCGGGTGACCTCTCTGAACCTGAAAACAACCGTTTAGTTGCTTTGCTTGTTTGTTAGTTTAGACCTTCACTAAAGTTTCATTGCTAGATAATACGAATTCACTGAGTAGTCATCACATCTAGGACCCGGGTTGACATTAAAACCCAAACCCGCTATACTACGCTTTAGGAAGTGGTTTCACTTGGCCATTTTCTAGAGTGGCAGTAGGAGTGAGTCAGGCTTCCTACAATGGTTGGGAGATCAAAGAAGCTGGTGTTTAGAAATCTCAGAGACAGGGTGAAGAATAAGCTAATGAACTGGAAAAATAGATTTTTTTTCAGAAGCAGGAAAAGAAATCCTAATCAAGAGTATTTCTCAGGCCCAAACGACCTATGCTATGGCTATGTTCAGGATCCTTGATGGAATTATAGATGATATTCACAGCTTGATAGCTAACATCTGGTGGGGCAAAAAGGAAACAAAAGAAGAATTCATTGGAAGCTATGAGAAAAGCTGTGAAAAAGAAAGATCAAGGAGGGATGGGGTTCAGGAACATTAAAGTTTTTAACACGACTGTCCTTGCAAAGCAACTATGGAACCTAAATCTCAAACCTCAGTCTCTGATTGCAAGACTGCTTAAGGCAAAATACCATCCGAAGTGCAATATTCTGGACGCAAAAATGGGTTGGAGACCGAGCTACATTTGGAGAAGCTTAATGGGGGATCAAGAATTACTAAAGTCAGGATGCAGATGTAAGTTTGGTTCGGGTGAGGAAGTTCATATTTGGAGGGATCGATGGGTTCCAAGGCTGGACAATTTCTAGGTTTTTTCTTATAGCCCGTTCCTGGATTGGGATTCAAAAGTCTCCTGCCTCATTGACCAAGAAACTAGAACTTGAAAAGAGAGATCTGATCGAGATTATGTTTACGCAGGAAAAACAGCAGGTTATTCTGGATATTCCTTTAGCACCTGATATTGAAAGGGATTCTTTGTGATGGACTGGTACAGAGAATGGAAGTACACGGTCAGGTCAGGGTATGAAATGGAGATGAACAGAAGGGGTGAGGAGCTGGTTGGAAGTGATAATGACCATGAGATGAATGCTGGATGGAAAAAACTCTGGAAGTTGAATGTCCCAGGGAAAATCAAGCTATTCCTATGGAAGGTGGCCCATAATATTGTTCCAGTTGGAGTTAGGATCAACAAAAGAAGCAAAATAAGAGGGGATGAATGCCCAAACTTTGGCATGAAAGAAACGTTAAAACACTGTCTTGTGGATTGCAGTTGGGTGGGAAGAATTTGGTCCAAAACCCCTGTTGCGAACCTGTTCTATATTGCTGCATCCCTCCCCTGTAAAGAGTGGATTTTCAAGGTGATAAAGGAGGCGAAAGAAGGGGAGATTGAAAGATTCTGTTCTCTGTTATGGTTCTTCTGGAAAGAGAGAAACAATTGCTTGTTTAATAGCAAGATGCTACAAGAGTGGGAAGTGTTTACAAAAGCTGATGATTTCACACAGGACTTTATTGCAGTCCAGGGGAAAGAAAACAGCAGAAGGGGAGGAGCTGACAGAAGGAATTGCAAATGGGAAAAACCTCCAGAAGGGATTTATAAACTTAATTTTGATGTAGGCTGTAGTGGCAAAGGAGAGGTGGGAATGGGGTTCATAATTAGAGACTGGGATGGTAATGTGATGCTGGCAGGGTGCAGAACTCTCAAAGCAAACTGGCCTCCTGATCTTGCGGAAGGGATGACGCACAGTATGGATTAGAGAAGGCTAAAGAGGGGGTTAAGAGCCATTCAGGTAGAGTCGAATTGCCAGAAGCTGATCAATATTCTGAAGGGGAGAGAGGACAGCAGGATTGAGATTGATAATGTCTGTAGAAGTATAGCTTTGACTGGCTTGGAGGTTGATGTCGTTGATTGGAGGTTTGTGTACAGGAAAGCAAATGGGGCTGCTCATCTACTGGCACATTTCTTCCATTTAATGTTCTTAGTGACAGGATATGGCATGGCAGTGTTCCTGGCCATAGAGACTGAAATTTGATTTCAATGAAATCGAGTTATTTCTAAAAGAAAAAAAGTGGAAGGACCGAGAAAAGGAGGGGAGAAGAATGGAACCCGTAGGCTGCCTTTCTTTTCTTTTCTTTTTTACCTTTTTTTATTTATGCGTTATTAATTAAATAACTATATACCAGACCCACCCAAACCCAATCATCTCAACCGGACAGAAGAATATGACTAGAGCTATCAAAATGTAACCCGACCCGAGTAACCCGCCCGATCAACACGACCCGCAATCCGATTTGACTAAGAGTCAATGACCCGTAACCCGCCCGACCCACAACCCGATCGACCAGCAACCAGACCAACCCGCAACCCGACCAACTCGCAACCTGACCAACCCGCAAACCCAACCACCCGCAACCCAGCTAACCCGAACCCGTAATCCGACCAACCCGCAGCCGACTAGAAGGAATTCGATGAAGATAAACCAAAAGTTGACATTTGAAATCCTAGTTCACTAAAGTCTGATCATTACATCATCAACCTATTAACGCATATAATATCATCAAATATTGATTTAGATACATCATCAACCTAATAGTGCACATAAAATCATTTGGGGTTCAGGGTTTAGACTATTTAGAGTTTTGATTATATGTTATCGAGTAAAGTTACAATTGAACTCACAACAATTTTTCTAAATTTTATAATTTAGTTTAATACAAAAATCATATAAACAATTAACTAGCTAAACAACAATTTCTCTATACATTTATATGAACAATTTCACTTGTTTTAAAAAAATTAAAAAACTATTTTTAAACTATTTTAAACTTTTCTCTCCAAATTAAAAAACTATTTTTAAACAATTTCTACTGCCCAAAAATTTGATTCCACCTTTACCATAAAAAAAATTCCCATAAAAAATATTTGATTCCCCCCACCCGCCGAGACCCGCCAATAATTCCCCCGTGTAATGTTTCCCCAAAATTTTGTTTCCCCCCACCTTTGAGTCTTTGACTTTGAGTAGTGATTCCTTTTTTTATACAAGTATTGTGCTAGCTTCATGTAGTTACGATTTACGACTTACTAGTAATCACTAATCACTAAAAAGTAATGCGATGTGCTTGTCCTTAAAACCCGCAACCCGAACCGCAACCCGATTGACCAGCACCCCATTGACCCGTAACCCGATTGGCCCGCAACCCGAGTAACCCGTAACCCAAGTCACCCGCAACCCGATCAACCCGAACCCAATCAACCCCTAATCCGATCGACCCACAACCCGACCAACCCGCAACCCAAATGAACCCAGCCCGAACCCGCCGATTGACACCTCTAAATATGATGACACCGTGCAGTTGCGGCACCATAGAATTCCCGCCCAAACAAACGTCATAAACGAGTCCACCTAAAACAATACCTCCAAGCTACACATCCTAACAGAGAAAACAAAACAAAAAGAAATGAGCCCCCACCCAAAGTACCGCCAACATGCCCCAAACCAAACAAAAAACGAGCCCAACAGACCAAATGGAGTTTTGTACTGTATTCTTGGTCATGGCGAGGTCCTACTACTAGCAGTGACTTTTCCAATAATCTATCACCACAATCGTGTACATATATTACTTGGTGGTTTGGATTACTCCGTGTTAAGGCCATATTTGATGAACTTCTCATTCTCTACCAGTTGGGAAAAACAGGGTTGAGGGTGGAAGAGGCATACAAGTTCTTGTCCTATGGCGATTGGATGAGTTCAGAGTTCAGACCATGTCTAGAATTGTTTGAAGGAGACATAAGTGACAACCCGGTCACTCATTTTTTATTTGCAAGATGTGAACATTGAATTAATGACATTTTTTAAGCATATATAGATATACAATTCAAACGTATCTCTACGCTGCTATCGATAAGATAAGCAACTCATGTTTTTATTAGGCGCCGTCTTTGTTTCTAAAAAGAGAAAACAATACATCAGACGAGTTCTGCTATCAGATGAAAACACCATGACAACCATGAGGACGTGCTAACAATCATAGCAAGTGTAGTAGCTCAAAACTAGAGCTCACGGGAGATGATGGTATCCAGCCAAGATAAAAACATAACTGCAATTTCTTACGTTGACAAAAAACACTAGAACCACGGGTTAAAGATCATTGGCATTTACTAGAAGTGCGTTTGCAGTACCAAATATCATCTGATTATTCAATGCTTATCTACAACATCATCTGAACATCCAATCAATATATCTTTTTAGCATATAACTGTATGTTAGTATGTAGGTTTGAACTTATCTGGCACATTAGCTTCAAGCTCAAGGTGGTCAGCGGGTAATTAATGTCAAGTCGGGCTAGTTAAATTGGGCCTCATGGTGGTTCTATTGGGCCTGCCAGCAGATCGAGCACAGGCCCAACTCCAGGTCGGGTGCTACGAGGGCAAATGCAACGCGACCGACGTGGAGTCCACGTTTTGCAGCGTGGTGTGCGAGAAGTACCACAAGCAGAAAGACACAACCCTCTTGTTTTACCAACATCACATTTTAAGCTTTACCGTCACTGTCAGTCTGTCACTTTGGCACAGCAAAGTGAAATGAGCTTTTACTTCTTTTCAAGAGCAATTTCATCATTATGTCCTTCCATTAATGCCAATTTCACCATAAATGAAAAATTAGTTTGTGCAAAATATTTATCTTCGAGACAATACAAGTTAACACCAAATAGAAGGCTCTTTCAAGCACGCCTTCAAACTTATCCATTTAGTTGATAACATAAGCAATTCAAACTTTATTAGGCGCTGATTTATTTCTAAGAAAAAAAAGATTGCATCCGACAAGTTCTGACATCATATAACAACATCATGACAATTACGAGGGTACAGTAACAATCATAGTAAGTGTTACTAAGTCAAAATAGGGCTTCGAGGAGATGATGGATATCTCCGGGTAAGAATAGAAGAAACAGTTCCTCACATTGATAGAGAGCACTAGAATCAAGAGTCAACAATGGTCGGCACTGATTAGAAGTATGTTCGCATGCTGAGTTATTTGTGTTAAGTACCATCCGGTCATTCAATGTTTATCTACTGAAACATTAAATTAATATCTTTTTTGGGATAACTATATATGGCTCTAACTTATCCGACCGCCATTGACAGCACACACAACTCTTGCTTTTATCAGGCGCCGTTTTACTTCCTACAGAAAGAAAACAATACATCAGACAAATTCTGCTATCATATGACAACATATATTACAATACCATGACGACTATAAAAGCACACAAACAATCATAATAAGTTTGCACTGACTCAAAGCTAGAGCTCTAACTCTAAGAGACGGTGTTTGGATATGGGGTAATATCCATTAATCTAAGGTCACCTGATTGAGAATTGGTGCTCTTTCAACAAGGGGCGGTAACTTCACTTACTGGTGGGTGTGAAATGAAACAAAGTGAAATGACAAATGTGCTTTTCCTTCTTCCCAACTGCAATTTCACCATGGTAATGACGAAACTGAAACCTCTGCCACCAAAGCACTCATACTCATGTTATAGTCATGCTCGCCGGTCAACCCACCGGCTCTTTCTTTCTTACCTACCCGCACAGCTTTGAGTTCCAAACTTCCATGTGCATGTCGGACCCCGTCAAACCCCGAGACAGGTTCGGATTACTCTATGTTAAGGGCGTATTTGATGAACTGCTCTTTCACTACCAGTTGGGACACATAGGCCTACAAGTTGCTGGTCTTGTTGCGGTATAATCTTGTGCTCAAATTAAGTTTTATTTCGATTGGTTTGCATTCTAAGATAAAAAATGCGAACATACTTCTAATCAGTACCGCTAGTAAGAATATGAGTTGCTTGACCCATTGAACGAGTTCAAATCAGGTTTGGCTCCATTCGATGGAGCCATTTGTTTGAGAAAAATAGCATATGGTGATTCAAGTATTATCTACAACACACGTGAGCATTAAATTAACGATTCCTTAAAGCATATGCATATATATGGTTCAAAATTTATCTCTTCGCCGCCAATGACAACATAAGCAACTCATGCTTTTATTAGGCGGCGCTTTTGTTTTTAAAGAAAGACAATAGTACATCAGACGAGTTATGCTATCAGATGACTACACGTCTACACCATGACAATTGTAAGAGCGTGTAGACAATCATAGTAAGTGTACTAATATTTATCTAAAACATATGTGAACATTAAACCAATGTCTCTTGTTAGCAAAATTGTATATAGGTTTGAACTTATATGGCGGCTAGTGACAACACAAGAATCACACGCTTCTATTAAGCATCGATATCCCTTTTAAGAAAAAACAAACAAGACACAAAGACAAGTTCTATTATCATCAGCAAACATATACTACAACAACATTATAACACCATGACGATGATAAAAGCACACAAACAATTTGTACTAACTCAAAACTAGAGCTCTAACTCTAAGAGATGTAGATACTCCCACTTCGAAACAGAAACTCGGTGGTAAGCGCCAGTCTCTACTCTCTGAAACCTCCAATACTTCGCTGTGATTCAGGCCTTTGAACTCCTCTGCATTTCTTCCACATTGAAACATGGAAAACCCAATTCCTTCCACAGCAGCAGCCATGGAAATGGAACCCAATTCTGCAGCAACAACCCATGAAAATGGAAACCGAAACCATGGAAAGCCGCCTCCCAAATTCTCCCTCCCGGTAGACACAGAGCACAAGGCCACGAAATTCCCACTCTACAATTTCGCGGCGCCCCAATCATCTCTCCTGGGTCTCCTTCTTCGCCTGCTTCGTCTCCACCTTCGCCGCGCCTCCTTTACTCCCAATCATCCAGAACTGGGTTGATATCGGGTACGGCGGCATCGCCTCCGTCACTGGCGCCGCTTTTGCTCGCATCGTGATGGGTACCGCCTGCGACCTGGTGGGCCCCCGGCTCGCCTCCGCTTCCCTCGTCCTAATCACCGTTCCGGCGGTGTTCTTCACTCCCATGGTTTCCTCCACTGTTTCGTTCATCCTCGTCAGGTTCTTCACCGGGTTCTCCCTCGCCACTTTCGTCTCAACCCAGTTCTGGATGAGCTCCATGTTCTCGTCCCCGGTCGTCGGAACCGCCAACGGGGTCGCCGCCGGGTGAGAGAACCTCGGTGGCGGAGCCACCCAGCTCGTCATGCCCTTCGCCGTAACCCTAATCCGCCGCTCCACTGGGGCAGCCAAATTCACCGCCTGGAGGATTGCTTTCTACGTCCCTGGTTTGTTCCAGATGCTGACGGCCTTCGCGGTCTTGATCCTCGGCCAGGACTTGCCCGATGGGAATTTCCGGCGGCTGGAGAATTCAGGGGACAAAATCGCGGCTGGAGAATTCTGGAGAATTTCGCAGTTGATTCCTTCAGTGTTCGTTGAAAAAATCGCGGGGAGAGTTCGTCGAACTCTGCGATTCTAAAGGTCCCAAGTGGGCTGACCTGGACGGTGGGTCTGGTGAGGGATAGGGGTGGGCAAACGGTTCGGTAAACCCGAACCGAACCGAACCGAAACCGAACTAAACCGAACCGAAACCGAATTAATGTTATTCGGTTTGGAATTCGGAAGGAAAATATGGATAGTTCGGAAATCAGGGTTCTTTCAACCGAACCGAATTTTCGAATTTCCGACCGAAAAACCGAAATACTATAATTGCAAGCTTCAAATGGTGGATTTTTATGTTTGTAGTTGTTTTAAGACTTAAATATTTGAAATATTTTATGACTTATGTGTTGAAAAGTTTGGTTTTATCATTGATGATGCATATAATTGATATTTATTGTTTATATTATGGGTGAAAAATAATTTAAAAGTGAGAAAATACAAATAGTATCAAACAATCGGTTTTGTGTGAAAACCGAACCGAACCGAATTATAATTCGGTTTAAACCGACCGAACCGAATTATAATTCGGTTCGAATTCGGTTTGAGGTTTGGGAGAATTCGGGGACCCGGTATTCATAATTTCGGTTCGGTCGAAACCGAACCGACCGAATGCCCACCCCTAGTGAGGGATGAAATCGGGGTCTGGTTTTAGGAATGGATGGCAAGATTTTGCAGAATTTCACTCGTTGAAATATGAGCATTTCCTGGTTTCCGACTACAAGGGCTGCTGTAGTTCCTTCAGATGTCTTGACGTTAAAATATGTTCTTGCTGCTGTAGTTGGGTTGTGAATTCTTCCTTTGTGTGTCATCACAAAATGTAGGAAATTCGGTGGAGTTGGGAATCAAAAAGGGAGAGGGTGATGGAGATAAGATGATCCACACATATTTTGACTGCCGGATCACTTCGAGTAGTTTGTCAAGGAAGCAATTGGTGCGTTGTAACCTCGACTGAACTTTTTTCAGCTAGAATATGGGAATTGTCGGGCAGTAGTGTGATGAGAATGGCTACTCTAGGTTTGTGTTTGTTTTCTGAACTCTTGAATACACCTATAACATGAACTATCCATGACCTTTTGAATTTTTGCATTAGGATTTTCAGGTAGGCACAATGGGAAAGACGAGAAGTCGGTGAAGCTTCAGGTTGCGGATAAAACTTGGCCAGTGGCACTAGGTATAGGTACACGAAGGACAAGTATGTGTACTTCATAGTTCATTGATGGCTGGCATGGATTTGCAGAGGGAAACTCGCTGAAACAAGGAGACATTTGCATCATTCGAAGGTGGACTAATGTCATGCGGAAAGTCACCATACGAAAATCTTGATTTGCTGCCCAGTTGCTAACTTCAAATACTTTCTCCTGCATTCTGTTTGTGTGGAGGTTTGCAACCAAGGACAGTGTATATAACTTAATTCCTGTTGTGTATTAACTGAGGATGACTTCTGTTGCAAAGTTCCAAATGAAGCTTTAGATCTTTCGTTTCTTTTAGCAGTCACACAAATCGCAGTTGAGTCTGCCTGCTATATCTTCCTGTTTTCCATGTGTGCTAGATTACTCTGGGCATTCAAACTGTGAGATGAATAAACTCCATTCTCTGATACCTGTTCTTGATGATAATGGTTAAGCAATGGAGTGTTGGCAGCATAGAGGCAACATGCAGAAGAAAGCGGAGTTGGCAAAAATTGATACAAAGAATTACTTCAAAAGATTCTTGCCCAGAAAGAAAATAATAAATCACACTCCCACCAAAGCATCCATAGTCCTACTTGCGGGTCAACCCGCCGGCTCTTTCTTTCTTACTTACTTCACCGCACAGCTTTAGAGTTTAGACTCACTTTTGATCGCCCTAAATCAAATAAATTTACCAATTTGTCTAATTAATTACCAATTTCAAATTATATTCTATAAACCAAACATGCCACTGCACTCTCCTAAGGACAAATCCAACTTCCTCTCCCCTGCATTACCCAAGCCGACAAATCCATCTTTTCTCCCTCTTCCCTGCATTCTCGAGAAACTCCCAAAATCCCACCTCGTCGACCCTTGCCTCTGACACGCATCTCGCCGGTGGGTTTGCACAGGCCGGGCATCTGGTCGCCCGCGCCGACGCGCCCCTTGTTGCCGGAGAAGATGACTGGAAAAGGTAAGCTTTCGATCCATCCGTCCGTCTCATGACCTGAAAACCCATATGTTCAAAACCTGAAAACCTCTCTGTTCTCCACTGGCCGGAGGGTCGAGAGATAGAAAAGCGGTCGTTTATCCACTGGTCGGAACGCAGCGACGTGGTTGTTTGCCCTTTGGCCGAACGCAGCGACGTGGTTTTTTGCCTCTGGTCAGAAAGCAGCGCCGAGCGGGTTTAACCATTGGTCTAACACAGCTAAGCTCTCGTTTATCCTATGGTCGAAAAGCTGCAGTGCCCGTTATTAACCTTTGGACAAAACGTAGAGGAGCAGGCGATTGACCGCTGGTCGAAAAGGCAAACGCATGTGTTTAACCACTGGGCAAAATGCCATGTAGAAAGTGATCGACCATCAGTTAAATCTCATTTTGACCCTTCCTTTGACCGCGGGTTGACCTCTATTTTATGAATGTTTGACCATTATTGAAAGTATTTAGGATTTTATTTAGCATTGATGATGCTAGACTTGTCAATAATTATTTGCAGTTTAGAATTTTAATTAACAAGGTTTGACGATTGGTGGACCCGTGATTAACTCTTTATTTACAATTGTTAATGAATTTCAAATTTAGAAATTGGATCACGTGAACATTACACGTTGATATTCAACATTCTTAGGTATGTATTTTATAGTTTATAAAGTTAACATAGTTATAAGAAAAACATTTGACCTGGATTTGTAAATGATAAATATTATGATTGTAATTGATTAATTTACAATTAATTTAATTTCAGGAGCTTCATCAACCTAGCTCTACCCTACCGTCCTCTACTCGCCATGAATAGTGATAGCGATTCCAATGAGGTATTTATGTTACGAACTAACTTATTTCAGTACAAATGTTCATTATGAATGAACTTTATTGTTGCAATCTATTTAAGCAATTTAATTGAACTTTGGGTGGTTTCTAGCATGAGTGTTACATGTTAAGGTGAATGGACTTTATTTGTTACAAAGTATTTACGAGTTTTTTATGTTAATTTAAATTGCATAGAGACTTTTGGTTGAATAAATGTTATGTTAGGTTGAATGAATTTTATTTTTTATACAAATTTTAGGAAATTGATAGAAGCTCTCATTCGGGTACACACCGACATTCGTTAATGGGGTTAAATACAATTCAGCAATAAAAGCCTATGAAGCAGCATGTGAAATAGGCATGAGTTTAATTAGGGTTATATTTAGTGAGGACGTCGAACAAAAAAAATCCAAACGAAAATAGTCGACGATATTATTTTACATGCACTCATGGTAAGAAGAGAAAGTCCAACCCTTCTGATTCGACAGTTGAAAAGCGAGAATTTACTTCTTCGAATAAGATTGGATACCAGTTCCAGATCAAGGCTGAGCGGCCAAAAAATGAAGTGAGTTGGCTGATTATGGGAATGACCAATATGGACGATCCAAGTCAATATAGCGGTTTCCCCAATCATCCGTTGGAGCTTTTTCGGGAGGGGGCACGGAAAGGGAATGTTCTCACCCTGGAAGACATGGAATTAATCCGATCCGAGAGCTTAAATCATTTGGTATCCCAACAAGAAATATTTTAGAGACAGTGAATAAGAGAAAAGGAGAAGAAGCTCACCACACCAAAAAACAATTTTACAATGCTTTGGCAAAGATAAAGAATGAAGAACTATTATGTACATTATATGGAGGAAGTTAACATGCTTACACATTTGATTCTAGCGCATCCTGTTTCGTTTAAAATGTTAAGAGTTTGGCACCATGTCATTGTGATAGATGCAACATGCAAGACCAACAAGTCTGAGTTTACATAGGTTGAGATTGTTGGCATGACACCGATGGGTCTGAACTTCATCATTGCATTTGTTTTAGTGTACGATGAGACAAAGGAGTCCTACGAGTGGATTTTGAGGCACTTGCAATTCATTCTTGGATCTATCATTCCACATGCGGATAGTCAGTGACAAGGCAGGATACGAATACAATGGTTTTAGATTTTTCAATTCTCGACATCTTAAAAAATATACAATGCTATTATTAGAATTTTAGGATATGAATTGAAAACATATTAAATAACATTTAATTAGTTACATATAAAGTTCAAATAATATTTTATCTCGTGTTCTTTGAATTATTAGTAATATTAATTTCATGGTAAAAGGGATTACGTCCTTTATAAATAATTAAAATATAAATTAAATTAATAAAACGAATGATTTGCTAAGTTTGCTCGCTGGTCAAACTGGATCTTCTTGTGTATAAAGTTCAATGGACATACTCAAATCCAACTAAATTTAATGAAATTCTAAAACTTAACAAGATATATTCAACCGATGCACCAGACCAGAACAAATTTAATTATATAAACAAATAATTAAAATATAAAATAAATTAATAAAAAGGGACGGTGGGCAAGGCGGGTTTGACGGGGCTACTCACGGGTCAAAAATAGATCAAAACAACTGATTGACCTTCGGTCAAACGTTGTATAAATATTGATTCGGCGGCCGCACAAAAAAGAATAAATGGCCCGTTGGAAGGACGGGTAGACGAGGGGAACTTCTCTCGTTCTGTCGGGCGGAGAAACAGAGATGAATGGCCGGTTGGGAGGATGGGTACACGATGAAAAATTCCAGGTCTGTCGGACGGTGGACTAGGCGAAATGGCCGGTTGGAAGGATGGGTAAAAGAGGACAGATAATCGATTGAATGGAAGTTCAAATGAGAACAACAAATTTGGTTGTCCGACAGTCAAAACAGGGTTTGGGGAGGATGTACCTCTGCTTGGGATGATCTCTTCTCCGACGAAAGGGAAGCAGTTGCTTTGAGATTCGCCGGTCGGACAATCTTCTCTGCTTCGTCCTGCCTGAAAGAGCATACGCAAAGCAGAGCAAGTAAGAGCTCTATGACACATGGACATGGATGAAGAAACAACGTTTCTTCCTTCCCTGAAAATTTCACCATTCCGCCACGCTCTCTCTCTCCCCCTTACCTCGTTTCTTCCTCCCCTCAAAATCTAACAAAAGACAAGGACTTTGCCCTCCATAACCTTAATCATCTCCTATGGGCTATTGGGCTAACGAAGAGGCGGTGAGAACAATGACGGTTGCGGAGCGGCGGTCAGGAAGGAATCAAATCGATGGTGAGACGAGATGGCCGGCGGCGGCTAGTATGGATAGAGGAGTTGCAGAGGGTTGATTCAGGGATGGGGAGGATTTGGCCGACACATGAACATGGATGAGGGTTGCGGAGCGGCGGGGAGATTCAGGGAGGATATGGTCGGCTACTGATGGGCTAAACCGAGGGTTGGGTGGATGTTTGGGAGAGAGATGAGGGTAGCGGAGCGGCGGGGAGTTTCAGGGATGAGATCAGCGGTGGCTGGGATAAACAGAGGGTTGGGTGGGGGTTAGGGAGAGAGAATGTGAAGTTCTTAGGGGGAGGAGAGAGGATCGGCTTGTTACGGTGGAGAGAGTAGGGGATTGTTTGTTTATGTTTTAATTTGAAAATTGAATGTTATAAACGCGCGGCTACGGATTGGGAAATCGCCGGAATCGACAAAGTAAGAATACGAAAGCGAGAATCGAAAACAAGACACACGATTTACGTGGTTCACTAACACGATGTGTGTTAGCTACGTCCATGGGCGAGAGAGAGCCGATTTCACTATATCAAGGAGATTACAGATTACAGAGGAGTATGAGAAGTATTTATAGTACTTCTCCATGTGGGTCTAAACCTAATCCAATCTGCCAAAGGAAACGGTTACCAGTCGTAGCGGCTGATAGTCCGATTCAAGTCACATCAACAATTCTCCACCTTGACTTGAATCCTCTTCCTCTGAAATCTCTGATGTACTCTGCTCCTTCTCTCTCTCCCGTCATCAATGCCCCGTAGGTCGGAGTCACCCACTCAAGACATTCAGCAATTCCAAGCAGTGTTGGAACTTGCCATGTGGAACCGGCTTCGTGAACATATCAGCAGGATTATCCGCGGTGCCAACCTTCTTCACCTTAATCCTCTTCTCTGTCCTCAAGAAATGATACCTCACATCGATGTGCTTAGTCCTCTCATGGTGGACTTGATCCTTGGCCAAGCATATTGCACTCAAACTGTCGCAATACACCACTGCCTGATCATGATGTAGACCCAGATCACCAACCAGTCCCTTCAACCATATTCCCTCCTTAGCAGCTTCTGTCAACGCCATATACTCTGCCTCAGTAGTAGACAATGTCACCGCCGACTGCAGAGTTGCCTTCCAGCTCACTACAGAACTCCCAAGAGTGAATACATAACCGGTCATCGATCTCCTCGTGTCAACATCTCCAGCATAGTCCGAGTCAGAATACCCAGACACCAAGCACTCTGTATCACTTCCGAAGCTAATCCCCACATCAGGTGTACCCTTAAGGTACCGGAAGATCCTCTTCACAGCCTGCCAATGCTCCTTCCCAGGTTGTATCATAAACCTGTTGACAACACTAACAACATGTGCAAGATCAGGTCTAGTGCATACCATAGCGTACATCAAGCTACCTACTGCACTAGCATATGGGACTCTCGACATATACTCCTTCTCAGCCTCTGACTGCGGTGCATAAGCTGAGGATAGATGAACATTTGAAGCACTAGGAGTATTTAAGGGCTTTGCTGAAGACATGCCAAACCTCGACAATATCTTCTGGATGTAGCTCTTCTGTGACAAGAAAAGCTTCTTCTTCGACCTGTCCCTGTAAATCTCCATGCCCAAGATCTTCTGAGCAGCTCCCAAATCCTTCATCTCAAACTCAGCACTGAGAAGCCCCTTTAACTTCTGGACATCAGACTTTGACCTCGCAGCTATGAGCATATCATCCACATACAGAACTAGATATACCATCAAACCATCCTCTGCCTTGCTGTGATATACACAACAATCATATGGACTTCTGCTGTAGCCCAGCTCAAGCATGTAACTGTCAAATCTCTTGTACCACTGCCTCGGAGATTGCTTAAGTCCATACAAGGACTTCTTTAGCTTACAAACATAGTCTTCTTTTCCAGGAACCTCGAATCCTTCTGGCTGAGTCATGTAAATTTCTTCCTCCAACTCTCCATGTAGGAAAGCTGTCTTCACATCTAGCTGCTCGAGCTCCAAGTCATAATGTGCCACTATTGCTAGTAGCACTCTGATCGAAGTATGTCTGACCACTGGTGAGAAAATCTCATTGTAGTCAACTCCTTCCCTCTACGAGAAGCCTCGTGCAACCACCCGAGCTTTAAATTTCATGCCCTCTTTAGAAGTGATTCCTTCCTTCTTCTTGTAGATCCACTTGTTTGTAACAATCTTCCTTCCCTGTGGTCGTTTGACTAGCTCCCAAGTCTGATTCCTGTCATGGGATTCCATCTCATCTCCCATTGCGGCAAGCCACTGATCAGCTTCACCACCCGAAACTGCTTCTCTATAGGACTGTGGCTCTCCTGCATCCACTTCCTCAGCAACCTGAAATGAATACGCCACCATGTCCTCAAAGCCATACCTCTATGGAGGTACTCCTGCAGTCGCTCTCTTCGGTCTACCGGAAGCAATAGACTGTTTGGCTCATGCACTGGACTCTGAAGTTTCTGGCTCTGCAGAGACATCCTCATCATGTTGATCTTCTCCACCTTGGTGCTCAAACTCACTCTCATTGAGAGTTTGCAGTTCCACCTGCTTATCAACATTCCTGCTACCTTCAACAACAGTAACCTTCAACATGGGGTTAAACATAGACTTATCATCAAATATCACATTTCTACTGAGTATAACTCGATGCTCGGAAGGTGACCAGACTCGAATCCCTTAACTCCATCTCCGTAACCCACAAATACACCCTTCTTTGCCCTTGGGTTCAGTTTACCCTCATCCACGTGATAATAAACAGGACACCCAAAAACTTTCAGTGAAGAGTAATCAGCAGGCTTACCATACCACACTTCATAAGGAGTCTTACACTCGATACCTGTGTGTGGTCCACGGTTGATCAGGAAGCACGCCATGTTTACTGCTTCTGCCCAGAATCTTCTCTCTAGTCCAGCATTAGAGAGCATGCACCGTGCTCTCTCCAACAATGTCTGGTTCATCCTTTCTGCAACGTCATTCTGCTGGGGTGTATCTCTAACAGTCCGATGACGGGCAATCCCTTCATCCTTGCAGAAATCGTTGAACTCAGAATTTCAGAACTCCAGACCATTGTCCGTTCGCAGCTTCTTGATCTTCTTACCGGTCTGATTCTCCACCAATGTCTTCCACTGCTTGAACTTCGTGAAAGCCTCACTTTTCTGCTTCATCATGAACATCCAAGTAAATCTCGAATAATCATCAATAATAGACAGAAAATACTTGCTGCCTCCAATGGATTCAACTCGTGAAGGACCCCAACAGTCGGAGTGGAGGTAATCCAGTATCCCCTTCGTCCGGTGGATACCCTTCTTGGGAAGCTTGCTGCGATGTAGCTTCCCAAATACACAATGCTCACAGAATTCCAAATTCTACACCTTGTGCCCGCAAAGAAGATCCCTCTTCGACAGAACTTGCATCCCTCGTTCACTCATATGCCCCAGTCTCATGTGCCAGAGAGTGGTCATATCTTCCTGTTGAACCTGAGACGATGCAACTGCAGCAGAACCAGACAACACAAACCCTTGTAATGCATACAAGGTCCCACGTTTCACGCCCTTCAGCACCTTCCTTGAACCTTTGCAGACATACACAACTCCACCTTTTCCTTTGAAGCTGAAACCCTTGCTGTCGAGCAGACTCAAGGATATCAGGTTCTTTGTCATTCGTGGAACATGCCTGACATCATTCACGGTACAGAATGAACCATCATGTGTCCGAACCTTTATGGACCCGATTCCAACAACCTTGCAGACAGCTCCATTAGCCATGACCACGTTACCACCATCTATCTGCTCGTAGGTTGTGAAGCAATCCCTGTTAGGAGACATATGGTATGAGGCTGCAGTATCCAGAAACCACACATCACCACGATGTGCCTTCTCATCTACAGCCAAGGCGAGATCGTCTTCAGAACTGTTGTCCACTTCTGCCACGGCAACTGAACCTTGTTTCTTCTGTTGCCCACTTCTCTTGGGACAGTTGTACTTCCAATGCCCCACTTCCTTACAGTTGTGACAAGCATCACCTGGCTGTGGACCGGGACCCTTGGAATTCTTGCTCGAATTCCCTTTACCAGATTTCTTCTTTCCCTTTCCACCTGTAACAGCCAAACCCGATGCCTCACCACCTGTACCAGATCCGGACGCCTTATGTCTGATCTCTCTCGTATGAAGAGCAGACCTTACATCCTCCAACGACACGCTTTCTTTACCGGCAATAAAAGAATCAACGAAATTCTCATATGAACTCGGCAAAGAAACCAGCAGGATTAGGGCAGCATCCTCGTCATCAACTTGAACATCTATATTACGCAGATCCAGCAAAATAGAGTTAAGCTGTTCGAGATGTTCCCTCAAAGGCGTACCTTCTCGCATCCTCAAGCTGAACAACCGTTGCTTGAGATGCAGCTTGTTGGTTAGAGACTTAGTCATGTACAGACTCTCTAGTTTCAACCACAAGCCCGCGACAGTCTTCTCAGCAGCGACTTCAATGATGACGTCATCAGACAACGATAGCATGATGGTCGAGTGGGCCTTCTCCTCCAGGGTATTCCACTCATCGTCATCGACCGCTGCCTTCTTCTGTTTCACAGACAGCGGCCCCCACAGCCCTTGTTGTTTCAATAAAGCCTGCATCTTGATCTGCCATATAGCGAAGCTGTTCTTCCCCGTGAACTTTTCGATCTTCATGTTCACCGACGTCATTCTTCTGAATCGAAAACCCTAGCCTGATTTCCAGCCGCGGCTCTGATACCACTTGTTATAAACGCGCTGCTACGGATCGGGAAATCGCCGGAATCGACAAAGTAAGAATACGAAAGCGAGAATCGAAAACACGACACACGATTTACGTGGTTCACTAACACGATGTGTGTTAGCTACGTCCACGGGCGAGAGAGAGCCGATTTCACTATATCAAGGAGATTACAGATTATAGAGGAGTATGAGAAGTATTTATAGTACTTCTCCATGTGGGTCTAAACCTAATCCAATCTGCCAAAGGAAACGGTTACAGACCAGGCCCAGAACCCGAACCCAAATAACATTGAGCCCATACACCGCGATTACCCCCGATTACCAGTCGTAGCGGCTGATAGTCCGATTCAAGTCACATCAACATTGAATTTGGGCTAATTGGTAAATTATGTATTAAATTTAGGACGACATTTAACATTTCAGTTGAATTACTCTGTGTTAAGGCCATATGCCCATATTTGATGAACTTATCTTTCTCTACCAGTTGGGAACATAGGGTCGAGGGTGGGGGAGGGCATACAAGTTCTTGTCCTATGGCGATTGGATGAGCTCAGACCATGTCTAGCTCAATTTGAAGTAGTGATGCAATGGGGCAGGGTGGGTACATCAATACCCATGCCCTGCCCCACGGTACTGTGGGTTGGGGTGAGTCGGTCGACCCACCCTTACATGTTATTTGAAAAAAAAAACACGTGAATTTTATTTTTTATGATAAAACGATGGATAACACTTTATGAATGAATAATAGTGATAACAAAATGGGCAATTGAGTTTAACAAGTTGAAAGATCGACTTTAACTAGTTGAAAAAAGTCAAAATAGGAGAAATATGTATAAATACCGTAAGAAAATTAGATAAAATTGGCCAAGAACGGAGCAGGGCGGGATAGAGCGGGTCGAAAGTAGATACCCATGCCCCACGCTACTGCGGGTCGGGTAATACTCGTCCCATCGCCGTTCAGGTCGGGACAGTGTCATATAGCACTACGCCATTCACTAGTTTGAAGGAGACATTAGTTAGTGTCAGGTAGGCACTACATCGTATTTTACTAACTACTCTACGCATATGCATGTAGGTCGTTAGGGTTAATATCGGGCATGACGGGAGGAGGAGGGAACGTGAGAGCAGTGATAACTCAGCTGGCATTCTTCAAAGGTTCAAGATATTCCAAGCAGACTGGAATTACGTACATGGGGATAATTATCATTTACTGCACTCTCCCTCTATGTTTGATCAACTTCCCGCAGTGGGGCAGAATGTTTTCGGCCGATCGCAGCAACCCATCTTCGTCGTTGTCTGTCACCGAAGAGGATTGCTACATATGGAGCTCACAGGAGAAGGAGAGAGGCCTGCATCAGGCTAGCTTGAAGTTTGCTGAAAATAGCAGGAGGGAGCGAGGGAGAAGATCGGCTTGTAATACTGCACCGACTAATGGCACATCCTCGTCGTCCCCAGCAGAATTTGCGGTTTGAATGAATGTGCGTCGTTTAACACCGGATCCTTTAGATTGTGCTCTTTGATGTGTGAAGCTATCCATGAGTGGATGCTTTTGTTTGTGTATTCTACTATTGTTCTACCATGTTGTGTTGTTTTGTGTCACATTAATAGAGCTTTAAAACAGAGGATCTAACAAGCCTAAACACCAAAACAGTTTCGTTTCATGTTCAAGAACAACTCCAGTGGTGATATCTATTTCTTTTAGTATTCTGGAGATGATGGGGCAATGCTCCTTACTTTTGCCCGTCCTTAAAATGACCTGTCTTAACTTGTATTCTAGCTATTTTGGGAAGTTTTAACTTTTACTCCATTCTAGCCAATCTGTACAATAACACCAGGAATGAACAATCAGTTAGTGCTAGAACACCATCACTCCATTCCATTCAATCTTTATCTACAAGACAATACAAGTTAACAATAAATAAAGGACTCTTTTAAGCATACCTTCAAACTTATCCTTCTAGTTGATAGCATAAACAATTCATACTTTATTAGGCGCCAGTTTATTTCTAAAAAGATAAAACATTACATACGATAAGTTTTCCTATCTGATAACAACATACAGTACAACATCCTGACAACCACGAGAACATAAAAAGAATCATAGTAAGTGTTATTAACTCAAGATAGAGCTTCGAGGAGATGATGGATACCCCAGGGTAAGAACAAAAACAACAATTCCTCACATTAATAGAAAGCACTAGAATCAAGAGTCAACGATCGTCGGCATTGATAAGAAGTTTGTTCGCATGCTGCGTAATCTATGCTAAGTACCATATGGACATTCCATGTTTATCTACAATATATGTTAACAATATATGAATATCTCTTTTTACATTAACTATATACGGCTCTAACTAATCCGATCGCCATTGACAATACAAGCAACTAAAATTTTATTAGGCGTCGTTTTTCCTATAGAAAGAAAACAGTATATCAGACAGATTCTACCATAAAATGACAACGTATACTACAATACGATGATGACCATGAAACCACACAAACAAGGATAATAATTTTGTACTAACTCAAAGGTAGAGCTCTAGCTCTAAGAGATGGTGACGCCCCTAGCAACAGAACAAAGATAAGAAACATATATGCGGGAGAACCTAGCTGGTTGGATGCTTTTGGTTGTGTATTCTGCTAGTATTGTTTCTGTGTTAAAGTTGAAACCAAATTACTGTTCTATCTGAGATTTGCCAATTTTGGATCACCTGCTCCGGGGACCTATTTGGTTGTGGGGTAACATCCTTTGCCCAAAGCGGGCCAAAGGTCACCTGATTAAGCATTGGTGTTTGGTTGTGGGGTAATCTCTCTGGTTGATTCCATACTACTAGTACTGGTCTGCTAAGGAAGTTTCGGTGTTTTTTTTAAGTGAAATGTCATTAAGAATGCGACCGGGGCAAAGCCCAAATGGAAAGGTACAAGGAGAGAAAACGAAAATGGATCAGAAACCAAATCAAAAGGCCCAAACATGTAGGCCGGAAACCCAATAGGGTCCGGACCCGGGCCAAAACAAGAAAGGGTTTCAAAACCCTAAATCGAAACTCTGTCCCCTCTTGTTCCCCATTGCCGCTGCCAAGACCCACCACCGCCGTGTGAACACCCACCTGGCACGGCTACCGCCGCAAAGTGCTACTACTGCCGTTTCGGAGTTGGTGGTGTCTTTTTGCCCCGCATGATTTAAGTTTAGTATAAGTATTTGGGATACACTAAATAACTCACCAAATTTACTATTATTTGGTATTATCTATTAGCGAGATATTATTATTTGATTTGTGATTGAGAATTATTTTTTACCGTATTTGATATTTGAGATATGCGATTGGAATTTATATATACCAAGATAACGAGCTATACCAAAACTTTAACCAATATAGAGTGAATCTTCTCTTAATTCAGCAAGCCTCGACCCCACTCAAATAAATAAAGATCATGGTTCCCCCTTAACCAAAATTTGTAATTTACTAGTTGATTGTAAGAAATGCTATTTTTTATTGACTTGTGTTTGTGCTTATTATGAAATGTCTTAGAAGAATGAATTGCTTAGTTGTATTGATAAATAGGAAGAGTGAAACTAAAATAAAATTTAGAGAATTATGAGTGTTAGTATTTGATATATACCGATACCATAAAAAAATTAAATTGAAATTAATTTAAGTTTAACTATTTAACTATGTAGACACCAATAAACTTATTTCTCCTAATCATAACAAAGTCCATACACTAATTAATGAGTAGCTACATGTAAAATTATAACTAATAACATTTAATTAGTCATGAAACTTGAACTTAAATATTCATTGAACAATCAAACAAAAACATCCAAACACCCTCACAGAATCGCCACAATCGAAGAAGGCGCCTCTTGGGAGCGTTGGAAGATAATTCATCACAATCAATCTCAACTAGTTTTGTGGCCGCCCGATGGGCGGCGAATTTTATTTATTTGTACCCTTTCTTCTATTATCTGTCATTTTTATCAATGGTATTGAATTCCTACTTTTCTTATTTATTTATTACTATTATCTATTATCTCTGTTTCATCTGATATGAGGGCGCTACATTTAATCCAGGTTTTAATCATAATCAACAATAATGTCAAACAAAGTTGTAACTTCATCACCTCTTGAAAAATAGTATTCATGACCATCTGATCATTGATTGACCAACAATTTTCAACTTTATAAGTTGTACATGGTTTAAGCTAGCGCACACCACATTACCGTACTCCTATTGTTTTTTGCTATTTAGACCATGAATTAACGGAGTTTGGGACATGATACTACACCATAGTCTCTAATGAGTGAATGTCAGCCTCTAATTCTCTAATCCAAATCGTACGATTCATTTAATACAAAAATATTAACCAACGATGTTTATTTTTCAAAATATATTAAAGTACAACTAATAGGTGTGAACGAAGGTGTATATTACACCTCGAGTGTACGCTAGCTTTTTTCACTATTATATTAAAGTACAACCAAACTATTTTGCTATGCTTCTATATTACCTTCAACATTGTATGAATGATCTAAGGAAAACACATTGCTTTATATTATCATCCAATATTAAATGTATGTCTGGTTGTAACTAGAATTGTGTGATAACTTAAGACAAATATAAAGGCGCCCTGGTGTGCAATAAGTACAAAAGATTAATTTACAGGACATCGGTCATGGTATGGTCCCGTTGGTTTTACATGACAATGGTCTAGGTACGTCCCGCGCTGTTATATAGGATATCGGTCAGGGTATGATGTCGCAATGGATTTACACGACACCAGTCTAGGTATGATCCGCGGTGGTATACAGGACATCTACTATGGTACCTGGGGAGTATATGACTTGGCAAATTAAGAAGTCAAAAACACTGAATCAACCTAACCATTCATGTGATTGAATCTTTGTATAAAGATTACTTATGATGTGGTTAAGTCATTACTTCCTATGATGTGATATACGAAATGTGCATGTCGATAATGATGGTTATGTGATGGTTTTCTATGGTGTTTTATACAATGATATACCATTAGATGTGTGATGTTTCGCTATGTTGGGGTGAGGTTACACCGTATGATGCATACATGTTCATACAGTGAGTTACCAAGAGACTGGGTGATGATCCTTATTTTGTGAATGTATGAATTCTTTGAGTTTGAGATGATGAATGTGATATGGCATGTGGTGATGAATCGATATTTATTTGACTGAATGAGATATAACATATCGGGTGTATCTTGATAGTTAAGTTAAGCCAATAAGGGCTGAGAGGTGGGTGATGGGAAACTGATTGCTCCACATTCCACCATGGTCACTGAGAGGGACAATAAGTCCTTTCGAGCTATACTCTTAAAGGTAACGTAGAAGAATTAGATCATTATCTTATGAGTCGGGTTATCCAGCGAGTATAACTGGTTACTAAAAATAGTAATAGTAATATATGTATTACGGTGCCACATTAAGTAAGGATTAAAATAGTTATTTACATCTGGACCATTATATATATCCAATAGCTTAAAATTCATTTAGAAATCTTGCTTAATTTAGGTGTTATGCATATGAACATGACTCAAAGTTGCACATCTACACTCATACGGGTAAAAAAATGAACTTATGTCGAACAACATTAAGAGAATAGAACGACATTATAATTATGTAAGGAAAAAGAGTTATGACAATGTGTTTTATAATTGTGCATGGAAGAAAATGTAATGGCGTAAGAAAAATGAAAAGAGAAAGAAATTGAAATCGCATAAAAGAAAAGATAATGATATCATTTTAATATGCGAGAAATGTCAAATTCAATCCCTAAAGATGACAAATACATATATGTATATGTATATTACTTGTAACTTCTTTTACCAATTGTAGAATATGACTGAATTATGTTGATATGTTTCATTAATCTTAAAGTATAGGAACAATTCACATTAATAAGTTATTATGACTATGATTTTGACTTAGCAAACCATTATTTTTACTTCATGCTATTATCTCTAAGTAATTTAATAAGCACACAAAAATTGATTTTTTTTCTAGTACATCGCGAAAGAGTGTATTAGTTCGGATATTTATAGTAGTTATTTTGTATTTTGAGTTTGGTCTCTTCCCAACCCCAACTTGAACGGCTTAAGAAAAGAAAAAGTGAACCAAAAGAGTTGGGGTTGGGGAGAGACCAAACCCAAAATACAAAATACAAAACAAATAAACAAAACCACAAGAAGTAAACAACTCCTGCAAAACACAAACCCCAAACAGCCCACCTTAAAGACTACCAACAGGCCCCAAACAAACGTCATAAACGAGCCCGCCTAAAACAAAAAACCCCCAAGCTACAAATCCTAACAGAGAAACTAAGCTCATAAAAACAAAAAGAAAAGAACCCAACCAAAGTTTCCACCAACAGGCCCCAAACCAAACAAAAAACGAGCCCACCAAATGGAGTTTTGTACTGTATTCTTGGTCATGGCGAGGTCCTACTACTAACAGTGACTGTTCCAAATTCAATACTACCGCAGTTGTGTACTGGTTTGAATTACTCTGTGCTAGGGGCTTAGGGCCATATTTGATGAACTTCTCCATCTCTATCAGTTGACAAACATAGGTTTGAGGGTGGATGAGAGCATACAAGTTCTTGTTTTATGGTCATTGAACAAATTCAAAAGAGAACTCGATCATTAAATCTTTATCTACAATAGACATTGAATTATCGAACTCTTTTAAGTATATATCTGTATATGGTTCAAACTTATCTCTACACGAACATTGACAAGATAAGCAACTCATGCTTTTATCAGGCGCCGCTTATGTTTCTAAAGAAAGAAAACAATGCATCAGACGAGTTCTGCTATCAGATGACAACACCACAATAATCGTGAGGGCGTGTAGACAATCATAGCTACTGTACTAACTCAAAACTAGAGCTCACAGGAGATGATGATATCCAGCTAGGATAAGAACAAAACTTCAATTCTTTACATTGACAGAAAACACCATAATTGAGAGTTAAAGATCGTTAGCACTTAGTAGAAGTGTGTTTGCAGAGCCAAGTAGTATCCGGTTATTCAATGCTTATCTACAACAAGGTTGTTAAACCCCTATCGAACAACCCGGTTCGACCCGGTTCGAACCGAGTCGGGTTTCAAAACAGCCTCCAGAAAACCCCCCGGTCTGACCCCTAAACAGGGAGAAGAAGAGAGGCGGAAGAGAGGAAAAGGCACGAAAAAGGGGAAATGGTAGGTGGATCATGGAGGTTAGGTAGATTTATTTTGTTGAAAATAAGTTTTTAATAGATATATGTAAGATAAATTTTATTTCACTCATTAAATTTTTAATTACTACTTTATTTGTATATATATTTAGAAAACGTCTAAAACGGCTCAAACCGGCCGGACCCCAATCAGACCAGTAAACCTCAAACTCTTTGCTTGACCGGCTCAATGACTTAAACCTGTTTGACAACCTCGATCTACAACATATGTGAACATCCAATTAATGTATCTTTTTTGGTAGAACCGCATGGAGGTTTGAACTTATCTTACACAGTTACTTCAAGCTGAAGGTGGTCAGCGGGTAATTATCATGTCAAGTCGGGCCTGGTTAAATTGGACCTCATGGTGGTTCTATTGGACCTCACAGCAGATCGAGCACAGGCCCCTCTCCAGTTTGGGTTCTACAAAGGCCCCGCTCCAGTTTTACAACCATCACATTTTAAGCTTTACACACTGTCACAGTGTCACTTTGGAACAGCAACTTCAATTGCTGTGGCTGTGGGTCTGAGAAGAAACAAAGTGAAATGAGCTTTTGCTTCTTTCCAAATAGCAATTTCATCATTGTATCTTTCCATCAATGCCAATTACACCAAAAAGGAACAATTAGTTTGTGCAGAATCTTCATCTTCAAGACAATAAAAGGCTCTTTTAAGCACACCTTCAAACTTATTCATTTAGTTGATAACTTAAGCAACTCAAACTATATTACCCGTTGATTTATTTCTAAGAAAGAAAAGATTGCATCCGACAAGTTCTGGCATCAGATGACAATTAGGAGGGCACACAAACAATCATAGTAAGTGTTACTACGTCAAAATAGAGCTTCGAGGAGATGATGGATATCCCCAGGTAAGAACAAATGTAACAATTCCTCACATTGATAGAGAGCACTAGAATCAAGAGTCAACTATGGTCGAAACTGATTAGAAGTATGTTTGCATGCTGAGTCATTTGTGCCAAGTACCATCCGGTCATTCAATGTTTATCTACTGGAACGTTAAATTAATGTTTCTTTTGGGATAACTATATATGGCTCTAACTTATCCGACCGCCATTGACAGCACAAGCAACTCTTGTTTTTATCAGGCGCCGTTTTACTTCCTACAAAAAGAAAACAATACATCAGACGAATTATGCTATTAGATGACAACATATACTACTATACCATAATGACTATGAAAGCACACAAACAATCATAATAAGTTTGCACCGACTCAAAGCTAGAGCTCTATCTCTATGAGACGGTCACACCTTGTTTGGATGTGGGGTAATATCCATTAGCCAAAGGTCACCTGATTGAGGATTGGTGCCCTTTTAACAAGGGGAAGTAACTTCACTTACTGTGAGTCTGAAATGAAACAAAGTAAAATGAAAAATGTACTTTTACTTCTTCCCAACTACTGCAATTTCACCATTGTAATGACGAAACTGAAACCTCTGCCACCAAAGCACTCATAGTTCTTTCTTTCTTACTTACCCGCACAGCTTTGAGTTTCATGTGCATGTTCGGATTGGCGTATTTGATGAACTGCTCTTTCACTATCAGTTGGGACATATAGGCCTACAAGTTGCTGGTCTTGTTGCGGTTTAATCTTGTGCTCAAGTTAAGTTTTATTTCGATCGGTTTGCATTCTAACATCACATTACATAACATGCGAACTTACTTCTAATTAGTACCGCAAGTAAGAATATGAGCTGCTTGACCAATTGAACAAGTTCAAATCAGGTCTGGCTCCATTGGATGGAGCTATTTGTTTGAGAAAAATAGCATATGGTGATTCGAGTTTTATCTACAACACACGTGTGCATTAAATTAACGATTCTTTAAAGCATATGCATATATATGGTTCAAATTTATCTCTTCGTCGGCCGCCATTGACAACATAAGCAACTCATGCTTTTATTAGGCGCCGCTTTTATTTTTAAAGAAAGACAACAATACATCAGACGAGTTCTGCTATCAGATGACTACATCATCACAACTGTTAGAGCGTGTAGACAATCATAGTGCGTGTACTAATATTTATCTAAAACATCTGCAAACATTAATCCAATATCTCTTGTTAACAAAACTATCTATAGGTTTGAACTTATATGGCCGCTAGTGAAGCATCGGTATCTCTTTTAAGAAAAAACAAACAGTACACAAAACAAGTTCTATTATCATATGCAAACATATACTACAACAACATTACAACACCATGACGATGATAAAAGCACACAAACAATTTGTACTAACTCGGTGGTAAGCGCTAGTCTCTACTCTCTTAAAGCTCCAATATTCCCGCTGTGATTCAGCTTTTGCCAGACTCTGTAACGAAGAGCCACTGTTACCCTTTGAACTCCTCTCCAGGCCTCCAAGGTTCCGCCGCTTGCATTTCTTCCCCCTTATATAACAAAGCAAACCCACCAGCCATCGAAACATGGAAAACCCAATTCCTTCCACAACAGCAGCCATGGAAATGGAACCCAATTCAGCAGCAACAACCCATGAAAATGGTAGCTTGGGTCGGGTCAATTCATTGGAACTTGGGAGGCTCCATTGTTGTTATGATCCTTTTCTCGTTCTTCGGCCAAGCTGCTTGTGGTCTAACCTTTGGAGTCGTGCCCTTTGTCTCCAGAAGGTAGAATATATATCGTTACATATTAATACGGTAACATATGTTAGTGTCGTATTTTACTAACTACACATATGTATGTAGGTCTTTAGGGTTAATCTCGGGAATGACGGTTGGAGGAGGGAACGTGGGAGCGGTGAGAACTCAGCTGGCATTCTTCAAACGGTCAAAATTTTCCAAGGAGACTGGAATCACATACATGGGAATAATGATCATTTGCTGCACTCTCCCTCTATGTTTGATCAACTTCCCGCAGTGGGGTGGCATGTTTTCCGCCGGTCGCAGCAGCACATCGTCTGCCACCGGAGAGGATTACTACGTGGCTGAATGGAGCTCACAGGAGAAGGAGAGAGGGCTACATCAGGCTAGCTTGAAGTTTGCTGAAAACAGTAGGAGGGAGCGAGGGAGAAGATCGACTTGCAATACTGCGCCAGCTAACGACACATCCTCGTCGTCGCTAGCAGAATTCGCGGTCTGAATGAATGCCCGTCGTTTAACATGGGACGCTATAGATTGTACTATGATGTTACAAGCTATCCATGAGTGGATGCTTTTGTTTGTGTATTCTACTAGTGATGTACCATGTTAGCGTTGTTCTATGTGAAATTTACCAGGTAGTGTTGTACCATGTTAGTGTTGTTTTGTGTTACATTAATTGAGCAATAAAACAGAGGATCTAACAAGCCTAAACACCAAAACAACGTCCTTTCATGTTCAAGAACAATTCCACCGGTGATATTTTTGCCTTTAATACTCTGGAGAAGATGGGGCAAAGCTCCTTACTTTTGCCCTTCCTTAACCTTATATGTCTTAACTTGTATCTAGCCATTTTGGGAAGTTAAACTTTGACTCCCACTTTTTACCACCATCCCATTTTAAGCGTTACTTACTGTCACTTTGGCAGAGTAACTTCAATTGCTCTGGGTCTAAGATGAATGAAACAACGTCAGTAGTAATTTCATCATTGTATCCTTCCATTAATGCCAAAATTGACTTTAACCAGAGCTTCAGACCAAGGTAGGAGCTAGTCTGCACAATTACACATAAAATGAACTATCAGCTTGTGCTAAAAAGCAGCAGGTCATTCAATCTTTATCTACAAGGACTCTTTTAAGCATACCTATGTATGATTCAAATTTATCCTATCGTT
Source organism: Linum tenue (assembly GCA_946122785.1). Taxonomy (NCBI): domain Eukaryota; kingdom Viridiplantae; phylum Streptophyta; class Magnoliopsida; order Malpighiales; family Linaceae; genus Linum; species Linum tenue. The sequence goes on along the minus strand of CAMGYJ010000006.1, from coordinate 14,460,974 downwards.
ATTGATAACATAAGCATGTCATGATCTATTCGGCACCGTTTTAGTTTCTAAAGAGAGGAAACATTCTATTCGACAAGTTTTGTTTTCAGATGACAACATACATTACAACATCATAACAAACACGATAGCATATAAACAATAATAGTAAGTGTTAGTAACTCCAAATAGAGCTATGAGGATATGATGGATACCACATGATAAGAACAAAAATGACAATTCCTCACATTGACAGAAGGCACTAGAATCAGGAGTCAACAATCTCCGACACTGATTAGAAGTATGTTCGCATGCTGACTAATTTGTGTTACGTACCATCCAGACATTCAATGTTTATCTACAATGCATGTCAACATTAAATTAGTGTAGGCTAAATTACAAATTTGGTCACTCAAATTACATAAAAGTTTCACGATTGCCACCCGAATCACTTTTCTTTCTGATTCGCTACTAACTTTACGTATCATTTCATCGTTAATCACTAACCGTCGGTCTCCGTCAGACTCCGTTAATTTTTTGATGATGTGGCAACCAGAACTGATGACTAGACCATTAACTTTATGACATGGAAATTTAAAAAATAAAATAAAAAAGAGCACCCTCTCTGTTCTTCTTCTTCCTCGACTTTTTAGCCATGGCCTGTTTCAAATTGGTGAAACTTAATCGCGTTCCAAGTCTCATCTCCAATCTCCCAAATCCACTTCTTCTTCTTCCACCTACAGACCCACCTCTATCTCTCCATTCCTCCAACTCTTCTTCATCGCATCGCATAATATCTCCATCTATTGCTTAAAAAATCCAGCTCTGCCATGGCCACCCCAACCTTCGAACACCCCAGCCTCCCCAAACGTTATAATTGCTGAAGAACCGTTAATAGCGCAGTGTTGAAACGTTAATATTAAGTAACGTTAATAACTGACAAACAAACGTTACTGATAGCTACGACGCAAGTTAAACTTGTTGATAAATATGGACATGAAGTTTTGTTTCCACCCATGTGCGTAGGGGTGTTCAAACGGATTGGTTACCGTGGTAACCATATTAACCGGTAGTATTCGCCTATTCGGTTAATTTGGTTTGGGTAATTTGGATAATTGGCTTGGTTTGGTTAAACAATTTAGCTTATTTGGTTTGGTTTCAACACTACTAACCAATGAAACCAATTAATGATACACCTAATATACAAAATTATTTATACTTCCATGCAACCAACCAAACCAAATTTTCGTCATTCCCTATTTTATTTTCATGTGCACAACATACCAAAACATTATGGGTCAAAAATTAAATGGGTATGTCTATTTACTAAACCAAAACATTTTGGACAGCTACTAGACTTTATGATTACATACAATACCATGACAACCACTTCAAACTATGAATAGTTTAAGTGTTTTGTAAGAGAGCTTTAACTTCCTGATGAGGGGTATTGGTATGTTTTTGTGTTAAGGGATTTGTTGTAATCTAACTATATTAGGTGGAAAGATGATGAATGATGTGTTAACTTGAATGATGATGATAAATTGATAATCATGGATGGTTAGTCTTATTATTGCTTATATATAATGATAGTTTATGATAGTAACAAACATATGGTTATTTTTATTCATTAACAAGATAATTGTTTTCATGTAATGTTATGTTATTTGGTTAATCCGATTATCCGATTAACCAAACTAATTAAACTTTGTTTTGATTAATTTGATTTTCCTGTTAATTTGGACGGTTTGGTTAAGACATTTTATTCCATGGATAATAAAATTTAGGCTTAATTGATTTGGTTATTACCACGATAACCATTTGAACACCCTACATGTGCGGAATGGAAATTAATTAAATAACGTCCACCAGCTTTCAAGTTCCCCAAAAGTATACATGGAAACACATCTAATATTTGCATATCACACCCATAATAACATAAACCCAAAAACGTAACACCATTTATTCTTTTCCTATCTATATCGCTAATCTCTCTCTATATATACACACACACCAGAAACTAAGTTACCATACGTATTTATTCACCCACAATGAAGTCGAGCAACATAACAATGCTAACGAGGGCGGCGGTGGCGATCACCACCTCCCTGGTGGCCGCCGTCGCCAAAGCAGAGGAGGGCGAGGTAGAACCAGCGGGGTTCCTGCCGAAGAAGACGACGGTGACGATCACCAACAGGCTGGAGAGCCAGGCGGAGCTGACGGTGCATTGCAAGTCCAAGGACGACGACATCGGGGTCAAGGTGCTGAGTTACAACCAGGAGTTCGGGTTTCACTTCAGGGCGAACATATTTTTCACGACTCGGTTCTACTGCTCGTTCGAGTGGCCGGACGGCGGCGGGATCCACTGGTTCGATATTTACAAGCAAAATAGGGATTATTCGGTTTGCAAGGACTGTCAGTGGATTGTGAAATCTCTTAGTCCATGTAGGTTTAATGATGTGACTAAAGCTTATGACGTCTGCTATGAATGGAACAAATCAAAAGTCTGATTAGTGAAATAACAAAATCATCTAATAATTAAGGAGAATAGTCATACCGTCGTATATATTATGAAAGTAATTAACCAAGCACAACAGTTGACCAATAACCAATTGACAATCTCCACAACAATTCGAAACAGAAAAACCATGGTTCAAACACCACTATATAAAATTCCTAAATGGAGGGGTCGACGAGAGGGTGGATTCCGATGAAAAGGATTTGGGACAGTCGTTCAAGGTGACCATCGGCAATGGGGGGCCGTCATTGACGAACTCGCCGACGAGTTTAGCCATTGAGGACGACGATGCGCAATTTGCGTCACTGCACCTGTAAAAGATAATTGAGATAATAGTTAAGTTTTCGAAACAGGATCTTTTTAAATTAATTAATTCCTGTCTTAATTATCACCATTATGATTTCCGTTGCTAGTTATTAGCCTTTACTATTCCCTTAATTTACGTTCTCATCAATAATTATCTTTTAGTAATCTAATTAATTTTCCTTTTATATTTATGACTGATATGAGTTTATCATTATTGACATTTCTTCGTTTGAACTTTTGATAGTCATTTATTTGGCTTTAAAGTAGGAATACATGTTCAAATTACAAATTTCTTTCCTTACTTTTTAAGTGAAGGGTATAGATGGATTCCTCCTGTTGTGTTTAATTATTATAGCAAATATTTATTAATATTTTGCACTCATTGATTATAATGTACAAATCTTTTAAGAGTTTGAATTATATCGTTGGTGGTGTATTTTCGATAATATCGACTTTGTTGTAAGGGCAAGATTTAATCTCTTATAATAGAGATTTCTAACACCATAGTCATGCCTTTTTATTAGTCATTTGCATGTGCTCATCTGGTATGAAAATAATTGAAGGACGTGCAATAATCTTCATCGATCTATCAGGTGATTGTTCGATTTTATTCGCTTCATCAAATTTATGAGATCAATTAAACAGTCAAAGATTGCTAATGCATTTTTCTTTTCTTTGTTGTGGTTTTTGTGGCAACTCGATACTGGTCATCTGACATACTTTGTCGAAGGAAACTACACTCGCTGGCGGGACTATCTTGGAGACGTTGGGTTTTTATTTTTGTTTTCCCCCCGTCAGTGTCGTGTCTTTGCTCCTCAGAGTTTCTTCAGAGCTGCCCAAGTAGTGGCTTAACAAGATCTTTCATCGTAGTCTGGTTGCATACGGACTGTCGCGCAGTGTTTGAGTCGATCATGTAATCGTGTCGAGTCTTTGTCCCATGCCCTTTGGGCTTGCGTTGGAAAAAAATATAATTCCAGAATAAATAGGTCGGTGATACCTTCGTAGAAGGCCTGAGTTCAGGTCCTTAAGCCTCATTTTTTAAGGAGGATCTTAAAGCGTTGTGATTGGTTGATTTGGTTTTAGGTAGTTGGTAAGGAGTTATTAGTTAGTGAGGAGTTATTAGTTGTCAAGGGTATGTTGGAATTATAAATAATATAAAAACTGAATAATAAATCCTACTAATTTTCAATCCCACGTCCCGTTGGGTTTTCTCCCTCCCAGCGTAACAGGTTTTGTGTTAACCCGTCTCTTCGAGAGCAGTCTCCAGTCATCTCCGTCGTCGGGAATCTCTGTCTTTATTATCCGGGCCCAACTTCTTGTTCTCCCCAGTTTCCTGTCCGGTCCTCGCTTTGTCCCCAAAATCCGTTCCCGACTTTGCTTCAGTCCGTCATCTATCCCGTTCAGTTTGTCGTCGATCCCTGCTCTCTCCTCGGCGGCGTTCAAGGTAATCTTCGTCGCCTTCCAAGGATCCCGTTCACTGACGATGGTCAATATCTTTTCCCAATCTGTTTAATTAACGTTGAAGAGTTTTAGCCCGACGTTATTAATGTTTCTTCAGCAGGTATTAACGTTTCAAAAATTTACATTATTAACTAGTAACGTGCTCCGTATTAACCTATTTTTTGATAAATTTTAATATTTAACACGACGTTATTAATCTTTTTGTCGGTAGTCGAAATTGGCTTACTGATAAAGTTACTTATGAATTTAGGTGCACTGGTTCTTTAAACTTTCGAAGGCCGATGGTCAAATTTGTGTTCATTTGTATCAATAAATTGATAATGACATTAGTAAAACTGATAATATCAAAATGCCTTAGCCAATACAATTGACAATGAGAGTAGTATAATACACAGGTATGCATTCATAATATAAATGCACCAACTGGGGCAAGACGCAAAAAGCTGTCACCTCGTCAGTCAAACGCGCCACCAGCTGGGGGATAACTGGGGTACATAGGGCTCCATCCAAAATTATCAATGAAATTTTTTTTAAAAAAAATAATAAGCTAGCGATGAGTTAAAACTCACCACCAGCTTTGGGGGCAATTGTTGGGGGTGTTACCAAGATACTCCGCGCATAGACTAAGTAATAGCGCGTCCAATCGATAACGGACGACGCTCGAAACCCGTTACGAGTATATAAAGGTATGAAACCCTCCAAGGGAAGGGGACTTATTCTCTCTCCTCACTTTCCACTATCTCTCTACATTTTATCTCTCTAGATTGTTCTCTCAACTCTAATCTTAAACATAAACTAACTTGATCGTCGAAGATTAATCCGGGGGCATCCCCGGCTCTTTCACAAGTTTCTTCCCTCCCGACGAGATCAGACGAACGGATCGTGAGCCAACCCCACACCAACAAATATCATTGTTCATACCTCGAGCTAGATGGTACAAACAATTTCCATTATTAGCATACATACATTCTTTATTAATAATATCAGCTTCATTATCAATTTTACTAATCCCATTATCAATTATTTCTTGTACTTTTCTTATCCCGCATTACAAAGATTGTTAAAACTAATAATGTGTGTTGAGGGTTTTTCACTAATACAGTTTATGATCAATTTACGTCGCCATGATTTGTAATCTTTTGAAGGGCTATGGTCAATATTTTTACCCACTCAGTAGTCAATGTTTGTCGTATTATGAATGTTGTCTGATAGGCCTATTAATTATGTTAGGTTGTGCTAGTAACTTTTAATTGTCGCTTTGTAATTGTTTTATCAATTTGTTGAAAATCGGTATTAATTCACTAATATAGTTTATTATTAATCAAGGTCCCTAATTATTCACTTCAACAATCGTTATCGGCAAATGCATCCAACTATCCAAGTGCTTCATTTGAGGTCAAGACGACTAGATCCCAAGTTGCCGTCGATGGAAACTTAATGGATAAGCACCATTGCTTTAGTGAGGATGACATCGTCTCGCCGAAGGGTAGTACATAGATATCGAGTGGGATAACAAGAAGGGTAGTACCGCTGGGAAGAGTTTCTCATCTTACAAACTTCCATCTTCTCCTTGGTAAATCGCTTAGCAATCTGTTTCAATTTATCCTCTCCTCATTGCTCCACATTTCTAGCGTAGTAATTGATAGGGGTATTGATAATCGGCTTTAATATATCGGATTCTTGAATTTTATGTGACTATCTCATGATGTATTTAAGCCAATTGGTGCTATTTTAGGGCTCGCTAACCTGGAAATGGTTGAAAAACCATTAATGCCTAGCCATGAGTTTGATATGTTACAGGTGGAGAAAGCACGAAAAAGGAGCGAGTGCATAAGCAATAAATCAGGCTCGAATTACTGGTGGACTACTCACTTGGGCTCAAAGCCCAGCGAGATTGTTTCTTTGGTGAAGGAAGAGTGGCGGCCAGGGGAATTATTTCTTTGGGCCTGGGGCCTGGATGAATTGGACTTGGAATTGGCTTGGGACAGAGAAGTTTTGGACGAAAGTCCAATGAATGGAAGAGGGCAATTAATTGGAAGGGGATTTTCTTTTGGGCTGGACACGAAAAGCTGGGGGAAAAAAATAGTCTCTGGGGCGGAATTTTGAGGGAGAAGAGGAATTCTCTGGGCGGCGGAATTATGGAAGAAAGCAGCACAGCGCAGAGATTGGAGCTAGCAGTGCGATTGGGCAATTGACGATCGACTTCTTCAAGGTTTGAGCTGAGTTCAACAAGAGCGATTATTTGTTTGGATTTTTTGAACCAAATTAGTTGTTTATTGTTGATTAGGAACATGATGAACAAAACCCTATTGTTTTATCTCAATTTCATCATGAACTAAACCCCGATTTCTGGGGGAAACACCATAGGATGTAGCTATTTCTTGATTTGATGGATTGATTCATATATCTTTTCTTCCTATCTCTATCGCATGGAATTGCTTAATGTTTTGTGTTGACTGGCCACCAATACATTGATTTGTAGTTAATTAGGTTATTAGCGACAGTAAAACCCTAATAACTGAACCTATTTCATGTGACATAGTAACTTATCGAAGCGACAGTGGATTAAATAAGGTAATATGCGGTCTTAAATAGGATATCGGTCTTCAGACTAAATACTTAACTCATTGAGCTACGACAGTAGGATTTGATTTAATTGTTTAGTACGTAGTAATTCCCGACAGGGATAACTAGCACAACAGAGATATCCTGGCTGTAGAGAGTTGGATTAAATTGATTGGAATAGGTGAATTGATATGATCCCAAACCTCTCGAATTACAACCCTCAAAGGATCGATCAAAAAGCAGGATCAATCACGGATAAGGAGGGTGAATTTTGTCTAAGTCATTTTTATGTGGCAGGATACCATCTTTGGAAGCTTGCTACGCTCAAATGGCTCGAAGGAAATACAAGGCAAGAGTTTGAGGTTGGACTAGAGATGTTTCTCTACACGATGGAAGCATTGGATAAGCCAGGAGAAGCCATTTTGATGATTTTCCAAAGCCTCCAAGTTGCTAGCCAGAAACTGGATTTTTGTTCAAAAATGGCTAAGTCTGGGACTGAGTTGGAGATGACTACTTTAGGGATTCGTTCCGGACAGATGGGGGAGAACCATGGCCAGAGACGAGTACCCCATGAAACTACATTTCACAATCTACAACGTAAGGGCATTGGTTGAAGAATTGGAGTTCGTTTGATCCATGAACAAGGCGGCCAAAGTTACTATGTTGAGCTGTTTTATTTCCTTGTAATGTGAGACTTGGTTTCCTTGTGCCACAAGGATTAGTAGTAGTTACTGTTATAGTTGAATTAGGATTAGAGTTTATTCCTTTTTAGCGTAGGATGAAGGTTGTAATTGCCTATAAAAGGCTTGGTACGTGAAGGGGTTAAACAGAACATGTTGATTGAATGAATTTTATTCCAATTCCCAAACTTGAGAGTTTGTGAGTTTGATTGGTTTTTGGTTGCGATCAAAGACTTGCTGACTTTGCTTATCAATCGAGAATCGCCATCGATTGCATCGAAAGCTTCCTCATATCGAGCGTGCATCCTTCCAGGTGTAAGGATTCCCGTTCGATTCCATCCGAAATTGAGTTTGTGAGAGCTTGATCAAGCTAGGGTCGAGTTCTGTGTTTAACCCGAGAGCATCTTCTTGACCTAGCTAGCGTGCTGCGCGACTGTGATCCCTTGAGTCCCGAGTTTGGCCTCATCATGAATTAATCTGGATAGGATAGGTAGTGAATCCCGGTGTTTCTCCCAGAGCTTTCTCCCATTGAATTTTTCCCGACTAGTTTACTTTGCTTAATTAGTTTAGTTATTTTGCTATTAGTTAATAATCTCATCAACCAAACCATTTTCACCTATAGTTTGCTCCACAGAATTGATAAATCATAAGGTTGTACCAGTCCCTGAGAGACGATACCCGGACTTTCCGGTTTTACTACAAGATAGGAATTAGAGCATTACGCTTTGGCCCTATCAAGTTTTTGGCGCCGTTGCCGGGGACTGTCATACCTTATTTTTGTTGATTTTAGTGAGTGAACTATTTTGATCTGGGTGTTAGTGTGCCGGTGAATTTTTCAGGTTTATCCTCCACGTGCATGCCAAGGAGGACGACTGGCAATTTACTGCCACTAGATCCAGAGATCGAGAGGACCTGTCGACAGAACAAGAAGCAGGTCAAGTTAGGGAAGCAGCCTACCACATCCACAACTCCTAGGCCTTCCCTAACCCAGAATCGTCAACCGAGAAGGCAGGTTTCACCACCTGTCATCCCGACACCACCGACACCGCCACCGCGCATCATCGAGCCTGTCATCATGGCAGAACAGGATCGTTCGATCAGGGCTCGCTTGAATCGAAGGACTGGAGCCCGAGCTTCATGTGTTGTCATTCTGGCTGGGGATGCAAACATGGAGATTACCCCAGCATTTATCAACATGATCACCAATGGGTATACCTTCTCCGGGGCTAGCACTGAGGATCCTCATGAACATCTTCGCCGGTTCGCAAGCATTTGTGATACCATGAAGAGCCCGACTGTGTCTGATGATGCAATCCGTCTTCGGATCTTCTCCTTTTCTCTGCTAGGGAATGCATCACACTGGTTCCAAAACTTAACACCCCGTTCCATCACGACATGGGGTCAGCTTGAGAAGACCTTTTTGGATAAGTACTTTCCTCCTGCCAAGGCAATGAAGAGGCAAGAGGAAATTGTTACTTTTAAACAAGCTGAAGACGAGAGTCTGACCGAGGCATGGGAGTGCTATAATGGGCTTTTAATGAGATGCCCGAGCCACGGTCTTGAAGATTGGAACGTGATATCTATTTTCTTCAACGGAATCAGAAGGCAATTCCGAGATGCTCTGAATAATGCTTCCCGAAATGGTTTCACAAGGATGGAAGCACCAGAAGCATATGAACTGGTGGAGAAGATATGTTCTGAAGATACAGAATGGGGTAGTGAGACCGGCATTCGAAGGAGGTGAGGCTTGCATGAGATAGACAGAGTTGCAAGTTTAGAAGCAAAGATTGATGCTAAGCTGGATTCCAAGTTCGATGCACTCTAACGAAGGCTGGCTAAGATGGCTCTTGGTAGACAAGAGGAGGTTGCTTATTGCGAATTATGTGAAGGTGCTCATCATAGGGATCTATGTCCACTGGCAGCTGATCAGTTGGAAGATGTGCACTACATCAACAATCAGCGAAATCAAGGCCAGGGTGGTATGTACTCAAATACCTACAACCCGCAATGGAGGAAACATCCTAAATTTTCCTGGGCGAACAATAACCCAACTGGTGCTCGCAACATTCCACCTCCAGGTCTGCAGAAACAACAACCTCTACCTCAACCAGAGAAGAAACCACAACTTGAAGAATTGCTTCTGGCTCACATGCAAAAACCGACAATAATCTGAAGGTCCTGGATCAATTTGTCACTCAACAGCTAGCCATCAACAATAATTTACAATCGTCTATGCTAGCTATGGAGAGGCAGATGGGACAGATGACTCAAACTTTGGTGGATATGCAGAGCATGATTCCTGGGACATTACCGACTAATACCGAGAGGAATCAAAAAGATGCTAAAGTTGTGACGGTGACATTGAGGAGTGGAAAGGCCTTGGAAGACCCTAGCAGCTTGAAAAAGGCACCAGAGGCAGAATACGAAGCTCTGGGAGAAGGGTTTGGTGCAGAAAATGAGGAATCAGCCTTACACAGGCAAATTGACAGCAGTTTGCCTGTGCAAAAGCATGTTGCCCGTGCAAAACCAGCAGGGGAAAATGAGAAGAGGGAGGAGCTAAAACCTTATGACCCACCCGCACCATTCCCTCAGAGATTGATGAAGCCCTTGGAGGACCCGACTTCAAAAAAATTTTGAATCTCTTCAAGCAATTGCACATCAACATTCCGCTAGCTGAGGCTCTTGAGCAAATGCCCACGTATGCCAAATTTCTTAAGGAATTGTTGACAAAGAAGAGAAAATGGATTGATTTGGAGAAAGTAACACTCACACCAGAGTGTAGTGCTGTGATCCAAAATAAATTGCCAGAGAAGAGGGAAGATCCGGGGAGCTTCACCATCCCATGTATTGATGGTGAGACAGAGTTTACAAAGTCGCTTTGTGATCTTGGAGCCGGCACAAACCTCATGCCATATTCTGTTTATAAGAAGCTGGGACTCCAAGATGTGATCAAGCCGACTCGAATCACTCTGCAACTGGCTGATCGATCAGTAAAGGTCCCCAAAGGCGTGGTGGAGAACGTTCTAGTCAAGGTGGGAAAATTCATCTTCCCCGCCGACTTCGTCATTCTGGAGATGGAGGAGGACAGGGAAGTACCTCTCATTCTTGGGAGACCCTTCCTAGCTACGGAGGGTGCTCTCATAGATCTCCAAAAGGGCGAGCTGACATTCAGAGTCTGTGGGGAAGAGGTAAAATTCAACGTATACCATGCAAGTAAGTACCCTAATGACTCTAGTGATGTATTTGCGGTGGATGTCCTAGAATCATGCACTGATGCTATTTTGAACAATGATTATGATGCGGATTATGAGTTTGATGATTCTGATAATGAACTTGATGAGCTAACCGTGTCAAAGAGGTCACAAATGCTCGAAGTATTGCCTATGCAGGTGGAAGGTGATGAAAAGGCTGGGTTGCCAAAGACTATGGTTCCATCTCGGATCCAGCCTCCGGAATTGGAACTAAAACCATTGCCTAGTCACCTTAAGTATGCATATCTGGGGGAAAACTCCACTTTACCTGTGATTGTTTCTGCTACACTGACTGATTCGCAGGAACATGAGCTCTTGAAGGTCTTACGCCAGCACATACAGGCTTTGGGATCGACAATTGCCGACATCAAAGGCATTAGCCCAACATTTTGTATGCATAAGATCCTTTTAGAGGAGGAGTCTAAGCCCTCAATTCAGGCACAACGGAGACTAAACCCGCACATGAAAGAAGTAGTGCGAAAGGAGGTAATGAAGCTATTGGATGCAGGTATCATTTACCCTATCTCTGATATTACTTGGGTTAGTCCCGTGCATGTTGTCCCTAAAAAGGGAGGAATGACAGTAGTGAGAAACGATAAGGATGAGATGATATCTACCCGAACTGTTACGGGCTGGAGAGTATGTATAGATTATAGGAAGTTGAATGAGGCGACCCGAAAGGATCACTTCCCTCTTCCTTTTATTGATCAAATGCTCGAACGGTTAGCGGGTCATTCTCATTACTGCTTCCTAGATGGTTACTCCGGTTATTTTCAGATCCCAGTAGCACCGGAGGATCAAGAGAAAACTGCTTTTACATGTCCTTTTGGTGTTTTTGCATACCGTAGAATGCCTTTTGGATTATGTAATGCACCAGCAACCTTTCAGCGGTGCATGACTGCCATATTCTCTGACATATTAGAATCAAGTCTTGAAGTTTTCATGGATGACTTCTCGACTTTTGGTACTAGCTTTGAACATTGCTTGTCTAACTTGTCTAGAGTTTTGCAGAGATGTGAAGAGACTAATCTAGTCTTGAACTGGGAAAAATGTCACTTCATGGTGACAGAAGGTATAGTTCTTGGTCATTGAATTTCGGCGAGGGGGTTAGAAGTTGATAAAGCTAAGATTGAAATCATTGAGAAACTTCCCCCTCCCAGCACAATAAAAGGAATTAGAAGTTTTCTAGGTCATGCCGGTTTTTACCGGAGATTTATTAAAGACTTCTCAAAGATCACCAAGCCTTTATGTGATTTGTTGGCCAAGGATACTGCGTTTAACTTCTCTGATGAGTGTTTGCAGGCCTTCAATCGTCTTAAGAAGGAGTTAACCTCTGCTCCCATTATCACTGCACCCGACTGGACTTTGCCATTTGAAATTATGTGCGATGCTATTGACTATGCAGTCGCGGCAGTTTTGGGGCAGAGGAAGGAAGGTAAGTTGCACGCGGTGTACTATGCAAGTAAGCTTCTTAATGATGCACAATTGAACTATTCCACTACTGAAAAAGAGCTACTTGTTGTGGTGTTTGCTTTTGATAAATTTCGATCTTATTTGATGGGATCGAAAACAGTTGTGTACACTGACCATGCAGCTATAAGGCACCTTCTTTCAAAGAAGGAGGCCAAGCCGAGATTGCTTCGTTGGGTTCTTCTTTTGCAGGAATTCGACGTTGAAATTCGTGACAAGAAAGGCTCGGCTAATCTGGTAGCCGATCACCTTTATAGACTTGAGCTTGAGGCAATTCCTAAAGACAAGGTTGAGATCAATGAGTCTTTTCCAGACGAGCAACTTTATGCTCTCCTTGTCCAACAAGTTCCCTGGTATGCAGACCTTGCGAACTATCTCACCACAGGTAACCTCCCTGATTTGTCTTATCAGCAACGCAAGAAGTTGATCACTATTGCCAAGAATTATATATGGGAAGACCCCTTCCTGTATAAGCATTGTGTTGATACCATGGTAAGACGATGTATTCCTGAGTGTGAGGTAAAGTCGGTGCTAAATTTCTGTCATAGTATGGCCGCAGGAGGTCACTTTGGACCTCATAGAACAGCAGCAAATGTGTTACATCTGGATTTTATTGGCCTTCTCTATTTCGAGATGCCCGTGATTTTGTTGCTCAATGTGATAGGTGCCAAAGAACAGGGAACATATCTGCAAGGATGGAGATGCCGCAGACCTCGATTTTGGAGGTAGAGATGTTTGATGTATGGGGAGTGGATTTCATGGGGGCCATTCCCACCATCTTTCAACAACAAATATATCTTAGTCGCAGTCGAGTATGTATCCAAGTGGGTGGAGGCAGTGGCGTTGCCCACCAATGAATCAAAGACGGTGGTGATTTCATGAGGAAGAACGTGTTCACCAGATTCGGAGTCCCTCGAGTTCTCATCAGTGACGAGGGCACACACTTCATGGAAAAGGAGTTGAACACGTTGTTGGCCAGATATGGGGTTAAGCATCGAGTGGCTACACCCTATCATCCCCAAACCAGCGGGCAAGTGGAAGTTTCCAATAGAGAACTGAAACACATTCTGGAAACGACAGTGAATTCAAAAAGGAAAGATTGGGCAAGGAAGTTAGATGACGCACTCTGGGCATACCGGACTGCTTTCAAGACTCCTTTAGGCATATCTCCGTACAGATTGGTGTTTGGAAAAGCTTGCCACTTTCCCGTCGAGCTCGAGCATCAGGCGTATTGGGCTATCAAGAAGCTGAACTTTGATCTAAAAACTGCTGGAGAGAAGCGCCTGTTGCAACTGAATGAGCTCGACGAGATTAGGCTTAATGCCTATGAAAATGCCCGGATTTATAAGGAGAAAACCAAGAAGTGGCACGATCACCACGTATTGCGAAGGGAGTTCAAGGTGGGAGAGAAGGTATTACTTTTCAACTCACGCCTTAAACTCTTCCCTGGAAAATTGAAGTCAAGGTGGTCCGGACCATTTACGGTGACCAAAGTGTACCCACATGGTGCAATCGAGATTCTTGGTGATCAAGGGGCATTTAAGGTGAATGGTCAGAGGCTCAAGCACTATATTGAAGGGGTTTCCATCCTGGAAATCTCAACATATCATCTGGAATGAACTAGTTTACGTCAAGCTAGCGAAGAAAAACAAGCGCTTCTTGGGAGGCAACCCAAGGTGAGTTTTTCTTTCATTTTTTTTTTGTTTTTTTTTTGTTTTAAGGTGTGTCGAGAGGCTCTCCGCCAAATTTCAGCTCCAAAAGCCTTGAGGAAGGTATTATTTGGTGATTTGTAGGTACACGGGCATGCTGCTTTTTGCATAGGGAGGCTGCAAAATTAGCACAAGCAAACCGCAAATGGGGGGAGGACTAATCTGAAATTTTGGAAAGGAAGGGGGGACTGAAAGGGATATTTCATTTTTCAAGAAAAAAAGGGAAGACAGCGTTTCATTAAAGAGAAAGGAAAAAAAATATCGAAATAAGCAAATATCGGGGTCGGGCCGATCGCCCTTCCCCTTCCCCTTCCTCCCTTCCTCCCTTCTCTTCTTCTTCCTCCATCCCCAGCCCGCGCCGCCGGTCGGCCTCCTCTGCCAGCCACCGCGACCCACCCAGCCGCCGCCTCGCACCTCTCGCCTGAGGTCGTCGCCGGCGTTAGAGCCCCCCTCCACCCAGCACAACCGCCGCCTCCGGAGGTAGTCGCTTCTTCGCCCCTCTGCTCCTGCTCGGCGCCGCCCGCGTCGCAGCGGCCCAACCCTCACAGCCGCCGCGTCACCAGCATCCCTCTCGTCGCCGCACTTCCGCCGACGAGCCCTATCGCCATTGCTTCTCGCAACAGCAGCAACATCTTCACGACCAGCAGCAGCAGCCGGCGGTGAACCCTCGCGCCGGCCGTCTGCGGCGGTCGTCGCCGGATTTCAGCACCACCAGCACCCCTCCTCTATCATCTCCAAGCTCTACCTCCCTTCCCCAGGTCTGATTCACGAAGATTCACCGGTTAGAGAAGCAATTCGAAAATTAGGGTTCTTCAAATTGGGGATTTTGCCCTAATTTCGAATTAAGATGAAATTGGAGGGTATTGATTGATTGATTGGTCCAATTGAAGTGCAATTATTGTCTAGAAGGATATTTGCAGAGGATTTTATGGGTGAATGAGCTGAATTCAACATTGTAGTAGACTTTGTGGGATTTGATTGGAATTTGCAGCTTGAGGATTGGTTGATTTGAGGGTTGCAGAATTGAGGATTTTCTGATTGTGGTGGCAGTGAACTGGAACTTGGGAAGCAGAGTACGGATTTGTGCAAATTTGGTGATTCAAGCAGAGTGAAAGCTAAAGAAGTTTGTGTTTTCCCCAGTTTGCACTCTTGGTTGCAGATATGGGACGTCGAAGATATATCCCTCCACCTTGGCAGTTCAAGGTAACCGACCAAAGTGAAGATGGGAATTTTGTTTACCGTTCGTGGATGATTGAAGACATCCACAAGGTGACCGATAAAGACAGCCCAATTCCAGAAGTTCCTCCACGATTGCAAGCGGTCAACATGCCAGCTAGGTTTCACAGAGTGATCACCGGCCAGGTTGGACCCACTATGCGGTCCTGGACTATTGAGATGACTTCTCCAGCTCCATCAGCACCACAGCAACCTGTGCATATGCCTCCTGAAGAACCTCCACTCCCAGATTCAGCACCAGTTGAATCACCTGAGAGCAGGCCAGCAAAGAGGATTCGTCTCCAGCAACCGGGCTCATCTTCACGACCACAGAGGAAGCCTTCTTCTTCAGCACCGGCATCATCCACGACATCACTTCGTACGACCCTAGTTGCAAGCAAGAAGAAGGTTGCTTCTTCTCTTCCAAAGGACGTCTCTAAGACGTTCGGTCAACCTGTCCAGCTCCAGCAACATAAAGAGGAATATGCAGATCTGATGAAACGAGAGGTCATCCCTTCTCAGTTCATGGACTATTAAGCATTGCAGAAGACCGAGCGGGCTGAGGAGGTGATGACATATTTCCCCAGGATGAATTGGGCAAGATTTCCGGAGCTGCACTTCCCCACCTATCCACACCTCACCAGAGCATTCTTGGCCACCTCCAGCTTCGAGGATAGTGGGGTTGAGAGCAAGCTTCAGAGTACTTTGGCCGGGAAAACCAAGTCCCTCACTTTGAGCCAAGTGAACCGAGCACTTCACTTCGATGGTGCAGCAGATGAAATTCCTGATGAAGCACAGGACTTGAGTGAGTTTTGGAAGACAATTGTGGCAAATGGAAAGGAATTCAATCCTAGTTCTTCGAGGAGAGCATCGATCCGAGACCCGATGATCCCACTAGTACATGACCACTTGGCTCGAACTGTCTTGGGTAAGGGATCCAATGCCAGTGGTGTCTACACCACCGATCTCAGATACATTCACAGTTTCGTCACTGGAGCATCATTGTGTGTTGGATACATGGTGGGTAAGATGCTTGAAAATGAAGCGCTCAAAACTTGTGGAGCGATTATGTGTGGGGGAATCATTACTGCATTAGCTCGAGCTTACTGGGGGTTACCAGAGAACCCTATGGGTTGGAGATAAGTGAGGGCTCGACTCTGCTTGGGGAATCAGCGTTAGGCAAATTGGGTTTTCTGAGGAAAGCAGGATGTCGTGGTGAATATCTATCCATTGCCAAATACAAGGAGTGGCAGATTAAGGTCAATCGGAAAGGGCAGCAAAGGCTGCTAGAGCAACTTCTGCTTCAGCTTCATCTCCAGCACCATCGGTATGCACGACCACAGCTCCAGCTCCTACACCCTTGCCTCTGGGTGATTGTTCATAATCACCAGCACCAGTAGCAGCAGGGCACTCTGCAGCGAGTGTCGGTCAGAGTCAGCAATCACATTCACCTCCACGTCCGCATCCAGTAGCTACTCCACCAGTTGTACCAGCTTCACCATCATCTGAAGATGATCTCAGAGCCAGAATAGCTATCTTAGAAGCCAGAGACGCAGAGAAAGATAAGAAGATCAAGGAGCTCAACCAGCGTCTAGATGAGAAGTTCGGCACTTCTTCATCGACCCCTCCTTCATAGGAGCTTGTCCCGAGGTTCTTTTTTCTTTTCTCTTCTTCTTTTCTTTGTGAATACTTCTCGTAGTGGATGATGGTCTGTAATAATGTTAGTAAGGTGAACCTGTTGGTGTGTCGTGTGTAGTAGCAGACATTGTGGACAATGTCCATCCTGAGTGTGGGGTGGATGGTCTGTGTTCTTGTCGTGTTTTATGTTTAGGAGTCAAGTCTTATTTGTCCACAGTGTCTCGTCATGTGTATATCATTAAAAAAAATTTGCCATTAGGTTGAGCACAGCCAAACTGCATGCAGTTTGCCTGTGCAAAAAGCAGTCTGCCTGTGCAACGCTAATGGCTAAAAAACACCTAAAAATCAGAAAAATTAAAAACAAAACCTTGTACTCTTGTGGTAACATGATGTAAATGATTGTGATGCGTGTGAAATGAGTTTGTGCTTGAATGAAATCATCGAAATCACCCCACTAGTGTTGAATTGCATAGTTCTTCACAATGAGCTTGATGTTTTGACTGACTTGATATGCTTTGAATGAGCAAACTCCTTTAGCAACATTCTCTTTTGTGAGGATAGTGTAATGACTTTTGGTGAAGTAGTTAGGTAGAGAACATTGACCATTCGACATGTTTGGATACCGTGCTTACTTGCTCAATTGTGGGCTTTTGATTTTGCAATGAGTCTCTCTGTTTTGATGGTTTTATGATGGGGTGAACTGTATCTTTATAAAATGAGAAAATCCTACCTGACAAGTAAAATATAAGAAGTTGCCTGATAGACCGATAATTATACATGTTTTCACCCCTATTCTGAAGCCGTTTGTGACGATGAATCTCGTGTTTTAAGCCGATTTCACGCTAGGTTGTGTGTTTATGTCATATTTCAGGTCCTGTCGTTGGAATCGAGGCGAAGGAACGAGTTCCGGGTCGAAAGGAGCGAAGATGGGACAAAGGATACTGCTGGACCAAAATACCCGGTCAAAGGAAGAAATACCCGACCGGGTATATTCTGGCCTCGACCGGGTATTTTTCCCTTCGGGCACCCGTGAGAAACAGAAGGGGGCTCGGGCGATGGCCTTAAATCCCCGGTCGGGGATTTTGATGTTGGACCGGGGATTTTCCCCAAAGTGGAACGACGCGTTTTATGAAATACCCGGTCGAACCATGAAATACCCAACCGGGTATTTCGACCGGGTATCGCGAGGGCAGCTGATAAAAGAGGAAGAAGGCCAATTTTCAAGGGGTTCCGAGTTTTTGAGAGAGAAATCGATTCCTAGAGAGAGAAAACGACGAACCAGAGTTCCCAAGCGCCATAGATCGATCTTCAACACCATTGGAGCCCGGTTTGAGCTTGGAGAAGTGCGATTAAACGTCCAGGAGCAGAAATCCAACTTCACAGTATGATTTCCGCGTCTGAATCTGCTTTTGCTTCTTTCTCTATGGAGTAGTTTCCCCATTCATCTGGGTATGGAGAACACTAGATTTGTATGCTAGGTCTGATTGTATGAACCCAAGTACAGAGTTTGTGAATTGATTATATTCGATTGAGGTTTGAATGATTGAATGACTTGAATCCTGTCAAATTCCTGTTGTTTCTGCTTTGACCTAGAATGAGAATATCTGCCTAGGTTGATAGAGTACCCTTAATCGAAGGTGGCGAATTGGTGACTTTAGTCGAGGAGCCAATTCGCTATTCTGTACCGAAGTCAATTCGGTAGTGGAGGTTTGGTTCATTAGGGCCTCAATCTGTTTACTCCGGTGGAGGTTAGTCGCCCGCTAGAGACTCAGATTGAGAGGGTCTGGAGACCTTTAGTCGAGACTTCAGGCTAATTGAGAACCTTCCGCAGTATAACTTTCATGAAAACTGAACTTGGTAAATTGCAATCCGACTTAACTGCAGTCTAGGGGGAACCATATCCAGGTGACCTCTCTTGACTTGACAACAACCGTTTACTTGCTTTGTGTTTTGTTTGCTTGAGTTGCACTAAAAGTTCACCGCTAAATAACAAGAATTCACCGAGTAGTCATCACATCTAGGACCCGGGTTGACAATAAAACCCAAACCCGCTATATTACGCTTTAGGAAGTGGTTGCACTTGGCCATTTTCTAGAGTGACAGTAGGAGCGAGTCAAGTTTTTGGCGCCGTTGCCGGGGACTGCTAGGTTGTTGTAGAAAAGTGATTTCTGTTACTTTAGCATTTTCATTTTTCGCATTGAGTTTTTGTTCTTCCCACTTGTGCCTTCACGGGTTTGCATTGCTTGATTGTGTGCAGATAGTGCATGACCCGTAGCCAGTCGGGAGGTTTACTGCCGTTGAATCCTGAGATTGAGCGCACCTGCAAACAACTTCGGAGACAACAGCGAGCTAGACTGGCTACGGTGGAGCGCCGAGACGGCCAATTGAGCAGCGACACCGAGGACGAGTACGAGATGGAAGGCGATCAGAACCCGCCTCCTCAGAACCAGATCCTGGGGAACGACCCAAACCCCCAGGGAGCTGGGAACCATCATCATCCGCCACCACCGGGTCCCACCTTGGAGTACTACTATACTCCACGGATTGCTGACATCCGCCCGGTCATCCTCTATCCGCCCATTCCTGCAAACAACTTCGAGATCAAGCCATGCTGGATTCAACTCATCACATCCTCTATCCAGTTCCATGGCTTGAAGGATGAGGAAGCCCGGGTACACCTTTCCCGTTTTCTGCAGCTGACGAACGGGTTCAAGCTGAACGGTGTCCCGGATGACGCAATCCGCCTTCACCTCTTCCCCCATTCTCTGGCGGGGAATGCTAAGAGGTGGTTAGAGACCCAGCCCCCATTGTCCATCACCTCTTGGGACAATCTGGCTGACAAGTTCGTGCACCGGTACTATCCGGCATCGAAGACCACGGAGATACAGCGGGAGATCACTCACTTCCGCCAAGAGCTAGATGAGTCCCTTCGTGATGCATGGGAGCGGTACATGGGATACTTCTGGCAGTGTCCCCATCATGGCTTCAGCGATGCTTTCACAGCAGGGAACTTCTACAGCGCCCTCACTCCAGACAGCCAGAGGGTGATTGAGTCTCTATGCCCAGGAGGGGACATCCTTACTAAGACTCCACCCGAGCTGAACCAGATGATCAGTACCTTGGCTGCCCGAGACCACTCTTGGGGGCAGAACAACAGAGGCAGGAACTCTCGGGACCGGGGTGTGCATGCTATGGAGGCCAGGTCCGGGTTAGAGCAGCAGGTGGCTGAGTTGGTGCAGACATTGAAGCAGCCTAACAGTCTCCTTCCGGGCCGAGGTGTAGCTACGCCTCCAGTAGCTCAGTGTCAGTGGTGTGAGAGCCCGAATCACCTGGTGGAGGATTGTCAGTCTATGAGGGAGTCTTCTACTCCCCAAGAGCAGGTGGACTTCATAGCAAATGCTCGGCGCCTGGACCCATACAGCAGTACCTATAATGAGGGATGGCGCCAGCATTCCAATTTTGCTTGGAGCAGCAACGCCAACAAACCACCTGGTTTCCCAGCACCAGCAGGTGGTTTCCAGCAGAGGCAGCCTTTCCAGGCTAGGCAGGGGCCACCACCACAGCAGCAGCCCTACCAGCAGAGGCAGGGGCAGCCATTCCAGCAGCCCTAGCGCCAGTACGCCAAGCCAGCAGCAGCCCCAGCCCCAGACAATCAGATGGCTGATCTGAAGAATATTTTGGCGACATTCATGACCACCAGCCAGGCGAATTTCACGAGGGTGGACCAGAGCATAGCCTCGTTGGAGGCAGGACAGAGGAACCAGGGTGCTATTCTGCAAGATCTGCAGCACCAAGTCGGCGTCCTAGCGCGCCAGCTTACTGCTCGGGCCCCGGGGACTCTACCTGCCACCACCATCCCCAATCCACGGGACCCGCACGAGCAGCTGGGTGCCGTTTTCACCAGGAGCAGCAGGCCTACATCAGCTGATCCTGCCCCGACCAGGCAGGAGGAACCACTACCTGCTTCATCACTTCCAGCCGGTGATGCAGAAGTGCGGGTGGAGAAGGAAGCCCCTGCTCCCAAGCCACAACCAGTGGTGAAGGAGCACGTACCCCAGCTTCCCTTCCCCACTCGCCTTCACAAAGACAAGCTGGAGACTGAGTTTGCCAATTTTATGGCAATGTTGAAGCAGCTCAACATCAGCGTACCATTTGTGGAGGCACTGTCGAAGATGCCCAAGTACGCTAAATTCATGAAAGAACTCTGCACCAACAAGAAGAGACTTGGGGATCTCTCGACAGTGCTGCTGAGCGAGGAATGTTCCGCCATCCTGCAGAACAAGCTGCCCGAAAAACGCAAGGATCCAGGGAGTTTTACTATCCCTCTTACTATTGGCAGCATGCATGTAGGAAAGTCCTTGGCGGACCTAGGAGCTAGTATTAATGTCATGCCATATAAATTGTTCAAAAAGCTAGACCTAGGTGAACTTAGCCCTACTAGGATGAGCATTCAGCTAGCTGATCGTTCCGTGGTGCATCCTAGGGGTATCATAGAAGATTTGCTTGTTAATGTGGGTGCATTCACATATCCTGTTGATTTTGTTATTCTGGATATAAAGGATGATGTGGATGTGCCTTTGATTCTAGGTAGACCATTTCTTGCCACCGCCAAGGCACTGATTGATGTGCATGATGGTAAACTGATCTTGCGTGCTGGAAATGAACAGGCTATTTTTCCTGTGACTGAGTTTGATCATTGTGCTATGATTTCTGTATCGCCTGTGCATGCTATTTCTGATCAGGTACACGAGCCTGTCGTGTATCCTTCTGCACCTCTCATTTTGCAGGACCCGCCTCTCATTCCTTCGCCGCCACTCCATCCAGTCTCGCCTCCGAACAAAAAGCTCAAGGAGGAGGGGCGACCGAAGCTGCAGGTGGCTACACCTGCACGGAAGAAGGGTGGAGACCACTATGAGCTGGTCCCACCCCCTGCACCACGACCACCCTAGCCATCCAAGTACTCACTCGCCTGCATCTTGCCGGATGGCCAGGTCGAGCTGACCACTGCTGGTGGGTGCAACCGTCGGGTGCACGGTCACCACCTGAAGCTGTACCTCAAGAGCGATGTGGATCCGCTATTGGAGGTACCTGTTCCTACACCCCGCTGAGTGTCCACCATGGGCGTCCGCTGAGTGCCCACCACGGTTTGCATTTTCTTTTCCCTTTTTTCTGAGTTTTTGGTGTCATGTCGAGTCAGTTGCATGTCTGTCGTGAAGTTCGGTCGTCTGTGATGCCTCGGTTTGGTGTTTTCGTGCAGGAGAGGTCGCGATTTTGGGACGAATGAGAATTTTGGCCGGAAGGGTAAAATACCCGGTCATGAGCCAAAATACCCGACCGGGTATTTTTGGCTCATGCCCGGGCCCCCTTCTGCCTTCCGGGGCGAAAAATGAAAAATCCCCGACCTCAGGCCAAAAATACCCGACCGGGTATTAATTTTGGCCTGAGACCGGGTATTTTTCTGCTGTGAAACGCGGCGTTTCGGGGTCCCCCGATCTCCCGCCAAAAATACCCGACCGGGTATTTTTGGCATGGGACCGGGGATTTCTACCCCTTGATACGCAGCGTTTGGCATAAATCCCCGGTCGTGGACTCGATAATACCCGACCGGGTATTTCTGAGACCCGACCGGGTATTTTTCCTATTTAAAGGAAACCCCCGGTCATTTCTCTCTCTACCCTCATTTTTTCCAAAATCCCCTCTCTCTCTACTCCCATTTCCTCTCCCCTCTCTCCTCTTTGGCCGCCGCCGGCCGCCCTCTGCCGCCCGCCGCCGCCGTCGCCGGCCATTTTCCGGCGATTCTCCGGGGCGATTTTTTTTTTTTTTTGCTTCCCTCGCGTCCCTCACCCTTCCTTCGAGTCCTAGCTACGGTCCTCCTTGTGTTTCCAGGTGTGTTTCCTGTTCATTTCTAGTTTATGGAAAATCGGACTGTAGATTCTAGGACCGAG
The DNA here is from genome assembly GCA_946122785.1 of Linum tenue. Taxonomy (NCBI): domain Eukaryota; kingdom Viridiplantae; phylum Streptophyta; class Magnoliopsida; order Malpighiales; family Linaceae; genus Linum; species Linum tenue. The sequence continues at coordinate 14,438,240 of CAMGYJ010000006.1, read as the reverse complement.
AACTGTGTTTGCATGCCTGATTTAGGGTAGGGTGAGGGAGGACTTGAGCTTGCATGGCTGTGTATGTGATAGATGTGCTGTCCGCGTGATTATTGTGGTTCATTCTGTGATCCTGCCTTGAATTCCGGTTGAGTTGCTTGCAATTCAACCGGCTGTGCTTAAATTGTTAGCCTAGGTGAGCTCGAGTGTGGGGAACGTGCTGACCCCATGCCGTTGGTCCTGACAGTCTATTTTCTTGGCTCCACCTATGGTGTTTTGATTTTGCAGGGCCATGTCGCAGGACCATCCCTTCGTGCAGGATCTGCGCCTGCACGCGGAGTATGCGGATCAGTTCCGCAAGGTGATCCGGGGGAAAATGGACCGTCACCACCACCTCGAGTGGGCGGTGTTTGAGCAGCTCCACTGTTTGCAGGAGCTCAGCGCCGCTATCAGTCACCCCGACTGGCGGACGTTGCTGACCATCGACGAGCCTACCTTCACGGAGCTGATGTGGGAGTTCTACACCACCTATCGCTATGACCGCTCGATGGCCCGGGACGAGTATGCAGTAACGTTCCAGATGGGTGGCGATCACAGGGAGCTGACCATCGACGGGTTGGCCCACGCTCTAGGTATCGATTACCACCCCTTCGATGCCCATGAGATCGAGGTTGCCCACCCGACCGACTGGAACCAGGATGCTTTCTACCGCAGGATAGCCAGGCGCGCCCATGGCTACGACTACTTCGATGCTGGCCAGACCTCCATCAGCACCCTCAAGCCGCAGTGGCACATCCTGAACTTGCTGATCACCCGGTCCATCGTCCCCAACGCCACCGGTTCGCATAAGATCCCGAAGCGGGTGTTGTATGCCATGTACTCGATGGGGGACCCGGCTTACATGCTTCACCTGGGCTCCTTCGTGGCCCTCACTTTCCACCGGATCCGCGGGCATCCTACCCACCTCTTCTGTGGTCCCCTGATCACACGGTTGGCGAGGCATTTCGACATCAGCTTTCAGGGGCTTCACAATGCGACTGTGATGGGCGGCTCCGCACCCCTCAGCCGGGACGTGCTCAACAACGCGCGCCTCCTGGCCACTGATGACATCCGCACCTGGGTGGATGGGCTCTCTATGCCCCCCGCGGGGGTGATTGATCTAGACTCGGACGAGGAGGATGCGGACTACTCGGACGAGGAGGAGGTAGATGAGGATGCTGATGATGATGATGACGGCGTTATGGATGCCGATGAGCCGGAGCCCCCACTCTCCCCCCCTGGGGACCTTCAGCCTCGACGGAGACCATTCAGAGGTGAGTCCTCTTCTGGTCCTTCTGGTCCGTCGATGGACTTCTTCACGGAGCAGTTCCAACAGATGGGGCTCTAGTTCCAGCAGCTCGGTCTTCAAAATCAGCAGCTCATGGACCATCAGGTCCAGTTTTACCAGCACTATTCGGCCCACCAGGCCGAGTACCGGTCCAGGATGACGGGCGTTGATGAGCGCCTTGGCCGATTGGAGACCCACATGGGACACACTGCTGCTCTCATCGAGCGGGAGAGAGACCGAGGCCGCCGTCTGATGGAGTATTCCGAGCATCTGCTCCAGGCTTGCCACCCTCCAGAGGAGCACCACTGGACCACCCGGTGGGAGCATTCACCACCACGGCAGCCGCCGGATGATGGCGTCGACGACCTTATGGATCAGATTGATTTCTCCGGTCTCGGAGGGCCCTAGGGGCATGTTTTGAGAGTTTTTATCTGTGTCAGCATGCAAACTGTCTGTTTTGTGTCGGTTTTTGTTTCTTTTTCTTTTCATTTTGGATGCTGTACTATTGGGCTGACCGTTGGACCTAACGTATGTGTTTGAGCTTTTTGGTCTCTTTTAGCTCTGCCTGTGTTCCCGACTGGTCCTCTCTCCAGTCCGGCCCATGCCGACTGGTCCATTTCCAGTCTCCTGCAGTCTGTGCACACCGGTAACATCGTTCCCCTTTCCTTCCCTCTTCTCCATTGAGGGCAATGTCGATCTTAAGTGTGGGGGGGATGTTTATCTTTTGACTGAATTAGCTCTGTTTGTGTGCTTGGAGCCTAGTCCACTGTCCAAATTTTTAAATTTGAGGGCTCCAAGTACGTGTTCCTTGCAATAGCCTGCTCAGTATGCTTTGAATTGACAGCCTCTGTAGTGATTTGCAACCTAGGGAGGTAGTGTAGCACTATGGAGGATGTTGATGCATTTAAGAAGTCTCATTTCTTCTTCATATTGTGTTGGCTGATTGAGTGAATTAGTGATCTTAGGACCCTTGAATTGTGTGATGTTGTGGACTCTCTGCCTGTCATGGACTCTTGTATCATGTTCTGAATGTAACAGGTGCTCGAAATGTGCTTTAAAATAACGTCTCCCGTGCGAATAGGGCGAAAGTGTGTAAGGGGAGACGGGAATCCGTTCCCAATTTCCACCTACTACCTCCAGCCCCCTTACATGTCTTTCCCCCGCACGAGGCTCGAGACACCCGCTCCTGGCATGGCCGGTAAGAGCCGGGCTCCCGCAAAACCTTTGCTAGGTGGGAGCCCTCGTTTTCTGCAGAAACAGGTTGGAACCCGTGAAAAAAATAGAAAAACTGAAAAACAAGCAAAAAGAAGAAAGAAAAGGGTTCCAACCATGTTCACAAAGAAAATCGAGCACCTTGAATTAATGTGAGTCCATGATCTTTTTTTTGTGAGAGTCTCTTCATCCACGATTCATTTGTCCTCTGTTCACTATTTTCCATGATGCCGATTCGAGACTAGCGTTCTCGCCGAAGAGGCTATGAGATGACTTGTGCGTTGGTTGACCTCGTAAGCTGCTAAATGATCTAGGAAGTCCGCTACCTACGATCGAGGTTGTTGGTTGCTATTGAGGTCTGGAGAGTTGCATTGGTTTGAGTTAGGTTTGCTTGGGGACAAGCAAACGGTTAAGTGTGGGGGAGTTAGATAGACCGATAATTATACATGTTTTCACCCCTATTCTGAAGCCGTTTGTGACGAGGAATCTCGTGTTTTAAGCCGATTTCACGCTAGATTGTGTGTTTATGTCATATTTCAGGTCCTGGCGTTGGAATCGAGGCGAAGGAACGAGTTCCGGGTCGAAAGGAGCGAAAATACCCGGTCAAAGGAAGAAATACCCGACCGGGTATATTCTGGCCTCGACCGGGTATTTTTCCCTTCGGGCACCCGTGAGAAACAGAAGGGGGCCCGGGCGATGGCCTTAAATCCCCGGTCGGGGATTTTAATGTTGGACCGGGGATTTTCCCCAAAGTGGAACGGCGCGTTTTATGAAATACCCGGTCGAACCATGAAATACCCGACCGGGTATTTCGACCTGGTATCGCGAGGGCAGCTGATAAAAGAGGAAGAAGGCCAATTTTCAAGGGGTTCCGAGTTTTTGAGAGAGAAATCGATTCCTAGAGAGAGAAAGCGACGAACCAGAGTTCCCAAGCGCCATAGATCGATCTTCAACACCATTGGAGCCCGGTTTGAGCTTGGAGAAGTGCGATTAAACGTCCAGGAGCAGAAATCCAACTTCACAGTATGATTTCCGCGTCTGAATCTGCTTTTGCTTCTTTCTCTATGGAGTAGTTTCCCCATTCATCTGGGTATGGAGAACCCTAGATTTGTATGCTAGGTCTGATTGTATGAACCCAAGTACAGAGTTTGTGAATTGATATATTCGATTGAGGTTTGAATGATTGAATGACTTGAATCCTGATCAAAGTCCTGTTGTTTCTGCTTTGACCTAGAATGAGAATATCTGCCTAGGTTGATAGAGTACCCTTAATCGAAGGTGGCGAATTGGTGACTTTAGTCGAGGAGCCAATTCGCTATTCTGTACCGAAGTCAATTCGGTAGTGGAGGTTTGGTTCATTAGGGCCTCAATCTGTTTACTCCGGTGGAGGTTAGTCGCCCGCTAGAGACTCAGATTGAGAGGGTCTGGAGACCTTTAGTCGAGACTTCAGGCTAATTGAGAACCTTCCGCAGTATAACTTTCATGAAAACTGAACTTGGTAAATTGCAATCCGACTTAACTGCAGTCTAGGGGGAACCATATCCGGGTGACCTCTCTTGACTTGACAACAACCGTTTACTTGCTTTGTGTTTTGTTTGCTTGAGTTGCACTAAAAGTTCACCGCTAAATAACAAGAATTCACCGAGTAGTCATCACATCTAGGACCCGGGTTGACAATAAAACCCAAACCCGCTATATTACGCTTTAGGAAGTGGTTGCACTTGGCCATTTTCTAGAGTGACAGTAGGAGCGAGTCATTGCCATAACAATTAAAGTGTGGGTAAAAATGCCAAAATCGTGTGAGGCAATCACTCATTGCACATGGGGATGAGGAAAGATTCAATTGAGAATCGTTTCGCGACCGTACGATGTTGCTTATCAAGTACGATCCCCAGTCGAGTGAAGTGTCATTTGAGGATGTGCAATGACCCTCCACACGGAACGAGGAAAAGGAGTTAAAAGAAGCCCTTATGCGAGTGTTAAGAAGCAGAAATTGCTCTTTCTCGGTCACCGGTAGTAAGAAACAAATCCCACTTGTATTAAATACGACCTCTCGGCAAGCAAAAGCAGAAAGAGAGAAAGCCTCTCCTTGTCATAAAAGGTAGTGATGTGCTTAAAGTTAAAATCATGTTTGCGAAAGGCTTCCCCCATTTGTTTTTTAGACCCATGCTTTGTTAATTGCTCATGATTGGTGTGAGTAAGCCAGATTGTCCTCATGAGATATGCACCTCACTGATGTGGTTAGATTCTCCTAATAATTGTTGCACCATAAGTTGTTAACTTCCCACTACCGACGATCGAAATTGAGTGTTGCTATTTAAGTTTTTTGTGGATTGAAGTCAGTCAATGTTAAATGGTTGCAAAGACCTTGAGTGTGGGGTGAAAGGTATGATCATTATAGCACAACTTGTCCTTTGAGAAAGAAACTACTGATTACAACAATAGTACAAGGAAAATTTTATTTTGTTTTTAGTGGTGACTGGTGAGTCTATGGTGTGTCATTGTTGTGGATGATTATGTGTTTGTATCTTTTGAGTCGTTGCTTAGGGACAAGCAACAACTGAGTGTGGGGTTGTGATAATCGGCTTTAATATATCGGATTCTTGAACTTTATGTGACTATCTCATGATGTATTTAAGCCAATTGGTGCTATTTTAGAGCTCGCTAACCCGGAAATGGTTGAAAAACCATTACTGCCTAGTGCCATGAGTTTGATATGTTACAGGTGGAGAAAGCACGAAAAAGGAGCGAGTGCATGAGCAATAAATCGTGCTCAAATTACTGGTGGACTACTCACTTGGGCTCAAAGCCCAGCGAGATTGTTTCTTGGCCGATACTACGGTGCCGCTATAAAAAGTGCGGCACCGATGCCGCAGATTATTATTGGGCCACGTGGAGCTGATGTGTAATTACTAGATTTATTTAACCCTAATCCAAAGCCCATGAATGCATACGTGCATACCCAACCCGCCTCTCCCAAACTAACGGAGGAGAACCCTTCTCCATCGAACCAAACGCTTCATTCTGTTTTTTTTCCCCGCCAAAATGGTCTGTCTTTTTATTAATTAAATTAAAATTAAATGAAAATGAAATAGTTTTTTGTCCCGAAAGATTCAGAAAACAGAGCTACAAGGGTCGACGACAAAACGATCCACAAGGCAGTTCCTTGATCTCCTTCTCCGACGGTCGCTTCAATATCACTCCGGTGACTTGTTCGTGGTCGATCCCATCTCCAGGCTCCACCTTACGCTTTGATTTCAGATCAAAGGCGAAGGAATTTGTTCCTTCGCGGGCCTCTGTCACCATCGAAAAGCACCGCCGTCCATGATTTTTCATCTTCCTTTTCATTCTGTACAACAATGAATAGGATCCAGTGAAGAAGATGCTTACTCCGGATCATAAACAGCGTCTTACAGCTCAGCAAGTGTTTGCTATTTTCAACACCTCCCCCCAAAATGTACAAATAACTCGTGTATATGTTCCGGAGAAGGGCTAACTCCACCACTTCTCTTTAGGCTGGTATTGATGGTGATTTGTCCTGGTAAAATACTTTTTGTATAGCTGGTAGCGCAGGTATTGGGAAAGTGGCTTCAAGGAGGTAATGCTATCTTGTTTAAAGGATAGCCATGGTCAACAGTTGGTCTAAGTTAGCATAAGAAGTAGTTTAAGTTCTATCTTAGTACATCGACACAGATCAGAAATGGTGGCAGTATTACTGGTGGTATTGTATCATTTGCTTGCTGCTGATTTTTTTTCTATCTTAGTGACTGTTTCTTGTGGTTGGATCTAAAATTCTCAGCATTCCGGATTGATGGGATGTATTATTTGTGATTTAGTATGTTGCTAAGCTTGTAAGTTCTGGCTTTCTGCTACTTCCTTCTCTGGTTGGTACTTTTTCTGACCCGAGTGTGTAATTGATCTTAATCAAATCACTAAATCTAAGGCAAAAAATTTGGGTTAACACTTGTAACAAATTTAGGGTTGACTCCGGAATGAGAGTTTACAGAAAACTGATTTACGCCATGCTCTCTATGTGCCTTGTAGCTTTCTTGCTCCTCTTCGTAGAGGATCATGGTGAATCAAAAGTCCATTAAGAATATGAAATATGAACATCATGTTGTATTGCTATTGGAGGGTTGTATGTGATAGGGGATCTCGCTTGTCTCTTTGACATTCTTCTCTTCTTCTTCTTCTTCTACTGTACTAGCTAGCTAGTTTCTTGTTTGGTTGATAAAATTCACTGCTTCTTGACTTTAGCAGCCAGTGGTTCGGGAGCCAATAACAGCACCTGGCATGCTGCGTCGTCCAAATCCATGAGAATCTAGGTCTAATAGCTAAATCACCCTGCACGCACCCACAACCAAATCATATGACATAATTTAGTCTACTAGTGCATACAATATGCATCAAGCAGCAACTGCTCTGCATATTTTCTGGAAAACTAGTCCTCTAATGATCATAAAACAAAAGCCAAACGCTGAACTACTGAGACGAATAAAATGCCCTTCTACTCGCAGGTAGAATCAATTCCATGAACCCTGTGTTCCATCAGAATCAAGTGCTTCTAGATTTTTGTATCTTTCAATTGCACATCTAGAGGTTGCCATGAAGAATGCAGCCACAAATGAACTAGTAACTAAAACCAAACACTACTGGCATGGTCCGGTCCTGAAGACAACAACGACCCCAACCATGTTCTATATAGTCTTCCACAAGGCTGAATTCGTGAAACTGACAGTCAACACCATAAAAGCTTGCCTGCTTGAAATCCATACAAGTATGTAACAAGGGAAAGCATCATAATCATCCACTTCAAAGTCCAAACTACTTTTATTGCTAATGAGCCAAACATACAACAAGAGAAAGCCTGACAATTATTCACTTTACACTCCACGTACAGATACACTATTACATAGAGTTGTAGTATTCAAAATCAATTTCATGAGCCAAGCATGGAACAACAACTACCAACTCAAAACTAGCACTCAACAAACTACCCCAAATCTGCCAAAGCAAGCAAAAGACCCACGTATTGCAATGAACTACTTTTGGACAGAAAACAAGGAAAGACAGAGAAAAAAGGACCAACAAGAAAATAGGGCTCCTATTGCAGCATCCGTGACTTAACACTTCAGAGGCAAAAGGGAACTACAAAAATTGCAGGGGCAATCTACCCCAATCGTTGTCCAACAACAGAACATCGTCATAGCATAGAACCCTCTGCTGCTCTGTAAACTGAGTAATACTAGGGAAAAACATGAAACCGACCGTCCGACGTGACTTTGCAACTTCCGAGCAGAGGCGGAAGAGTTAAAACAATGACCCGACTCATTGTCATACATCTTCAAATACACATTCCTCGAATTACCTGCCAACCTTTAGATTCGATGGGCAAAGTCGCTCCAATCAGAGGTAGGCCACCGACACTGCTGTTCAATGGAGAGAGAGGCGGCGGAGTTGTTCAATGGAGAGAGGCCCGCGAACACTACGAATTCCTTCCCCTCTGTTTTTCCGAATAAATTTAGGAGGAAACAGGACGGGATCAATCGAGCCGTTAGATAGACCTTGGAGATGGGATCGATGACAGACAACTCACTCGCGGGGATTGAATTTGGAGAGTCCGCCGGAGTGAGCGACAGCAGAAGTGAGCTTGATTCGTTTGGCCTGGTGGTCGATCGTTGTTTTTCAGTTTTCTTTTTCTGCCAAAAACAAAACTAAGCAGTTGATTGAAAGTTAATTTAATTAATGAAAATAAAAACAATAGAAAGTGTAGGACGGAGAATGGGTTCGCCGTTAGTTTGGGACAGACGGATTGGACCACTTCTAATGGGCTAGTCGGTTTGGGCTGGGATTTAATACGTTCACCAATGCCACATCATTACCTATGTGGACCAATCAGATGAAGCGGCACCGGTACCGCACTTTTTACAGCGGCACCATAGTATTGGCCTTGTTTCTTTGGTGAAGGAAGAGTGGCGGCCAGGGGAATTATTTCTTTGGGCCTGGGGCCTGGATGAATTGGACTTGGAATTGGCTTGGGACAGAGAAGTTTTGGACGAAAGTCCAATGAATGGAAGAGGGCAATTAATTGGAAGGGGATTTTCTTTTGGGCTGGACACGAAAAGCTGGGGGAAAAAAATAGTCTCTGGGGCGGAATTTTGAGGGAGAAGAGGAATTCTCTGGGCGGCGGAATTATGGAAGAAAGCAGCACAGCGCAGAGATTGGAGCGAGCAGTGCGATTGGGCAATTGACAATCGACTTCTCCAAGGCTTGAGCTGAGTTTAACGAGAGCGATTATTTGGTTGGATTTTCTGAACCAAATTAGTTGTTTATTGTTGATTAGGAACATGATGAACAAAACCCTATTGTTTTATCTCAATTTCATCATGAACTAAACCCCGATTTCTGGTGGAAACACCATAGGATGTAGCTATTTCTTGATTTGATGGATTGATTCATATATCTTTTCTTCCAATCTCTATCGCATGGAATTGCTTAATACTTTGTGTTGACTGGCCACCAATACATTGATTTGTAGTTAATTAGGTTATTAGCGACAGTGAAACCCTAATAACTGAACCTATTTCAGGTGACATAGTAACTTATCGAAGCGACAGTGGATTAAATAAGGTACTATGCGGTCTTAAATAGGATATCGGTCTTCAGGCTAAATAATTAACTCATTGAGCTACGACAGTAGGATTTGATTTAATTGTTTAGTACATAATAATTCCCGACAGGCATAACTAGCACAACAGAGATATCCTGGCTGTAGAGAGTTGGATTAAATTGATTGGAATAGGTGAATTAATCTGGATAGGATTTTAATTGTTTAGTACGTAGTAATTCCCGACAGGGATAACTAGCACAACAGAGATATCCTGGCTGTAGAGAGTTGGACTAAATTGATTGGAATAGGTGAATTAATCTGGATAGGATAGGTAGTGAATCCCGGTGTTTCTCCCAGAGCTTTCTCCCATTGAATTTTTCCCGACTAGTTTACTTTGCTTAATTAGTTTAGTTATTTTGCTATTAGTTAATAATCTCATCAACCAAACCATTTTCACCTATAGTTTGCTCCACATAATTGATAAATCATAAGGTTGTACCAGTCCTTGAGAGACGATACCCGGACTTTTCCGGTTTTACTAGGTATCCTAAATCCATTCTCATACCTAAATGCACCATCCTAACTCGTTGGTTCTATCAACCTAGCTAGTGGCTAGAGCATACGCAAGATCCAAGAAGAGGGGGAAACAACAACCTAAATCTCACATTAACCCAAAAACATCACCAAGTAAACTGCTCCAAAGAGACCATGCTACTAATCCTCTTCTATGACTCCATGGTCGTCTAGAAGAAGTAATGCTATTTGGTGCTCGTCCGATCCCGCTTCATAACATCAGGCCAAATCCCGAGGTTTCATTAAACAATTTGGATGTTCTTACCATATTATAATATGGAAGCTTCGCTGCACTAGTCCATTACGACTTCACTCGACAGATTATGGGTTAGAAAATTCATCTTGTAGACGGTCTTGTCGTAATCTGCAGCAGTCATCACAATTATAACACCTTAGGCGAACCCCACATCGACAAAGTACGGAAGAGATCCTTGATTCATGAGTAAGAAACCGGCCTTAACTGACAAGACGCATTTTGGGGTGAAATGGACGAGTTCTTGAGAGAACTCCGAAGTTAAACGTGCCCAGTGTGAAGTACAAGAATGGGTGACCTTATGAGAAGTCACCTTGAATTGCACCCCACGTCGAAAACCGTGAGGGTCGAGACCCAAAGCGGACAATATCTTCGTCGGGAAAAGGTTCGGGATGTTACACAAATACTTCCGTTTTATTGATAAGAGAATGTAAAAACAGAGAAAAACAGACAATACTTTCACTATTACATTATTAGATAACGACAATCACAGGGATAAAAGAAAAGAAGAAAAAAGAGAAAAACAGACAATACTTTCACTATTACATTATTACATTTATTGATCACATTTGAATGTTAATAATTCTTTATATTGCAACTTGTATTTACCTCCTCTCTATTCTTCTTTTTCAATTCATCGGGGCTCTTGCAATGTTTTGGTGCCGATTGCTGGTTGGGTTTCATCTTTGACTCTCGTTAGAGAATGTGATGCATATGTATACAAAATTTTGTTTTTCTGAAACTCCTAGCTTATAACACACAACAACATACATAGATTCAAATACCTGAATTTCACATTGAGCAAAAGTCAATAAGTTCAGGAATTTGTAGATTTGTCAATAGCAAGGTAGCTAAACATGAGAAGGGCTTTTTTATATATAGGGCTTTCATTTGTAAGTTTGGTTGTCCATTGATTGACCAATATTAATTTCTTAGCTAATAGATTACAAAAAAACTAATAAACTATGTTTCTTTCGCATTATATTAAGAGATGAATATTGATGTCATGACCAGAATGAAAGGACGATCACCAATATTTGTGTGAATAGAATTTATTGTCATGCCTCATAGAGTAGCCTTCACAATTAAAATGTAAATTTAAAAAAATCAAATGCCCGAAAATCATGTGTTCGATATTTCCTTGCACTTTTAGCTTACATAAAGAATATGTTTCTTTCTAGTTAATTTAGTCAATGCTCCATCATTTCTTTCCAACTTTGACTTACTTGAATTCATTTATGACGTGTAAGATGGAAAAAAAAAATTTATAATGTCAAATAATTATAATAATGGATTTATTATAAATCGATAAGAGTTATTGTGGATGGTCATACCACCATCAAACATATTTTGCTTCCAAAAGAGAGTAATCAGAGTCAACCACACTTTTTTTGTTGATATCAAAACTTTCATCTTCCCTAAATCACAAAGGGAATGAATGTGCATTAAATTGCAGAGAGTATATAAGTTAGAGAGTGTTAAATATTTGTACTTACATTCTAGGCTTGAAGATTGAATAAGTTCACTATTTGTTCATTGGATGATTCGTTGCGAAGAAAATCTTCAATGCAGAAAAGCACATATTGGTTGAACCAATTATGTTTTATGTAAAATCAGCTTATTATTTTTAATCTCCAAAATGGTTTGTTTTGTGATAGCATCCTACTATTGAATTTCTAAGTTAAGATTTTACATCACTAATTACTGACAATTTGTTACGTCTCTCGTAGGCATATGTTAAAAATTTTCGGCATATATCATAATTGTTCAATTATCCAATGAGGATTCATTAAGAGCATTGAGTTTTGTATACTCTCAATGTAAGACATTATGTCTCAATTTTTAAACCATGATACTCAAATTTATTATCTTATACAACATTTTTTAGCTGATTATTTTCAAAATTAGAAATAACTCTAACTAAGGCTTATTGACCCCTTAGTATATCTTTGGATTTTAAGATCACCATGCAATATCCTCATCGACCCGACGTTAGTGATAGTAACACACTACAACAAAACAGTGATTTAGCGACGGCCAAATGGACTTTTAGCGACGGTGAAAACCGTCGCTAAAAGATTTAATGACGGACAGTCAACCGTCGCTGACCCCGCCGTCCTTAAATTTTATAGCGACGGTTTTGGTCGACCGTCGCCAAAGTTTAACGACGGTGGTAACCGACGTCATTTTCCTGACAACCGTCGTCAAATAAATATCCCAGCAATTGTTAAAATTATTTAGCAACAGACTCTGACCATCGCTAAAAGCTACAGTATTTTAAGGAGCCACCTTCCCTAATAATAACAGCCCTAGCCTGATGTGATTTTCCTTTACTCTAATGATCACAAATCATTTTCTAAACATCAAATAAGCAATACACTACTCTAATAATCACAAATCAAGAATTGTAAATCCATTCATAGCCCTTTGAATTGTAAATCAAACCATCAATCCTTACAAAAGTACCATCAAATCCCTCAAATCCAGAATTGTAAATCAGTCAAACCACTTACAAAAGTTCAAAGCCTACAATCTAAAGTTCAATACTATTTCAAACTAAAAACTGGGTTTACCCTGCAGCCCTTCATCAACTTGCAGCGCTGTAAATCAGCAAAACAACAACAAAGATCCAGTCACAAATCCATAATTACATATCATTTCAAACTAAGTTCTCATTAACTTGCAACTTCTGCATCACCCTTTTCTACCCCTTTATTCCTAGCACAACTTAAGGACTAGGATCTCATAAAAGAAACAGCCGAAATTTTGGTTCAGATAAGCGAAATCCAGGAACTAGATGCTAACCTTTCAAAACAGGAGGTTTGTTGAATGAAGAACAAAATCCTGAAACACAAGAAAGAGAAAACGAACATGAGATTATTCTTCACCGATCATTTTGCCTAGGTTGGAGTGGTATCAAAACTGAAGCTATTCGGTTGGCTGAAGAAGCCGAGCTTGCTTTCGTAATGCACTCATTTAAGAAGAAAAAAAGCATATTTTTCCCTCCATTTCTTGAGTCAAGTAGTACCTGTTAAGGAGTGCTACCCCTGCTGTCTCGGACCGCTAGTCGAAGAGTGGCCAGAATGCTGACTAGTGGAGTCAAGAGGATGCTGAAAAGTGAAAATATACAACAACAAAAAAATCAGTTAAAAGGCATAAACTCACAATTTTCTCTAAAAGTTCTTACATTCAAAATAACAACTTACTTGTTCTACTAACATAGCCAGCTCCAATGGCATAGGGACATTCATGTGCTGAAAAATCTTGATAAACTACTCTTCATACTTCTCATTCTTCTTCAAACTTTGTTGTAACTTAGACCACAAAACTTGCTCACTTACAAAATCAGCATGTGATGATTCTCCTACATATCCAGACGAGCTAGAACCAAAGGTCTCAGACGGAACAACACCAGCCCCCATACCACGCATCCTACCTGAAAGTTCTTTGCCCAAAACTTGGCCTAAAGAATCATTAGGTGATGCTTGCTTTGGCATAGCACCTGTTGCTTCAAGTTCTGCAATTTTTTCCTACGCCAATGTTCACCAAAAACATGAAAACAAACATAGTTATCAAAAATTGTACCAACAACAGTTGTTTTTCCTTCCTACGAGCCTTATAATGAAGTTGAATGGACCATTAGTTTAGATCCTGCCTCTGCCTATATTATCTATCAAAGCATAAGCACCAGCAACTACTGCCTTTTGTCCTTTCCGTGTTCATAAAAACATGAAAACAAACTCTGCCTATATTATCTATCAAAGCATAAGCACCAGCAGCTGCTGCCTTTTTCCTTTCCGTGTTCATAAAAACATGAAAACAAACATCATCACCAGAAAAGTAGAAGGGAAAATGTTCTTACACAAACATCTCTGGTCTTGGGATTCAAATATGATCCATCTGGCCTTTTGTGAGTCTCAACGAAAACTTGTCCTCTTGAAACCTCCTGCCCAGTTGACTCACTCTTTATAATCCAACTAGAAAAATGTAAGCACCTTAAATATTTTGATTCTTTAGCAAAATGAAAGAAACATCTATGAACATACCATCTCAGTAGTTTTCCTAGCAATGAACTTTGAGCCTCCTGTGTGATTAAGCTGATATTCACCCATATTTCTTGTATTCCTTATTGACATATCCTTCAATAAAAAAATACAGAATACCGATTAACCTCCTATCATGGAAAATAAATCCAAAAATCCCACTTGTAGGAAATAAAACAACCACACAACACCTGAGTGGTCTTTCTTTGGCGATAGTCGATGAAACTAGCCCATTGTTCTTTGGGAATCCCTTCAGGAGGTTTGTTGATATTTTGCTCTCTTGTCCATATACGCTTGTACTTGTGTTTGTAAAGTTCATACCTATGCCCCTTCCATTTGCTGCCTAAGCTACTCAAAATGTACTTGTATGCCCTATCTCTGTGTCTAGGCTCAAAAAAAAACTTTGTCCTACAAACATCAAAGATTTAGTACTTAAATATCCAGACCAACAAGTAGAAAACAACTCATAATTAAATCAAAGAATTACAAAAAACAATACTTACAACAATTATACCATGGAGGACTTCATTCTTATAGTTAGAAGGAACATCAAGCCAACTATCAAAGCTTATAGGAAAATAGTTGACGTCCCTAGCTAAGAGTCCCAAAAGTTGTCCAAGTAGTCCACCACCATCATGAACAGGCTGGTTCCTTACAAATGGCACCACAAACTTGGTGCCCTGTGGGAGATACCACACATCCTGTGCATGTAGATGTGCCATGGACCTCTGTCCCTCAGAATCTGAGAAGCAACGGAAAATATAAACAAGCTGTAGTAAGCCAACAAACATTAATAACAAACAAATCGACTTAACTTGAAACAGTTGGGTAAAATGTAAAAGTAAGTATTCCATAAAACCACAATATCATATAAGTCCAGAATCACATATCTCTGCAGCTTTAGAATCAAGAAAAGGTTCTAATACATCTTGCTAATATATATATATATATATATATATATATATATAGAGAGAGAGAGAGAGAGAGAGAGAGAGAGGTGGCTAAAATGTTGTGAAGGGTATTAAGGATTGAAGTTTTAGGACGAGTATTTGCATAAACACCTCAAAAGCATCTTACCTATCACCTGAACTTTCCAATATGGTCTATGAGTAGCTTTATCGGTAGTTGTCATTCCTGAAAATCAAGAATATAACCATGGAATATTCATTAGTCTCCTGAAATCGTTGTCATTAATACAGTACGGTAACAACGATGATTCTTCAACACGGTTAACAGATGTTGTACTTCCTTTGGAATATCCTCCTGAGTCAAGGAAAACATATCATGTATTGCACTGGAGAGATCTCTAAAATCTTTGGTTGTCTTCTGCATTCACTGTTCCCTCCTAGCAGATGACTCATCGGCTTCCCCAAAATAGGAGAAACCATCTGGACTCAAGTACCCACTCCACTCTGCCTCCTGCGTATTTCGGGCATCTACTTTGAATTTCCTCACTGAAGTTGAGACCAGGATAGTATCAATGGAGATGTTTCCATGGATGTATCCATCTTCATGCCTAGCGCCCAAATTATGGAGGACCCCCTGGCCCCTGCACAACAAGAAAGAACCATACTGTATTAATGACAACGATTTCTAAGGGGTTGGTTATAATGTTCAAAAGTAGCAAAGAAAATGGTGAGACAAAAATATACCTAAAAATTCCTCGACCTCTATCGTTCAATTCCTTATGTCCTATAGACATTCCATGGGACTCCAAAATGATCGGCCTGGTTAGAATCCCGGAAATTGAGCTGGAAGTCCAAATGATAGCTGGTTCATTGGAGGCCTCTCTAGGCATCTTAGCAAACATAGTTCCGACAAACACTATCATAATTAACATTATATAAGGTATATGATCAAGTGTTTATCAGATCTTCCACCCAAAACTTTGAGACCGATAGTAAGGTTGCCCATCCAAGAATGGGGGTCTCTCGAACCCGGATGTATATATATTTTAGGATCATAAATCCCACCCCTGCCCCAATCTAGTACAAAATAAAAATCAGCTAAAATGAGCAAATATTAGAGTTCAAATACTTTCACAATGATTCACAACGGTCGATCACGGTTAAAATACTAATAAAATATTGATCTTATAGCATTCCACGCATGATTCCCGATGATAAATCCTAACAAAGAAGATTAACATTAATAAAAAAATAGGAAGATATCCTATGGGCTTCTTCTTTCATGTTTTAGTATTTAGTATATGTTTGACAGAAGTTCGTTAATAATATTTTTTTGTGCGCCGGGGGGGGGGGGGGGGGGGGGCTAAGGTGGCCAACTACCAAAAGAATGAGCCCAAACACTATGATTTCTAAATATCACCACCTACCAAACCATGTATCAATCAAAACACGATCATCCCTCCTGCAAAACTTTGATCTAATTATACATAGAGGTACGGAACCTCTCAAGATACTTAGGGATAGAGGTAGGTAGAAGATTAGAGAGTTTGAATGAGAAGGTATGATTCTAAGAAAATAGTATAAAATCACGAAAAGATCGAAAAATAGAGCTAGAATAAATCAAAATCTTGGATAAAACAAAAACAAAGAAACACATTTTCTAATTTTGATTTTCAAAGAGTACTAATTGGTTCTTAAATCATAAGCTAAATCAATAAAAATAGGAAGATGCCTTATGAGCTTATTTTCCCATTTTTTAGTAAAAAAGTTTGTTAAAAATCTTTTATTTTGTGTTGCGCGCCGGGGGGGGGGGGGATATAACCATCTATTAATCCATCAATCAGAACACATGCATTCCTCCTCCAAAACTTTGGTCCAATAATACAAAAGAGACAGAGATATGTAGAACTTTAGAGAGCTTTAATGAGAAGGTATGATTCTATTAAAATAGTATAAGCTCCCGGAAAGGTAAAAAAAAATATAACAATAATAAAACATAACCATGGATGAAGCAAAAACAGAAAAAACACATTTTCTAATAAAAATAGGAAAATACTGATTGATTCTTAAATCATTACCCAAATCAATAGAACTAGAGATGCAAGAACCACCGCAACTCCTATCTAAACAAACCATCCACCAGCGTTCAACACGACCTTGGCATTGATAACTTTCCATGAGGCTATCAATGCCACGCTACAAAAAAGAGAAACAAAATATATGATTACATCCAAATTTTACTAAACATAAAACTAAAGATTACTTTAAGAATAACTGTTTTTATACCAAAGCCATGTAAAGCACATTCCAAAATGATATTTGGATTGTGCTATATGGACAACGGAGAGAGTGTGTACCCGTAGTAGATCCATTGCACGTAGATAATGGAAGGATAGACGGCAAATTCAGAAATCAACCCATCGATCACTACTCCTACAACAAGAATCATTCCAAACACAACGATTTCCAGATACCACCACCTATCAAACCACCTATCAATTAGAACACCCACATCCCTCTTCCAAAATTTTAGTCCAATCAGACAAAGAGGTACTAAACCTCCCAAGAGTTGAGGGATAGAGGTAGGTAGAATTTTAGTGAGTCGGAATGATGAGGTCTGATTCTAAGAAAGTAGTACAAGCTCCCGAAAAGGTTGAAAGACAGAGCTAGAATAAACCAGAATCATGGATGAAGCAACATCAGGGAAACACATTTTCTAATTTTGGTTTTCAAAGACGCGAAGAAGTAGGCTGCCGCCGGTCAGAAGATGGTGGAGATAGTGACGCAACGTCTGAAGAAGCTTACGACAAAGGCTTGAGTTGCTGACGTGCAGTAGGGAAGCCGGCAAAAACTTGGGGTGGTGTGGGAAAGTTGAGGTCTCGACTTAGAGAGCCTATGTGTTTAAGTTGGAAACGAAACAAAACAAGGGAAATGGTGTAATTGGAGTACACAAAAAAAAACCAAAATTACAGGTTCACCTACACACATATGCGCCCTATTTTACCAAAGGAAGTACTTTTGATGGAAGTAGAGTTATTTGTCGAAGAAAGAGTGATAGAACACAGAGACTCTGTTTTGGGTTTTGCAGGGGTTCTTTATTTTGCAGGAGGTGAGCGAGACCGGCGGTTTATGTTTTTTTTTTTCATTTTTTATAAATGAGCGTTTTATGTTTTTAAGTTAAATAGATTGTGGATTTCCCCCCCTTTTTTTTGAAATCCTACGGTTAACCATATTTTCAAATCCCAAAAATTGGGCAGGACTTTATAATCCTACGGTCCAATAATACAAAAGAGACAGAGATAGGTAGAACTTTAGAGAGCTTTAATGAGAAGGTCTGATTCTATTATAATAATATAAGCTCCTGGAAAAGGTAAAAAAAAATATAACTATAATAAATTATAACCATGGATGAAGCAAAAACAGAAAAACACATTTTCTAATAAAAATAGGAAAATACTGATTGATTCTTAAATCATTACCCAAATCAATAAAAATAGAGATGCAAGAACTAGAGATGCAAGAACCACTGCAACTCCTATCCAAGCAAACCATCCACCAGCGTTCAACTCGGCCTTGGCATTTGTAACTTTCCATGAGGCTATCAATGCCACGCTACAAAAAAGAGAAACAAAAATATATGATTGCATCCAAATTTTACTAAACATAAAACTAAAGATTATTTTAAGAATAACAGTTTTTATACCTAAGCCATGTAAAGCACACTCCAAAATGATATTTGGATTGTGCTATATGGACAACGGAGAGAGTGTGTACCCTCAGTAGATCCATTGCACGTAGATAACGGAAGGGTAGGCGGCAAATTCAAAAATCAACCTATCAATCACTATTCCTACCACAAGAATCATTCCAAATACAACAATTTTCAGATACCACCACCTATCAAACCACCTATCAATCAGAACACCCGTCCCTCTTCCAAAATTTCAGTCCAATCATACAAAGAGGTACTAAACCTCCCAAGAGTTGAGGGATAGAGGTAGGTAGAACTTTAGCGAGTTGGAATGAGGAGGTCTGATTCTAAGAAAATAGTACAAGCTCCCGAAAAGGTTGAAAGACAGAGCTAGAATAAACCAGAATCCTGGATGAAGCAACACCAGGGAAACACATTTTCTAATTTTGGTTTTCAAAGAGTTCTGGTTTGTTTTTAAATCATTACGAACCAAATAAACTCATCACTAATCCAAGCACAACTAAAACTTGTCCACAGCTGAGCCATAATGAACAAAAAATGTATGCACCAGTAAAACAGAGGAGGAAGACCAAACCAGGCATGAACAAGAAAACCTAGCTTTGGAACCCACTTCTTACATTCTTAAGATACGAGTACGAAGCTTTGGTACCAGAAAACTTTGAGAAACACATATGAAAACTTTAGAAACTCACTTCCTACATTCTGAGGATAAGAGTAAGAAGCTTTGGAACAAGAAACTTTGAGAAAAAACAGAGGAAACCTTCGGAACCTCACTTCTTACATTCTTAGAATTAGTACACGAGTAAGAAGCTCTGGAACCAGAATACTTTGAGAAACACAGACGGAATTAGAAGAACAGCTAGAACGGTAACATAGGCGCTAGTGTGCTGGAGAAATAGGGTTCAACCACTCTTTGTTTCAAAAAAAAGAAGCCAGTTGATTGTGATTTCTATCCTCTACAATCAAAACAAACCAAGAGAGAGAACGAGATGATTTACCTCTTTTTCCATTTTGTAATATCCTGCCTATCTTCATCTCCAACTAGCTAAACAAAGGAAGTACTTTTGATGGAAGTAGAGTTGTCTGTCGAGGAAGATGAAAGACTGAGAGAACATAGAGGTGGGCGTTTTATGTTTTTAAGTTAAATAAGGTCGCCTTTTCGGTCGGTTTACCGAATATTTACCGAACCGAATTTCTGGAAGTGGGGTGATGTTGTAATATTTTGATTTTTTTGAGTTTTTTTCATCATTTTTGTAATTAATAATTTATTATTAACTCTTATTTACAATATTTTTGAGGCCTATACTTACATACATTCATGTATGTAATATTTTATATTTGTGAATAATGATGTATCTATCTATACTATATATTATGGCAATTCAAAAGCAATCTCTTGCCACATAAGCACTTTGAGGATCCACAATTTGCTAAGTTGGACAACTCTTTTACAAACAAAAAAATTAGTTATTAATGTATTTATGGAGCTACCTCTCTCTTCTTTAATATTTCCATTTTTTTTCTTTAATAACAGGTTACATGTTGATAAACTTAACCAAATACACTTAAATAATAATTTTTTGTCCAGTAAATATATATATATATATATATATATATATATATATATATATATAAAAGAAAACAGAAAGTAACATATACCACATTTGTTTAAATAAAAAATATCCGATTAAGCCCTATGAAGTAAAATGGAATGATAAGTTACATTTTGATGGAAAAATTAAACAAGCATACACATAAACAATAATGTTTTTTCGATTAAACAAAATTTATATTAATAGAGAGAAAATAAACATTTGACATTCAATTACCTATGAAAAATAAACTATATTATTTTATATTTTGTTGCAATGAAACACTCTCTTATTCGTAAATTATATGTCTATAAAATAAAACAAGTACTATTTAGCAAAATGTGAGAGTATAATCTTGATCGAATAGTTATCGTTATTTATTTAAAAAATACTTCTTATTCCTTAGATCATGTTCTACCTTAAACTCCTCAAATGAAGAGAAATCGCATGTGCAATAATTTTATAATGTGTCCTAAGTTCACATTAATAATATTTGTTCTATATCATGTTGATTGAGCAAACTCTATTGAGGTCCTAAGTTGTATGCTAAGGAATTTTTTTCAGACTTGGAGTTATCGTCAACGATTATACATCAAAATTTTCAAAATGACTTAAGTATGTTTGTTGACGAACGTTGACTCCATACCCTAGGAAGAGACACAAGACTCCTTAAAAAATAACATAAAGGAAGGTTAGAGAATCTTTGTTGAGAATCTACGATAAACATAGCGTTTCATCAACTACTAACCTAGACATTTACCAAACAAAGGTTGTCAATTTTTAGTAAGATAGTCAATTGAGATAAACATATTTATCCAACAATCAAGTATCTTTAACTAGTAATCTTAACTCTCAAAATTGATTGCCAGTTCGTCCAAACTCGAGAAACACGAATTGATATATGTTGTATAGATAATAAGTTAATGCAAATTATAATCAAATGAAATCCACCGATATTGTTCAAATGATAAGACATTTTAAATGCACTTGAAATATGTGTATATTGCAGACACTCTTTATCAAATATTAATATATAAGTGATAAAATCTTTAAAAATTACACATTCAACGACCATGTTAAGACCAAAATCTTCGATAGTGTGTGTGAGTGTCTTAGATTGAGATTCTAAGCCAACATATAAACAATGACCACGGGTTGAACTTCAAAAATTAACAATTGATACATATTGTATAATATACTAAATTTAAGTATCTTGATAAAAAAAACTAACATCCAAAATGGAAATGAGTTGAGATTATAGAATTTAATCATCACAAGGGCTACGGTGTGTGTCAAGTTTCAATATGGATGAATAAATTGATCCAATAATGAAGTATCTTTACTAAGAATTTCTCACTAAGAAGTCCTAATCTTTACAACATTGGTCGAGAGTTTGTCCAAACTTGAGGATCATGAATGTGTATTGGATTTCCAAAGGACCTAAAATCTCAATCCCGTTCGGGGGCTAAATAACTCTAATCATAACCATAGGCGCCAAAGAAGAATGAAAAGAATCCCAAAAAAATAAAAATAAAAACATAACTTTCAATACGATGAACAGAATAAAACCATATCGAGCTATGATCCTGTCATCCCTACCCTTTTATCTCCATAAAGGGGGCGACGGGAGAGGATAAGAAATAAATAGCATGATCTTAGGATTTGCCTCTTTATATATTACATATCAAACTATAGACAACTCCAATGGTTGTCTAACGTTATGGGGTAAAAGCGGGATCTCTATCCCGAGGGTGGGGGATAGCAAGTAGCACTTTTAATACGAGTATTAGGCAAGATAAGATAGGTTTGGCGAAATATCTGGATAATTTTGAGTCTACCACACACACATATGGCAAATGCTAGCGTACGCCCGGACATACCCTAGCTAGCCTATTGTACGCCCGTTGAGTTTTGCTATTTAGACAATGAATTAGCCGGAGTTTGAGGCATGATACTATACCCTAACCCCTAATGGGTGAACCCTAGTCCGCAATTCACTAACCCAAAGCATAATATTCATTTAATCTTGAAATGAAAATTAACGGTTCTGATTCGTCGAAATTATTGTTGATTTTTATTTTAAGATTAAATGAGTCTCATGATCTGGGTTAGAAAAATAGGGACTGGGGTTTATCCATTAGTGGTTAGAGTATAGTATCATGCCCAAAACTCCAGTTAATTCATGATCTAATTAGCAAAACGCAAACGAGCGTACGGTAGTCTAACGTATGCCCGGGCGTACGCTAGCCTAAACTATATGTATATATTGTTTATGCCTGGTATGTACCGGGCGGTTTGCGAGGCTTCACTGTCTCCGTGCGGTCTTGGGAGGATCAGAGGCGACCTTCAAAGTCCTGCAACAAAGGTCCTCAGGGGAACCCTGGGACCTCCTCCGATGCCTAAGTTAGTGAGAGAAGTAGATAGAGAGAATAAGAGAGAGAGAATGGAGTTGGTAGAAGTTACCATGAATGTGTCCCATGAGTGGGTATTTATACTAGTGGATATCAGAGTGAGGATAATTAATGCCCTGTCGGGCGTCCAAGGTCGCATAAGGACCTGTTCTCAGGAGGCTTTCAGGATCGTACCTTTGTCAGCCTTCGTACTGAGGTGTCAGGCGAACGTTATTCCCCAATGTCGGGCGGTTACCTAAAAAATCCGATCAGACGGTGTCGGGCGGTTCTTACTGGTCAGAGGCGCGGAAGACCGCCTTTGGACCACTGTCCGATGTATTTCGGGCCCATTTGGGTTGGGCTCGTTCGCCTTTTGGGCCTCTTGGTGTTTATGGGCTTGGCGGCCCATGTGTCTTAATGATTGGCCCAACATTTGCCCCTTAGGCGTGAGAGGCTTTGGGCTTTCGCGGCTAAACGATCATCTTGTCATCATTAAGCGGTCATATGGACGCCATACCCATGACAACCCGCCTGCCCCTGGGCGCGAGGGCACGAAGCGGGAACGCCTGAGGGGCCACTAAGGACGCCCTCGGCTTTTGATTTTGGCGAATTGCCGCCACGTGTCAAACCTCGATCGTGGTGCCTTGACATGACTAGGCGAAAACGTCACTTCGAGTGGTTGGAGACCCGAAGTTTGCTTTAAGTAGCTCTAGGGGGAGAACTTTTCCGCCATTTTAGCTTCTTCTTTGAGGAATAGTTCGTCTTCTTCCTCCCCTTGCTTTGGAGGAACGCCGACATTCTTCCCCGACGTTTGCCTATATATTCCGAGCGCTGCGCCAGGTAAGATTTTGCCCCTTTCCTTCGCTTTTGTGCGGTCGCCTCTGTTCTTACTTTTCGTTCCCTTGTCCGTTTCGCGATTGGGCTCGGCGCTTTGACCTGGTGCTGGTTGCGCGCACTCACCCGGCGCAACGGTGACGTCGGCTTCTTGCTCGCTAGCCGATGTCGAGCGAGGAGAGGACGCCTTCCCTTGTTGTGGGAAACGATGAGGTGGTTGTCGCGGCTGATGCCGTCGGTCCCGGCCGCGTTCCCACCGCTGTTCGTGAGTCGAATCCGGTGGTTGCTGCCGCGCCGCCTCAGCCGCCTGTCATCGCGAAGAGGGTTGCGGGATCCTCTGTTGGGACCGCCTCTGTTGTGCAAGGTATGCCCTGCTTTTCTCCCACTAGAACCGCCTCTGAGTGCGTGTGGGATTTATCTGAGCTAGAATTGTACGTTGTGAGTGGTTCTGAATTGCGCGATTGCTTCGTCAATCTCTCTTTAGACTTAGATGATTCTTTTGCTAACATCCGCCCTGTACCAGCTGGGGGTATGGCTACTTCGTCTGCGGTTGGGGATAACATGGGTGGTTTTGGGCGGGTAGATTTAGGTAGTATACCTTTGGATGAGGATGAAGCGGTTGATAGTGAGGGCGTGCGATCAGAGGCGCATCCGAGTACATCGTCGTCTTTGGAGACATTGGACGCGGGAGATGGGGAACCGCTCATTCGTGTCGTTGCGGATCCCGTTTATACGGTCTTGCGGCATGAAGGGATGTGGGAGGATCAGGCGGTTCCTTCTGGTGTACTGGAATTGGGACCGGCGTACACGACGGGTTTTAAGCCTAAGCAGGTCCTCTTCCGTCTGAAGTCGCTGACCCTCCCCTCAGATTGGGTTTATGCGACCCCTTCGGAGGCCGGTCGCTCTGGGTCTTGCCCAACCGGATGGCTTCCTATCCATGTGGAGCAGGTCAAGTTGGGGTTGTGGTTTCCGCTAGACCCCATCTGACACGCCAAAACACAACACCAAACTGCGACCAAGTGTAATCGCAGTCCGGGAATGCAGTAACAGGCAAGTTCAATTATCAACCCGGGGTCTAGATCTACTGCTTACTCCGTGATTATCTATTATCTAGCAAACTAATTCGAGTGATTGTTGTTTAAATCAAAAGCAATAAGAAAGCAGGAAATGGTTCGGTTTTCAAAAGCAGGTAAGAGTCACTCGGGAATGAGTCCCCCTAGCCCCTTGGTTAGGTTCAATTGTAATTCCCCTGGGTTGATTTACTGTTGATTAGACTGCGGAAGATCCGACAGTAGCTTGGAATCTCTTAAGCTGACCAAGCCCTCTCAGTCTAACTACCCGGCAGACGACTAGTCTTCACCGGGATAGAAAGCTGAAGCAAGAAGCACAGAACTCCACTACTGGAATTGAATTCCAGTACAAAGCAGTAAACTGGCTAACGCTCGTATAGCCAATCTCCTACTATCGAATGAAGAGGCTCTAACAACCTAATCAGATTCTATCTATCTCAGGTTGCAGCAGAAATCAAGAAAAGCTAATCAGACTTCAATAAATTCAATAAACATGCATCATTCGATTAAAATCAAACAGTATCATCATCCCAAGTCATTACAATCAAATCCCTAACACAAGGAACTAGGGTTCTTCATACCCAAGTGAGAGAAAGGTTCTACTCCATAGAGAGAGAAAGGAAAACAGAAATCAGAGTAGTCATACTCATAAAGATGAGGAAAATCTGCTCTGGGATGTCAATCTTCACTCCTAGGGACGTAATCTGGGCTTCAATGATGAGAAATCCACTCCAAAATAGCTCCTAGGGTTTGTTCTTCGCTCTTTCTCTCTCTAAAACTCTGTTTTTGCTCTAGAAACTTGAATACCTCTTCCTTGGCTCGAATCTGCCTCCAAAAACCCGACTCTGGGCGACTTACGGGCTGAATTACGGCCGTAATCACTTCCTGCCCGTAATTCGCCCCAAGACGCACGTTTCAATTAAGCTGAAGGGGGAGGAGATACGCCCGTAATTTGGGAATTACGGTCGTAATTCTTGGAGGTCTTGCCCGTAATTTTAGCACAGAGAGGAAATTTTGGGTAAAAGGCTCGGCAATTGATTTACGGGCATGCCCTGACCAATTACGGTCGTAATTTGGCAGGGGCTGCCCGTAATTCCCTCTGTGAATCGCCATCTGACCTCTAAATGACCCGAAACTTGCGCCTATGCACCTCCTTACTCGCTAGGACCTGAAATACGACAAAACAACACAACCTAGCGTAAAATAGGCCAAGGAACAATCAATTCGAGCCAAAATGGACAGGAAACCAGAGTGAAAACACGTGCAAATACGATGCTATCAAATTCCCCCACACTTAACTGTTTGCTTGTCCCCAAGCAAACCAAGTAATACACAAGGTAAGCTCACATATTTCAATCAACAAACATTGGGGACAAGTCATAAAGGCACAGAACACGTGAATCATACTGGTTTTCGAACATCAACACATGGACAACTTCAATAGCAACCTGAACAACCACCACAAAGGACATTCGAGCGCAGCAAAATCGAGCAATGGAAGAGTTTCCCTTCTGTTCACCAACCAACCCAGACTTGACTCAACCACTCACTCAAAACAGTCAACTCATGCATCCAACTCAAGACATCAGAACAGAGACCGAGCAATCTAGGTCCTCACCGGGGTACAAGAGTATAAAGAATATGAAAATGAATCACTCACTCTCGACCAGTGGGGTCAGGACAATTTAATGCGAAAAATGCGCATGCTATTTCTCTCAATCCCTAACATCTCTTCACCATGATGGCAGCCTCTAAATGCTAGAGTTCACATATAGGATGTCATCACTAACTAATCAGGAGGCTTAGACACAAGTTCAAATGACTGGCTAGGGTCTTGGACATGGGGAAAAGGCCTTTTAGGTGGTGGAAGCATTCATAGAACAAGGTTCCACATTTCCAAACCCACACAATCACAGTCAAACAAACCGGTATTCCCTTTCTGCTATTCTGCAATACTCAACATCTCAAGAGCACAAGAGCGAAGGAGGCATAAACATTAGCATTTCCAAGCCAGACTGCTAAGAAACACTACTTAATGGGCATTATTCATATTTTTGGTAGTGGCTCTCTTTTGCTTTCAATTTTTCTTTGTTTTTCTTTCATTTTTCTTTTCATTTCTTAAGAGAGCCACCACTTCTGCACATATTTCAAACATCTGCCCAACTTTTACGCACTACCTCCAACACTCACATAAACTTTAGCAGAAACAGCAGAGAATATGTAACAACCACTCTGTGGAACCTCCTAAAAGATGCACAAAGGGTGATTTTTTCGTTATAGACCAAAAGAAAGGATAACACACGGCTCAAAGGGGCTGACTAGGGGATATGACACATCAGGACAGTCAGTTTTGGGCGTGGGCTAATCCTATGCCCCCATCATCTTAGCTAATAACAACGTGAATGCTACACATCATGGAAGAGGGATCTATCACACAAGAAAGAAACGAGCAGGCTCAAATCTCACATGGCTACCTATATGCTCTATCTCACATTCTGATACCCCGAACTAGATGCATAAACGACTGTCAAGAACAAGTGATCAGATCAAGTCATAGTTGGTAAGCAAACAGTTGAAATACTGAACCCCTACATCGTTCTACTGCACATCTCAGCCCTCATCATAGGTTGTCCTAGTCACCAACAAGTTGTCATGCATTAATCCGAAAACCATTCAATTCATCAATCAAAACACAGTGCCAATATGATCAAACAGCAGTACTTGGAGCCCTCAAATCGTAAGATTCGGACAGCGGACTAGGCTCCAAGCACCCATATAGACGTTCCAATAAATACAAAGAACCCCCCCACACTTAAATGCGACAGTGTCCTCAATGGAGCCGAGGGAAGGGGAACGATGTTACCGTGAAACAGTGGTCAGGAACGTGGACTGGATGGCGGACCAGTCAAAAGCAGAGGACTGGACAAGGACCAGTCCGACGGGCACAGAGCTAGAACCAACAAAACACACACATTGGGTGAAAGAACACATAGTTCCAAGTCAACAATCCACACAATGGGAACAAGAAATAAAAACCAAACACATTACGGAGTCTAAGTCTGGAAAGAAAGACAAAAGCCAAGCCCCAACTCGATGGGCTAGCAAAACCAGATCACAGCTCGTCGCCTCCATCGCCAGTGGGAGGCGGGTAGTAGTCTTCATGCCCCGGGGACGCCTCCCAAGGGTAGCTCACAGCAGCAGGATCCATGTTCCAGTAGCTCATCATGTAATGCTGAGCTGAAATGATGCGGCGGCGACCTTCGCGCTCACGGTCGAGGCGGGCGTTGAGGTGCTCCTGGCCAGCTAGGATCTGCTCGTTCTGGCGGGAAAGGGCTGCCAGCTGCTCGGCAATGTAGGTGGTGGGTGCCGCAGCAGACGGGCCGGCAGCGGAAGTGGAATCGCCAGGTGCAGAGGGGGTGGGCTGAGTCCTCGTCCGACGAGTGGTCCGACGGGCTGCAGCATCACTCGCCTCGGGTAGCTCCTCACCCTCTGGTGCACGAGGAACAGGGCGAGGAAGGCCCCTGATCCAGACCACGTTCCCGTCGCGCTCCAGTATCAGCTGGCGCCGGAGGGTCTCCCTAGAGAATGGCGTCGCCTCCTGGATGAGAGTGAACCCGGAGAGGTCGATGTTGTAGTACCGTGCCAGGGCAGTGACCACCGGCCCACACGCCAGGGGTCGATTACACCGAGAAGCCTTGACAACGGTCCTGGCGATGAGAGAGGACAGATGGAGGTTGTCCACCTCGTGGCTCATGGAGTGCAGGCAATGCAGGGTGCGGAGCTGAAGATGACTGGTGGAGCCCTCGCTGGGGGTGTAGGATTTCCCCAACAGCTGGTTGATGATGCGCCACTCTGGTTGCAGCTGAGTAGCCCTGGTGTGGCCCGGTGTGAAAACAGCTCCTGCAAACTCCGGGAGGCAGATCCTCTCGAAGAACTGCTGGTCCCGAAAGATGGGACTGTCGGGCTCTTCGATTGCCAGGTGACAGGGGAATGGTGGAAGGAGCCCCAGTGCCCGACCAAAATAATCATAGCTAAGGGAGTAAAACTCCCCTCCGAGTCGGAACTGGATGGCGTTGCCGTGCGCCCCCGCGTGAGTCCGGAAATGCTCGAAGGTGGAGTAGAACTCCCAGAGGAGCTCCTGATAAATCGGCTCAGCAAGGCAGAGGAGGCGGCACCAAGAGAAAGCGCGGATGGCAGCCTCCATTGCCTCGCGAGCACCCAGCTCCTCGAAGACCCTCCAGTCGAGGTAGTGGTGCTGAACGACTTTGCGGCGTCGGATGTCCTGCAAAGTCTTCCTCTGGTCGGCGTCGAGCAAGTTCAAGTACGTGTTCATTTTCCTGCAGCCACAAAACAGCAGAAACCCAACAACATACATGGAAATTCGTCAATGGTGAGGTCACAATCAGCCTCACCTGGGGCCCTTGAATCATACATTCGGACAGTGGACTAGGCCCCGAGAAAGGAAAAACATTCAAAGCCAATCACAATTATTCACCATTCACACAATCTCAAACGCAATTGGAGCCCTCGGATTATAAACCCGGACAGCAAATTAGGCTCCAAGCGGGACAACTACAACTCAAGTTACTCGGTAGGCCAACCAAAAGATGAACAACCAAAGCAAGCAACAATGTAGGCCTACCGAATTAATCAAAGCACAAACCAATTCCCGAAATTCCTCACTAAACCCACAATATCAATCCTCCACAAATGACAAGTAAAAATAGAGAAGCACACCTGGAGGCACAAGAAGATATCGCGGGGAAGGTGAGGAAAGAGCGAGAGAACTCGAAAATCGCCGGAAAACTCGCCGGCAGGCTCGCTGGAGTTTCGTTGCCGGCGACTTCACCGGAGCCAAACTGACCCAAAACTTTGGGGAATGACGCCCCAAGTACCAGGAACGCAGTGGTGGTCGCGGTTTCTCGATCGGAGGTCCGAGGAGAGAGATCTGGCCGGAAGAACACCGAAGGGTCGCGGTTTTCCGGCGACCCAAACCACCACGAAACTCGACCCCACTGGTATAGACTTGTGGGCGCCAACGAGAGGAGCACGAGGGTGGTCTCGGAATTCAATTTGGAGCTCCGGTGAGTGAGATATGGCCGGAAAACCACCGGAGAAGAGGGTGGGGCGATTTTCCGGTGAGAGGAGAGAGGATTTGGCCTGAAAAAAATGGGGGAGAGAGAGAGGGGGACGGGGCCGAGCACTTTTTAAACTGGTCTCGGGGGTAATTACGGGCAGGATTACGACCGTAATTACCCCTGGCCTTGCCCGTAATTTTATGGCCGAGAGCAATCTGCCCCCTCTGATCGAATTACGGGCAGGGGTAATTAGAATTACGGCCGTAATTCTCCCCCCCCTTGCCCGTAATTTTACTGCCGAGGCTGTTTTTCTGTTCTGGCTTAATTACGGGCAGGGGGCAGGGGAATTACGACTGTAATTTGGCCCCCCCATGCCCGTAATTTCATCGCCGAGGGCCCATTTTCTCCAGTTTTTGAGCTGCAATTTCGAACAACCAAACCCAAACGTTCCCCGGTTCAAAAAATACACCAACATAGACCAAAATAGACCATCCGGGGCACGAGAAACATTCCAGAAAGACTCCAAACAGACTCAATGACTCGAAAACGACAAAAATTAAAAGGAAAAAAGGATAGAAATGCAAACCGTGGTGGGGTTGCCTCCCCACAAGCGCTTCTTTACCGTCTTTTAGCTGGACGCCAGTAGAGGAACTAAGGGTCCTCGAGCTTGATCAGCAGCTCTGTGCGCTCGACAGCACCTCCCAAATACAACTTGAGGAGGTGGCCATTCACATTGAATGGCCCGGTGTGAGCATTGCTGATCTCCACCGCACCGTGCGGGAAAACTTGGGTGACCGTGAAGGGTCCCGACCACCTCGAACGGAGCTTGCCCGGAAAGAGTTTCAGGCGTGCATTAAAGAGCAGAACACGATCACCTACCTGAAACTCCTTCGGGCCCCTCAACCTAGCGTCGTGGAGACGCTTGGTGCACTCTTTGTAGAGCAGGGTGTTCTCGTAGGCGTGGTAACGCCACTCCTCCAACTCCAGCAGCTGCAACTTACGTTCTGTACCTGCAACACTCAAATCCAGGTTTAGCAGCTTAATGGCCCAGAAGGCCTTGTGCTCTAGCTCTACCTGCAAATGGCACGCCTTCCCATAGACAAGCCTATAAGGAGAAGTGCCAATCGGATTTTTATAGGCAGTCCTATACGCCCAGAGAGCATCATCGAGCTTGGTGGACCAATCCTTGCGGGACTGATCCACCGTCTTTTCAATTATCCGTTTTAATTCCCGGTTCGTCAGCTCGGCCTGCCCATTTGACTGGGGATGGTAGGCCACCGACACCTGATGCTTAACACCATAGCGAGAGAGGAGTTTAGTGAATTGCCCCTGAAAATGGGTTCCTCTATCACTAATAATGGCTCGAGGTGTCCCGAACCGGGAGAACAGCTGCTTCAGAAATGAGCAGACCCGTCTTGCATCATTGGTGGACATGGCTTGAGCTTCTGCCCACCTCGAGACGTAGTCCACTGCAACTAATATGTACAGATTGCCAAAAGATGGAGGGAATGAGCCCATGAAATCGATACCCCAAACATCAAAAATTTCACAAATAACAGAGATATGTTGGGGTATCTCATCCCAGGCAGAAATGTTACCTGACCTATGGCAGCGGTCGCACTGTCGTGCAAAGGTGTCTGCATCCTTGAAGAGCGAGGCCAATAGAAGCCCGACTGTAGCACCTTCCGCGCCGTGCGGTTTCCTCCATGATGACCTCCAGTAGGTCCCTCGTGACATTGAGACAGGATGTCTCCCATCTCATGCTCCATGACACAGCGCCGGATCACCCCATCCGCTCCGATTCTGAAGAGGTAAGGATCCTACTAGAAGTAGTGCTTCAGATCGGAGAAGAACTTGCGCTTCGCATGAGTAGCCATCCCCTTGGGTAACTGCTTGCCCACCAGATAATTGGCAAAGTCAGAATACCAAGGGGCCACGCTGTCCACCAGTGTCATCGCCAGCAATCGCTCACCCGGGAAGGAGACGTCGATCTCTTCCACGAAGTTGTCCACCGGAGGGGCTTCCAACCGTGAAAGATGATATGCAGCAACATTATCGGCTCCCTTCTTGTCCCGGATCTCGATATCAAACTCCTGCAGCAGCAGGATCCAGCGGATGAGCCTAGGCTTTGCATCAGCCTTGCTCATCAGGTAGCGAATCGCCGAGTGGTCAGTGTAGACCACCACATGGGAGAGCACCAGATAGGGTCGGAACTTGTCAAACGCATACACCACAGCAAGGAGCTCCTTCTCTGTGGTGGTGTAGTTCTCCTGTGCATCGTTCAAGGTCTTGGACGCGTAGTAGATGGGCTGGAAGTGCTTCTCGCGTCTCTGACCCAGAACTGCTCCGACTGCATAGTCACTCGCATCGCACATCAGCTCGAAAGGAAGAGACCAGTCAGGAGTTACCATGATGGGTGCGTGGGTAAGCTTCTCCTTCAGAGTCTCAAATGCAGCTGTGCACTCGGGAGTGAACTGGAATGGTGCATCCTTCTCCAGCAGCTTGGTCAACGGTAGGGCAATCTTCGAGAAATCTTTGATGAAGCGCCGGTAAAAGCCTGCATGACCCAGAAAGCTGCGAATCCCCTTCACAGAGACGGGAGGAGGTAGCTGACTGATCGTCTCAATCTTCGCGCGATCTACCTCAATCCCCTGCTTGGAGATCTTGTGCCCGAGCACGATACCCTCACGAACCATGAAATGGCACTTCTCCTAGCTGAGTGCCAGATTAGTCTCCTCGCACCTCTTCAGAACGAGTTCCAGGTTATGGAGACAGTGAGTGAAGGAGTCTCCATATACCGAGAAATCATCCATGAAGACTTCCATGATCTCTCCAACCAATCGGTCGAAGATCGCCAGCATGCATCTCTGGAAGGTCGCCGGTGCGTTACACAGCCCAAATGGAATCCTCTGGTAAGCAAAAGTGCCGAAGGGGCAAGTGAATGTGGTCTTCGCCTGATCCTCCGGTGCAATAGGAATTTGGAAGTAACCAGACATGCCATCCAGGAAGCAGTAGAACTCATGGCCAGCCAACCTCTCCAGCATCTGATCAATGAAAGGTAGGGGGAAATGATCTTTCCTGGTGGCGTCGTTCAGGCGCCGGTAATCGATGCAGACTCTCCAGCCGGTCACGGTCCGCATCGGGATCAACTCCTTCTTCTCATTCGGGACCACAGTCATCCCGCCTTTCTTCGGGACCACCTGAGTGGGGCTGACCCACTTGTTATCAGATATAGCAAAGATGATTCCTGCATCCATGAGCTTCACAATCTCTGCCCGGACCACTGCCTCCAAGTTAGGAGACAATCTCCTCTGTGGCTGCCTGACTGGCTTAACCTCATCCTCCATCAAGATTCTGTGAGAGCAGAAGGATGGGCTAATGCCTCTAATGTCGGTGATCTTCCATGCCATGGCCCGGGCATACTTCTGCAGTAGAGCCACCAGCCTGCTCTTTTGCTCGGGGGTCAGATCCGAGCTAATAATAACCGGGAGCTTATTACCCTCCCGGAGAAAGGCATACTCCAGGTGAGATGGGAGGGGTTTAAGCTCCAACTCTGGTGGCTCCTCCAATGATGTAGCGAGCCGGGGCGAGATGGGGATCGGCTTGAATGGTATCTCTCGCCCCTCGCTCGCAGCCTCGTCCAGCTCCGCAAGCTGCTCCTCCTGCTGCATATCCTGTGATGCCTGTTCCCCTAGCAAAAGACAACGCTCAAGGAAATCATCAGTACCCGCACTCGTTATGGCGAGTGCGGTCTCAAAATCAGCAACAACATCACAGTAATCTAAATCATCATGGAGCTGGGGGTGTTTCATATTATCAGAAACAGAGAAGGTGATTTGTTCACCCCCAGCTCTCAAAATCATTTTTCCATCATTAACATCAATAAGCGCCTTGGCGGTGGCGAGAAAAGGTCTACCTAGTATCAATTGCACATCAACATCCTCATTTATGTCCAAAATCACAAAATCAACAGGATATGAAAATGGCCCTACTTCGACTATCAAGTCCTCTGCTATACCCCTAAGATGCACAATAGATCTATCAGCAAGCTGGATGCTCATCCTAGTATTACTGGGTTCACCTAGGCCTAGCTTCTTAAACAGTGAATATGGCATGACATTTATGCTAGCGCCTAAATCCGCCAAGGACTTCCTTACATGCAAACTACCAATCATGCAAGGGATAGTGAAACTCCATGGGTCTTTTCGCTTTTCTGGTAGTTTGTTCTGCAGGATGGCAGAACACTCCTCGTTTAGCATCACCGTTGACAGCTCCCCAAGCTTCCTCTTGTTGGTGAGGAGATCCTTCATGAACTTGGCATACTTCGGCATCTTCGATAATGCCTCCACGAAGGGCATGCTAATGTTTACCTACTTCAGCATTGCCATGAATTTGGCAAACTCAGTCTCCAGTCGGTCCTTGTGCAACCGAGTAGGAAAGGGATGCTGGGGTACATACTCCTTCACCACTGGTTGTGGTTTAGGAGCAGGCACCTCAACCTCCTTCTCCATTTCTTCCTGATTAGCTGGAAGTGCTGAAGCAGGGGTCTCTCTCTCCTCTGCCCGAACAGGTGGATCGACAGTCACCTTGCCACTCCTGGTTGTGATGGCACTCAAGTTGGCATTCGGGTCCTACGGGTGAGGGATGGTCTGGCCAGGCAAGGTACCTGGAGTCCTCCGAGCAACAGCCTGGGCAACACTCCCAAGCTGGGTCTGTATATCTCGCAGCACAGCCTGTGTGTTTCTCTGACCAGCTTCTAGCTCCAAGAACTTGCCTGAAGCTTTCTCCATGAACTGCTCAATGTTATTGAATTTATTTGCACTGGAGGTGGCCAGAGAACCCACCAGATCTCTCAGTTCTGCCATCGGGTCACTCTGTACTGGGGCTGCAGGTGCTGCCCCTGCCTGCTGAAATGGTCGTGCCTGCGACTGAGGTGGAACTGGCCCCTGTCTGGGCAGGTAGAGTGGCTGCTGTGGCTGCTAAAATTGCCCCTGTCTGGGCTGGTATGGAGGCCTCTGAAAACCGGGTGGTCCCTGGGGAGCTGGTGGTCTGGGATTTGGCCCAGCCCAAGAAAAGTTAGGATGCTGGCGCCACCCCTCGTTATAGGTGTTGCTGTAGGGGTCAAAGCGCCTGGCATTCCCGATGAAGTCCACCTGCTCCTGGGGAGTAGACGACTCCCTCATCGCCTGACAGTCCTCCACGGTGTGATGAGAGCTCTCACACCACTGGCAGTGCATCGCCTGCGGCTGTCCTGTACCTGCAATCAAACCAGAACGATCGATAACTGAAACCAGCTTCGACACCACCTGCACCAAATCAGATGATTGTGTGCCCACAACATGCACACCCCGTCCTGGTGCTCGTCTCGATCTCCTGGCAGTGCCCCAGTCGTACCCGTTCTCCGCCATCTCCTCAAAGAGTTGATTCAGATGTGGCGGGGTTTTTGTCAGCATGTTCCCGCCACAAACCGAATCAATCAGCTGCTTGTCCTCCGGGAAGAGGGCGTGATAGAAGGTGCCCACCTTGAATGCATCATTGAAACCATGATTGGGACACATGAGAAAGAGACTGGTGTATCTCTCCCAAGCATCCCTGATGGTCTCATCCTCATCCTGAGCAAAATGTGTAATTTGCTTCTGCAGGTCAGCTGTCTTGGATGGAGGATGGTAGCGGGTGAGGAACTTGACCGCCAGGTTGGCGAACGTGGTGATAGAGCCCGGAGGTCGAGTGTCTAGCCACTCCTTGGCCTGCCCCTCCATAGTGAATGGGAAGTACCTCAGCTGGATGGCATCTGCTGGTACCCCATTGATCTTGATTCCATCGATGAGCTCGTGGAATCGCCTGAGATGTGATCGAGGGCACCCTCCCTCCTTACGAGGGAACACCACTGAACCGCGCAGCATAGTGATTACTGAGGTGCTCACCTCAAAGTTGTTGGCTGGGACATGAGGGTGTTGAATGGGTGACCTCATGTCCACAGCCCTAGCGGTCCAGTAGGATCCCATGGTCTGCTCCTCGGGGATCACATCACGGTTCTCTGGATCAGCCATCTCTTCTTCTTCTAACTGCAGCTGTGATAGCTCCTCCTCCGCAGCCAGTCGCGCCTTTAGAGCCCGCTTGAAGTTCCTGCAAGTTCGTTCAAGCTCCTGGTCTAATGGTAGTAGTTCTCCCGACTGGCTACGGGTCATGCACTACCTGCACACAATCAGCAGAAGCAACCCGTGAAGGCACACAGGTGGAAGAGATAAAATGCAATAAATAAAAAGCTAGAGTAACAAATTCTCACGTTTCCCCAATAATCTAGAGGGGTCCCCGGCAACGGCGCCAAAAACTTGACACGCCAAAACACAACACCAAACTGCGACCAAGTGTAATCGCAGTCCGGGAATGCAGTAACAGGCAAGTTCTATTATCAACACGGGGTCTAGATCTACTGCTTACTCCGTGATTGTCTATTATCTAGCAAACTAATTCGAGTGATTGTTGTTTAAAGCAAAAGCAGTAAGAAAGCAGGAAATGGTTCAGTTTTCTAAAGCAGGAAAGAGTCACTCGGGAATGAGTCCCCCTAGCCCCTTAGTTAGGTTCAATTGTAATTCCCCTGGGTTGATTCACTGTTGATTAGACTGCGGAAGATCCGACAGTAGCTTGGAATCTCTTAAGCTGACCAAGCCCTCTCAGTCTAACTACCCGGCAGACGACTAGTCTTCACCGGGATAGAAAGCTGAAGCAATAAGCACAGAACTCCACTACTGGAATTGAATTCCAGTACAAAGCAGTAAACTGGCTAACTCTCGTATAGCCAATCTCCTACTATCGAATTAAGAGGCTCTAACAACCTAATCAGATTCTATCTATCTCAGGTTGCAGCAGAAATCAAGAAAAGCTGATCAGACTTCAATCAATTCAATAAACATGCATCATTCGATTAAAATCAAACAATAATATCATCCCAAGTCATTACAATCAAATCCCTAACACAAGGAACTAGGGTTCTTCATACCCAAGTGAGAGAAAGGTTCTACTCCATAGAGAGAGAAAGGAAAACAGAAATCAGAGTAGTCATACTCATAAAGATGAGGAAAATCTGCTCTGGGATGTCAATCTTCACTCCTAGGGACGCAATCTGGGCTTCAATGATGAGAAATCCACTCCAAAATAGCTCCTAGGGTTTGTTCTTCGCTCTTTCTCTCTCTAAAACTCTTTTTTTGCTCCAGAAACTCGAATACCTCTTCCTTGGCTCGAATCTGCCTCCAAAAACCCGACTCTGAGCGAATTACGGGCTGAATTACGGCCGTAATCATGTCCTGCCCGTAATTCGCCCCAAAACGCACGTTTCAATTAAGCTAAAGGAGGAGGAGATACGCCCGTAATTTCCCAATTACCGCCAGTAATTTAGGAATTACGGTTGTAATTTGCTGGAGTCTTGCCCGTAATTTTTGTGCCGAGAAGAAATTCTGGGGAATAGGCTCGGCCATTGTTTTACGGGCATGCCCTGACCAATTACGGTTGTAATTTGGCAGGGGCTGCCCGTAATTCATCCTGTGAATCGCCATCTGACCTCCAAATGACGCGAAACTTGCGCCTATGCACCTCTTTACTTGCTAGGACCTGAAATACGACAAAACAACACAACCTAGCGTAAAATAGGCCACAGAACAATCAATTTGAGCCAAAATGGACAGGAAACCAGAGTGAAAACACGTGCAAATACGATGCTATCAATGATCCCACCTATACTATGGGCTTTTTAATATACTTTGACAGGAATTAAATATCCTGTAACTCTAAGAAGCAACATATTGCTCATTCTAGTATCGAGGTGAAGTATCGAACTCTTGCGATTGTTGTCGCTAAGCTATAGTGGATTTAAAACCTTCTACATGAACTTCATCATCCTATTTCCCGATCACTGGTCCTATATTGTGATATCATGGTTCGGTCAACTTTTCTGCTAATCTAGTCTTTCACTCTCGTATGAAGCATCTTGCACTAGACTTCTACTTCGTTCCTCAGCTTGTTTGTGCCTCTTGATTACAGGTTTGCCACATTTCGACCATTCATCAGCTCGCTGATGCTCTCACCAAGGCACTATCCACTGCTCTCTTTCAGCTTTTTAG
The DNA here is from genome assembly GCA_946122785.1 of Linum tenue. Taxonomy (NCBI): domain Eukaryota; kingdom Viridiplantae; phylum Streptophyta; class Magnoliopsida; order Malpighiales; family Linaceae; genus Linum; species Linum tenue. Next base: position 14,400,542 of record CAMGYJ010000006.1, on the reverse strand, counting down.
ATCCAAGATTGATATCGTACGCATTGCCAGCCAAGTGACAGTTGGACATGGATAAAATGAAAGAGGTAGAAGAAGATGTATTAAGTGACATTGGTTGGTGGAGTGGTTCGACTCAACAATTGTATTAATTTGTATTATATGTTTATACAAAAAATTATTGTTTGATTCCTAATGTTAAGTTTTTAGATGGAAAATGTAACAATGCAACCAAAAGTGGACTTATATGGTTTAGTTGCAACAAAAAAATTAGGTAGTGAACATGCAACATAAGCAATATTTAAGTGAACCCGATACGTTTAACTCGAGAAGTGGTTGTTGATAGCTTGCTAAATACAAACATTTTGCCTTGGCATTTGAGTCTCTTTTTTATTTTTCTTGTTGTATAAGGTGTTTTTATCGCAATTTAAATTTTGGTCACCTATATCGGAGTCAGCTGTATTGCTTATGATATGGATTCAATGACAATCAATTTTGGATCAAAATGACACACCATGCAGCTCAATCAAATCTCTACATAATTAAAGGGATTATTTCAAAACTAGAGCTATTTTTAATCAGAAAATAACTATTTTTCTACAACAAAATCCATTTTTAATGATTGTGCATGAAACGGTATATTATTTTGAATCATTGTAATGGGGTCGGACTTTATCTCAAAGTTGTTATCTGGCACGGGTGGATGCAAGATGCGTGATTGAATATCCATCGCTCGTGGTACCATGTAATAACCCATCGTCTTCGATTCTTTATCTCCTTGATGTGATCTTCCACCATCTCAATGTTCTCAATTTCAACCTCTTCTTCCAATTCAACTTCCTCCTCAACTTCAACTTCGAATTCTCCTTTGGGTTCAACGTGTGGTTGCCCCCGACCTGCTATTCTTTCTCTTTCTTCCCTCAACACACACACTCTCTCCCTCTCTCTCTCTCTCTAGCCAAGATTAAGAGAGTTTGGTTGAATTCATGGCACTAATCCAATATTTGAGGCTTGCCCTTAGTTTCCCTAGATGGGGTTACCCAATTGGCTAAGAAACCTAGCTTCTTATTGTCCAAATGAGGATTTCCTCCACCTAGGTCAATTTGACCTAACATTGAGATATGAAGAATGATAGAAACCCGTTCTCCGGGATATATCTAATGATGCACTAAAAGGGAATTGAAATATAAATGGGCCTAGGTTGGCTCCTGTGATGGTGGAAGTAATGAGAAGGGGAATGGAATGGTTTGGTGCGGCTGGGAAAAGAAGAAGAAGAAGGAAGGGAAGTCGGCTGCAGTGGCCGCCGATGAAGAGAGGGAAGAGTGAGGGTCGGCTGGGAAAAAGGGAGAGAGGGAGGGGAATTAGCTATTAGGTTTAGGGTTTAATTATTCCATAATCTCATTCAACGTAGAAAATAGTTTAAATAACAATTCCTAATTACCGATAACTACCCCAACTTATTAAACCACCAATCTAAATTCCCAAATACCCAATAAATCCATAAACATTTATAAACTATCAAATAAGTTCAATTGCTAATTAAATAGAAATGCAGGTTTCTATCATCCCTGCCTTCTTCGAATCAACCTTGTCCTCAAGGTTGCCAGTCCTCCACCTGGTCTTCACCCTTGCCTTCCGCCGCATCGTCCTCGGCCTCATCTTCCCATCTTCCCACCAGCATCATCAAGTCCGGCTTCGCGCACTTGTGTCCAATGGTGAATCGCTCATCACAGTTGAAGCACTTGCCTTCTCTTCTCTTCTGATCTATCTCTGCTGAACTTAGCAAGACGAAGCCCTTAGGCGGAGCCCTCGGCCCAAGCCTTGCTGCCGGGGCCACTGCTCCTGGTGCCGCTCCAGCCCCGCCACTGGCAATAATGGCGGTGCTGCCACTCCCGCTACTCCCTGCACCGGTGTGGCCTCCTCCTCCCGGCTTGGGGGTATCGCCCTATGACGTTCCTCCAGCTCGCCAGCTCCTCCTCCTTGTGCCCTGCAAGACGAAACACAGCCCGCAAGGTGTCCGGCTCAAAAATCTTGACTGCCGCAGCAATCTCAGGCTTTAGACCTGCCATGCACATCCCCACCAGGGTCTCTTCTGGGACTCCTTTGCACTGGTTCCCCAATTTGAGGAACTCTGCTCGGTAATCAGTTACCGAACCGGTCTGCCTGAGCTTGGCCAGCTGCTCCGGCGCCCAGCCCTCTGATTTGCCGAATTGGTAGCGAAGCTCCTCCTGAAATATCGGCCAAGTAATCAGCGTCTGCGCGGCAGCATAGGATCGCTCCAACCACTCCCACCAATGCAGGGCGTCTCCCTCCAGGTAGAAGGATGCAAGTTGCGCCTTCCTTTCCTCTCTGGTCGGGTGATTTCTGAAGCACCTGTCAGCTGCATATAACCACAAACCGCGTCCTCCTGACCATTGAATTTTGGAAACTCAATGGTCGGGGGCTTGGCCCTAAACACCAACCCATACTCATCATCATACCGATCATATCCACCATACCTGCCAGCATTGGGGTAACCTCGGTAATACCCCGGAGGTCCACCGGCGTCGCCTCCTGCACTCCAGCCATTCCCAGCCTCACCCGAGTAGTCTCCGTACCAGCCCGGTGGAACTCCTAGGTTTGCTGCTGCTGCTAACGGAGGTCCGTAGGCACTCGAACCCTCAAGCTGGGCCCGCCATTCAGCTACTGGTCGGCCATCCGGAGTTAGCCCGAACCGGTGGGGTTCGTTTGTAAATCGGCCCACCCCGGTTCGCCCATTGGTGGTCCGCCAAGCCCCGGTCTGGCCGGCTTCGGTCCACCCAGCTTCGGTCCGACCGACCTCGGTCCACCCAGCCCCGGTCCGACCACCTTATGCCCAGCCCGGCCCGGTCTGACCATTTGGGCCCAGTTGGATCGCCAGGGCCCGATCCGCCCCGCCTGCCTGATCGTACCCGCTCCCGGCCGGCTGCACTCGGCCCATCTCACGCTCCATGGAGTGTGGGCCCACTTGGTTAAAGCACGGGTTCTGGACCACGTTGTCGTAGCCTGGCATCTTCGCCTTGCCGCGTAAGGCCGCGATCTCCTTAGCAGTCGGAGTCGGTAGTAGCCCGGGCCCATTACGAGCCCCTTCAACATCGAGGCCCATTCGCTCGACCGTCGCTTGCCCTACGCTGGCCGCGGCCGACCCTCCTCCTGGCCCCATCGCCGCCCCGCCAGCCGCCGAGGCCGCCGCAGCCCCGCTCGCAGCCGGGACCGCCGCGCTTCCTCCTCCCGCGCCCGCGCGAGGCCCCGCCACCGCCGCGGGGTTCGGCCGAGGCGCCTCCACCTCGCTCCGATCTCTCCCGCCGAGCCCCAATGCCGCCGCCAACCGCCTCTGTTCTTCCTGCATGCTGGTGAGGAGTTGCATGATCACGTCACGTTCACGCCTGGCCTCTTCCACCTCCGCCCGTACCTCCTCCATGTTGGCGTTGGTCCTCAGCTGCATGGCCATGATGGTGCGCATCGAGGCTTGGAGATCGTCACTCTTCGTCTCGTCCACCACGACTCCTTCTCGCCGGTTGTCCGCCAAGGGTGGGGAAGCCCTGGTCGTGGCCGCTGCCTTGGATCCCGCGTCAGACTTCTCTGCCGGTGACTTGTTGATCGCCATGGTGCTGTTGCCAGTTCCGGTGTAGAGTTGCGATGAACTCAATAGTCAGAACCTGAGCTCTGATACCAGATGATATAAACCCGTTCTCCGGGATCTATCTAATGATGCACTAAAAGGGAATTGAAATAGAAATGAGCCTAGGTTGGCTCCTGTGATGGTGGAAGTAATGAGAAGGGGAAGGGAATGGTTTGGTGCGGCTGGGAAAAGAAGAAGAAGAAGGAAGGGAAGTCGGCTGCACTGGCCGCCGATGAAGAGAGGGAAGAGTGAGGGTCGGCTGGGAAAAAGGGAGAGAGGGAAGGGAATTAGCTATTAGGTTTAGGATTTAATTATTCCATAATCTCATTCAACGTAGAAAATAGTTTAAATAACAATTCCTAATTACCGATAACTACCCCAACTTATTAAACCCCCAATCTAAATTCCTAAATACCCAATAAATCCATAAACATTTATAAACTATCAAATAAGTTCAATTGCTAATTAAATAGAAATGCAGGTTTCTATCAAAGAACACCACTCAAGATTCATGAAAAATACCTCAAACATTATATTAAACACAAACCCAACACACACATAGTTCGATTCTTACTATTTAACACATCCTAGACTAGGTTTCACAATACCCAAGTGAATTGGGGAACTACTCCATGAGACCATGACTAAGAAGTGGAATACAACAAAGATGGAGGAATTAATCATAGTAAGATGCTTCTCTTCCCTTCTAAGTTCTTAGATTGCCTCCTTGGATGATTTATCTCCACTCTTCAAGCCTTGGGAAGGTCAAAATCTATTTTTTCTCTTTTGGTTCGTGACTTCCTCTCTATATTTCAAGAAGAACCCAATCTCACTCTAGAACTCCCCTCAAGGTTTCAGCTCTCTTCTCTTTATATACTCAAGTCGGGCACTTTTCACGATCAATTGTCACGCCCGTGATGTTGGAACCTGCTCGCGATCTCGACTCAAAACGTATCGTTTCATTAGTAGACTTCACTGTTGAGTGGAAATTGTCACAGTTTGGTGAGCGTGATATTTTACTTGCCCACGAGACGTGAAAAGTCTTCTGGAAGTGTCCATCTCCACGGTCTTGGCTCCATCTTCACGGTCGGCTGACCGTGATAATTACACCTTGGGCGTGATCCCTGCCTGCTTGTCCATTTTCGCCCTCTTTCGTCCGACTTTCGTTCCCGAGTTCAAATCCACATGCTAAGATTCGAAACATGCTAAAATACGCACAAACTTAGCATAAAATTGCTACTCGGGCAATGTAAACGCCACAAACATCACAAGATAATTGGGTAAAAACATGTGTAATTATACCCGAATCAGACTTATAGGGAAATAAATTAATTTAGGTACTAAATCAAAAGTTCTATTAAGTTTATGTACCAAACTGTAATTTGCATATGGGGTGGGTACAAATTCAAATCCATGGATTAAAAATCCAACCCAATCTAACCCAAATAAAATTGTATGAGTTTAAAGTATAAATACATCAAACTGTTGACACCTAAAATTATTTTGGCCTGAATTAAATGCCGCATTAATTAGTCTCGGCATTTAATTCGATACTGCGGGTAAAAAACGGTGTCGTTTGGAGTTGAGCGGTGTCACGGAGAGTTAAAACGGTACCGCGAAACAGTAAAACGGTACCGCGAAACAGAAAATCGGTACCGCAAGGAAGCTCAGCGGTACCGCGGCACTGGAAACGACACCGTTTACTGAAAAATAAAAGGGCCGCGCGTTTTAGTGTAGGTGTCGGGGAAGGAGTTTTGTTTATAATTAATTAATATTTTTATTCCTTGTTGGAAGGGGAAAATCGGTACCGCATGGAGATAAGCGGTATCGCGGAGAGTTAAAACGGTACCGCGGATTTAAAAACGATTCCGGGAGAGCCTGGTAAGCGGTACCGATTAATTAAAAATCATATCGGGTAAGTGACCAAAATTCACCCAGCCCAATGCGAGCGCCGACTGGCGGCGGCTCCATGGATTAATATTTTTTGGCTATATCAGCGGTGTCGTTTAATTTAAAACGGAACCGCGAGAAAGCCCAACGATACCGTTATACTAGCAAACGACAGTGTTTAATAATAAACAGTGTCGCGGAAGAAAAAACGACACCGCAAGGCTGGAAGCGGAGTCGTCTAATATTAAAACGATGTCGCGGGTAGAATCAAGGGGTGCTGTTCAGCTAAAAACGACACCGCTTAAGGCATCAACAACGCCGCGATATTACTAAGCGAGGCAGTTCTGTTTGAGACCATACCACAGCGGGTTGGATTTTGGCGAGGCCTGGCAAGCCCAACGGCACTGCAAGACGAGAACAACGGTGTCGTTTGGTTGAAAAAGAAACAATGTCGCGGAATGGAAAACGACATTGTTTGTCAGCATCGATTAGTGAAAGGTGATGCCGCGGTATTGGTGAAACGACATCGTTGCATGGACAAGGGTGTAGGATTTGGCTCAATGTCGTTTCGCCAAGTTTCTGCAAACAGGAGCGGTTTCGATGGCACGTGATTTTTACACAAAGCAGAAAGAGGAGATCAAGGCAGTTGAGACACGTGGGATTTCAGGATGGGGCAGTTGAGGAAGCAGTTCTACAGAGCGTGAAGACTACGAAGTTGGTTTTAGATAAAATCAACCCTGCAAGGAGAGAGGGGGACATGCGGGGATGCGACGTAACAGGAGGCAACAACGGAGACCTGACAATGGAAGTGGACATAATGCAATTCACGTGAAGAATGAGGTTCATGCTTTACATTAGGATGTTGATCAAGCCAAGAATCAGACCCCATAAACCTATCCAGTCTTTCCTTAATATAATCACCCGCTCTTCTTCTATTTTCCTATGTGAATTCATATCCCTTAAAGCCCAAGTCCCTCAAGCCCGAGTCAATAAGGCATTCATGAAAGTTAAGCATGGCCGCATCCACAGAAGACCTCCCACCTCTCTTTTGTACACTCGATAAGATCTGGTTGAATTCGCCCCCATAAAGCTAGGGTCCTGACTCGCTGTTACTCTCACTCTAGAAAATGGCCAAGTGTAACCACTTCCTAAAGCGTAGTATAGCGGGCTTGGGTTTCAATGTCAACCCGGGTCCTAGATGTGATGACTACTCAGTGAATTCGTATTATCTAGCGAGGAAACTTTAGTGAAGTTCTAAACTAACAAGCAAGCAAAGTAACTCAAACGGTTGTTTTCAGGTTAAGAGAGGTCACCCGGATATGGTTCCCCCTAGTCTGCAGTTAAGCCGGATTGTAATTACCAAGTTCAATTTCTATGATAGTTATACTGCGGAAGGTTCTTAAACAGTCTGAAGTCTCGACTAAAGGTCTCCAGACCCTCTCAATCTGAGTCTCTAGCTGGCGACTAACCTACACCGGAGTAAACAGATTGAGGCCCTAAGAACAAAACCTCCACTACCGGAGTAAAACCGGTACAGAATAGTGAGTTGGTCCCTCGACTAAAGTCACCAACTCCCTACCTTCAATCAAGGATGCTCTATCAACCTAGTCAGATATTCTCATTCTAGGTTAAAGCAGAAACAACAGGAATTTGATCAGGATTCAAGTCATTCAATCATTCAAACCTCAATCGAATATAACCAATTCATAGAAACAGTACTTGGGTTCATACAATCAATCTCAACATACAGAACTAGGGTTTCCCACACCCAGACGAATGGGAGAACTACTCCATGGAGAAAGAAGCAAAAGCAGAATCAGACGCGGAAATCATACTGTGAAGATGGATTTCTGCTCCTGGACGTTGAATCGGCACTTCTCCAAGCTCAAACCAAGCTCCAATGGTGTTGAAGATCGATCTAGGGCGCTTGGAGGCTCTTGTTCGTCGCTTTCTCTCTCTCGCTTTGTCTCTCTAAAACTCGAATCCCCCCTCTTTCGGCTGAAAATCTGCCTAAAAAGGCATCAGTGGCCAAAGCACGGTCGAGGGCACGGCCGTGCTTTGCCTCAGCCCGCCCGTGCTTTGGCTAGGGTTAATTACACGGCCATCTTGTTGGTGAAAACAGGGCCGTGCTTTTGGGAGAACACGGCCGTGCTTTGGGAAAACACGCCCGTGCTTTATCTCGGCCCTGCCCGTGTAATCAGCTCATGTCTGCCAAACTCGGATTTGCTCTCGGCAGTAAAAGCACGGTCACAGAAAACGGCCGTGTTTTGAAGGCCTCCTGCCCGTGTTTTTACTGCCGAACCTGTTCCCCTATATTCAATGCTTCGTTTCTCCCTCGTCCGGACTCCGAATCAGTCACCGTTTGATCCCAGACGCTCGTAGTCTCGTCCTCTTTCTTTTCATGTCAAACTTGCACGATTCTTTGTCCATTAAGTTAGGTAGAAATCCATTCTTCTTCAGGTCATGCCAGAGTTTCTTCTCCCGAATCGCCAATTGATCTCTGATTGACTTGAAACTTGCGCCAATGCTTCACTTTATGTGCTAGGACCTGAAATATGACAAAGGAACACAAAAATAGGCCAAAGAAGCAATAATGCAAGCTTAAACGATCAAGGAACAAAGGGAAAAACCTGTGCAAATATCGAGTCATCAGGTCCAGACCACTGAGCTGCTAAGTACAGAAGCATCTCCCAGGTTTTGTGCTTATCCTCTCCTTCTGACCAGCCATAAATGCCAGTAAACCTCCATATACCTCCCTCATCTTCTATCTTTGTATCAATATGATTCAAAGATTTCGTCATAACAGTCAAATTAACTTCCTCGGTCCACCAAATGCTTAAGCCTCCAGCAGGACCCCCAACAGAAGTGTCTGTCGGCCAACTCGTCCCATCCTTAAACCCCAGCGCCTTGCGAGTCTCTTCATTCTCATCCTCGGTCTTCTTAGTTTCCATTATAAAACACTACTAACGGGGAGGTTTGTCGCAATAGCGACTTCAACGCTCTAACTGCCCGCTTACTCCCCAATCCGTGACAGTTATAGATCAGAATTCTCATTTATGACCCGAAGGGGATAGGTTCCCCGCACCTTTTCCATTTTTGTTATTTGACGAGTATGAGTATTGCCTCCGTGTACTCCTTATTGTTTACTCGGTTCAGATTGGGCACTTTTAGACCCTCTGCCACCCTCCTTTTGCTTATTCGGTCCTTATCTCTCCCAGCATTCGCCCCTCCACCCGGACTCACTCCTGTCACCACTTCGGGCGGTTGTTTCCCCCCTTTCTTCCCCTGGGACCTACCATTCCTTAGACCATCATCGACCTTCTGCCTTTCTCCTCCCTTCTGTTTTAGCATCTCCTTCTCCTTCGTGGCATGTGACTTCCCCAATTTTTTACCTACTTTGTCCCCCTCCTTCCCATTCGCCATCCCATTACCTTTGCCAGCCTCTTTCTCCCCTCCCTCTTCTGACGTTGCATGCATAGCTATCACCTCCTCCTGCATTTCCTCATGTAAAGCATGAACCTCATTATTCACGTGAATTGCATTATGTCCACTTCCATTGTCAGGTCTCCGTTGTTGCCTCCTGTTACGTCGCATCACCGACATCCACTCCCTATAGATTCTACCATTCGTGGGATCCGGCTGCTGGGTCTCCGGGACCTGCTCACACTCTTCCGCATTAATATCCGAGGTCATGATCTGACATGTACACTTAGCAGTCGATTTCCCATACATGCCACACTCCCCGCATGTGTTATCCAATCCCTCGTACTGAATTAGATACGTAATCCCTTCCACCTTGTACTGGGACAAGAGCCGTTTGGTTAGGTCCACTTCTACGCAAACCCGAGCAAACTTTGCTCTTGCTCCTAACTCTATAGCTTGATCAACCTTAATTGGTGTCCCAATGAGACCTCCGATCCTCATCACCGCTTCGACATTAACAAATTCAATGGGAAGCTCTGGTAGCTGGACCCAGACTATGGTTGATTTAATCTCCGACTTCCAGGGATTAAAACCCTTGAACCATCGATGGACTGCTAAATATATATCCCCCAACAGCCATGGTCCACTTGTGGAGGCAAGGTCATAGTCTCGCTGATCACGAAACCTCACGAGATAGCATCCGTTCTTCATATCCGATATCTGAATATCACCATTCTGCGCCCATAGGTAGTTCAGTCTTCGAGCCAGTGGCGGATAAGAGATTCGGCGGCCCAAACCCTTCACAACTAAGGCTGATCGCTACTCCCGTCGCCACCGTGTCTTCTCCGCCGCAGTAAATAAAACCGGGGGGCACCGAGGGTCATATTCCTCCTCCATAATCTCGTCATCCTCCTCTTTTTCATAAGCCGCCACATCCTCCGAATCTGACTCCGCTACGTACCACCCTTCTGCATCCATCTTGGCGCTCTTAAACAACTTCTCCGCCGCGCCTTTCCATGGCGAGGGTGCTTGTTTCTCAGCATTAGTATCCACCCCTGTCTCCGTCTCCATCTCATTGTATGTTTCCTCCAACCCTACCCCTTCTCGAATCAAGTCCAGCGCCCGTGCACGTTTCTTTGCCTGCACTGATTCCCGATCGCTCTTCCCGTCCGGCGATGAGGAAACCATTGCTGGCCTCCGGCTTCCACTTATATCTGGGGGGTTTCCCTGCCGGGGCCATTGGCTTGCCTGACGGTGGTGCCGCCATTGCGCACGGAAGCGTACGAAGGAAAAACGTTCGTTAGGTTTTCCTTCCGAAAAAAACAAAACTCTGTTAATAGCAATTAACAGGGTAGAGAAAAAAATTTGTTAGGTGTCCGCACCATCCTGATCACGTGTCTATACCTCATGCACAATTGCACATACTCCTAACATTAAATATTAAGTAATAATATATAATTGCATAATTTCAAATTTCAAAACCCCATTTATCATTTCTTAATGTTAATTTTCACATTAGCACAAATTTATGGATCGAAACTGGCTCATTGATGCAGGAGCTTAGACTTTAGCCAAACCGTTTACAATCTATATAAGGTTGGCGAATAAATTCTGGAATCCGTGTTCCAAAAAAAGAAAAATATGTTGCCATTACATTATTACAAGAATAAAATGATAGAATTAATTAAGAAATAAAAATCAATACAAAATTAATTATTGTGAGATTGAACAAATAAGAGAATTCAAACAGTAACCCAATTGAAAATTAGTCTATTTATACTGGACCTACCTGAATAGGTTATGAGAGCTCATTTGAGTAAAAGAGAAGAAGAAACAAAGAGTGAAGAGGAAGAACATTAAATGAGTAGAACTGTAGAAGTGATCATTTGGATTTTAAATATTAAGTTACAAATTATATATGTATGTATGTATATAGAGAGATAGCACAACTATCCCTAAGGGTTGGAAAAACATTAGCCCCTTCACTAATGATCATGGTTCGAATCTCACGTTTAAATTATTTAATCTCTTGTCAGATTTCTGATTAATTCTTCTTGTTTTGATTGAGAGTGAAAAATCGTACATTATACAGCTAGAGTTGCTGGTTTTATACTCTGTTCTCCTAAGAAGCAGGAAACAGTTGCGAGACTACTAACTAACCTAATCAAATTACATTATAGTACCTATCCTAATTACAATCTATCTATGTAAATTTATCCTTATTACAATTTGGTACATCATATCTCTAATACCCCCCCTTCAAGCTAAACGTGAATTGATTTCAGGTTGAGCTTGGAGATGAGGTCAACAAAAGTGTGAACTGGCGGAGCCTTGGTGAATGGATATGCAAGTTGTAAGGTAGTAGAAATGTGCTACACTTTCAGTTTGTTAGCAAGTACTTGATCTCTGGTGAAGTGGCAATCGACTTCGATATGTTTTGTTCTTTCTTGTTGAACTGGATTCTGTGTCATCTTGACTGGAGAAAGGCTGTCACAGTAGATCGTGTAGGGCTGCTGAGGTTGCACTGGGAGTTGCTTGAACAGGGCTGTCATCCACTGGAGTTCCTGAGATGTATCTGCTAAGGCTCGGTATTCTGCTTTAGCGGATGACCTGGAGATTGTATGTTGCTTCTTGGAACGCCAACTGATGAGAGAATTACCTAGGAAAACACAGAAACCTGTCACTGATCTTCGAGTATCAGGGCATCCAGCCAATCAGAATATGAGAAAGCAGTGAGACGAAGAGAAGAATTGGATGGAAAGAATAGGCCACGGGCAGGAGTAGTTTTTAAATATCTTAGTAATCTATGAGTTGCTTGCTCATGAACTGTAGTGGGTGAATCAACAAATTGGCTTAGTAGAAGGCTCAAATCAAATCTTTGAAAGCCGTAGGCATCAGAACCAACCATGTGATGGATTTGATGGTCAACCAAACTGGTGGTTATAGTTATGTCGGTTACACAACGAAAGATCTGTATAATTTTGTTGATGCTGATCGCAGGGCAACAATTTGTAATGGTGATGGTGATGCTGAAGGTGCATTAGCCTACTTGCGTGCTAAAGCTGAAAGTGACCCTGGGTTTTATTGTAGATTCACCGTTAATGAAGAAAGTGAACTGGGGCATTTATTCTGGGCAGATGGTAACTGTTGCCAAGATTATGCCTGCTTTGGTGATGTCTAGGTGTTTGATACCACATACAAGACTAATGCTTATAAAATGCCATTGGTGGTGCTGGTGGGTGCGAATCATCATCATTCAACAACTGTGTTTGGTTGTGCTTTGTTAAAAGATGAATCTTTTTTCAGTTACAAATGGCTATTGGACATGTTTCTAGAGGCAATGAAAGGAAAAAAGCCAAAACTTGTTCTAACTGATGGAGATAAATCGATGAGAAAAGCCATCAAAGCTGTGATGCCAGAGGTTCATCATAGGTTATGTAGTTGGCACTTGAGTAGGAATGTGAGTTCGAATGTTCAGGGAGAGGAATTCAAGAATGTATTTGATAGATGTGCTAACAAAATCAAAGAAGTTGAGATTTTCGAAGAGTTGTGGAGAAGCACTGTTGAGAAGCTTAATCTGCATTGTAATGAGTGGGTGTCCAAGATGTACATGATACGTAGTCGATGGGCACATGCATTCTTTGTTGGCAAGTTCACATGTGGAATGAAGAGTACACAACGGTGTGAAGCTATGCATTCAGTGTTGAAGAGATTTCTGACAAGTCGCCTAAAGCTATTTGAATTTGTTGAACAGTTTCACAGAGGTCTACGACGACTGAGGTACGAGGAGCTGCACAATGATCATGTAAGTAATGACAAAACTCCGGTTTGTGATGGTCATTTATTGAGTCTTGAGAAACATGCTGCTGAGCTCTTTACTCGAGATATGTTTTTCAAGTTTCGAAAGCAAATGAAAAGAGAGCCACTTCTATATAGTACATCCGCTGTGACAGAAAGTGGAAGAGTTTCTTATGCCCTGTCTCAATATTCTGATCCTAACTCAAAGTGGAGAGTCACTTATTATCCTGCAGTTGGAGATATCAGGTGTTCTTGTCAGTTGTTTGAGACTAAAGGCATACCTTGTTGTCATTGTTCCTTTGTTATGAAAGTCAACAATATTAGTCTGTTACCACGTGATTTGGTACTGAAACGGTGGTGTAAGAATGCAAAAAAGGATGTGAATGTAAAGCTGGACAATCCTGAAGTTAATACTGTGATTAGGTGCGTAACCTTGAGTGGTTTGTGTGGGAAACTTTGTCATTATGCTTCACAGACAAATGAAGGATATCAAATGGTGAAGAATGATGTGGAGAAGTTGATCATTTCGGCTGAGCAGATTTGGCAGAAAATGAAGGACACAACTAAGAGTGGTTGTGCACATGCTAACGACACATCTGAACAAGCTAGTACAAGTAGAGTTATAGTCAAGGATCCTCGAGTTGTGAAAACTAAAGGTTCTTCTAACCCGAATCCAACCAGCAGAAAGGCAAGACATTGTAAGTACTGCAAGAATCCAGGACATGATTATAGGAACTTTCCTCAGAGACCAACAGAAAGTGATGTTGGGGGCTCGAGCACTACTATAAATCATGATGATTCTGCAAGAGAAGGTCCAAATATGGGAATGTCGCCATCTATTGAAGTTGGTGGTTCTATGTCTGGGTTATTGTTTGCAATGGATGAAAGGGCAAGGCTGGCTCAGGATAAGGAAAATATGTCATTTGAGAATCGGAGCTGAGAGGGGTATGCTACAACTATCTTATATATGAAATTCTATAAGATTTGATAAACCTTGGATTTATGATTCATTTTCCTGAAATTTATTTATTGCAGAAGCCGTTGCAGCATCATGAGGTTGAGTTCGTGAGGGAAATGCATTCTATCTTGAGGGCGATCAGCTCTCCCATGATTTTTTTAATACTGTTGGATGGAATTTGCTGCTACAATATGCAATTTGAGTGTTAGGAGAGTTTGTTTTTTGGCTTGCTGCTGGTATGGAGATGTGGTTTCTTCTTATAGGACTGTTGATGCTAGATGTCATCGATCTGTTTCATTATGGTTGCACTTGTATAATGTCTTCGAAGAGATGTTAAGGTATTTAAACTGTCGTATGATTTTCATTGATCCCCTGCTGTTTGCTGGATTTTTGAAAATTGTTTCTGAACTGCCCGAATTGATCTTGTGTTTTTAAAGAACAATGGTAATACAAAAGTCCATGGATTAGTACTGTGTATGAGAGTTGAGAGTTGAGACTTGTTTACTGATTAGTACTGTGTAGAGGGTATTGCAATAATGGGGTTAACTAATTGAAAGGGAGAATATGACAGATAGTAGAAGAAGTATTATATTCATTGGCTGTTGCTGGGTATAGGAGTTTACATTCCAATGGAAGAATCTAACTCAGTTTATCAACGAGCTATGCCAAACATCAATTTCATACAACCTTAAGTCCCCTACCACAACTGCCACTAGTTCATGCACAATCACTATCCCAATGCTACCACCAATCCCTCATTGTCTCCTGCACCTACTGTTAAACTTCCTCTTCTCTCTCCACCAGCAAACAAGCTTGATCATCTTGACCTACAAAATTAGATTATATGAGGTGTTTTAGGCTTTATACTCACATAAATTTCATTTAGGATATCCAGCCACAGACCAGCCACAGACATAACCGAAGATAAGAGTTTCATTGCTCTTCAACAGTCAACACCACTGCTGCAAAACATATCCAATTGCACAGCACTACTGCAGAACAGATCAAACATAACATTTTACACAACTTCAATTTTGTACTGTGTAAGCTAACAACATAGAGATAAAGACAACAAATGAACTGTCATGAATCTTTCCACTCGAAAACTACGCACCATGGAGCGAATTATGCAAGGTACGACTTAATGGAAAAGTAGTCTTCTAAAGATAATAACTTAAAAACGACAACCTCTTCCCTAGGCCAGATAAGTACAAGGTTCTGCCAATAGGTGAACAGGTGCTTCTTTCATTTCATCCTTGCATAAACTTCCCTTGCTCTCTTATACTCCTTTGGCTGTTAATCCAATCTTCTTTCTCAATCACCAGTTCTGGAAAGCTGTATGCTAGAAGATTCTGCTTCCTTATCCACTGTTCTTGCCTCCTACATAACTAGGGAAGATGCATTATCCGAACCTAAGAAACACAAACACTGTAATTCACAGCAACACTAATCATGCAGGCACACACATAATACCTTGTCTAGGCTGTTCAGATTCTCTTTCGATCTGTGATAGCCAGATTAACATGTGATCATTGTAGAACTCTCCATAAGAATGGTGTTGCTGAGACCTTCCACGATCAAATGCATGTCCAAACCTTTATGGCCCCTCCTCATCCACCCGAAATCGTCATAGAATGGGACCAACCACGTCTGCAGAAGCATGCACCTCGCCTCTTTAGAATCCAACATCTGTCCCTTCCCGACACCAACAAACAACCTCGCTGTGACTCTGCTGATCTTGTACCTGTGAACAGTTGGTATTTTGGAATGTGCTTCAGAGAGTTCAGTCTGTGATGCCCATGTCTTTAGAAACTCCTCAGCTATCTGTGTGTCAATCATTATATCCAATAGCCAGTGCAAGTTATCAGCTTGTCGAGCAATTTGTGCAACATCCTTTAAGTTTCCTGATGCTGCCTGGAGAAAATGGGTATGCAGCAATTGCAAACACAAGCTGCGTACATGGACTCCTTTCTGAGACTGGTATGAGAAGCAACACTCTCCCGAAGCATTTTGGCAACCAATCCTTTCATTTCACTCCTGGCTTTCTCGTCTTTTCCTTCCAGAACTACATGCAAGAGTTTGACAAGCACTTCTTCATTGTCACTACTCTCTTCCACTCCATTGTTGACTACAGTGGATACTCTTTTTAGAACTTCTCCTACCCCAACTCCTTCAAGTCGTAGCTCGGATAGAAGTGAGGCCACTTTCTCTTCTTCAGCCTCTGCCCATGGAGCAACTTCCAAGTACTCCACACAAGATAAGACCCCCGAAGCAAAACCTATAGATGCTGAAACCTGACCAGAGGAAACAAACAACCATTCATCCGTTAGGAACCCTACAGCATTGTTCATTGTTCATCCAAAAGACATCCTTTCCTCAAACTTGTACTCCACCCTGAACTCATGCAATTCATATCACTAAACAAGCTCTAAAAGTGTTGAATGTCACTATCTAATTCCAGGGTTCCTGATCAATCAAATAGATAGCAGCCAAAACACAATTTGTTCTACATTCTCCAAGTTTAGAATGCTAAGAAATTTACCTTTAGAATGCCAAGAACTTTGATAACGTCCTCCTTCATAAGCCTCCTTCTGAGATCTTTCGAGTACATCAACCTCAAGGTCTATCCTAAGTTCCATTTGAATCTGACACCAAGACAAAGTGAAAGCAAATCCTTAGCCTACAGCAAGCAGAGAATTGAAACATTAACGTCGCACAAGGTAAGTATTGTGAAAGCTGGAACATCCCAATGTGTTCGATTTCGAACCCTATAAATACCTCCAACGCGAAATTTCAACATCAAATTCAAAATTGATGCATGAAATCAATGATAACCGCTCCCAAGTGAGAGGAATTGAGGAATTGAGAGGAATGAGAGGAATTGAGTAGAGGCGGAGAAGAACATGGTAACTCCTGAACTTGCGAGCTTTGCAGGTTCGCTTGACAGGTTTGGGATTGGACTTCCGATATGAGCATGGTGAAACGAGAAGTGCAGGTCGCCTATGGAGTTGGGCCGAGTCGACGGGGTTGGGAGAAACCAGCGGCGACACAGAATCGGTGGCAATGGGTGGTGCAGATGGACTTGGCTCCATTTTCTCTGGAAAAAGAGCACGCAGCCGAGAGAGAACAAGGAAGAGAGGGAATTTTGCTTTTGCCTCCCAAATGGACTTGGGGGAAGGCAAGAAAATTGGTGGGAAGGTCGAACTTTTGTGAAAATAAAAGGAGGGAATTTTGTATTTTCTGTGCTAAGGGATTTTCGGAGCCAAAAGAAAGTGGAGGGAACTTTCCCTTTCTAAATTTGGGATTACTTTTGTTCAAGATAAATTGCTCATTGTCATTAGGAAATAAATTCATCAATTTCCATGATTATCACATCAAATTTTGGATTTGAATTGCTAACAATGGTCTAATATAATATAACATATAATCGGACCTAATTAATGTGTTATTCTAAACTCTAAAACTTCAAATTTGATCGCAACCCCAATTCACAAATTGAAAACCTCAAATGCTAACCCTAAATCTTGCTATAGATATCATGTTAATGCGTATTCAGTTGTATATATCATTTCAATGTAAGAACTACGACTGATTACGATCGTTGCCTCATTGTTACGCCCAAAAATAACATGTATTGATGAGCCGCAATCATAGGCCCTCAAATAGGATATGTGAAGACCTACAATATCTCTTCCCAACTCTAGTTGTAACTGACATCAGACTAAACAATTCCGTTCTAACCGAAATGAATCGACTGTCAGCCCTTAGCTTGGCCACACACACATATGTTGAGTAGATACGATAACTTTCAATACGAAGAGATGGAACTAACTAGACTATTTTAATGGTCGTACGTAGGGCTGCAAATGAGCCGAGCTACTCGCGAGCGGCTCGGCGTTCGACTCGAGAAAAGTTCGTAGGAAACTCGGCACGTTAATAAATGAGCCGAATATGAGCTAAGCTTTGTGCAGCTCGTGAAGCTTGCGAGGTAGCTCGACTTGGTGGCGTGTTCAGCTAAACTCGTGAGCTGGCTCGTTTATAGCTCATGATATGTCTCAACATATGGCTAGAGAGCCAACTCGATTACCAACTTATGTACGAATCAATCTATATATGATGATTTGAATTCATTTGGTTGTTAAATTATTATCTCACCATATATAAAGTTTAACACATTGAGTATGTGAGCAAATATTCATTATTTTCTACTTTAAAAAGAAATTATGTATCATAGATTGCTTCGAAATTATGAAATAACATGATTTGGAGTAGTTAAAATTTATCAACTAAATGATATGTGATACCAACAAAGTATCATATGAGATTAGCTAACAAAATAAATCATATGTATCATGATATGCAAAATGAAGTACCAAATAAAAGTTGAGATTTTATTAAACAAGTTAGCTCGAGCTCGACTCGACTCAGCTCGTTTATAAACGAGCCGAGCTCAAACTCGACTCGTTTATTAATGAGCCGAGCTCAAATTAGGGTAAAACTCGACCCGACTCGGCTCATTTGCAGCCCTAATAGTATGTGAAGCCTAATTGATCACCACGGTGTAAGTGCTCCCTTGCTTCAACTGTAAGCCCAAGAAAGTTATAGAAAGACAACTAATCGTACGTGAAGCCTAATTGATCACCACGGTTTAAGTGCTCCATTGCCTCAAATGTAAGCCCAAGAAAGGTATAGAAAGACAACTAATCGTACGTGAAGCCTAATTGATCACCACGGTTTAAGTGCTCCCTTTCTTCAAATCTCAGCTAATACCATCCAATCATAATTATTATGTTCAGCTTACAAAACTACTTACTAACTATATTGATTATGATAATAGTGACTTCATATGTTGTTAGTACGTTGATAGTTGATGTCTATATTGATGTCAATTCCCCAATAAGGACTACAATAGTGTGTTTGGGTACGAGACCCCCTACTTGTTTGTATGTTTGATCTCAATAAGTTTGGTCGCTCGTTTGTGCTTTGAGTTTTCACAAATAAGAAGCACGCATTGTCAATTATCTTCAAGGCCACTCAAATTAACAAGGCAACTTTCAAGGTGTTGCCCCTCCTGTCACTTCGCCTGCCTGCGAACCCATCTTTCCTTCTCTTCTCTTATCTTTCTTCATCCCCATCCCACTTCTCTTTCTTCTTCCCACCACCCCAACTGATAAAATTGCTCTGATTGCAATTCAATTCACACAAAGTAACAAAGGCAAAATGCTGGCGGTGTAGGAAATTAGGTCATCAAGACCCCAACCCAGCAACAACCGTAAAATCCCTAATCGAGAAATTCGAGTTCGACTTCTTCCCGGTTTCCCCTTCGTCTCGCAACCCGCAACCCTCGTCTCCCAATCTGCCTCGCCAATCTCCTCGCCAACTCCACCTCGCCTATCGCCTCTGGCCAGCATCGCGGTCCTGGTCGTGGTTATTGGCTCGTCGGTCGTCGGCCACTCTGCGAGGGAACAAAGCTCATCTCAGTCTCCACCTAGTCATGCAGAGAAGATGAAGAGTGCTCGTCGTCTGAGCTTGTCGCTCATCGGAGCTTCCCTGCTAGCCAGCCGCCACTGTCATCTGATTTGGGAGAAGGATAAACGAATTGAAGGTGACTTTGACTTACGATGAACGTACAAAGACAAAGCAACAAATGCGGGTGATTTGAGTGAAGGATGAACAAATAGATGGTGACAATGGTGGCGACGGTGAATTTGCATTGAATTGAAGGGTGAACGGGTAATTCACTAACTTAGGGATTCATATAGGGGATTATTTTTGGTGATATAGCTTTATTTTGTTAGCATTCAATTCTAGGTTTAATTCGCAGCTGAGATAGCTTTAGTTTGATCATCCAATTCCAAATTGCTTGATTATATTAATTGTTTGTCAATTCCATGATTCCTTGTATTCGTTTGTAGTTGTTGGGTGTTTGAGAATCTCTGGGAAGAGAAAATTTGTTAAGCCTTTTGTTATACGTGAAGAGGATTAGGCATCAAGGTGCTGCAGATGGGAAGAAGAGGAAGACGGTCAGAAAGAAGGGGGGGGGGGAGTTGATTTTTGGTAGTTGAATCCAGATTTTGTGGCTGTTAATTGAAGGTTCTATCGGGTGAATGGAAAGTATTCGAGGAAGGTGTTGGGGGAGATGAGGTTTAAGAACACTGTGGAGCAATGGAGAATCTGGAGAAGTACGTACAATGGTTTAGGGGATGCTGTTGTGAAGGAGTATGAGGAGCTTCCGCATTGAGCCACAAAAACTTGCACCACCGGAACTTTGATTCCTCCATGCATCCACGCTTTGGCAGTCAAGCTGCTGCTGGTGGTGGCACGCCAGGTGTACTAGGTGAGTTTTTCATGCTATTTTGACTAACAAGAATGAAATCAAAGCTTTGATTCACTGCTGTTTTACAGTTCATTATGCATTGTGGGGAAAATGTCTACTTGTTTCCCACGTGTGGTCTGCTTATTGCTTTGTCTTTGATGGCTTCTTGCTCCGTGATATTTAGCATAATTGTATAGATTTGAGAGTTAATAAAATTAGGATTTTGATCCCCACGTATTATGGTAAGTAAGAAGTTTTGAGAAGGTAGGAAGCTTATTTATTTATTTATTTATTTTTAATGGTAAAACCTAACATATCACAATAGAAGATTTTCAAAGAGTCCTCTTGTTTCTTCATCTCCTCTCTAGACACGTTTTTCTATATAAGCAACTCATCCTAGTGAATTAATCTTCGTATTTTGGTTGAGAAGCATACTAGGAATTGGTGTCATGGAAGGGTTAGTTTCAGTTTTTCCCGATGCCTTTCTTCTTCAGTCTTATCGACCCTGCTGACACTACTTTTTTTGTTTATGTTATGTTCAGGTTAGATTGGACAGCGGCATAATCGATTGAGGTAAAGTTTCTCTTACAATGTCCACAATTCTTTTGTGAAGTATTTCAGGAACCTAACACTCTTGGTCTTTCTTATGCAGATCAGAAACCTACATTCCCTTGTGGCTGACTTGGGAGAATATCAGCTATCTATGAAAAGGGAATTGAAGGATGATATGAACGACATTAAGACAACACTACATTCGTTATGGGACCTGCTGATTGGGAGGTCAGATCAGAACTGTGAAAATGGCAGGGGAAGAAGAATGACGATGTGGTTGAAGTTTTGAACATAAGTTCTAATAGCTCCTCATTGGCAACAAGGAGTAAAAATAATGCGACAAACACAGCATCAAGGAGAAAGGTTGTGTAGTCTCCTCCCTCTTCTGTTTTTGTATTATTTGCTATTCTTTTTGGTATACGGATTTTAATACAATTGTTAAACGATAGGGGACAGGTTTTATGAGGTCTCCAATTAAGTTGCGGAGTCCTATTAGGACCCGTCAATATACAGAGAGGAGAGACGGCAAAACGCAGGTGGTTGGCCTCTTCATCACTATGAAGGCCCTATCAGAAATAGATCGGAAGTTGATCAACCACGTTTTTTATCCGAAAAATAATGCAAGGTATTTAAATAACTTTGTTTCATTGTAATTACTTTAGTAGAATCCATTTTTTTCAAAAATTAAGGGCACCCGTGAAAGATTAAATTGTCTATTTTTTGGTTGTAGTGAGGTGTTTGTCAAAT
The DNA here is from genome assembly GCA_946122785.1 of Linum tenue. NCBI lineage: Eukaryota > Viridiplantae > Streptophyta > Magnoliopsida > Malpighiales > Linaceae > Linum > Linum tenue. The sequence goes on along the minus strand of CAMGYJ010000006.1, from coordinate 14,379,242 downwards.
CTCCATGGTTTCATTTGAACCATGAAGAGGTTAATGTCTTACAGCCAGAAATACCATTGTCAACCAAGGTTCGTATACAACTCATCTTGTCTTTATAAATGGGCATAGTTAACAGGCAAGCCTTTTTACATAATATACTTTATGGTTTATATATTTGTGCAGGTCATCACTATGTGCGTTGACCTGTTAACGATGCTGGAGATGCATAATGAGAAACGTGTGAATTGGTTCTTACCTCCTACATTTGCTGTAAGTTCATTAGTTTTATACTGTCCTATTCGGCATATTTTGGTAGCATTGATCATGGAGGTGGTAAAACAGGTTATAGTCTGTACTGAATAGGATAACTTTTGATTCGTTAAAACTTTTGCCCTTTTGAATGATTTGGTAATGATGCCAAACTGTACTCAATTGTCGTTACTTGTGGATCTTGTTAACTAATGTGAACGGTTTTATGCCTGTTGCTGTCCAATAAGTCTCATACTTAACTAGTTATTGTTACAACTAGTTATTTGCAATCTTATGAAGTTATAAAAAGAGTGAACCAGTTGTTAAACTACTTATGATTTGATATATTTATACTTTCAGGTGTACAGTGCTACTGGGGATCGTGTCTTTGCTGCGTCTAGGAAAAAAATGAAAACCGTATACTGTTCTGAGGAATTCAATGATTGTGAGAAGGTAACTTATGGTAAATGATGGGAACTTCTTAAAATAGCGTACCTGATAGCATTTCTGTTGAGTCTTACGTAATATGTGTACATGTCAGATTTTCGTCCCTGTTCTGTTGGACAACCACATCTTTCTATGTGTTTTTTACCTGAAGAAAGAGGTGATAGATATCTGGGATTCACTTCCAAATTATATGGATTCACTTAGGAGGAACGGAAAAGTGTTACAGATCGTAAGTCATGTTCGGTATATGATCAAACATACTTAGTTATTCAATTTCGTACATATGCCGACAAATCTTGTGCTTCATGTAGGCGAAACAACTGGACTCAATCTTTTTGGAGTCAGTTTTTAGTCGTTTTGAATACTGTATGCTGTCCACTTTCACCATAGAAGAGTTTGTTAATTCCCCAAGACAGAAGAATGGGTAAGGTTATTGATTTTGTAACAGATGATTTGTTTTGATTGCAATGAGCTCTTTGATTTCATTTTTGTTTTGAATGTTTTGGGGCAGGTTTGACTGTGTGGTCTTTGTCTTGAAGTTGCTGCGATCTGGTGGTTATATGGATCAGTCCGCACGGGCAATGAGAAAGAAGGTGGTTGCTAGCCCTTATCTTGTTATTATTGTAGTTAAAGGGTTTTAGTTATTTTCTTATGCATTTCATTTACATTTTCAGTTTGACTCACACGAGGAGAGGCTTGATTTAGCATTGTATCTATTGAACCATGAGAAGAATTCAGTTCGGGATGCTATCTATCAAAAATTACTCATGGAAAGTGTGGACCGAGACGATTCTGTTGACGGCTGTTTGGAAAGGAGTCAGACTCCAAAGTAACTAGGAAAAGATTTTTATGTCTTTGTTATCCTCCCCCAAAGAATCAGGCTTGTACTAGTTGTTGGAGGGTGCTTCTTTTGGTGTTTGCCTTTTTTTTTAAATTATCATAACTCTCTTTTATCTCGAGGAAAGTTATTGCTTGGGACTTCCCAAGTTTGATTTTTGTTGGATCCCTTTGCAGTGTTTTTCAATTTGTCAAGATTTCAGGTATACAGTGCTACTGGGGATTGTGTTTTTGCTGCGTCTAGGAAAACAATGAAAACCGTATATTGTTCTGAGGAATTCGATGATTGTGAGAAGGTAACTTGTGGTAAATGATGGGAACTTCTTAAAATAGCGTACCTGATAGCATTTCTGTTGAGTCTTACGTAATATGTGTACATGTCAGATTTTCGTCCCTGTTCTGCTGGACAACCACATCTTTCTATGTGTTTTTGACCTGAAGGAAGAGGTGACAGATATCTGGGATTCACTTTCAAACTATCTGGATTTAGTTAGGAGGAACGAAAAAGTGTTACAGATCGTAAGTCATGTTCGGTATATGATCAAACATACTTAGTTATTCAATTTCGTACATCTGCCGACAAATCTTGTGCTTCATGTAGGCGAAAGAACTGGACTCAATCTTTTAGGAGTCAGTTTTTAATCGTTTTGAATACAGTATGTTGTCCACTTTCACCATAGAAGAGGTTGTTAATTCCCCAAGACAGAAGAATGGGTAAGGTTATTGATTTTGTAACAGATGACTTGTTTTGATTGCAATGTGCTCTTTGATTTCATTTTTGTTTTGAATGTTTTGGGGCAGGTTTGATTGTGCGGTCTTTGTCTTGAAGTTGCTGCGATCTGGTAGCTATATGGATCAGTCCGCACGAGCAATGAGAAAGAAGGTGGTTGCTAGCCCTTATCTTGTTATTATTGTAGTTAAAGGGTTTTAGTTATTTTCTTATGCATTTCATTTACATTTTCAGTTTGACTCACATGAGGAGAGGCTTGATTTAGCATTGTATCTACTGAACCATGAGAAGAATTCAGTTCGGGATGCTATCCATCACAAAGTACTCATGAAAAGTGTGGACCGAGACGATTTTGTTGACGACGGTTTGGAAAGGAGTCAGACTCCAGAGTAACTAGGAAAAGACTTTTATGTCTTTGTTTTCCTCCCCCAAAGAATCAGACCTGTACTAGTTGTTGGAGGGTGCTTCTTTTGGTGTTTGCCTTTTTTTTAAAACGATCATAACTCTCTTTTATCTCGAGGAAAGTTATTGCTTTGGACTTCCCAAGTTTGATTTTTGTTGGATCCCTTTGCAGTGTTTTTCAATTTGTCAAGATTTCAGGGATGCTTGGTGGTGCAGTTGGCATGTGTTGGTTGTAGAATCCTGGTGTTGTACGTGTTTGTTCTTATTGTTTGCAGTTTTGATGGCAAATTCTGTGGCAATGAGCAGCGTAAGGTGAAACTGGCTGACCCAAGACTGGGAAGACCACTTGCTGCTTGTTGATTTTTTCTAAACTGTCTTCTCAACGGCTAGAGTTCATCTGCTGGTTCACTTGAAAAGAAATGGAAGGAAGAGAAGGGGATATGCAAAAATTGATCTGGTGGCTTAAAGAATTCTGGTATGCCACTACTTGGTGTAAGGTGGATTGAACCCACTACCTTATGCATGTAAATATTCCAAATTGTCAATTAATTCAGAGTCTTAAACCACTAGGCTGGTCGCCTGCCATTCATAATGAAAGTAATCTCTTCTATTTTTATACAGACATTTGAGTAATGACTAAGGAGCCCATTCGTTTAACAGTGAGTGAGCTACCTTGAAACTTCTCAAGCCTCGTTGGTTGTCCAGAATAATGACAGTTTCATGATAAATTGAGTCCACTTCAAGAACTTACTGGAAACACCTCGCGTGAAGAGTAGGACAAATAGACACTGAGATTTTCAAGAGCAAAGTTTCTAGTAAATCAAGGTAGTCAATAAAAACAGAACAACTATCATTCTCCTCCCATTGATCTGAGTTTTGTTTCCAAAATTAAGCATGGGTGTGAAGGTTCCACATCATGCTAATCTGATGAGGAAAATTGGTTGTTCTATACATTGATTGACTAGTGTAAAACGACTACTCAATCAAAATATAACATTCGTCAACACTAGCTGGTCTGAGTCTGTTTTGATGAAAACTGAGTGGAATCCTCCATCTAGTAATGACTGAACTTCAAAGCCTATGCTACCATATGTTGGTTGCAGTTCTTTGGCCGTAATGGTCACTGGTACGCTTCAAAACCTTGCGGCACAAGTAATAGTAGTGTATTTGGCATCCCAACCACCAAATACATGTGCTTGTCATTTTCCGGCTGCCCAATATCATTACAATGCATGTTATTAGTAAAAAGTAGACATCAACGACGAACCAAAATTCAGAAACCAGCAAAGGAATAACATGACAGGAAAGACGAAACCTATGTGCATTCTAAGATAACTTATTAATAACCAAACTATTCAAAAACACACGAGAGATGACAAGCTAAAAATCATACCAGGATATAATCTTTGTGCAATATTCTACTCCATCATTCCAGAATCTGCTACTTGGAGCTTGTTTTTGATAACCTGAAATCTTTGGTCCCTCAAACAGGAAGTGAATGAAGTAGACAGAAAACAACGAGTACAAGTAGCAGCCTAAGAATAGAGCCAAAACAAAATGCGCAGTTGCTGCAATATGGAAAACCAGCAGTACCCATGAACGAAACAAGCACACAAACAAAACCACTAGCCACACCATATCAACCTCTCATAAAGAATTAAAACAAATCGAGGTCCCCCATATTCAAACCCACAACGTTCCCACAACTAAACAGTATCAGGATTATTAATAAAAGTCCAACGCAATAGCCTAGCCATGTTTATTCTTCTAAAGAGTCTATAATTATTGAACAAGGAAAACCAACTACAACTTATAAGTAGTAAAATTCCCATTTTTTTGGGTGTTTCGCTCCTCTCAGCAGTACCCTCAACTTCATCAATTCTTTCACCACTTTCCCTTACAACTTTCCGGTGAAGCACATCTTTAATCTCATTGTCCTTGTTATTCAGCAAATACAATGCTAGATCAAGCCTCTCATCTTGACTCTCAAACTGAAAGTAGAAACGAAAACAAAAGGTATAAGAAAAATATCAAAACTCGAGAAATGAGAAAGTTGGGAAGAAACTGGCCTTCTTCTTCATTTTACGTGCACAATCATCTAAGCACCCACTGTTTCTCATCAACTTCGCCACGAAAAGACCACAGTCAACCCTGCAGGACCAATAGTCAAACTTAAAATGACAGTTATTAGCCTACTATATAACTAACATAAAAAATGAGCACAAATTTCGTACGCTTACCCATTCTTCTGTCGTGGAGCGTTAACCACTATTTCAGTAGTGAAAGATTCCAGCAAGTTGACCTCCAACTTTTTAATAATCTTGACCATAACCAGAGAGTCTAGTGCTTTCGCCTACGTGACAAAGAGTACCCAGTTTACCAAACAAAAAAAGGTACAGAAACGATATAAAGTTTTAGGAGATAACTGACTTACTACTTGTGATAGTTTTTCTTCCCTCCTGCCCGGATCGAGAAAGTTCGGATATGAATCCCATATTTGTTTGACCTCCTTCTTAAGGTCAAATATGCTGAGAAAAAAGTGATTGTCCAGCAGAATGGGAACAAAAATCTACAAAATATATGTAATAATTAACAACTCGGAGCAAAAATAAACCAATTACAACATCCAACTAAGACCACATAACAAGATTGATACCTTCTCACAGTCGTTGAAATCTTCTGAACAGTACACGCGTCTAATCTTCTCCTCAGAATATCCACGCACAGACATCTAAAAGACATTCTCACAGATGTAATAATTGCTTACAAGATTATCATGCAAATACACCACAGAAGGCATAAAAAATATTTATACTTACAGAAAAGGCTGGTGGTAAGAACCATCGCACACGTTTTTCCTTACGAAACTCTTGTAGAGTTAAGAAGTCCACACACATGGTAATAACCTATCCAAGTATCCCAAATATAATCACAATCACATAAAACACACAAGCTTTTTGCATATTATTCTATCTAGTTTTGTAAATCCAAAAGAAGTTTTACACTAACCTGAGAAGACAACATTAAATCTGGTGCTAATCCCTTAAATTGTGCCCGATTCAGATTAAACCATGTAGATCTTACAAGCTCCTCACTGGAAATTAAAAACAATCAATAACCAATTTGCAATTACAAAGAATTTGAATAATAGGCACTTCCATTAACAAATACTAACATAAGTAATTGGAAAAGATAGATTTAATACCACTCATCTTTTGACTGGTCAAACACATGGGTTATCGAAATCATATCCATTGGGCATGCACGAGAGGAGGTTGTAAAGGGCCCAATGGAATACATTTTTTTATTTCTCATTTCATTGTATCTCCTTGTCAAAATGGGACTTCTCACTTTGACAGGCGGCTTCACGCCAACCTTTCCCTATTGAAAACAAAAACAATTAAATAACTAATAGAAACATAATCAAGTCAAAATATGACAGTACAACAAACCTTTTCCCTTGCACTTGCAGCTTTGTCTGACATCTTGGGTGCAGTGGTTCTTGACAAGGAGCATGAGCTATCCGTGCTGATGTTAATAACCTCCACTCCCTTGTATTTGTTGTGCTTCATACCACTTTCGCAGGGATCACCAAATCTGATGGTAGCAAACTTCTCCATCAACCAGTCAGTTAAAGAATCTAGCGATCTCCTCAACTCGCTTATGTTTTGCTCCATATCATTCTTCAACGCTAACTGATTCACTTTCAACTCTTCCATAAGAGCATATAGTTTTGACATCTACATATGAAACATCAAAGAGTTGCTTAACAATCTTTTTAGATAGAATTTGTTTATTTTTTATTTTTTGGTCAGTGGGTGAGTGCAATTTTTTATACATGAAAAATAGAGTACATGGAAAGAAAGATAGAAAACACAATGAGAAAACAAATGATGACAGCTTAAAACAAAAGAAGATAAGCCAAAAATTTGTGCAAAATTGTGATATGTGAATTCAATCATTGTTATTTGGGTTGCAGCCTTTGGAAATTGTACAGAGAGTTGCAGCTCATAAGCAGAAGGGAAGTTATAAGGCTATGGACAAAATTATATGATTCCTCATCTACAGTTATGCCTTTGCATCTAAGTTATAAGCTGGATTTTGATTGTAATAGTATCTTATTGTATTTTTCAGTCCTAAATTTTTTAATTACTAAAATTGATTTTAGTTGTACCAAACAACACATTAAATACACTTCTATATATCCAAGCTCAGGAATTGCAAGCAGTAGCAGCAGAAGGATCATAAAGACAGCAGGGCAGGATATAGATGGTCGAGCAATGAAATTCAAAACGAGTGAAAATTGAGTAAGGAAATAAATAGCACAACTACCCATTTGAGGTAATAAGATTACATTTGTTTAGTTTTGATGTTGCCGCATAACCAACTTGAAGGAGACCTTGATCTGCAGTAGCAGATTTAGACTAGCTGATAGGTTTGATAAATTAGGCTATCTGGGATTTCAGTTCTGAGTCCCAGATTATTGTTTTATCCAGCAAATTTTGACTATCTGAGGGACTCCTAAGTTATAAAGGGAGTGGTATTCAAGTTCAACAGACGCCACTTCGACCATCTAAGCAATTATTTGAGAAAGACACTACAATTGTCACTACAAACAACCAAAAATACAGAAAGGTATTTTGAAAATAGTAAGTGATTACCTGGTTAATCTCATTTGAGCCATTTGATTCTGGCGTTCTCTTGTCCAAGCTGGAACAAAAACACAACAATTTAGGCAGAGCCATAAGAGAAGTTCATTAAGCAAATAACCAGATCAGATAAACACAGAACGAACCCTTCCATTGCACCAAATGATGTTTCTGTTGGTTTGAAAAGCCTACGACATATACAAATACAAACCAAAATATATATAGGAACCTATAACTAGTTGAGATAAGGAGCAGTTCTAGTTCTGTTGGGGTTTCTTAGTTTTCTAATTCAAAAATTATTCACATGACTTATCCACGGCAACTGAACACAAAAATTATAAATAAGTAGAAGATTTGGGAGGGTATTTAAGATAACTACACTAAGTTTGAAACCATCAACTACAAATTATGTTGTTCACCCAATCTTATCAATCTAATGCGTTCGGCAATTATCCAACAAATACCCAAATCACAAAGATACCGAAGACTTATCTCATAGAAGCTGAAAGGGGATTCTAGGTAACGTATCCCTTGATTGCCACTGACCACAATGGGTATTTCGAGTGAGTCGCCGATCTTCGTGCTCAAGGCTGAACAACGGCAACGGATCGATTGCCACAGTAGGGACGTTGTTGGGAATGACAGGGCAGCCATACGATTTTGATGACGGGCGGAAGGTGGTTCAGGAATTGTGTAGCCATGGATGGGGAAATTGAATCGGCGGTGGTTAAAACAAGAGGGGAGGAGCCTTGACGACTATGGCGTTTTCGAGGGTGTCGGGATTTGGGTAGTGATGGCCGACCAGCGATAATGGTGGTTTATTGGCACAACAGAGACGTGACCTGGCAGCGGCAACTGGGTTGACGACGGTGTTGACATTGATTGCCGGGGATTTGGGATGTGGGTGGTTATGGTCGATCGGCCGCAATGGCGATGGTGATTGTGGATTCACGCTGCAGAAACGATGCTGTTGATGAGCAGAAGGCGACTACATGGATGATGATGCAGCTGATTTTGCCAGACGAAGTTGGGATTTTGCTGGTGAGGTCGATCGACGAAAACAACGTGGTGGTGGAGTGCCGCGACGGAAGGTTTCCTTGATTTACAATGGAAAGACATGGAAGGGAACGACTGTCCTGCCTTTTGCCTTCTGTTTCTTTTTGTTTTTTTTAATGTTTTATTAATTAAATTACTAAACCGGAGTCTACCAATAAATCACCAACTCAACCGGAGCCAACCAATAAATCACCAACTCAACCGGTTACAATAAAGTGGCGGTACTAGTGCAGTGACTGCACCATAGAATTCCCCGTGTTATGGATCCAAAAGACGATGAACTATAGGATACTATATATAAATATAGTAATGTTTGGAGAATTACCGTTCCAAAACCTCAAGATTGTAACCAATTAAGATATTTTGCCCTTTCGAATGGTTGGGGAAAAAATTTATTACAGTTCTAAAAAACACACCTAGACACTCGTCTAAGTTCGTCTAGTCGCAAGTCAGAAAGAAAACACTTTGCTTTGGAAAACAGCAGTGGAGAAGACACATTGAACACGTTGTGGTCTTAGTGACGCCTAGTTAGCATTGAGTTACGTCTCAAAATGATGTCACGATGTCTTTTTCTACCTTTTGCTATGCTACTAGAAATAACGGTTTTGATTTCTTTACCGTTAAACTAGAATATAGTTAGAGACGATTATATTTAGAGTAGCTTCTTTCTTTTTTGGTGATATTAGATTTCTACATGTTATAAAATATATAATAAAAAAAATGTTAAGAACATTCAAGCACAGTCTTACTCCATGTTTGTTCAATTACTCTTTTACCCGCATATGCAATATAGACATTGAGTTCCGCATATGAATTGTGTAATTAATCGTTGTTCAAGGTTCGAACACAACTTCTCTCTTTCAGAAAATACGAACCGACTAAAACCCACCATTATCGGGTTTGGGCCCAAATCCAACTAACAAAAGAGATCAAGTGAGAATAATGTCGCGTAAATTAAAGGGTAATGATTATTTATTAGCCAAATCTTTTTTCGATTCTTTTTAATTAGCAAAACCTATCAAAATGCTATTAATTAGCCATAACGTTAACTCTCCGTTAACTTTTCTATTTAACGATGGTGAGCTGTCATATGTGGGACTGAGTTGGAAGGAATATTCTGACGTGCCATTGAGTGAAAACCTCAATTTCTCCAATAATTTAACTATATTTTATCATATACGATTTTTTTAGTCTTTTAATGAAAATAACGAATATTTCTAATGTTTTTCATACAAATTACATACCGAATGGGTCGATCTATCCCGACCAGTGCCCCATGATAAATTACCCGACATGGACCCAACCTGCCACGAAACAAGTATGGATATTGACATACCTGCCTCAGACCTATTCATTGTCATTCCTAGCACAAATGTCAACTTAACAAGACGAAAGGTTAGTCTTGTAAAATAAAAAATAAAAAAGGAAGACGAAGGTTAGTATCACAATCTAATATTTCAATGTTAGGATCAGTACTTATTCCACATTCCAATTCCACGTTCTAATTGAAAATACTTCGGACATTGATACTCTTTTTACTCATGTAATGTAGCATAAGAGAAAATTCAAACCAAACAGTGTGCACGAACCCTCAAAATTTCTAGCTTTAACTGTCCTCTGGGTAATCCGGGTTCTCCTTCAGGATCACAAATCCTTCCAAAATTGGCGACAGTGGAATGTACCTGAAGAACAAAAACACCACCACCAAAAGTATATCAAGAAAACGCTGGGAAAATTAGTTGTCCTCCTGAGAGAGCATGAGCCGGTTCTCTACAAATCAATGCAGAAAAGCAAAGAAGAACATCTTACTTCTCCATCGCTAGCTCAGCTCTGTCGCCAGCAGCCAATAGAACCGGCGTTGAATGGGTCTGGAAACCTGTTATGGTTTTGGGTCGACCAGCTTGGCCAACCACATCTACAGCCTGTCCGACCCGTACAGGAACGGACAGAGGCTTCAAATTCTCATCCACCGTCATCAACATTCTTGGCTGCAACAGAAGCAAACCCGCCAACACAATAATTAAAGCACCAAATTATAGTCATTTATTGGTTTTACATGACATGAAACAGAGGTACCGTACCTGCATTGCTAAGACGAGGAAGTAGAGGACGATGTGATATCTCCCCGGTACCATGGCCTTCATTTCAGGACAAGCATGCAAAAAGGTAACTAAACCTGCAAGCGCCACACTGCACACAAAGAAGGGAAATATTCCTCAAACAGAATCAGGTAAAGAGCGGTAAACACCTTCCCATCTTGATGATTAATGAGAATCAGAGCAAAAAAAAAATATTGTAGCTCTCCAGCAGGTCACTTACGGTGATAGCAAGAACCGATCAGAGTGATACGGATTAAGAGTCAACAAACCCTTGCCTAAGTGCACAAGGCCTTGAGCAATTCTTACCTACAGAAGCCAGATAACAAGCACTCAGAACTCAGACATTATGTACAATCATATGAAAGTAAACCAATCCAAGACGACATTCACAACTTGGACATATCATATGCTATCATGTGAAAATCAAACAGACCAGAATAGTAGCAGCCTTACACAGAAAAGAAGGGTGGCATCTTTGTAATAATAACTCGAAAGATTGCGAAGCATGCCAGCAATTCGTGCATTATTCGTCCCGGCACCTATCATCCCAAGGGAAATAATTGCAGCCTGCAAAAGACATGGAGACATTGCTACCTTTAGAAATTATACAAAACCGTCAAAGTAATACTCTGGTCTAGCAGAACACTAGCTTACTGATGCAACTTCTGAATCCGTGTCATGACTAAGTCTGCTTAGCGTATCCATCACATTGATCTGATACAAATTTACCCAATAAGTTACAGAAACACTACGATAGATGACAAGCAGAGTGATCAATGCGTTTGTGGAAAACAAAGCCTAAGACCTTATGAAACAACTCACCTTTGGATTCAATATGCATAGAAGGGCAAGAGCCAGAGGAACTGACCGCCGGATGTTCTGTTCCCCATATTGCAAAAGATGCTCCAAAGTTCGAATTGCCATGTCAAGTCCCAATTCCTCAGCCATAGACACCATTGCTATTCCAAGCACCGCAGGTCCCTGGTAGTTTTCACCCTTCTCCAAATGTTGAGCACAATTCCAAAGGAGGTTTTGAACCTAGAGCAAGAAACAAGCCACCAATTAAAACCGGGGAGAAATGAAGAAACAATGTTCCCAGGTAGAGCAAAGCAAAAGCAAAACAAACAATCCAAAATAACACTTCTAGCTTCTTGAATGAAAACTGCAAATTTATTGACATCAAAAGCATACCTTCAGAACATTCCCTGTCCCAGCGTAGGCACAAGAAAGTAGGGTCAAATCACAGTACTTTCTGATCTTCTCGTTAAATGTCTTTGAGACCTCGGCTGTAGCTTCTACACTTTCCTGCAGGTGAGTAGACATCAGTAAGTGTACAAGGCTCTCTGCTGTCTTAAATAAACCCAAAATTAGCCACCTGTAGCAAATATAACACATGACCAAGTGAACTTTACACCAATCCAGTGTCTTAAATTTCACGTAACTGCTTCCCAAGGTATAACAGACCAAGACCAAGTGGCAAAAATTTTGTAAGAGGACTCTTGATGGATGCTTACTTCACATTTTTGTTTGTTAAGATTCACCTTATGATGGATCTTATGGAACTGCTTCTACCCACATTTTTGTTTGTTAAAATTTACCCAAAGAGGCAAAATTTTTGTAAGAAGACCAAGTAGCAAATATAACACATGACCAAGACCAAGACCAAGGACTCTTGAGCGGCCAAAACTGCCAATTTCAGTTTTCCGAAGGGTTTAGACTTTAGACAGCATACCCTCTCTCCGCGCCCCCAGCCCCCCACCCTTGACCAGAGCAAGAGAGCCGGGTACCCTGGCCGTCTTCCTCCCGTCCCGCAGTTTAGAGTGTTCGAGACTCTTCCTTCTGCGTCAGTCATTCTTTCCTCTTGCTTCTTCGGTAAGTATCTTCTGGCGCTGGAAGAAGGAGTTCTGAGGAATTGCCCTCCTCGCATAGTAAGTCCTAGTTTCATTCCTCGTGCTTGTCTTTCTGCAGAATCTCGTTTTTGTTCTGCGTATTTGAAAATTTGAATGCTATGCACACATAGAAAAATGAACTGGCCATGTTTTCTTGACGCGTTGCCCGCAACCTTCAGATGTTGCATAGGCGCGTTCGCATATGGATTTTCCCGTTGTCTTCTCTTCGTAGCTTTTGTAAATTATAAGGGAAGGTCAATATAATTGTGACTGTTGAAACTCTATAGTGGAAGTTGTATTGTTGTCGAGCTGAAAGGCTTCGAGTCCAGCTTCCCTGTTATGGCCTCTCTGTTACATGGTGAAAAGTTGGAATTTTTTGTTTATAGCACTCATTCAATGGTAAGCGAGTATCATTGAATGAGAAAGCTTAAGCCAAATTCTTAGACCAGTAGCTGTGGAGATTGAGAGAAGAGTGTGACCTTCGAGCAAGTTGGTCAAATTTAAGTCATGGAAAAGCCTTAAAGCCAAGTTCTTAGACTGGGAGCTGGTGGAGCTTAATGTTGTTCTACCTCTTCAATTGTCTTACGTGAATGGAATTAAGGATTTTTCTGCACTGTAGATTCGTTGAGTTTTCACTTTGCTTAGGGTTTATCCGTATCATTGAGTCTGAGAGCCTTCCTTCTAGGAGTGCATCCTGTTCCTGAACTTGTTCTAAAAGGAATCCCTCATGTCATTCTTGGACACATGTTGACAAGACGATAGTGATCAATACACCTATTATGAGCAGGTTCTAAAGATTGTTTTTTCTTTGATATCAAGTTCCATGGCTCATGGAAATTTAAGACAAGGTTTGAGGAAATATTGGCTCTATTCTTTAGTCACGATGTTGTTGAGTAAGGTTGTAACTCAGTCTCTGTCATTGCTATTGTTGGTTATATTTTGTGCGTATGCTACCTCTTCTTCTTTTTTTTTTTTTGTTTTTTGTTTTTTGTTTTTGGGTTTGCAGGGGAGGGGGATATTGCTTCTCTTTGATTAGCTCGACCCCGGCCGTTCCACGGATGATTGGCGATCGAGGATGGAGACATGTCCATATTTATAGGTATCATGGCAATTATGGGTGCGAACAAAAACGTATAAGCTTTCTTTTCTTTATGAAATAAGAGATTTAAGTTAATGCTGGGGAAGTTAGTGGAAGTGGCAAAGGAGTGTGCAGTGCCAGGGATATCCCACTCGATCGGGTCATCTAATTTTGGCTGGTATGCTTCTCCCTCCGCAGACCAGATGAGATACGACAAAGGGCAGTCATGTACAACAGAAAGTGACGAATCCTAGTGGCTGGCTGCCCTTTGTTTAATATTATTATATAACATGTACGGACACAAATAAAAGGAAGGCACTAACATATGCGTTTAGGGGCAGATGCTTCTCCTTATCATAATTAATGCGAATTTATAAAATGATGAACATGTTTGTTATTATTAAAAATTGGAGGAAGACACACGTGCACGCGTATTGTGCATTATTCTCGCATCTCGCACCTCACTACAAGTATATCATGAAGCATACCACAAACCATATGCCAGAACTTGGTATGAACTAATCATATAATATTGATATGAACGACATAGGACTGATACGATCTTGATATGAATGACATGAATTTGATATAAAACGATATGATATAACATGAAAAAGTGTCTACTGTCTATCCGTGCCAGCCTGCCCAAAATTTGGACAACGACAACATATCCGGGCAAACCTCCCCATCTCTATCCCTTCATACTAGTGACCATTAGATATCACCTTCTCAAAATACAACCATTATATTAGATCGAATTGTATAGTACTACAAAACAATGAATTTTTGTATGATAGTTCAAGTCTAAAATATTTTTCACTAATTAACCATTAGATATAGTTTCACATGCGCGCCCTACCTATAGCAAAAGCTTTCCAGTTATATTATGCAGTATATGGAGTGGATATAGGGGTATTTCTACACTATTTTGTAGAAGTGCACAGTAAAACCATCAACGTCGATACAAGTATCGAACAATCTCCAACAGAACAATCCAGAAAAACAAAAGCAACAGGATGGTTTGGATATTATGGGGTCGTTTGGAAGTTGCGACAGTTTTGTTGAGATTGTCATTATGCATGTATTGTTTACAATGCATCGTTTTTTTTTTGTTTTTTTAGCAGAAACAATACATGGATTGTTTCTGTGATGTGATAGAAACTATCACTCATTTTAAGTGATTGTTATATCTCAACTATTAGTTGTGATTGTTGAGATTGTTTTGTCTCAGCTTTTAGCTGATGCGACATACACAATCACACATACCAAACGTTGTATTCTACAATGCATCAAATTCGACAATACATGTATAATATTATACATGCATTCTCAACAATACATCTATTTAAAAATCACAACTTCCAAACGACCCCTATGATTGTTAAATAAATATATTGTTGTGAATACATGTATAATATTATAAAGATATGTCATATTGATTACTTATAAAGAATTAAATGAAATGTTTGAACTTGAAGCTACGTTTGGATATTTGGTAACTAGCATCGGGCCCGGCCAGTTGGTCGGATGAGTTTGATTATTATGTTTTTGTATGTGTTGTTGCATTTATAATGCGTGTAAATAGCAAAGATACACAATATGTCTAAAAATATATTTATGATGATTTTGATATAGTCCATTATATCTATGAAAATATTTTCCAGTATATATCATCTTTGTTGATCATGACACGGTTTATAGATATAAAATTGTATGATTTGAAAGGGCATGTTGGTGATCGATAGTCACAAATGAATGGCTTAAATTGCTAGTCCCAATTTTGATATTGAGCTTCATAGGTTTCAAATTCACTTAAAAAGCACAGAAGAGATTAGGAGCATAAATCAAGCACTCCAATAAATTGAAAGCTAAATATCACCAAGATCTTACTATCCCTTGGTAACTGAAAAAGATAGATTTGGAAATCTCTTAATAGAAATAAGCTTAATAACATGTTCACAAAATTGTTGCAATCCTTCCCACAACCGGTCAAAGTGTTAGACTCCTCCGACTACCAAAGATTCATCTCCAAATTTAATTGTTACATGCCTAGCCCTCAAAATTCAATTTGAACTATGATAATTAACCTATAGAGCTAAAAGGAAAATACACATGTTCTTGAGATTAGTCTCACCTAAAAAGCCGAATGAATCTAGGAGATAGAAAGACGATTTTGACCGAATGACTAAAGAACGTGCATTCCTAGAGACTCTGGTAGAGATATTTTGTATCATGGTAGTCTAGACCGGGAGAATCAAATTCGATGGAATTGGGTTTATGAAGAAGGTAGATATCACCGGGAGAATCAAATTCGATGGAATGAAAGGGGAAGAGTAAATGAATGGACTTATGGGTCAAGAGAATGGGGATGATGAAACTCGGTAATAGGGAAAGGGGTCCGTTTAGCAACCATTATGTTTTTTTTCTTCTTCTTTACATTGGAAAGCAAAACCTAAACAAAAGGAAACTACCATTTTCGCCGGGTAAACCCTATTTAATTGAGAATTTTTTAGACTTTACCTGAAAACTTAAATCCTATTTAGTAATGATTTCTATGGTATAAAAAAAGTTGGTCTGATTACCATATTTTAAAATTTGTAAAAAAAATTTGCAAAAAAAATTTGTATCGGCAGCCTGACCAGTAAAATAGCCTATCGGAGCTCAAGCCAGTAAGGAGTTTTAGTAGTATGAAACTGTTGAAAAATGATTTAACACAAAATATCCTATCACGTACTTTTTTGGGTACAATCCGGTACTGTTTTACAATTGAATCAATTTAAGTGAACAACAATTCTCAAATATGTGAAACTAACCTTTCGTGCAAGATTAAACATACTTTTTAATGAATAGATTACATAAATAAATAGAAATATATTTAATACTCATCTCTTTATCGACTTCTCCATCACAATCTTCAATATTTCCAAAATAAATTAAAGTCTTGATTTGTCGTAAAAATATCCACAAACATGGATACCACCCTAATTTGACTTAGTCAGGTAGGATAAGACTTGACCCCAAAGAATTTTCGCTGGGTACGGATAAAATCTGAATCCGAATATGCAGGTAATGAGTGAACATGATTTTGTCACGAACCATCCAAACTCATTTCATGGTACACATGCATATGTATTTTATCAAAAAATTATTATTTTCCTTTACATATTTAATATTTATTTTCACATAATTAGATGATTAAGTGTATTATTATTACTTGCGGCTTATTTAGATACCTTTAATGCTTAAAGGAAGGAGATTCTATAGAAGAAAGAAAAAAAGAAACAGGTTTTTGAGTCTCTTGCGAAAAAAAGAAATGAACTTAAATGGGTAATGGGTTCCCAGTTCCCACATAAAAAATAGGGTAATGGCCAATGGGTCAACACTCAACACACAAGAGGAGGGGGTATAAAAGCTTTTTAATAAACCCTAATTCAACCTAGCAATACCAAACGGCCGCCTAACCCTCTTTTCCTCCCTTCCTTATTGATTCGGGTCCAATTGTACACATTTTACCCCTCATATCTTGATAGTTTGGCTTTACATTTCATCATCCCTCGACATATTTCACGCTAGGTTGTGCTTGTTTTGATACATTTTAGGTCCTAGCACGTGTGGGAAGGTCGAGGACGAGTTTCGTGTCGATTGGAGGTCGAAAAGTGCCAAAAGTGAAAAAAACGTCCAGGCAGGTTCTAGAGGTTACTGACGACCAGGCAGTAGAGACCGTGAACTTTGAGTGCAATCTGTGAACCCTGGAGAGTAAAGCGGTGCGTTTTGGAGACGATGCTGAGTTCACAGGCGCGTTAAGGTGTTCACGACCGTGAACATGAGAGACCTGGTTTGTGGAGAAGGAATTACTTTCTTTCCTAGGGTTTCAATCCAAAACACCAAAACACTAGAAAAAAGCCACACAGTTTTGACGAAAACTTTCTGACGACAGTAAAAATACGTCAAAAAAATGTTTTTTTCGATGAAAATATGTTCTCGTCAGTAATTCTAGCATTATTTATTTATCGAGTAATTCTAACATTATTAATGACAAACCAAATACATCATCAGAAATGATAAGATTTTCCATCATTAAAGAAAATTTTTGAGAATCAAATGTCAAAGTCTAACTATTTATGACGATTTTTTTGTTGCGTCAGAAATATGTCAATATTACTGACATTTTTTTGTCGTCAGAAAAAAATCACTATTTATATCGGTTAAAATGTCTCCGTCAGAAGAAAAAATTGTTTTGACGAGCTCTCGCAAACGTCGAAATCGAATTGTAAGAAAAAAACATATTTCGTAGGCAGCCAAATTAGTCGTCTAAATAGTCAGTTTGTACTGACGACAACCCATGTACGTCGGTAATAATTTGTCATAAAAATTGCTATTACTGACAAGGCTAAAAAAGTCATCGAAAATAATGTACCACCTTGTCAGGAAAATAATAAAGACGATTACAGAAAAAACCTATTTCTGACAAATCCAAAAAACTGTCAGAAATAGTCATATTTTACGGACAAATACCTAGTTCCGTCATTCTTAACCTGTCATAAATACTATTATTATTGACAAGGAAAAAAAACGTCGTCGGAAATAATGTACTAACTCGTCAGGGAAAAATGAGATCGATTACAGAAAAAATCATACTTGTGACAAAGTAAAAAAAATCGTTAGATATAGTAGGCTTTAGTGACGAAGACATATGTTCGTCAGTTCTAATCCGTTAGAAATAATGTTATTACTGAGAAGGCGGAAACAATTCATCGAAAATATTGTTCTAACTCGTCAGAAATAAATGAGAACGCTTACACCGTAAACTAATATAAGTTGTTCGGACGATATAAATATCATTTGTTGGACCAAGCGAGGTCAATAATGGATACTTTTGACGTGGTCAATGCACAAATTAATTCAGATTTCATTAGCGAGAGATTAGCACTAGCTTGATCGAGCAATCCAAAAGGACTTGCCAAGAATCTCTCCTGAAGTGATTAACTTGTTGGCACTGATGAAGAGAACAAAGTTAGAGAAGGTATAGAGAGAGAGATGAGTCGGGACACGTGATTTAACGTGGTTCAGCCAATATGGCTTTACATCCACGCCCCGGAGATAGTTACCACTATATCACGAGAGACTCTAACTTTTATTAAAATAAAAGACTCTCTAACCTATGAAATTGAAACAACATTGACACTTCGTGTCAAGAACCAAATAGGTGAAACTCCACACCTATTCAACCCTTAGCTAAATCCAAGCTAAGCTACCCACTCAATCAATCAAGCCAACACTCTTAGTTTGACTTGATTGAAGAGTAATCCACCTAGTGCAACTCCCAAGCAAGAATCCCCTCTTACTCTTGCACTAGTCCCAATTACAAATACCCTTTCTACCCTAAACTCTGACCTAGCTTGAATATCTCAACCCCCAAGATATCAAGCTATTCACACCACGAAATATGATCACACAATTTCGCTATTACAAGGGAGAAGAGAACTTTGCCAAAGGTTTCTTGGCCTACAAATGACTCTACTATTTATAGTGGATGTGAGCCTTCATTTCCTTTCATTTGTAGTCCTTTATGTGGCAAATATCTCCTTGATTTGATACCCTTTTTGCTTGATATGGTAACTACTTTAAGGGCAAGCAATCACTTTGAATTGTTTCCTTTTTTCATCATCATTGATTGTGATATTTCTGCATAGATTGTTAGTTCAACATAATAGCATATATTCAAGACAAAATATCCTATGATATTCAATTTGCTAAATCAAGCTTGTTGACTCAACATCATTTGCGAGTAGCATTAATCATTGGTTCATAAAGCAATGTTTAGAGCACCAAATTTTTTTTTTTGTAATGAGATAATGCTTGCCTCTAGTAGGCAGAACAAGGAATGCAGCAAGGTCATCAACCGAAAGGGTAAGAAAGTGACCATATTCTAGGGTGGAGAATTTTCCCGTTGCGAGCCCATCTGTCCTGAGATTGGAATAGAAGGCACGAACGGCAGCTAGGTAGTAACTGAATGGAGGTGAATTACCCATAGGAAGCCAACCTAGGCTGTCGATGAGGGAGAGAGGATCCACAGTGTCGACGAAGGCGAAAGCATAAGGATCCAGAGTACAGATCGGCAAAATTGGCTTTACGACAAAAATCTGTTGATGGCGGTGATGATTCTCACCAACCGGATGAGGGTAGAGCGCCCCGGTAAAGGAAACGATCCTCTGCTGGCGAGGAAAGAGAGCTGGAGTCATGAGGAACGAGTCACCGGAGAGGAAGCTCATGATGCCGTTTCAGCCAGAAAACGTGAAGCAACGATTTTTTAGAGATGATTGTCGTGATCGATGGAGTGAAATGTATATATAGGCAGAGACTCTGGCGTTTTCGTCGGAAGAACTTGAGGAATGGAAGTAAGGGAATCATGATCGACGATTCGGAGAGGAAGGCAGAAAGGGGAAGAATCGATTATCGGGAAAAGGGAGATGGAAGGCGAGTGAGAATCGAATATGGGGAAGGAAAGATTATGAATTACAGAAGGCTACGATGGAATCGATCGGCAAGAATCGCGAAGGTTGATACGGGGCAAGAATCGGAGAAGAAAGGGAAAGGCGAAGTCGCGCGCAGCAGGGGGTTGCCATTTTTGGTTTTGCCATTGTGTGATATATATTGTTTTTATATTTAGTCATTTAATTAACCCCGTTCCCCTTTTTTATATTATATATATATAGACAATAAAGGAAACAATCACTCAAGAAAGAGAAGATCAGGATCCAAAATTAGCAAGATCGGATTGGAAAATCATTCCTAACTCACTACGAATAAATAGAAATTGATCTATAGGAAGTGGTTTAGTGAAAATATCAGCTAGTTGTTCACTCGTAGGTATGAAGGAGATAGACACGGTTTTACTCTGAACTAGCTCTCGAAGAAAATGATATTTAATCTCTATATGTTTTGTCCTAGAGTGTTGAACCGAGTTTTTGGACATATTAATAGCACTCGTATTATCACATAAAATGGGAACGGTAGGAAGTATAATCCCATAGTCCGCTAGTTGAGTCCTTAACCATAAAGGTTGTTGACAACAACTTTCTGTGGCAATATACTAAGCCTTAGCGGTGGAGAGTGCTACTGAGCGTTGTTTCTTACTAAACCACGAAATTAAGGATCGACCATAAAATTGACAGGTTCCAGAGGTACTTTTTCTATCTATTCTACTACTGGCAAAGTCTGAATCTCTAAATCCCATAAGCTCAGGGTTTGTTTTCCTAGGATACCATAGACCTACAGTAGGTGTACCTTTCAGGTAATGGAAGATGCGCTTAACGGCACTAAGGTGACTTTCATTAGATTTGGAATAAAACCGAGCACACATACAAATGCTAAACATAATGTCTGGCCTACTTGCCGTGAGAGCCACGAGGAGCTTGTTTTAATCCATAGAGAGCCTTTTTAAGTTTGAAAACATGGTTAGGGAACCTATGATCTTCAAAACCAGGGGGTTGTTCTACATAGACCACTTCATGAAGGACTCCATTCAGAAATGCACTTTTGATATCCATTTGATATAATTTGAAATTCATTGAGGAAGCAAAGGCACACAACAGTCTAATTTCCTCAATACGAGCTACGGGAGCAAATGTTTCATCATAGTATATTCCTTCTTCTTGATTATAGCCTTTAGCCAACAATCGAGCCTTATTCCTATTAACTATCCCTTGATCATCCGTTTTATTGCGATAGACCCATTTAAGTCCTAGAATAGTTTTACCTATTGGTCTAGGAACCAAATCCCATACTTGAGCTCTAGCAAATTGAAGCATTTCTTCTTGCATAGCAAGAAGCCAACTTTCATCAAGTAAAGCTTCCTTAATGTTTTTAGGCTCAATCAAGGATAAATAGATTGTAGCAATAAGTGAAAAGTAAGAAGTCTGACCTTGATATAAGTCCTTACTTGATCTTGTTTTGACCCCATCATTCATGTTCCCAATGACTTGATGCGGAGGATGTGCCTTAGCAATATGGGGTGGTGCACTTGGCTCTTGGGATTTGGATAACCTCTCATGTGAAAGTTCCGCTTCTTGGGTGATTGAGGTTGTCGTCGTTCGAATTAGTCCCAAATCATCCTTATCATCGTCTTGCTCCCTTTCATGCTCAGAAATATAGTAAGTTTCATCAAAAACAACATGTATGGATTCCTCTACCTTCAAGGATCTCTTGTTGAAGACTCTATAGGCTTTACTACGAGTAGAATATCCCAAAAGTACTCCTTCATCCGACTTTGAGTCAAATTTTCCTAGTGTATCCTTAGTATTAAGTATAAAGCATCTACTCCCAAATGGTCTAAGATAACTAATATTTGGCCGCTGATCTTTCCAGATTTCATAAGGTGTTTTTTCTATGATGGCCCTAATCAATGTTCTATTTAGAACATAACAGGCGGTAGCTACTGCTTCAGCCCAAAAATACTTTGAAAGCCTATAGTCACTAAGCATTGTTCTAGCTAGCTCTATAAGAGCTCTATTTTCCCTTTCCACTACACCATTTTGTTGAGGCGTCCTAGGGGCTGAGAACTCATGGGAGATTCCTAGTTGATCGCAGAAATTTCCAAAGCTTTCTGAATCAAACTCTCCTCCATGATCACATCTGATGCTTTTAACACTGAGGGATTTCTCATTTTGAATATTTTTCACACGAATCTTGAATTTCTCAAGAGCTTCACCTTTGTGAGTCAAAAATATTACCCATGTATATCAAGAAAAATCATCTACTATGACAAAGGCATAATACTTTCCACCAAAGCTCATCACATTCGCAGGCCCAAACAGATCTAAATGTAAGAGCTCTAAAGGTTTAGATGTAGTGAAGTGAGATATACTCTTGACGGATGCTCGAGTTTGTTTTCCTAAAATACATGCATCACAAAGAAGTCATTTGTTTCTTTTAATTGAGGAAGACCATCTACTAGACCCAATTAGCTAATTTAGCCAATCTCTTTATGCTAACATGTCCTAGTCTTCGATGCCATTGAAATTGCTTGTTCTTACCTAAAGAGAGAAAGCATGTTTTATTGAATGAAGCCTTTTTACTAAGATCAATGACATAGACATTATTTTTCCTAACTCCTAGGAATAATAGTTTATTGTCTTTGATCCTCTCAATAAGGCATGTCTTGGGTTGAAACACAACTCTATTAGTTGTACCACATAATTGACTAATAGATAACAGGTTGTGCTTAAGACTATCAACAAATAACACTTGAGTGAAGGTAGGATTTGGAGGCTCTCCAATCGTACCAACTCCAAGTATTCTACCTTTACCATTATCACCAAAGGTTACTTTACCTCCCTTTTAAAGAGTCAACTCTGAAAAGAGACTCTTGTTTCCCCTCATATGGTGAGAGCTCCGCTATCTAGATACCATTCATTTGCTCATACTCTCTTAATGACCTGCAAAATATTTAGAGTGTTGATTTTGGTACCCAGACTTGATTGGGTACCTTTTTCTTGGGATACGATTGATATGAGCTATAATAGTTGTTGTAGTAGCAGTTTCTCCTAAAGTGTCCTTGTTTATGACAGCAATAGCATACAATTCTTGAATGACATTCTTGTTTAGTGTGTCCTTTTCTAGTACATTTACTACACCTCTCATTTTTCTTGCATTCTTTACTATGAGCACCTAATTTTGTAGTAGCAGTTTCTCCTAAAGTGTCCTCTTTTCACAATTCATGCACCTAATTTTGTCATAATCTCCACGATGAGCATTACATTCAACACACACAATTGATTTATTATGAGGTTTTTGCACCTTTTCTTTAGACTTCTTTTCCTTGTCTTCTAATCGCTCTATCTTGGTATTTGCTTCAAGAAGTTTAGTCCTAGAGTCTATTATCATTCTTTCCAGTTCCTTATTTCTAACTCTCATATCTTCTAGTTCTTCAAGAGGTCCATTATTCTTGAAGGTGATTTTGCATTTCTTCATATGCTTTAACTATACTACTACGAAGATTTGAGCCACAATCACTATCATAAGTTGGAAAGGATGAACATACCTCATCTTCATGTGATATTGACAAAGAGGATCCATCATCACGGTTGGCAAACGCCATATAGCTTTGTATTTCACATTCGTTATCTTCACTTTCATCTTCTGATCCACTCCAAACCACTACATAAGCCTTTTCTCTACTCCGTCCTTTGTTAGGACATTCAGCCCTTACATGATCACTCTTTCCACATTTGTAGCATTTTGGTGAAACTTGATCTTCACACTCACTTTCCACTTTATTTTTTTCTTTTGATTATCAAAAGATTTTACCTTACCATTTCTATTATTCTCATGAAAATAGAAAGAACTACCCCTTCCTTGTTTTCTTTCTAACTTTACAAACTTTTTGAAATTTTTGGAATGAGAGCAAATCCTTGATCAAAATCATCTCCTGATCCTTCATCATTTGTGACTTTCTTCTCGCAAGCCTTGAATGCTAAACTTTTATTTTTCTTGTCATTATTCTCATCACCTTGAGCTTTGAAGGCAATTTCATGACTAATTAGAGATCCTATCAAATTTTCAATACTAAGAGTAGATAGATTTTTAGCCTCTTCTATGGCAGTTTTCTTAGGCATCCATTCTTTGGGTAGACACCAAAGAATTTTCCTGACCAGTTCAGCATTATCATAAATTTTTTCTAACGCATTAAGTCTACTTACTATTAAGTTAAACCAAACATACATATCAGAAATAGACTCACCTGGGTGCATTTTGAACATTTGATATTCATGCACCAATTGATATATCCTGGATTCTTTTACCTCAGTTGTCCCTTCATGTGATACTTCCATGGTTTTCAAGATCTGATGTGCCGTCTGGCACCTGTTCACCTTATTAAATTCATCTAGACATATTGCACAATATAAGAAATTTGTTGCTTTAGCATCTAACTCCATCTTCTTTAGATCATCGTTAGACCATGTGTTGAGATCATCTTTGATATCACCCACACCATTCTCAACCACATTCCAAACGTCAAAACCCATCCCTTTAAAGAAAACAATCATACGTGTTTTCCAAAAGGAATAGCTGTATCCATCAAACCATGGTGGTCTAACATATGAAAGACCCTCCATATGAGTAGAATTAGAACCATGATTTGTAGATGACCCACTAGCCATGCTTGGTATATCGGATCTCAGTTTCCTCGCAGATCTTTCGATCTTTTTGAGGGAGCCGGGCTCTGATACCACTTGTTGGACCAAGCAAGGTCAATAATGGATAGTTTTGACGTGGTCAATGCACAAATTAATTCAGATTTCAATAGCAAGAGATTAGCACTAGCTTGATTGAGCAATCCAAAAGGACTTGCCAAGAATCTCTCCCGAAGTGATTAATTTGTTGGCATTGATGAAGAGAACAAAGTTAGAGAAGGTATAGAGAGAGAGATGAGTCGGGACACGCGATTTTAATGTGGTTCGGCCAATATGGCTTTACATCCACGTCCCGGAGATAGTTACCACTATCTCACGAGAGACTCAAACTTTTATTAAAATAAAAGACTCTCTAACCTATGAAATTGAAACAACCTTGACACTTCGTGTCAAGAACCAAATAGGTGCAACTCCACACCTATTCAACCTTTAGCTAAATCCAAGCTAAGCTACCCACTCAATCAATCAAGCCAACACTCTTAGTTTGACTTGATTGAAGAGTAATCCACCTAGTGCAACTCCCAAGCAGGAATCCCCTCTTACTCTTGCACTAGTCCCAATTACAAATACCCTTTCTACCATAAAACCCGACCTAGCTTGAATATCTCAACCCCCAAGATATCAAGCTATTCACACCACGAAATATGATCACACAATTTCGCTATTACAAGGGAGAAGAGAACTTTGCCAAAGGTGTCTTGGCCTACAAATGACTCTACTATTTATAGTGGATGTGAGCCTTCATTTCCTTTCATTTGTAGTCCTTTATGTGGCAAGTATCTCCTTGATTTGATACCCTTTTTGCTTGATATGGTAACTCCTTTG
Organism: Linum tenue; assembly: GCA_946122785.1. Taxonomy (NCBI): domain Eukaryota; kingdom Viridiplantae; phylum Streptophyta; class Magnoliopsida; order Malpighiales; family Linaceae; genus Linum; species Linum tenue. The sequence continues at coordinate 14,353,807 of CAMGYJ010000006.1, read as the reverse complement.
AGGGCAAGCAATCACTTTGAATTATTTCCTTTTTCATCATCATTGATTGTGATATTTCTGCATAGATTGTTAGTTCAACATAATAGCATATATTCAAAACAAAATATCCTATGATATTCAATTTGCTAAATCAAGCTTGTTGACTCAACATCATTTGCGAGTAGCATTAATCATTGGTTCATAAAGCAATGTTTAGAGCACCAAATTTTTTTTTGTAATGAGATAATGCAATTGAAATATTATTTTCTTGGTAGACTTTTCTTTATTAGAAGGCATTGAAACAAATTTCTTGGCATTGTTACCACCATGGTTTCTCAATCAAAATCTCACAAACACTCCACATAGTAAACTTGAATTGTTTGACTGGCCAGAACGAAGGGCTCATTCGTTCTAAACTTATGTTTTGTGTTGATAGTAATAGTAACATGCCTATCCTTCTTGTAACCAACACCTTCTCGAGTTGTGTCAAATACCGAACTACTGAATTAAAATGAATTTTATATCCTATTGTCATACGATTTGATTTACCGTCTATTGACGTACACCTTGAGAATGAAAAGTTTTTTGGTTAGTTGTACTCTGACCAATTGATTGCCTACGTAACCAAGTAGTCAGGATCAAAGTTCACGTAATTTGGTCAAATTGATAGAGTTTGAAGAGAGTTCTTTACACGTTCTATTGATATGTGATATAAAATTTCAGATGATAATTGATTTTCTTATTTGAGATATCACACAACTAAATTTCATAACCAAATTTATTGGCTACGATCCTTCCCATTTTTTGAAGCAACTAATAATTTTGGTCCGATAAATCTACTAAAATGGTCACTTAGTAACAAACATTTTTAAACCATATTAAATTCACGTCATAAAATATTTACTTTTTTCTAACAAATTTGTTATTAGTTATCAAAAGTCTATATTCTTCCGTTAGTGCATCAAAACCCTAAATGAAGGTGCTCTAGTCTCTTTAATGGGAACTAAAATAATGAACTACTTCCTGAAGAACTGCAACTCATCGCCACCAACTAATTTTGATAAATTTCTGAAGGAAATCATATCGGATTTGAATTGAGTGAAAGTAGGAAGGATATTTTTGTTTTCACATTGATTTATTTGTTTGTCATTTATTCCTAGAAAAAAACATACTAGGATTTGAACCATGATCATTTTCCACAATAACAAGAATCTTAACCAATCAAACTACAAAGATTAGTAGTATCATTTCAAATAAAAAACCTACATGAAGCTAAAATTAAAAAATCACAGAACTTTTCAACGGTTAACTAATGTCACTAAATCTTCGCTTGGTACTTATTGGTGTTTTGATACTTCAATTTTCATATTTTCATATTTTGATTATACTTTGATTCTTAATTTAAATATCTATTTATCTTATAAATAGAGGATAACTTTAAAATCATAGACATAATATCATTGTTCAATATTACATATCGAATTTTTAGAAGCGATGTTGAATTCTTACATTAGTATTAGTTTATAGAACTATTATGAGACAATTATATTCACGGTTTCTTTGAACGTTTTAGCTTGGGTAACCGTTAAGTTTTAAACATCTTCCTAGTCCGACATGCATGATTGGATCCAACAATCATTAGACGAGGTTGAGTTTATTTCATCATTTTTATGTATTAAAATGAATTTGTAGATCAAGAACATGTCTACATATACACACTACACAATATATACTACAGGCATGACAAAATTATCGTTTCATTTCAAATTTCCTACATCAAGAGCAAAAGTATGGGATTTGAACTAATGTATTTTGTCATCACCATTATTTTTCTTTATTTTGTATAGAAAATAGACAAGTATTGGGATTTGAACTAATGTATCTTCAAACACAGACGAGAGTCATAACCATGATTGTCAATTCGAGTATGACTCTGCTGGTCAGAATCAATTCTACCTAAACCTGAGTATCTCAGCATGTGCCGAAAGCCCAGTTGGTTGTCTACTCGGACACGACCAAAGTCGAGTTTATCTATCTTAGCGTGAAATCTGACAAATTTAACCAACTGATTCGAGCACCGGGTCACTTCAAAATGGTGTTGTTTCAACAATTCGTATATGTAGCTACACTGTCATATCATCCTTTTAATTATCATAGAACCCTACAACATGAAACATCACACCTCTTGTTCGACTATCCCATCGTCTTTTCTTCTTACTTTAGATTTGGGGTTAATACCTTGTTATGACCTGAACTATGACCATGTAATCAACTTTGGCCAGTGGTTTGAGAAATTAACATCCTGGCCCGAACTATGCAGCATATAGACAAAATTGGCCTGGAGCGTGGTTTGACCGTTTGTTTGGACGGTCAACACCGTTGACCGTTAGTCAACTGTCCAGGTCACTGCCATGTCAGCATAAAAAAATTATAATTTCATTTTTCTTTTTATTTCATTTACAAAATTGAATAATTAAAAAAAAAAACTTTTGGCCCACCCATCCCCACCTTATCCTCTCACCTTCTTTCCTTTTCGATCAAACCCAAACAAACCCTATCTTCCATCTTCTTCCTCCTTCTTCCAGTTCAGTTCAGGGAGCTTTCTGCTTCGTATTTTTGCCGGAAGTGGAATCATACATATATTTGCCGCTCTGCCTTTTCAATCTGTGCCCCCTTCTGTAGCAAAGCTCCGTCTCTCGCTTTCTTCCGTCAATGGCATCTCTGCTAACGTCTCCATCTACTAAGCAGTACTTGGCATCCTCGTCCCTTTTCCAGCACTGCAATCAAAGCCGATGTGCCTACAAAACAACTAACCTCTCCTTCTCCTCTTCCTCTATTTCTCTGCCTCAGCCCCAGCAAGGTAAAATTTCATGGGTTTGCATCCGGGATTTGCTTTTGTATACTGTAAAATCAGAATGTCGGTTTCATCTCGGCGAACAAAAATTTCCAGGGTTTGCCAATAGTCCCACTCTTACTACCGTCGGGAGGTCCCGCCGCCACTCATCGTCGTTTCTGGAAGCACCGGAAGCTGTTAGGCATCTCGTCGGATCACTTAACCGAACTGAAGGCCTCTGTTTTGCTGTGGTGAGTTCTCGATTAGGTCTATCTACTGCATCATCGTAGATTAATCATCTGACTTTCTCGATTGATGCATTTGCGCAGTCTGATTATGGTGAATTTGCTGCAGAATGGAGAGAATGGAGGCGGCGGCTCGTCGGGGAAGAAGGAGGAAGAAGAAGAAAGATAGGGTTTGTTTGGGTTTGATCGAAAAGGAAAGAAGGTGAGGGGATAAGGTGGGGATGGGTGGGCCAAAAGTTTTTTTTTTTAATTATTCAATTTTGTAAATGAAATAAAAAGAAAAATGAAATTATAATTTTTTTATGCTGACATGGCAGTGACCTGGACAGTTGACTAACGGTCAACGGTGTTGACCGTCCAAACAAACGGTCAAACCACGCTCCAGGCCAATTTTGTCTATATGCTGCATAGTTCGGGCCAGGATGTTAATTTCTCAAACCACTGGCCAAAGTTGATTACATGGTCATAGTTCAGGCCATAACAAGGTATTAACCCTTAGATTTGCAAGTCTACAATACAATATCCAACCATCTCAAAAGCCATCATAATCCCGCAATATTAAATTTCATATTTCTCCAGTTGTACCGTCATAGAGCCAGTCGGCCTCATCACATAGAAATAAGAAGCAAAAATTATTAGAGAAATATGCATTTGAGTTGAAACTTTGTGTGGCTAACAGAGCCAAATTCCTCATTTTAATTATTTTTAATACTTGATTAAATTTCTATATATCTTATAAATAGAGGATATTTTTTAAATCGCGGCACAAATATCATTGGTTCAAATCATCCATATCGAATTGCAGTATTGAATATGTAAAGTGATATATAATTCTTAAATTAGTATGAATTTTTAGACCTACTATGATACAATCGTATTCATATCTTTTTTTCTCTCGTTGAATCGGATGCTTTATTCTCAGAAAAAGGCCAATACAACGAAAGGGGGGAAGCAGTCCCCTGTAAAGTCTCACTACTATCTGCTATATATCACCCTACTTACAGAAACTGTGGAAACAAAGAAAAACCTATAAGTAATGTAGTTTAGTAAGCGCATCCCTCAATCCTCTATTCCCACAAGCCAGAAAATGTAAGTCATCTCGAAGCTGAATAGCAACCTGCTCTGGAGGTTTCCTGTCAGATCCATGAATCACCCTGCACCTCTCTTTCCAAATGAAAGCAAAAATCACACACCATACCAAAGCATGCCAGCTACCTGTGTGTGGATCCCGGTGAATCAGTGCACTCAAATCATGTATCATTGCACCCCAACTCTGATATTGAAGATACCTGAATTGCAGAAATGCAGCAAGCCTGCGAGTGAAACTGTAGCTAAGAAACAAATGGTCACGGCTCTCAACTCCATCATCACACAAAGGACAAGATGCATTGGAAATTTTACCCCATTGCAGTAGCTTATCCCTAGTTATAATAGCATTTCTCATTATCAGCCAGGCTAGCAGACTATACCTCGGAGGGCAATAAGCACTCTAGACAAGTTTATACCACGGGACAGCAGGCAACCTTCTTCTAAGTGACTCCCAAACCCTTCGAACAGAATAGACATGCATCTCCTGAGAATCCCAGCAGACAATAGTCCCTTGCTGAGTTATCCAGGGTAAAATAACATCTCTAAGCTTCAGTAGCCTTCTCCAAGCCCAAGAGCTACTATACTGCACCTTCATACTCCACAAATCTCCCTGTTTACATTTGTATTCATATCTTTGTGTAAACTATATGAGACTAGTTCTTTGAACATTTTAGTTCGGCTAAACGTTAAATTTTAAACATCTTACTGTTCATACATGATTGGATCCAACAATCATTATGAGTTAAATAAGTTGGTTCATTTCACCTTTTTTTAATGTGCTAATGTATTTGTAGGGAAAAGACATGTCTTTATAGTTCCTACAACGAGACCGAAAGTAGGAATGACATTTTTGCTTCACAATTATTTAACAGAAACTAAAAATTTCCAAAATCCAGATATTGTAGCTCAAACTAAAAAACAAAGTTCACAAAAAAAAAATTCTCGTTGTATCAGTTGCTTTTATTGCCAAATAAGAAACAGGCACAACGAAGCGGAAGCACAAAGGATCCCGAGAGATCAACTCACAAGCACCCACTCTCCTATATGAGACTACTTACAGAATAACCAAAAAAAAAACTATAAGTATCCAAGCTTTGTAAATGCATCACGACTCCTCTATTCCCACACGCTATAAACATCAAGTCCGCCTTTATCAATTCAGCAACCATCACAGGATCTCTACAGGGGGAGCCATGAATCACCTTGCACCTTTCCTTCCAAATAAAAGAAACTGTTAGGCACCATACTAGAGCATGCCATTGTCCTGTTTGCGAGTTCCTGTGTACTGCAAGACTAACAGCCTGCACCATTGCATCCTAGTCATGATGTCTCAATAAACGGAATTGCAGGAGTGAGGCAAGTCTGAGGGAGTAGTTGTAGTCTCCCTGCATAAGTAAGCTTCTTTGCTCTCCATGACTTAATTTTCTTGGTAATCTTATCAACCAGAACCTTTGATGATAATTTGCTAGTCATCAAAGGCAGCCCCAAGTATCTTACTGGTAGCTCACCTTCCCTAAATCTAGAGAGAAGCAAGGCATTGCTTTTGTATTTAATGGACTCTCCACCAAAATAGACTTCACATGTTGCATAGTTGCTTTTAAGCTCGGACAAGTGGTAAAACTGTTGCAGAACTTCTTTGACCCGAAGGATCGCTTGAGCCATTGGCGAATCCAGGGGGTGGCCACCCCAGGCCACGACTCAGCCCTCCTCTGGATCCGGAGCTAGTATAGTTCTTATGAGTTTATCAATTTTAGTCATTCGGCCAAGTATTATTTTATAATAAAATTATGTGTAATTGAGAAAATGCGTTAGATAAAAATAAACAAATCACAACTCTAAATTTAGCCTAGAAATTCTAACTCCAATGATTCTCTTCTAAAGAAAAACAAACAATGTAACCTAGAGCAGCTGGTGTAAATATGGATGAACACACAATACAAATTGATTAGTCGATTGATTTGTCTAGTGTTGACATTGCTCGTTTCAACTACTACTATGGAGAAAACCTTTTCAACAGTGGAACGGTTGAAATATGATTTGCGCAACAAAATGAGCGAAGAATTTCTCGTTGATTGGTTAACTATTTTATTTGAAGGAGATCAGTATGTTGTTGGTATGGATGTAGAGACCATTATTGATGACTTTGTTATATTCAAAGATCCACGTATACAATTGATATTGTAAAAAAAAACTATGACTTTTTACATTATCTAATTTTCTAATGAAATGCTGCCCAGTGCACTACTATGTCCTGGATCCGCCACTGGCTTGAGTCGATCCAGTAGTAAAAACAAGTATATCATCTGCAAAGCAAATGTGATTTAATGCAATCCTCTAATACTGAGGATGGAAAGGAATTAATCTTGATTGACTTGCAGACATCAGCATGGTAGACAGACCTTCCATGGCAATGGTAACACAAATTTTATTTCATATATCACTTATTTGACAGATTTTTCTGTCAAAACAAAGTAAAATGAAACAAGTTATAGCCAAATAACCAGCTTTGGCTTAAAGATGATGACCCACTTCTTCGTGGCAGAAAGGAATACATGCGGTGTCGTCAGAGATCTGGAGATCAAAGATAAAAAGGATACACCACGAGATCGTGAATGGGGACTGTGAAATAGATCATCAAATCATCATCAAATCACGATCTTGGGGCTAAATAAAAGGATAGGAGGTTAGTTAGATGGATGATGATATAAAATTTTCCAATTTGGTACATCTACAGCTCCAGCGTCGGCTTAGGAAAAAAAGAATCGAAGGGTATTAACAACTAATTGAATGCATGGGGGTGGATAAACGATGGATTCATTTCTCTTTTCTTTCAGCACAATAAAACTAAAAACTTCAATAAAAAACTAAAAACAATATTGTAAAATTTGGTGGGTTCCTATTCAACTTTTGAAGTATGCTCCTTTTTCGGGCCTAATCAGATTATTTAAAGCTATTATCCTACTAAAATAATATTATTTTTATTTTTCCATTGCATTGTTGTAATATTTTGACCAAAACATGTTAGTAAGTTAAATGATATATTAATTAAAATAATATAATATTCATGCCCTTTCGGTGCACTCAAATTATAATTCTCGAAGAATATACGCTCTTACGCTCCCTTTCTAGCTTCTGCTCCGCAAATTGGTAAGCTAAATCCGTCGAGTCGATTGTGTAGACAAAGAGACTACTGAGAGAAATCGCCTTCCATCACATATTGCCTTCCCTCTTAAACACCCCCACGCTCAATTCCCACTTGGCCGTTCTTCATTAATTCCACATTTGACACACACTACCGATATAGGAGTGCGACCTTCATCGCGTGATGAATACATATTGTTGGAGTGGTTTTAAGGAGCTCGAAAGAGGATAGAGGAAAGTAGCATATAGAGAAACAAATGTAGATAGTCCGACGAGGAAGAATATTATCCATATGTAGATGAGATTTTATATAATTTATAAATATATGAGCAATATAATGACTTTTTCATATATCCGGGCAAAAGTGAACTAAAATGATTGGACCAGTAACCCGCAATCCACTTAACCGACCGGGCCAAACTGAGTTGACAATCTTTGATACTTTGAAATCTAGATATTCTAAAATTTTTGGATTCCAACTTTTATGATTGAGTAAAATTGTGGACTTTCATATATTGGTTGAAATTCAAAAGTCGGTCTTGAAAGTTCTTTCGTGACAGAAAAGTTTTTGCGTTTAATTGTTGTTGCGTAGAAGGAAGAGAAAGCAGAACAGATTGAGGATGGTATTGTGGCTATTAATTATTGGGAGTTTCAAATGGAGAAGATAAGTCATAAATAGGGGCTAAATTTAATTTGATAATACGTATATACTAAATATTACGAGGACATGTTTTATGTGAAAATAATAGAGAGATAGATTTGAGAAAATAGATAATAGAGTGAAAATTTATGTTATTAACTACACATAAAAAGTCAAAGATCGTATTTGTAGAGTAGAATTTAAGGTTTTGTAATGTTTGAATTTTCTTAGCTTTTGTACGTGCATTAGTATCTAACACTTAACAACCCTCACTTATTATTCAAACAAGTCTATACATTAAATCATAACAATTTATACAATAAGCATTATGTTTTCATGTTCTTCCATATTTGAGATTTCTAGACATAACTTTTTCTTTATTCTCTTGATTTTTTTATATACCTTCAATTCCTACCATTCTAGATGACATATATTTCCTTCCAATCATATCCGATAATAAAAAGTCCACAAATTTCTTTTAAGATATGAAAAACAATACACAACAGTAAACTAGGATGAATTGATTATATACATATATATATATATATTTAATGAAAAACAAAAACTGACCGTTGAGATTGGCCAGAGCTCATCTAAGTACATCTAACGGCTAGATCACCTGCTGTATACTATACGCCTGACGTACACCAGTCATTACCACACACACACACATATATATATATATTAACTAACTATGGCTAATGTCTGCATCCTCTCAGAGTCTCACTAACTTACCTATGAATAATCATCAACTAGCTTGTGCCCGACTCCTTGGCCTGATGTAGTCTTGGAAATCGATTTTTTTATTTTAACTGATATTACCCGTTGACATGTATGCGGCGATGGCCGTAGGTAGGTCAACAACACCATAATAATATGACGAAAAGTCGTTATCCCATTGTATTACAAAAGAAACAGTAAACCATAAACATTGTAATGGACAATCCAAACCAAGTCATTAGCCTTAAATATAGCCCTAACACATGGAACTAGGGTTCTTCATACCCAAGTGAGAGAAGGGTTCTACTCCATAGAGAGAGAGGGAAAAACAGAATACAAAGCAGTCATACTCATATCAATGGGAAGAATCTTTTCTAGGATGATGATTTCCACTCCTATGATGATCTCCAAGCTCGATTTGATGAAACCCAGCTCCAAGATCGCTTCTAGGATGTGTTCTTCGCACTTTCTCTCACTAGGGCTCTGTTTTTGCTCTGAAAAGTCGATTCTCCCTCCTTTGGCTCGAATCTGCCTCAAAAACCCGATTCTGGGCGAATTACAGGCAGAATTACGACTGTAATTACCCAAAACGCGCGTTTCACTTGACTCGGAAGACAGGATTCACGGTCGTAATTTGCCAACTACCGCCAGTAATTACTTAATTACGACCGTAATTCAAGTGACTCTGCGACAGGGATTCTGGAAATTAGGCTCGGCATTGAAATTACGGGCATGCCAGGGACAATTACGACCGTAATTGTGCAGGGGCTGCCCGTAATTTCCCCTTTAAAGCGCAATCCGACCTCCAAATGACCCGAAACTTGCGCCTATGCACCTCTTTACTTGCTAGGACCTGAAATACGCAAAACAACACAACCTAGCGTAAAATAGGCCAAAACACACAACTATGCCCCGCAAATGGATAAGAAATAGGGGTATAAAATCATGCAATTACATCATTATCAAACTCCCCCACACTTAACCGTTTGCTTGTCCCTAAGCAAACCAAGTCAGACACCAGGTAAGCTCAAAACACTTCAATCAAGCAGGCTTTAGGGCAAATCATATCGGCACAAAACACGTGGATCATACTGGCTTTCGATCATCAACACATGGCAACTCGAACGACAACCTAGACAACCACCACAGATGACATTCGAATGCAATAAAGTCGAGCATAGGAAGAGTTCCCTTATGTTCACCACCCAACATAGACTTGACTCAACCACTCATTCAAAACAATCACTTCATGCACAAAGCTCAAGATATCAGAATTAAGACCGAGCAATCTAGGTCCTCACCGGGGTAAAGAGTATAGAGAATATGAGAAAATTAATCGCTCACTCTCGACCAGTGGGGTCAGGACAATTTGATGCGAAAAATGCGCATACTTATTCTCTCAATCCCTAACGTCTCTTCACCATGACATACAGCCTCTAAATGCTAGAGTTCACATAATGGGGTGTCACCACTAACTAATCCGGAGGTCTTAGACACAGGTTCAATGACTGGCTAAGGGTCTTGGACATGGGGAAAAGGCTCTTTTAGGTGGTGGAAGTATTCATAGCACAAGGTTCCACAGTTCCAAACCCAACACAATCACAGCCAATCAAACCAGTAACTTTCTTTCTGTTATTCTGCATTACTCAAATTCTCTAGAGCACAAGAGCGAAGGAGGTCACATAAATGTTGGTATTTCCAAGCCAGACTGCTAAGAAACACTACTTAATGGGCACTATTCAGATTTTTGTGGTGGTGGCTCTCTTTTGCTTTCATTCATTTTTTTTTTCTTTTTTCATTTCTTGAGAGAACCACCACTTCTGCACATTTTTCAAACACATGCCCAACCTTTTAAGAACTACCTCCAACCCTCACATTACATTTAGCAGAACAGCAGAGAACATGTAAAACCACTTTGTGGAACCTTCTAAGAGATGCAAAAGGGTGATTTGCCATTATAAACCGAAAGAAAGAAAGTGACACGGCTCAAAGGGGCTGACTAGGGGGTATGACACACCAGGACATTCAATTTGGTCGTGGGCTATTTCTATGCCTCCATCATCTTAGCTAATGACAATCGTGAATGCTGCACATCATGGAAGAGGGATCTATCGCACAAGAAAGAAACGAGCAGGCTCAAATCTCACATGGCTACCTATATGCTCTATCTCTCATTCTGATTCCCTGAACTAGAGGCATAAACGACTGTCAAGAACAAGTGATCAATCCAAGTCACAGTTGGTAAGCAAACAGTTGAAAAACTGAACCCCTACACAATTCTACTGCACGTCTCAGTCATCATTATAGGTTGTCCTAGTCACAATCCAGTTGTCATGCATTCATTCGAAAGCCATTCGATTTGCCAATTAAACTCACAATTGCAATACGATCAAGCAAACAACAGTACTTGGAGCCCTCAAATCTCAAGATTTGGACAGTGGACTAGGCTCCAAGCACACATATATATGTTCTAATAAATACAAAGAACCCCCCCACACTTAAATGCGACAGTGTCCTCAATGAAGCAGAGGGAAGGGGAACGATGTTACCATGAAACAGTGGTCAGGAATGGGGACTGGAGGGCGGACCAGTCAATAGCAGAGGAATGGATAAGAACCAGTCCAACGGCACAGAGCTATAGTCAGCAAAACACACACATGGGGTGAAAGAAACCATAGTTCCAAGTCTACAATCCAAAGAAACAAGACAGGAGAAAAGGAAACACAATCTGGAGTCTTAGTCTGGAAAGAAAGACAAATGCAGGGCCCACTCGATGCGCCAGTAAACAGAGCCAGCTCAGTGCTCATCGCCTCCATCGCCAGTGGGAGGCGGGTAGAAGTCCTCATGCCCCGGGGAAGCCTCCCAAGGGTAGCTAACAGCACCAGGGTCCATGTTCCAGTAGCTCATCATGTAATGCTGAGCCGAAATGATGCGGCGCCGACCTTCGCGCTCCCAGTCGAGTCGGCCATTGATGTGCTCCTGGCCAGCAAGGATCTGCTCGTTCTGGCGACAAATGCCGGCCAGCTGCTCAGCAATGTAGGAGGTGGGTGCAGCAGCAAACGGGCCGACAGCAGAAGTAGATGCGCCAGCTGCAGAAGGCGTGTCCCTGGAGAAGGGTGTCGGTGGAAGGAGGAGAGTGAACCAGGAGAGGTCGACCACAGGCCCACAAGCCAGAGCATGACCACAACGAGAAGCCTTGATGACCGTCCTGGCGATGAGAGAGGACAAATGAAGATTGTCTTCCTCCTGGCTGATGGAGTGCAGGCAGTGCAAGGTGCGGAGCTGAAGATGACTGGTGGAGCCCTCGCTGGGGGTGTAAGATTTCCCCAACAGCTGGTTAAGGATGCGCCACTCTGGGCGCAGCTGAGTAGCCGTAGTGTAGCCCGGTGTGAACACAGCGCCGGCGAACTCCGGGAGGCAGATCCTCTCGAAGAAACGCTGGTCCCGAAAGATGGGACTGTTGGGCTCTTCGATGGCCAGGTGGCAGGCGAATGGCGGAAGGAGCCCTAGTGCCCGACCGAAGTCATCATAGGTGAGGGAGTAAGACAACCCGCCAAGTCGTAACTGAACGGTGTTGCCGTGCGCGCCCGCGTGGGTCCGGAAGTGCTCGAAGGTGGAATAGAACTCCCAGAGGAGCTTTTGATAGATCGGCTCAGCGAGGCAGAGGAGGCGGCGCCAAGAGTAAGCGCTGATGGCAGCCTCCATTGCCTCGCGAGCACCTAGTGCCTCGAAGACCGCCCAATCGAGGTAGTGGTGCTGAACGACTTTGCGGCGTCGGATGTCCCGCAGAGTCTTCCTCTGGTCGGCGTCGAGCATGTTCAAGTAAGTGTTCATTTTCCTGCAGCCACAAAACAGCAAAAACACAACAACTTACATGGAAATTTGTCAATGGTGAGTTCACAATTATCCTCACCCTAGGCCCTCGAATCATAAATTCGGACAGTGGACTAGGCCCCAAGAGAGGAAAAACATTCAAAACCAATCAGAACCATTCACCATTCACACAAACTCAAATGCACTTGGAGCCCTCGGATCATAAACCCGGACAGCAAATTAGGCTGCAAGTGGGACAATCACAACTCATGTTACCCGGTAGGCCAACCAAAGGATGAACAAACCAAGCATGCAATACCGTAGGCCTACCGAATTAATTAAAGCACAAACCAATCCCCGAGTTTCCTCACTAAACCCACAATATCAATCCTCCACAAATGACAAGTAAAAATAGAGAAACACACCTGGAGGCACAAGAAGATACCGTGGGGAAGGTGGGGGAAAAGCGAGAGAACACGACAATCGCCGGGAAACTCGCCGAAAGGCTCGCCGGAGTTTCGTCACTGGCGACTTCACCACCGCCAAACTGACCCAAAACTTTGGGAAATGAGGCCCCGGATACCAGGAACGCAGTGGTGGTCCCGGTTTTCCGATTGGAGGTCGGAGGAGGGAGATCGGGCCGAAAGAACACCGAAGGGTCGCAATTTTCCGGCGACCCAAACCACTTCCAAACTTGACCCCACTGATATAGGCTTTAGCACGCCGACGAGAGGAGCATGGAGGTGGTCTCGGATTTTTATTTGGAGCTCCGGTGAGGGAGTTATGGCCGAAAAACCCATGAGAAGAAAAGGGGGGCGATTTTCCGGTGAAGGAGAGAGAGAGGGCGACCAGAAAGATGAGGAGAGAGAAAGATTTTACGGGCGTCGCCCGAAATTTAAATCTCCAGGGGAAATTACGGGCATAATTACGACCGTAATTTGCCCCTACTTAGCCCGTAATTTTAACGCCGCGAGCGAACTGCTCCCCTGTACTAATTACGGGCAGGATTACGACCGTAATTAGTCTGATCCTGCCCGTATTTTTACTAACGAGACAAATCCCCTCTTCTGGCATAATTACGGGCAGGGGAATGAAAAATTACGACCGTAATTTACTCCCCCTTGCCCGTAATTTTATTGCCGCCGGCCCTTTTCTCATATTTTTAAACCACAATTTCGAACGGCCAACACCATTCGTGCCCCGGCTTGAAAATGGACACCACCACAGACAAAAATATACCATCCGGGGAATGAGAACATTCCAGAAAGACTCAAGACAGACTCACAAACTCAAAAACCAACAAAAATTGAAAAGGAAAAAGGATAGAAATGCAAACCGTAGTGAGGTTGCCTCCCCACAAGCGCTTCTTTACCGTCTTTTAGCTGGACGCCAATAGAGGAACTAAGGATCCTCGAGCTTGATCAGCAGCTCTGCGCGCTCGACAACACCTCCCAAGTACAACTTTAGGAGGTGGCCATTCACCTTGAATGGCTCGGTTTGAGCATTGCTGATCTCCACCGCACCGTACGGGAAAACTTAGGCGTGCATTGAAGAGCAGAACACGATCACCTACCTGAAACTCCTTCGGGCCCCTCAACCGAGCGTCATGGAAACGCTTGGTTCGCTCTTTGTAGAGCAGGGTGTTCTCGTGGGCGTGATAACGCCATTCCTCCAACTCCAGCAGCTGCAACTTACGTTCAGTACCTGCAACACTCAAATCCAGGTTTAACAGCTTAATGGCCCAGAAGGCCTTGTGCTCTAGCTCTAATGGCAGATGACACGCCTTCCCATAGACAAGCCTATAGGGAGAAGTGCCAATCGGGTTTTTATAAGCCGTCCTATATGCCCAAAGAGCATCATCGAGCTTGGTGGACCAATCCTTGCGGGACTGATCCATCGTCTTTTCAATTATCCATTTAAGCTCCCGGTTCGTCAGCTCGGCTTGCTCATTTGACTGGGGGTGGTAAGCCACCGACACCTGATGCTTAACACCATAGCGAGAGAGGAGCTTAGTGAATTGCCCTTGAAAATTGGTTCCTCTATCACTAATGATGGCGCGGGGTGTCCCGAACCGGGAGAACAGCTGCTTCAGAAATGAGCAGATCCGTCTTGCATCATTTGTGGGCATGGCTTGAGCTTCTGCCCACCTCGAGACGTAGTCCACTGCAACCAGAATGTATAGATTGCCAAAAGATGGAGGGAATGGGCCTATGATCGATACCCCAAACATCAAAAATTTCACAAATGACAGAAATATGTTGGGGCATCTCATCCCGGGCAGAAATGTTACCAGACCTTTTGCAGCGGTCGCACTGTCGTGCGAAGGTGTCTGCACCCTTGAAGAGCGAGGGCCAATAAAAGCTCGACTGTTGTACCTTCCGCGCCGTGCGGTTTCCTCCATGGTGACCTCCAGTAGGTCCCTCGTGGCATTGAGACAGGATGTCTCCCATCTCGTGCTCCATGACACAGCGCCGGATCACGCCATCTGCTCCGATCCTGAAGAGGTAAGGATCCTCCCAAAAGTAATGCTTCAGGTCGGAGAAAAACTTGCGATTTGCATGAGTGGCCATCCCCTGTGGTAGCTACTTGCCCACCAGATAATTGGCAAAGTCAGAATACCAAGGGACCACACTTTCCACCAGTGTGATCGCCAGCAATCTCTCTCCCGGGAAGGAGTCATTGATCTCTTCCACGAAGTTGTCCACCGGAGGGGCTTCCAACCGTGAAAGATGATCTGCAGCAACATTCTCGGCTCCCTTCTTGTCCCGGATCTCGATATCAAACTCCTGCAGCAGCAGGATCCAGCGGATGAGCCTAGGCTTTGCATCAGCCTTGCTCATCAGGTAGCGAATCACCGAGTGGTCAGTGTAGACCACCACATGGGAGAGCACCAGATAGGGTCGGAACTTGTCAAATGCATACACCACGGCGAGGAGCTCATTCTCAGTGGTGGTGTAGTTCTCCTGTGCATCGTTCAAGGTCTTGGACGCGTAGTAGATGGTCTGGAAGTGCTTCTCGCGTCTCTGACCCAGAATGCTCCGACTGCATAATCACTCGCATCGCACATCAGCTCAAAAGGAAGAGACCAGTCAGGAGTCACCATGATAGGTGCATGGGTAAGCTTCTCCTTCAGAGTCTCGAATGAAGCTGTGCACTCAGGAGCGAACTAGAATGGTGCATCTTTCTCCAGCAGCTTGGTTGGTCAGAGGAAGTGCAATCTTCGAGAAATCTTTAATGAAGCGCCGGTAGAAGCCTTTAATGAAGCGCTGGTAAAGCTGCGAATCCCCTTCACAGAAACGGGAGGAGGTAACTTACTGATCGTCTTAATCCTCGCGCGATCCACCTCAATCCCCTACTTGGAGATCTTGTGCCCGAGCACAATCCCCTCACGGACCATAAAATGGCACTTCTCCCAGCTGAGTGCCAGATTAGTCTCCTCGCACTTCTTCAGAACGAGTTCCAGGTTATGGAGACAATGAGTGAAGGAGTCTCCATAAACCGAGAAGTCATCCATGAAGACTTCCTTGATCTCCCCGACCATTCGATCGAAGATCGCCATCATTCATCTCTGGAAGGTCGCTGGTGCATTACACAGCCCGAATGGAATCCTCCGGTAAGCAAAAGTGCCGAAGGGGCAAGTGAATGTGGTCTTCGCCTGATCCTCTAGTGGAATAGGAATCTGGAAATAACCAGACATGCCATCCAGGAAGCAATAAAACTCATGACCATCCAAACTCTCCAGCATCTGATCAATGAAAGGTAGGGGAAAATGATCCTTCCTGGTGGCGTCGTTCAGACGCCTATAATCGATGCAGACTCTCCAGCCGGTCACGGTCCGCATCGGGATCAGCTCTTTCTTCTCATTCGGGACCACAGTCATCCCGCCTTTCTTCGGGACCACCTTAGTGGGGCTGACCCACTTGCTATCAGATATAGCAAAGATGATCCCTGCATCCATGAGCTTCACAATCTCTGTCCGGACCACTGCCTCCAAGTTAGGAGACAATCTCCTTTGCGGCTGCCTGACTGACTTAACCTCATCCTCCATCAGAATTCTGTGGGAGCAGAAGGATGGGCTAATGCCTCTGATATCTGTGATCTTCCATGCCATGGCCCGGGCATACTTCTGCAGTAGAGCCACCAGCCTGCTCTTCTACTCGGGTGTCAGATCCGAGCTAATAATGACCGGGAGCTTATTCCCCTCCTGGAGAAATGCATACTCCAGGTGAGAGGGGAGGGGCTTAAACTCCAGCTCTGGTGGCTCCTCCAATGATGTAGCGATCCGGGGTGAGATAGGGTTCGGCTTGAATGGTATCTCTCGCCCCTCGATCGCGGCCTCGTCTAGCTCCGCGAGCTGCTCCTCCAGCTGCACGTTCTGTGATGCCTGTTCCCCTAGCAAAAGACAACGCTCAAGAAAATCATCAGTACCCGCACTCGTGATGGCGAGTGCGGTCTCAAAATCAGCAACAACATCACAGTAATCTAGATCATCATGGAGCTGGGGGTGTTTCATATTATCAGAAACAGAGAAGGTGATTTGTTCACCCCCAGATCGCAAAATATTTTTCCATCATTCACATCAATGAGCGCCTTGGCGGTGGCGAGAAAAAGTCTACCCAATATTAATGGCACATCCACATCCTCATTTATGTCCAAAATCACAAAATCAACAGGATATGAGAATGGCCCTACTCCGACTATCAAGTCCTCTGGAATGCCCCTAGGATGCACAATGGATCTATCAGCAAATTGAATGCTCATCCTAGTATCACTGGGTTCACCTAGGCCTAGATTTTTAAACAGCTTATATGGCATGACATTTATGCTAGCGCCTAAATCCGTCAAGGACTTCCCTATATGCAAACTACCAATCATTCAAGGGATAGTGAAACTCCCTGGGTCCTTTCGCTTCTCTAGTAGTTTGTTCTGCAGGATGGCAGAACACTCCTTGTTGAGCATCACCGTTGACAGCTCCCCAAGCTTCCTCTTGTTGGTGAGGAGATCTTTCATGAACTTGGCATACTTGGGCATCTTCGATAATGCCTCCACGAAGGGCATGCTTATATTCACCTGCTTCAGCATTGCCATGAACTTGGCAAACTCAGTCTCCAGTCGGTCCTTGTGCAACCGAGTAGGAAAGGGGAGTTGTACATACTCCTTCACCACTGGTTGCGGTTTAGGATCAGGCACCTCAACCTCCTTCTCCATTTCCTCTTCATTAGCTGGAAGTGCTGAAGCAGGGGTCTCTCTCTCTTCTGCTCGAGCAGATGGATCGGCAGTCACCTTGCCACTCTTGGTTGTGATGGTATTGCAGTGGTCATTCGGGTCTTGCGGATGAGGGATGGTCTGACCGGGTAGAGTACCAGGAGTCCTCTGAGCTACAGCCTGAGCAACACTCCCAAGCTGGATCTGGTGTCGCAACCGTCCCTCCGGGGGTCCGATGTCGTCGCGTCGGCATTTTTGGGAGTCGCCATCGATCTTACTTGGAGTGGATCGAACACTCTTCGAATCAGCTCCGACCTTAGGGTCAGAACCGAGATATGGTCTGCGAAAATAAAGTTCTGGGTTCGGGAGTACGGTTACGTGTGGGGAAGTTAAGCAACACCCCCACAACGCCCTAAATCGGTACTACTTAAGTCTGATAAGTTTCTATGAGTTGGGTGCATTTTAGAAAATATGTATTTTTGGGATCCCACTAGACCATTAAATGATTTTATCGTATTAGTTGTGATTTAATTATACGTCCACTGACGTACAATTTAAAGATAAAGTTAATTGGTTAGTTGGACTCGAACCTTATCGGTTGCCTACGTACCCGTTAGACGGGATCAAAGTCCACGTAGTTCGTTCGGACTTTGATAATTTAATTGTAACTTTTACCACGTTCCATTGAACGTAATTCTCGTATTATAATTTAATGTTAATAAAATTAAGTTGATATTATAAAATTATAAAAAGATAATATAAGGATTTCAATTATTAAAAGGAGATTTGGTGTATTAGAAAAGAAACGAGATAAACTTAATCCGCGATTCTACATTTCGTATTAAGGATTTTAAACTAAATAAAATTAAATGGGATGATTATATTTACGGATCAGTGCCCAGCAGCCCAACCGGCTAAACCGCAAGTCTTTTCTAGCGTCAGGTCCTACAGATGCGGGTTCGAAACCCGTTGACGATTTAAATTTTTGGCTCTCGTTTTGGTATGGAGATGGGGGAAGGGTAGTTTTGTAATTGCTCAAAAGAACGGTGGCAGGGGTACGTAATTTCAGCGAAACCCTAGGGGTATTTTAGTCGTTTTGGAAGGTTAGGTATATATACCTCTCTAAAACCCTAAACTCTGCCGCCTCCACCCTCTCTATTCTCGACCCTTCTCTTCCCATCTGGAAGAACAAATCAAACCAAAAAAAATGAAAGAATAAATCGGCTTCTCTCTCTTACCTCTCGCCTCTCTCTCGCGTTCTTCCTCTGTCTCTTTCTACCCAGAAAATGAACCCAATTGAAACCCTTCTCCTCTTCCTACTGGCCTCCGCCAGAAATCCAACAAAAACCTGAAGTAAACCCCCTTCCCTTTCATCTATCTCTCTTTCGCCTTTCTTTCTCTCGTCAAGGGCGACGACGGTGGCGAGAAGGTGGTGGTGACGGCGGAAACTCAACGTCGACAAACGACCAAGGTGAGCTCATCTTGCATGTCGATTTCCTCTATAGCTTTTCATTTATATTAGTTAAGATTCTAATCTGGGTTTTATTTTGGATTTTGGATCGACGAGGAAAGCGGCAAAGGGGAAGAGACCGCCGGTCACTGGCGACGGGATTATTATCCGCCAGTGGTGACGAAGACAACGGTGAGATTTTTCTTCGGTTAACCTTTTTATTCTCTTGACTGGTATTGGTTTTAATCGATTCTGGTCTCTGCGCAGGTTTTGAAATTGACAGGTCTGGGTAAGGTTTCTAAACTCTAGCCTAGTATGATTTGGGAAGGTTAAACTAAAAAAAATGAAAAGGATTGTGTTGCGGTTCAGATTTGGTTTACGGATCTGTGGTTGGAAATATGTTGTATGTGTGTTTGATGATCTCGAATATTTTCATGCTTGGTGGTTTGGTGGATGGTTTTAGAAGTAACTCCTAATATGCTAGAATTTGCTAAACAAAATAATTTCTGGGAAAGTAATTAAGAAGTTCTAGAATCACTATTTTCGGTAATTGTAAATCACTGCCTCTGCTTGTGATTTTGCAAGGGTTTGAAAATCTGAAATTTTAGTGTGTGTTGATATTTGTTAGATCTGGATCAAAGTTGATCCATTGTATTCTAAATGATACTTAAATTTGCTTGGATATGTGTATGGCTATGACAACAATCCTAAAAATAGGGAAATCTAAACATGAAGGAGATTTAAAACACAACATCCGACTTTATGGATAGTTAAGTTGATCGATTTATAGACTGGCATAATAATAATAGCATCGATAAAGCTAATAACACTAGGGGAAAAATTCAATAAAAGGGCTTAATGAAACTAATATGAGCAGATCTTGGTAAGTAGAGTGCTTCAATGTAAACGAGCTTGTAAAGTAAAATGCTTGAATACAAATAGGCAAGTAGATGGACTATTATAACAGGACAAGATCGAGCTTAAACTGGACAAATTGAGATGGAATTTTATTAAGAACATCGAAGTTTAGTAGAGTCAATAACACCAACCTCATTGTGATTTCTGTTTCAAGAACGCTTCTTTGATCGCTTCTCCCTTCGGATGTCTGGACTAAGTTTGGTGTTGTAAGGAAAAGAGTGTTTCTAGAATTTCTGTTTCAGTGTCTTAATTTTCTTCTCCAAAATCCGTCCCCCCCAACAAAGAGCTGAAGGAGTTCATTTATTGCGAATGTACCTGCCACGTGTCGCTCTCTTATTCGTCAATTTTTTTAATCTGACTTTGAAGAGTGTGCCTGGTCGGTTGGATAAGATATGGTCAGACCGAATCGGTCAAGGTTGGTTTATTGTTGGTTTTCGGACCGAACTGGTTGGCTTGAGTTGGGCCTGTTGGGTTTGGGCCGAGTTTGAATTTGGGTCTGGCTCTGGGCTCTGGTTGGGCATCAGATCTGGAATTGGACTTTTACCCTTGGGCCTGAACTGGATTCAAGATTTTAATTTGGGCTAAAACTAATCTGTTCTCCTCTCTTTTATTTTTGCAGGTACACAATTTGTTTGGGCTCAAAGTAGGAAGGCAATCACTTCAATTTGTAATTAGTTTTAATTCTCGCTGGATTTGGAGGTCATTACCCAAGTTGTACAATGTATCAACTTTGAATATTTGGTAATAGAGCTCATTCCACTATTCAATTTGTCCCATTTCAAAATCCAATTCCAAACTCGAGAGACAAAATTTGCACTATAGTCACTCTTTCATCCAACTGAGAATTTATAATTTAAGATTTGCCACTGCTAATCTTAACTTAAACCGATCCTATCTTAACTAATTAACTAATTATGCCTTAGAATCGACTAGGAGCAAATTTGGTAGTTGTTGGTTCATATTGACTTGCAACTGCTAGTCTCAACCAAACTATCTTCAGCTTCCTTTTTAAATATAATCGTAGTTCGATGTTACAAAAATTATTTCCAGTAAAATAATTATTCCGGACAAAATGTGGTGTCTACAGTTGCCCCCCTTTGTATATCTCTTTGTATAAAGAGTTATACAAAGTTCTTATAAAGACACCACATTTTGTAAACTCTGATGTCGTTTTTTGTCATATATCCAGAGAGTGATACTTGAGTGTTGTTAGTACGGCTTGTAGTTATTTGCATCATGAATGCAGATCATGACGCTCCCGTGCGTTGTTGATTAGTAGAGGGGCTCGCCAGCTCCTATGAGGTATTGAATGGTAGGGGCGCTCCTCAGCTCCCGTGCGTTGTTGATTGATAGAGGGGCTCGCCAGCTCCTATGAGGTATTGAATGGTAGGGGCGCTCCTCAGCTCCCGTGCGTTGTTGATTGATAGAGGGGCTCGCCAGCTCCTGTGAGGTATTGAATGGTTGGGGCGCTCTTCAGCTCCCGTGCGTTGTTGATTGGTAGAGGGGCTCGCCAGCTCCTGTGAGGTTTTGAATGGTTGGGGCGCTCCTCAGCTCCCGTGCGTTGTTGACTTGTAGAGGGGCTCGCCAGCTCCTGTGAGGTTTTGAATGGTTGGGGCGCTCCTCAGCTCCCGTGCGTTGTTGACTTGTTCCCGTAGCTGTAGGGAAGACTTTGGAATTTGGTTGCCCCCTTGCGGTATGCAGAGTGGGTGAAAGATTTTTTTTTTTTTTCGGTTGCAATAAGCAGACTCGGGAATTTGGTTGCCCCCTCGCGGTATGCGGAGTGGGGTTAGGTTTTCTACATTGTCCGTGATAGTCGACGGAACAAGTTTTAGAAGGAGGGATCTCATTTGCTCGTGAAAGCCGACGAAGCAAATTTACTTGGTTATCTAAACTGCCCGTGATAGTCGACGGAACATGTTTAGCAGAGGGTGTAATTCGCTCATGATAGTCGACGAAGAAAATTGACTAGGTTCTCTAAATTGTCCGTGATAATCGACGAAACAAGTTTAGCATGAGGGTTTTAATTTGCTTGTGATAGTCGACGAAGCAAATTGACTAGGTTTTCTAAATTGCCCGTGATAATCGACGAAACAAGTTTAGCATGAGGGTTTTAATTTGCTTGTGATAGTCGACGAAGCAAATTGACTAGGTTTTCTAAATTGCCCGTGGTAATCGACGAAACAAATTTAGTAGGGGGTTTTTAATTTGCTCGTGATAGTCGACGAAGCAAATTGGCTAGGTAAGTTTTAGTTGCCCGCGATAGTCGACGGAACAAGTTAAGAAGATGGTCTAATTTGCTCGTGATAGTCGACGAAACAAATTGTCTAGGATCTCTAGTTTGCCCGTGATAGTCGACGGAACAAACTTAGCAGGGGATCCAATTTGTTCGTGATAGTCGACGAAACAAATTGACTAGGTAATTTTTGAATTGTCCGTGATAGTCGACGGAACAAATTTAAAAAGATGGTCTAATTTGCTCGTGGTAGTCGACGAAACAAATTAACTAGGTAATTTTACTTGCCCGTGATAGTCGACGGAACAAGTTAAAAAGATGGTCTAATTTGCTCGTGATAGTCGACGAAACAAATTGACTAGGTAGTTTTCGTAATGTCCGTGATAGTCGACGGGACAACTTCATTGGAAGACTTGTGATTCTTCGCCAGCACCGATATCGTGTGTTCATTGTATTCGTTTAGGACAAACCTAAACCGATGTTATGACTCGTCATAAATGCACTTGAGGACTAAACGTGAGACTTGAAGAATTCACGCGAATGCAGTGTTTTAACTTGCAATGATATCTTTTAACAGACATTGAAAATCCAACTAGATGTATGAGTTGTTTTGGAGATTGTTGGCAATTAATGCATGATTCATTTTAACATATGATGATGTTCTTTAAGGAGTATCAAAATGATTTTCGAAATTGATTGCGTGACGAATTATGCTGATGAATTCGTGAATGTTTGAGTGCAAAAAAGGATGTGATGCCTTTGATAATCTCTATGCAATTTTTATTTATTATATTTTTTTTGGTCTGGGACTCCTTTAAATTGCTCATCTTCCAAGATTGTCAATCCCTTTTGATCAACTCGATCCATAGTTCATGCTTATGCTGAAGCGACTTTGAACTTGTTGTCTTGAGATATATCTTCTTGGTAGTAGTTGGGCGAAGGTATACTTTGTGAGGTGAGCTGAGCATGTGTACTGCTTCAGCCTTCCCGTCGGTTAGGATTGGGCCCACATGTTTTAGAGTTGTATATCTCTTGGTATGTGCGGTATGTTGGTTCCTCCTCCTTCGGGCCATGAAGTTGAAGGATAGTAGGTTTGCTGGTTGGTTTAATGAGATTGGATGCTCTCTAACTCCTTGAGATTTCTCCATCAACTCATGAGTGAAAAGTTGATTTTCGATTCTTGGGTATTTAGACTTCCCCTTCTTCCATGCTGCGCCATTTTTGCTCCTGAAGATCCGTTACTCACTTTCTATTCTCCGGAACAAAGAGTGACTATATCAATCTTGACTTAAGACGAAAGCAAAAATGTTTGAAAAACGCTTATTAGAGAATTAAAATTGAAAGCCATGTCAAGACTTTGGTTTCGAGAAGTGTGTGCAAACTGGAGAAAACCGTTTTTGTGTGGTAGTTGTCATGTTGCCAAATTTGGTTTTCTTTTTAATAAGAGAAGTGTAAGCCAAGCCATGAGAATATCAGTAAGCCCTCGCTCTCACTCTTGCTTTTGATTTTGCTCGCTTTCATTCCCGCTTTGTATTTCTCTCATCACTCAATCCTATAGGTGATTTGAGTGTACGACACTTCAGCTATCATTAAGATTCTGGTCACCTTGAGACGTCGCCTTTTATGTTGATGGCCAACAGTGTTCCTTGTGAAGATTTATTCGATATGGGATACCTTGATGTAATTGATTTAGGAGACTTCCGCATGGCGTTGTCGTAGACGGTCTTCAACTTCCAATGAAAAGGGATTTTGTTCGACATGACTTTGAGGATACGAGCCTCCTTGTTCTTGAAGTATAATTTATCGACAATATCTGTATAAAGCTTCTTGTAGAGGGATTTTGGCTTTGCCCCCAAAGTATGGGATTGACTTATTATCTGGATCTTTTGGCCGACAAAGTCTTGTTCGAAAATATTGGTGAATTTTGCTGGGAATGTACCTTCAACTGGGTTTGCCCCCCAGTATTTTTCATTAGTGAGTGCAATCTGGCTTAGGACTTGTCGAGATACTTGTTCGCCCTCTAAATGTTGAGCGTCGTGGATTTTCAGCATCTGGCTTCCTCTCAAAATGATGAGTACCTTGAATGATGTGGTTTTGGCTATGATGATTTTCTTATCGTGGAAGTTTCTTGCTTGAAGGTCCTCATTGTCGTATCTTGAGGTTGATCGGCAAAGATCTTGGCTTGGTACGGATAGTTGGTACTTCAAATGCTAAACCGGGGGCACCCATTGTAAGTCCCACGATATTTAGTTTGTTTTTCTTTTGTCTTTTGTCTTTTGTCTTTTTTTTTTTTTTTTTGCGTGTGGGACTCACTTGACTTTGTCATGCCCCCATCTATGCTTCTTTCTTCCTTGATCTAGCATTTGTCTTTGGTAGGAGTAGTATCGAAAAGTGGAGAGTTTGTCTTTATGATTGATAATGTGGGTGCCTCTTTTCGTTGGCTATGTTGAATAGACTATTCTTTTTTCCGTACAAGCAAGGATTCTGACGCAATGTGCTTGTTTGTATAGAGGAGTGCTTCACTCGTGAGACTCTGAGAGGGTTTTCTTGCTATTATAGAAATGTTTGGCTCCCTGTGCATCGGGGTTTGGCTATTTGACTTCACGTAAACTGAGCCTCAATTTGTTGGCGAAAGTCGACTATAGTGGTGACGAGATTCTACAAGTAGCATGATGTCGTATACTCATTACACCCTTTGACTATTAGCTCACATAATTCATGGACACCAGTAGGGTGTTTACCTCTCGATTTTAGCAAAACACGTACACTCATAACACCAGTGGGTGCTCAAAATATTGATAGTAGTATTGTGTTTATAATCGCTCGACACCAGTGGGGTGTTCACATTTTCTTAGCATGACAATCTCATGGCTTAGCTTGAAAATAAAATTGGATTTTGATGGCTTTCATGTTCGTAGAAGATAAATCCGTTTTAAAAGAAATGAATCCGAAGTGGCATTCGTTATTTTGAAAAAAAAAAAAAAAAAAAAAATTGATGCGAACTCTTAATTCAAGATTGATACTATTCACACAATGCTCCAAAGAGGTCGAAAATTGAGATCTTTTATTCATGACGATGGAAGCAAAAGTAATACGACTTTTAACAAGGTACAATGTCTCGATTGGTTGATGATAATCAACATCATCCATGCATTGAGGTTTAACTTGTGACTTGCCTAACGATTTTCTTGATTGGGCTACAAGTTGTGGTTGCTCTCCAGCAGTGAGTCGTAAGTTTTCTTCAAATTTTTTTTATGAAGCCTTACGGAAAATGCTCACATGTCCTTTCATTCTTCAAGTGTCACTAACCTTCTTTTGATGAAGTATAATTCCCTCTATAATGACTCCGAAATGAGCATAACTTTGGATCCTGCCGACGTTTAAGGATTTGAATTTTCCTTGAGGAAGAGCAATTTTGAGGAAATCTGGACTGTCTCAATATTGTCAAATTATTTCCCTTTTTTTTAATGATGGTGTATGTGTGATGCATAGATGCACTGATGATTCAATGGATGCATGTGCACTTTAAAAATGTTTTCATGATTTATTTTGAATGCATAAGCAAAAAACAAGGAGAGAATGATGCTTATGATTTTTTTTTTCAAAGAAGAAAAGAAAATTCACATTGTTCTCATAAATAAATATATTGCGATTGGGAGAACATACCACATGTTATCACGTTAGTAGAAAACATACATATAGATAATAAAAACATAACCCTATTTGGGAAAACCTAGGGCTTTCGGAGGGCATAATGACGTGGTTTTAGGGTTGTTTCGGGATTATTTTGGACGGTTTAGGAAGGCCTCTATGCTTACTATATGCTGGCAGAGGAATTCCTAGGGATTTGGCTCCCAAGTTGTATCCTGCCATAGCCCTTACGAACTGGCTGGATACCTCAAGATCAACCTCGGATCTGAGTTCAACTTGGTTGGAAAGTTTTGCGTGGTTTCCACTACTGTGAAAGTCACGGTACTCCTTTTCCGTTTCTAATAGGATAGCTCGGGTATAGAGCTTTCATGCATGAATGCAGAATTTAATTGCGAAAATATAATTGCGCAAATAAGAAAGTAAACACCCAACACGTAATAGGAAAATAGAAAACTTACCGAACTTAATTGTGTAGCTCGACTCTCGAGGTCCCCAGCGGAGTCGCCAACTGTCGCAACCGTCCCTCCGGGGGTCCGATGTCGTCGCGTCGGCATTTTTGGGAGTCGCCATCGATCTTACTTGGAGTGGATCGAACACTCTTCGAATCGGCTCCGACCTTAGGGTCAGAACCGAGATATGGTCTGCGAAAATAAAGTTCTGGGTTCGGGAGTACGGTTACGTGTGGGGAAGTTAAGCAACACCCCCACAACGCCCTAAATCGGTACTACTTAAGTCTGATAAGTTTCTATGAGTTGGGTGCATTTTAGAAAATATGTATTTTTGGGATCCCACTAGACCATTAAATGATTTTATCGTATTAGTTGTGATTTAATTATACGTCCACTGACGTACAATTTAAAGATAAAGTTAATTGGTTAGTTGGACTCGAACCTTATCGGTTGCCTACGTACCCGTTAGACGGGATCAAAGTCCACGTAGTTCGTTCGGACTTTGATAATTTAATTGTAACTTTTACCACGTTCCATTGAACGTAATTCTCGTATTATAATTTAATGTTAATAAAATTAAGTTGATATTATAAAATTATAAAAAGATAATATAAGGATTTCAATTATTAAAAGGAGATTTGGTGTATTAGAAAAGAAACGAGATAAACTTAATCCGCGATTCTACATTTCGTATTAAGGATTTTAAACTAAATAAAATTAAATGGGATGATTATATTTACGGATCAGTGCCCAGCAGCCCAACCGGCTAAACCGCAAGTCTTTTCTAGCGTCAGGTCCTACAGATGCGGGTTCGAAACCCGTTGACGATTTAAATTTTTGGCTCTCGTTTTGGTATGGAGATGGGGGAAGGGTAGTTTTGTAATTGCTCAAAAGAACGGTGGCAGGGGTACGTAATTTCAGCGAAACCCTAGGGGTATTTTAGTCGTTTTGGAAGGTTAGGTATATATACCTCTCTAAAACCCTAAACTCTGCCGCCTCCACCCTCTCTATTCTCGACCCTTCTCTTCCCATCTGGAAGAACAAATCAAACCAAAAAAAATGAAAGAATAAATCGGCTTCTCTCTCTTACCTCTCGCCTCTCTCTCGCGTTCTTCCTCTGTCTCTTTCTACCCAGAAAATGAACCCAATTGAAACCCTTCTCCTCTTCCTACTGGCCTCCGCCAGAAATCCAACAAAAACCTGAAGTAAACCCCCTTCCCTTTCATCTATCTCTCTTTCGCCTTTCTTTCTCTCGTCAAGGGCGACGACGGTGGCGAGAAGGTGGTGGTGACGGCGGAAACTCAACGTCGACAAACGACCAAGGTGAGCTCATCTTGCATGTCGATTTCCTCTATAGCTTTTCATTTATATTAGTTAAGATTCTAATCTGGGTTTTATTTTGGATTTTGGATCGACGAGGAAAGCGGCAAAGGGGAAGAGACCGCAGGTCACTGGCGACGGGATTATTATCCGCCAGTGGTGACGAAGACAACGGTGAGATTTTTCTTCGGTTAACCTTTTTATTCTCTTGACTGGTATTGGTTTTAATCGATTCTGGTCTCTGCGCAGGTTTTGAAATTGACAGGTCTGGGTAAGGTTTCTAAACTCTAGCCTAGTATGATTTGGGAAGGTTAAACTAAAAAAAATGAAAAGGATTGTGTTGCGGTTCAGATTTGGTTTACGGATCTGTGGTTGGAAATATGTTGTATGTGTGTTTGATGATCTCGAATATTTTCATGCTTGGTGGTTTGGTGGATGGTTTTAGAAGTAACTCCTAATATGCTAGAATTTGCTAAACAAAATAATTTCTGGGAAAGTAATTAAGAAGTTCTAGAATCACTATTTTCGGTAATTGTAAATCACTGCCTCTGCTTGTGATTTTGCAAGGGTTTGAAAATCTGAAATTTTAGTGTGTGTTGATATTTGTTAGATCTGGATCAAAGTTGATCCATTGTATTCTAAATGATACTTAAATTTGCTTGGATATGTGTATGGCTATGACAACAATCCTAAAAATAGGGAAATCTAAACATGAAGGAGATTTAAAACACAACATCCGACTTTATGGATAGTTAAGTTGATCGATTTATAGACTGGCATAATAATAATAGCATCGATAAAGCTAATAACACTAGGGGAAAAATTCAATAAAAGGGCTTAATGAAACTAATATGAGCAGATCTTGGTAAGTAGAGTGCTTCAATGTAAACGAGCTTGTAAAGTAAAATGCTTGAATACAAATAGGCAAGTAGATGGACTATTATAACAGGACAAGATCGAGCTTAAACTGGACAAATTGAGATGGAATTTTATTAAGAACATCGAAGTTTAGTAGAGTCAATAACACCAACCTCATTGTGATTTCTGTTTCAAGAACGCTTCTTTGATCGCTTCTCCCTTCGGATGTCTGGACTAAGTTTGGTGTTGTAAGGAAAAGAGTGTTTCTAGAATTTCTGTTTCAGTGTCTTAATTTTCTTCTCCAAAATCCGTCCCCCCCAACAAAGAGCTGAAGGAGTTCATTTATTGCGAATGAACCTGCCACGTGTCGCTCTCTTATTCGTCAATTTTTTTAATCTGACTTTGAAGAGTGTGCCTGGTCGGTTGGATAAGATATGGTCAGACCGAATCGGTCAAGGTTGGTTTATTGTTGGTTTTCGGACCGAACTGGTTGGCTTGAGTTGGGCCTGTTGGGTTTGGGCCGAGTTTGAATTTGGGTCTGGCTCTGGGCTCTGGTTGGGCATCAGATCTGGAATTGGACTTTTACCCTTGGGCCTGAACTGGATTCAAGATTTTAATTTGGGCTAAAACTAATCTGTTCTCCTCTCTTTTATTTTTGCAGGTACACAATTTGTTTGGGCTCAAAGTAGGAAGGCAATCACTTCAATTTGTAATTAGTTTTAATTCTCGCTGGATTTGGAGGTCATTACCCAAGTTGTACAATGTATCAACTTTGAATATTTGGTAATAGAGCTCATTCCACTATTCAATTTGTCCCATTTCAAAATCCAATTCCAAACTCGAGAGACAAAATTTGCACTATAGTCACTCTTTCATCCAACTGAGAATTTATAATTTAAGATTTGCCACTGCTAATCTTAACTTAAACCGATCCTATCTTAACTAATTAACTAATTATGCCTTAGAATCGACTAGGAGCAAATTTGGTAGTTGTTGGTTCATATTGACTTGCAACTGCTAGTCTCAACCAAACTATCTTCAGCTTCCTTTTTAAATATAATCGTAGTTCGATGTTACAAAAATTATTTCCAGTAAAATAATTATTCCGGACAAAATGTGGTGTCTACATCTGGATATCCCGCAGCACAGCCTGCGTGTTTCTCTGACCAGCTTCTAGCTCCAAGAATTTTCCTGAAGCTTTCTCCATGAACTGCTCGATGTTATTGAACTTGTTTGCACTGGAGTTGGCCAGAGAACCCACCAGATCTCGCAGTTCCGCCATCGGGTCACTCTGTGCTGGGGCTGCAGGTGCTGCCCCTGTCGGCTGAAATGGTCGCACCTGTGACTGAGGTGGAACTGGCCCCTGTCTGGGCGGGTAGAGAGGCTGCTGTGGCTGCTGAAATTGCCCTTGTCTGGGCTGGTAAGGAGGCCTCTGGAAGCCAGGTGGTCCCTGGGGGACTGGTGGTCTCGAATTTGCCCCACCCCAGGATAAGTTGGGAGGCTGGCGCCACCCATCGTTGTAAGTGTTGTTGTAGGGGTCGAAGCGCTTGGCATTGCTAATGAAGTCCAGCTGCTCCTGGGGAGTAGAAGACTCCCTCATCGCCTGGCAATCCTCCACGGTGTGATGAGAACTCTCACACCACTGGCAGAGCATCGCCTGCTGCTGTCCGGTACCTGCAATCATCCCGGAACGATCGATAGCTGAAACCAGCATCGATACCACCTGCACCAAATCAGATGACTGGGTGGATACAACATGCACATCCCGTCTTGGTGCTCGTCTCGATCTCCTCGCAGTTCCCCAGTCATAGCCCTGCTCTGGCATCTCCTCAAAAAGTTGATTCAGCTGGGGCGGTGTTTTGGTGAGCATATTCCCGCCACAGACCGAATCAATCAGCTGCTTGTCCTCCGGGAAGAGGGCATGGTAGAAGGTTCCCACCTTGAAGGCGTCAGTAAAACCATGGTTTGGACACTTGAGGAAGAGACTGGTGTATCTCTCCCAAGTGTCCCGGATGGTCTCGTCTTCATCCTGAGCAAAATGGGTAATCTGCTTCTGCAGGTCCGCCGTCTTGAATTGAGGATGGTAGCAGGTGAGGAACTTGTCCGCCAGGTTGGCGAACGTGGTGATAGAGCCTGGAGGTCGAGTGTCTAGCCACTCCTTGGCCTGCCCCTCCAGAGTAAACGGGAAGTACCTCAGCTGGATGGCATCTGCTGGGACCCCATTTATCTTGATTCCATCGATGAGCTCGTGGAATCGCCTGAGATGTGATCGAGGGCACTCCGCCTCTTTGCCACGGAACACCACCGAACCGCGCAGCATGGTGATGACGGATGTGCTCACCTCAAAATTGTTGGCTGGGACATGAGGGTGTTGAATAGGGGACCTCATGTTCGCGGCTCTGGCGGTCCAGTAATATCCCATGGTCTGCTCCTCGGGAAGGACCACATCATGGTCCTATGGATCACCCATCTCTTCTTCTTCAGCGATCTGAAGCTGTGCTAGCTCCTCCTCCGCAGCAAGTCGCGCCTTTAGAGCCCGCTTGAAGTTCCTACAGGTTCGTTCAAGCTCCTGGTCTAATGGTAGTAGATCTCCCGACTGGCTACGGGTCATGCACTACCTGCACACAATCAGAAGAAGCAACCCGTGAAGGCATGGAAGAGATAAAATGAAATAAAGAAAAAGCTAGAGTAACAAATTTTCACGTTTCTCCAATAACCTAGAGGGTCCGGCAACGGCGCCAAAAACTTGACACGCCAAAAGACAACACCAAACTGCGACCAAGTGTAATCGCAGTCCGGGAATGCAGTAAAGTGGCAAGTTCTAAATATCAACCCGGGGTCTAGATCTACTGCCTACTCCGTGATTATCTATTATCTAGCCAACTAAGTCGATTGATTGTTGTTTTAACTAAAAGTAGAAAGAAAGCTGGAATTGGTTCGGTTTTCTCAAGCAAATGAAGAGTCACTCGGGAATGAGTCCCCCTAGCTCCTTAGTTAGGTCTCAATTGTAATTACCCTGGGTTGATTTACTGTTGATTAGACTGCGGAAGATCCGACAGTAGCTTGGAATCTCTTAAGCTGACCAAGCCCTCTCAGTCTAACTACCCGGCAGACGACTAGTCTTCACCGGGATAGAAAGCTGAAGCAATAAGCACAGAACTCCACTACTGGAATTGGATTCCAGTACAAAGCAGTAGACTGACTAACTCTCGTATAGCCAATCTCCTACTACCGAATGAAGAAGCTCTAACAACCTAATCAGATTCTATCTATCTCAGGTTGCAGCAGAAATCAAGAAAAGCTAATCAGACTTCAATCAATTCAATGAATCATGCATCATTCGATTAAAACCAAACAGTATAATCATCCCAAGTCATTACAATCAAATCCCTAACACATGGAACTAGGGTTCTTCATACCCAAGTGAGAGAAGGGTTCTACTCCATAGAGAGAGAGGGGAAAACAGAATACAAAGCAGTCATACTCATATCAATGGGAAAAATCTGCTATGGGATGATGATTTCCATTCCTATGATGATCTCCAAGCTCGATTTGATGAAACCTAGCTCCAATATCGCTTCTAGGATGTGTTCTTCGCACTTTCTCTCTCTAGGGCTCTGTTTTTGCTCTGAAAAGTCGATTCTCCCTCCTTTAGCTCGAATCTGCCTCAAAAACCCGATTCTGGGAGAATTACGGGCAGAATTACGACCGTAATTGAGGTCTGCCCGTAATTACCCAAAACGCGCGTTTCACTTGACTCGGAAGACAGGATTCACGGTCGTAATTTGCCAACTACCGCCAGTAATTACTTAATTACGACCGTAATTCAAGTTACTCTTGCTCGTAATTGACTCTGCGATAGGAATTCTGGAAATTAGGCTCGACATTGAAATTACGGGCATGCCAGGGACAATTACGACTGTAATTGTGCAGGGGCTGCCCGTAATTTCCCCTTTAAAGCGCAATCCGACCTCCAAATGACCCGAAACTTACGCCTATGCACCTCTTTACTTGCTAGGACCTGAAATACGCCAAAACAACACAACCTAGCGTTAAATAGGCCAAGGAACAAGAAATTCGAGCTAAAATGGTCAGGAAACAAAGGTGAAAACATGTGCAAATACGATGCTATCAGTGTATTAGGTCGACCTTAGTGAAGAATAGGTCGACCGAAAAGTGCCAGTTACGGTGACTTGCAAGGCACCATAGGCGCACCCTATCTTTTATTCTCATCGATCATAGGAAATATGCTTATTTCTCCCATATAAAGGAGACGAATAGAATAAGGGAAGGCAAGAATCATCTAACTAAAACTGAACCCACTCAAACCTGGCAAAAAAATGGAGAACAAAAGCACCTCATTGATCCAATGGTTTTAACAAGTTCCTTCAAAATTTTTTTGTATAATGAAGCGAACTACATCTGAGATGATGTAGTAATTACCAATGTAGTCAAAATCGACTTTTTATCTAAAATAAAAATCGGGGTAAAATCGGAATCGTAAAATCAGAGGATTTTAAGAATCATATAGAAACTAACATATAATTATATTATTAAGATAAATTATTAATAACACAAAGACGCTTAACATTTAAAATGATAATTCTCAAGATTAATCTTCCAAAATTATAATTTTAATTGTTATTTAATACATAATGCAAAATAATTCATGAGGAAGGGATGGAGCTCATGGGGTTGGTTCTTGTTTTTCATGTTGTGTCTATGTTGTTTAACTCAAAGTAGTATTCTGACATCAAATACTAAGCATGATTTAAAACTAAGAATAAGTAAACTTCAATAAAATAATTAATGTCAGTGGCTTGGTACAAATATATTCATGAATCAATGAATTAGTTAATAATGATGTAAATTCTTACATACTTACAATATTGGGGCAATTGTTTTACCGATGAGTTGAATAGGGTGAAGGGAAAGCGATTGACCAAGCCCTAATTTGTTTATTTTTTTCGTTTTGAATATTTTTTTAATAGGAAAAAAATATGAGAAGATCCCCGTCATTGCCCTTTCCTACTCAAATAAGTCTGATTCTTTGAAATTGGCTCAAACAACCTATTTTGTTTTCATACGATCAAAATCCCAATTTGGTACGATTTTAACGATTTTAATCCCGATTTTAAATTATTTTAAGGACCACCGATGTTGTAGTAAAATCAGGATCGAAAATCCTAAGTAAAATTCTATAATTTTATGATCAAAATCTCAATTTTGACTGCATTGGTAATTACCTTAGTTGATTTTTTAAGGCTTTTTTGGATTGGATTTTGTAAGACATTTGACAACTCATTTAGTTTAAGGAGCCTTGTGGGAAATTATATAGACAAGAAGAACAAGTGTTTTAGATTGATAAATTTGAGGGCACATCAAATTCTTTTCCAATGTAAGTGGAACAAGTACTTTGTTGTAGATTGGAGTAGCAAAGATAGAGAAAATCTTAAGTTAGTAAGAACTCGCAGAAGGATGGTGCACAATATCATTTTTTTCCACTAAGTATGTCATATTTGTGAAGAAAATGCACCTATGTCTCCAATAAGGTACATCTGCTAACATAGTAACATGGGAGTTAAATTGTCTCTTTGAGAAGTTGTGAGATTTTGACTTCCTGTAAGATATTTTCAAGTACTGGGTTCTATTTCTTATGCTTGTGTATCACACCATTTTGCAGCAATTAGCAAGTTCATCTTTTTTATAAATTATTACCCTATTTTTATCTAAACCTTTTTCGGATTCTTTTATATTATTTAAAAATATCAAAATACTAAATATTAACCTAATGTTTCTGTTAGCAATTTTATAAGTAATATTGACTTGACAACATGATACTGACTTGGTAGAGACACATGAAGGTTAACAAAGCAAAATTTTAGTATTTTAATGAAGAAAAGTGTTACAAAATTATTAACGATAATGTAAAAATGTCTAATATTTTGATGCATTACGAAAGATTTGACTAATTAATAGCGTTTTAATAGACTTGGATAATATAAAAGAATTTGAAAAAGGTACGAATAAAAAATAGACATTATCCTAAATTTTTTATAGCAAGTTTGACAAGAAAAAGAACTAGCGCATCTCTACGACATGTAAAACTCACATAAATGCTGGAAATTTTTTAACCCAATAACAAACCAACATTGTTCGTCATATAATGAATTGTTTAATAAATTATCCTCATGAGATTCAGATTTGTTTTGTCGAGCGGTATATATGCTTGGTGCTTGGTTGAACTGTAAAAATTAAGAATTCCTTATACAATTGCGACATCATATTAAAATTATACGAAATCTTTGAGGATCACTTTAACACGTATCAATTCATCATCTGGACTTACTAATAGTAACGATACAGCTTCCCTATACATACCGTGGTTAATTATTAATTACATAAAGTATATACTTGCAATAATGTTACCTCCAAATTCAACGGAAAAAATTTCCTTAATGCAAAATTCATCACAATGAAAGGTACACATTGAATAAGAAGGAAATTAGGAATTTAAAGGTACAAATAGTCTCTGTAGGATTTGGCAGCGCCAAGTTTGAGCTTAAAATAAAGTTTTTCACAAGTTCATCATTTTGAACGGACGGGAGCGATTGTGCTGTTTTCCATTCAGCCTCTAGCTCCATATGCCATTGGCTGCCTGCTATTTGGGTGACTTGGGATAGGGTCAGTAACTATTGGTTACATGGTTTACTGATTTATTAGTAACTAAATCTGGACCAGTTAAGTAGGTCCAGAAAATTCAGATTTAAGGGTTGTGAAT
Organism: Linum tenue; assembly: GCA_946122785.1. Lineage (NCBI taxonomy): Eukaryota > Viridiplantae > Streptophyta > Magnoliopsida > Malpighiales > Linaceae > Linum > Linum tenue. The sequence goes on along the minus strand of CAMGYJ010000006.1, from coordinate 14,318,482 downwards.
TAATGGCATTTTATTTTCCTTAGTTTTTTTAATCGGCTCTTATCTTCTTCGTTCTAACTCGGATTTCAATTTTTTTTTGCATAGATGGAACGAGTTCGTTGTGCTCTACAAAATGAGATCGATTTTCAATATATTTTGAGAAACTTTTTTTTTACCAACTACATACCATATGGTAACTTCTTCGTTTTTAAGTAATTTTTGAAAACGTTTGCTCAGAAGGAACGAGTTCATCATGATCTATTGGATCTATAAATTTCTGAGTAAAAAAAATGCTAGATAAAAAATTATCATACTTACCAATATGGTATGTGGGTGGTAACTTGTAGTAAATAATGATGAAAGTCGTAAATGACAGTTAGTATACTCCTATTATCATGTTTTCAACCTTCTTACCATATTGGTATGTTCATACTATCATGGTACGCTTTCTTACCATATGGTAATGACTGGTAAAAAATTATTGAATTTTTTTGTACTAAAAATATATCAGAGTAAATATCATTTTAAAGATCACATTTAATCTTATTTATCTGTGCAAAAAAAAAAAAAATTCGACTTAAAACGATAGAGAAATCGTCCGTTAAAGATTACAGGAGAATAGATAAAACACTTTTCAGGAGAGAGAGGATACTGATGTCATGCTGATATGGACAGATTACTCATGGTTACTGACCTGATCCGTTCCTATTTGCCGAAGGAAGTCACTTTGGAAATGCTTTACAAATATTAATCCACGTTTGGATTTTCATGTACGGTAAGTACGATTGCACGTGGTCTGAACGCGTTTTTAATGTATTAAATTAGTAGTGGCCATAAAATAATATAAAAAAAGAAGAAGAAGAATTAGTAGTGGACGGCGATATGGAGAGCGACATTGCGGAGTAGTGATGGCAATTTCAACCCGCCCCGCGGGTATTAGCCGACCTGATCAGCGATGGGGCGGGTATTACCCGATCCGCAGTAGCGTGGGGCGGGGCATGGGTATCTACTTCTGACCCGCCCTGCCCCGCCCCGTTCTAGACTCATTTTATCTCAATTTCTTACAATTTCTATACATATTTCTCCTATTTTGACTTTTCTTCAACTAGTTAGAGTCGATATTTCAATTTGTTAGACTCAATTACCCATTCTATTATCACTATTTTTCGTTATTAAAGTGTTTTACCCTTCGTTTTATCGTAAAAAGTAAAATTTACTTGTATTCTTTTTCGAATAACATGTAAGAGTGGGTCGACCCGCCCCGCCACGTACCCCCACGGGTTTTACCCGCCCCGCCCCGTAGTAACGTGGGGCGGGGCATGGGAATTGAGGTACCTGCCCCGCCCATTGCCATCACTACTGCGGAGTGTTTTGTTACTCAAATTTCAAGAATGATAAATTTAGTATAATTATGTTATTTGCTTATGAAAATGGAAGAACCAAATTTGTGAATTCAAAATTTGATCCCAAATATGTGAGCCCACTGATTCCTAAATCCCAATAAAAGGTGGGATTTGAGATATAATTTCAAACTTCAAACCCATGATGATTTTGTCCTTGTATAATTTATTTAATACGATTTTGTCATTCTGTTGCTTTTTTATTTTTTTTGCGAGAGGAATTTGATCGACGACTAACAAAATCACTTACGTTCTTGACTGTATGACATTAGGGTAATGGTATTTGATGACGGCTAAGATTAACATTTCAAAAAAAAAAAAAACTTATTCGTCTTCTTGCCGATTATAATTAAGAGAAGTAGTGAGAGTCACAATTTTTTAAATTTACTAATTGACGAAGGCCGGAAACATGAAATCGCCATTGAAATTTCTCTCATCCGGACATAAAAATAGTAACAATGTTGTGGTTTCAACATGATAAATATATATTTTCCCCCAAATATGTAGGTGGAATATGGAATACCTAATATTCAAAATAACAAAACTCACCTGGTGGAAGAGAGCTCAGCTGTAGGTAGGTGATTATGCAAATGATGGGTTCCACTTTGAATATGGCATAATGTTATGTGGGTGGAATTAAATATTCATTCGCCAATTAAATATGCATTTTTCGTTGTTGTATGCGGTTGAAATTAAGGGCACATTCTCCTAAATGACATTGACAAAAACCTAACAAAAATGTAGTAATAGAAAAATGCATTTGTATTTCGAGTGATTATTTGGGATCCCATTTAAAAGAAAGAGTCGCGGCTCCCATATTTTTTTTTTTTTTTTTATCCAAGGCAAGCCCAAAGGGCATGGGACAAAGACTCGACACAATTACAATAAAGACTCAAACCCATCGCGATAGTCCGTATGCAATCAGACTACGATGAAAGAGCCTGTAAAGCCACTACTTGGGCAGCTCTGAAATAGCTCCGAGGAGCAAAGACACGACACTGACGGGAAAAAATAAAAACCAAAACCCAACATCACCAAGATAGTCCCGCCAGCTTGTGAAGTTTCCTTCGACGGAGTATGCCAGATGACCAGAATCGAGTTGCCATAAAAAGTCACAACAAAGAGGGGGAAAAAAACATGAGCAATCTTCAACAAAGTATGCTTAAATACTCTCATAATTTTGTAAAGGGTAATATAATCAAACTATCACCTGATAGACCGATGAAACTTGTTTCACTTCCTTCAATTACTGTCATATCTTATGAGCACCTGTTAGTTTTCATTCACATTTTCTTGATTATCCTCATAACACCATTGGAATGGATTATTACTATCCTGCAAAACGACCAACCAAAAAGACACCACTATGGTGGTAGAAATCTCTATTCTGAGATATTAGAGTTTGTCTTCGAGGTATGGTCGGTATCACCGAATGTACAACACCAATGGTGTAAATCATCTCCAAAAAGAGAATACAACTATAAAATTAAAGGGAAAAAAGACTCACAAATAATCAAATACCTTAAATAGAATTATTAAATAAAATTAAGAACCAAAATAAAGGATAAGAAAAGAATGCTGCTTCAAAGTCAATGCTGCTGAGACCTTTGCATAGTTCTTTGACATGACCCGTGAAACCTTTAGATCTTCCAAAAGAAGATCTTCGAGGACTGCCTCATGATCAGCTGAATTTTGCATTATACAGAATTCTAGGTCATCTCCGCCTTCATTTCTTCTCCAGAGAGGTTCATTATTGTCGTCAGAATTTGAAATCGTAGAATAACATCTTGTCGAAACACGTGTATCAGATAATTCAGGTTCGTTAGGCTGGTTGGCAACAGAGGGAACCCATATAGCCAATCCTACTGCTCCCATGAGGGGGAGGATGATTCTGTAATCTTTGGTCAACTCAAATAGTAGCAGGACTGATGTCAATGGGACTGAACAAACTGAAGCCAGGGTTGCAGCCATTCCAACCAATGCATATGCCTGAGGCTGTGCAACAGCAGCATTTCCTGGGATGGCGGAATTGATGATTTCTGCAGCTGAACCACCAAATACTGCACCAACTGCAGCACCGATCATCAAACTCGGAGCATAGAGGCCTCCGACTAGTCCAGATCCCTTGCATAAAGCTGTTGCCACAACCTTGGCTACTGCGAGTTGGGTTAACAACCAGATTCCAGGGGCAGAAGCACTCTTTCCAGTGTGTAAGATTTCTTCAACATTTGTGAAACCCCAGTACAATATTCCCGGATACTTAAGGGCAATCAACCCCGCCCCCAAACCACCTAAAGCAGGGCATACAACAGCAGGTAGGCCAAACCTTTCCCTAACAAATTCAAATAACTTAGTGAACCAAGCAACCAAGCGAGTGAAGACCACACTTACAGCACCACAGAGCATTCCCAATATCAGGTATAAAGGTAATTCTGCAGCAGATTTCAAATCATATGGTGGCACTATAAAAGCTGATTTTGTCCCGAGCGAGACATTGGATACAGTTGATGATATTACAGAAGCTAATATTATCATTGCAGTAGTAAAAGGGGGTGAATTCTCAGCTCTGCGAGGCCTTAGGACTGTTTCAATGGCAAAGAAGCAGCCAGCAACAGCAGGCATTGAAACCTGAAGCAATCCCAGCTCGCGGCTCCCATTTACATCTACTCTTTCATCTCCACTAACGAGTGGAATACTGAAGGGACTCGAACCTGGGACCTCCAGGTTATTATAAATGATAAGAGTTACTGTATATAAAGTTGAAGTGTAATTTACTGTGGCATAAAAATTACAAATTAGTCATTATGTAATATTTTACATTTTGATACTTCAAGTTTAATTTTAATGTAAAATTATTGAATAATTATGTTTTTTATTTAAATTTTATGATATTTTCGTACCTACACTTTTTTAAATTTACATATTGGTCCAATGTTTAGATTTCACTTGAATCCAATCCACCATAACATAAAAGTATAAATTAGTTGTACCATATAAGATGTTGTATCACTCAACAATAGGAGAAGATTTGGTCATTTTATATTTGCTCATTACATGAAATACTAAAAATAACCCTAATTAGTATACTATTTTTATATATTCTAATCACAAGTATGAACGGGTTCATATACGACTCACCAATAGTCTAGAGAATTAATAATTGAACCATTAACCACTAACTTTTTCACCTCAATGTCGAGTCCAATTAAACATAAATATATATGGTTATTACTTATTAGAAAGTCGTCATTTTCCACCAGGAAACCATCAACTTTACAACAACAGGGAGGCAGCTCCTTTTAAGAGCTAGGCCTATTATATTAGACATAAAAATGGAAATTTTCCCTCGGGCTCCTTATACGGACAATCGCAGGCCGACTGCAAGTCTTACCAACCAAAGTTGGAGTTGCAGACTTTGCCTCAACCAACATTACCAATACCCGGTGAAGCAAAGACTTTTTTTTATGACATTTTCAGCCAATGTCTGTTCATATATAAATTGAACCCAACTATGTGATTTGAAGGCGTGAAGTTATGCGCGAGTTCCAGCTTGTATTCCTTTTACTTCTCTTTAGAGTTTTTCCTTTTCACCCCAGATAGAATTTTCAACAATTATACATGAAATGTTTGGTTAGGTATCTACACATATCAAATAAACATCTTTCATTTTTACCTAGTTTGATAGGGTTCGATTTTCGCCACTGGCACTGGTCGTCCAGCTAACTCTAGTATATCTAATTCAATACAAAGTATCTTTTGTAAAAAAAATAAAAAATAATAGAAAATATGGAATATATTTTAAAATATATATATTGTGTGGGATGTCCATTGGCCAGCAATTCCTTCCCCAACTGCTAGCTGCTTCACCATTAAGATGGGTGAATGCACGTAATCTGTTATGCCTATAAAAGGCAAACCCACGAAGGAAGAAAAACAACGAACTCTGCATTTAATTCGATGTCGCATGATAAAAAAACAGCGCCGTTGTGAGACAAGTAACACCGCGGAGGGGTTAAACGGCACCTGCGGGTAAACCCAACGACGCCGCGGTACTTGAAATGACATTGTTTAGTAGAAAACAAGGTCGTGTTTCATGGGCCGCAAATTCGTTCAAATTTGAAATATTGGTCATGGGGTTGGAAAAGGAGTTTTATTTATTCCTTATCGAAGAATGAGAGGATTTGTGTGACAACACCGTTGTGGAATTAAAAACAACATTGTTTATTCAAATAAAACAATGATGGCAAGAGCTCGGCAGAGGCGTGTGTTTAGCAATGCCGCGGAGTCCAACATCATCGTGACACATATTCCACCTCCACGAGGAGATCAAGAAACAATGTCTTTTAGTTGAAAACGATATCGCGAGAGGTATCAGCAATGCCACGACATTGGTGAGCTATGTCGTTTGATTAAAAACACCGATGTTGTGAGTTGGAGGCAATGCGAGTGGTAACACCGCCAGTTGCGTTGCTGTAAGAAAAACAAGGCCTCAACATCAGTGGTCATGAAGTTCGGACCAAAGTTGGTGCAAGTTCGATGCTAATGCAACGATGTTGTTAGTCGAAAACCACGTCACGGGTATGTTGAGGTTGGTTCACCCACATATGCAGGTTGAAATAACTTTGACAACGTGGAGATTTGTTTCTCACAATGACAGCGTTACAAAAGACTCAGATTTGAGGTCAAGCGGCATCGTTGCCTAGACAAGGTGGTTTTTGAGTATCGAACCGTGCTGGAGAAATGTAGAATTTGGCTTAATGTCATTTTGCCAAGTTTCTTTGCAGAGCGGTTTCGAGTGCACGTGAGTACCACACAACACTGTGGAAGTGATAACGATGTAATTGCATGATTTTATACCCCTATTTCTTATCCATTTGCGGGGCATAGTTGTGTGTTTTGGCCTATTTTACGCCGGGTTGTGCTACTTTGTCCTATTTCAGGTCCCAGGCGTCGAAGGGAAGGCCAAGCGCGAGTTTCGGAGCATTTGGAAGTCGTTTGGTCGAGCCAGGACCAAAACACGGGCAGGAGGCCTCAGGAACACGGCCGTGTTCCTGGCCGTGCTTTTACCGCCGAGGCTTCTACACATGTGTGCTACACCAGCTAAAAAACACGGGCGGGATTGATTAGGACACGGCCGTGTCCACCATAGAACACGCCCGTGTTTTCTCCCAGACCGTGCCCGTGTATTTACCACGTGGCAGAGGGCACGGGCGGGCTGGATCAGAAAACGGCCGTGTCCTCGACCGTGTTCTGGCCAGTGATGCCCTTTTAGAAAGATTTCAGCCAAAAAGAGGGGGGATTCGAGTTTTAGAGAGACATAGTGATTCCTAGAGAGAGAAAGCGACGAACAAGAGTCTCCAAGTGCCCTAGCTTGATCTTCATCACCATTGGAGCTTGGCTTGAGCTTGGAGGAGTGCCGATCAACGTCCAGGAGCTGAAATCCATCCTTCGCAGTATGGTTTCCGCATCTGATTCTGCTTTTGCTTCTTTCTCCATGGAGTAGTTCTCCCATTCATCTAGGTATGGGAAACCCTAGATCTGTATGTTAGGTTTGATTGTATGAACCCAAGTACTGTTTCTATGATTTGATTATACTCGATTGAGGTTTGAATGATTGAATGGCATGAATCCTGATCAAATTCCTGTTGTTGCTGCTTTAACCTAGAATGAGAATATCTGCCTAGGTTGATAGAGTATCCTTAATTGAAGGTAGTGAATTGGTGACTTTAGTCGAGGAGCCAATTCGCTGTTCTGTACCGAATTCAATTCGGTAGTGGAGGTTTGGTTCGTTAGGGCCTCAATCTGTCTACTCCGATGGAGGTTAGTCGCCCGCTAGAGACTCAGATTGAGAGGGTCTGGAGACCTTTAGTCGAGACTTCAGACTGTTTGAGAACCTTCCGCAGTATAACTATCATAGAAATTGAACTTGGTAATTACAATTCGGCTTAACTGCAGTCTAGGGGGAACCATATCCGGGTGACCTCTCTCAACCTCAAACAACCGTTTTAGTTGCTTTGATTGCTTGTTAGTTTAGACCTTCACTAAAGTTTCATTGCTAGATAATACAAATTCAATGAGTAGTCATCATATCTAGGACCCGGGTTGACATTGAAACCTAAACCCGCTATACTACACTTTAGGAAGTGGTTTCACTTGGCCATTTTCTAGAGTGACAGTAGGAGTGAGTCAAGTTTTTGGCGCCGTTGCCGAGGACGACTAGGTTGTTGAAGAAAAGTGATTTCTGTTACTTTAGCATTTTCATTTTCGCATTGGTTGTTTGTTCTTTCCCACTTGTGCCTTCACGGGTTTGCATTACTTGAGTGTGTGCAGATAGTGCATGACCCGTAGCCAGTCGGGAGGTTTACTGCCGTTGGATCCAGAGCTTGAACGTACTGCGCCAACTTAGGAGACAACAGCGAGCTAGACGGTTATGGGAGAAGCATACGGCCACTTGAGCAGCGATCTGAGGAAGAGTACGAGATGGAAGGCGAAGACAACCCACAACCAGGGAATGCTCGACAGGCTCCCCCGGTGAATCAGCATCCACCACCACCGCCGGGTCCCACCTTGGAGTACTACTACACTCCACGGATTGCTGACATCCGCCCGGTCATCCTCTATCTGCCCATCCCAGCGAACAACCTCGAGATCAAGCCATGCTGGATTCAACTCATTACATCATCTATCCAGTTCCATGGCTTGAAGGATGAGGAGGCCCGGGCACATCTTTCCCGTTTTCTGCAGCTGACGAACGGGTTCAAGCTGAACGGTGTCCCGGATGACGCAATCCGCCTTCACCTCTTCCCCCATTCTCTGGCGGGGAATGCTAAGAGGTGGTTGGAGAACCAGCCCCCATTGTCCATCACTTCTTGGGACGATCTGGCAGACAAGTTCGTGCACAGGTACTATCCGGCATTGAAGACCATAGAGATTCAGCGGGAGATCACTCACTTCCGCCAAGAGCCAGATGAGTCACTTCGTGATGCATGGGAGAGGTACATAGGATATTTTTGGGAGTGTCCCCATCATGGCTTCAGTGATGCATTCACAGTGGGGAACTTCTACAGTGCCCTCACCCCAGACAGCCAGAGGGCGATCGAGTCTCTATGCCCAGGGGGGGATATTCTCACTAAGACTCCACCCGAGCTGAACCAGATGATCAGTACCTTGGCTGCCCGCGATCACTCCTGGGGACAGAGCAGCAGAGGCAGACATTCCCGGGACCGTGGTGTGCACGCTATGGAGGCCAGGTCCGGGTTAGAGCAGCAGGTGGCTGAGTTGGTGCTGACATTGAAGCAACCCAACAGTCTCCTTCCGGGCCGAGGTGTAGCTACGCCTCCAGTAGCTCAGTGTCAGTCTATGAGAGAGTCCTCTACTCCCCAAGAGCAGGTGGATTTCATCGCCAATGCTCGGCGCCTAGACCCATACAGCAACACCTACAATGAGGGATGGCGCCAGCATCCCAACTTCGCCTGGAGCAGCAACAACACCAAACCACCTGGTTTCCCCGCACCAGCGGGTGGTTTTCAGCAGAGGCAGCCCTTCCAGGCTAGGCAGGGGCCTCCACCACAGCAGCAGCCCTACCAGACTAGGCAGGGGCAGCCATTCCAGCAGCCCCAGCGCCAGTATGCCCAGCCTCCAGCAGTCGCAGCTCCAGATAATCAGATGGCTGATCTGAAGAATATTTTGCAGGCATTCATGACCACCAGTCAGGCGAATTTCACGAGGATGGATCAGAACATAGCCTCACTGGAGGCAGGCCAGAGAAACCAAGGTGCCATTCTGCAAGATCTACAGAATCAGATTGGGAGCTTAGCTCGCCAGAACACTACCAGGGCACCGGGGACTCTCCTGCCACCACTGTTCCCAATCCTCGTGACCCTCTCCAGCAGCTGGACGCCATCACCACCAGGAGTGGCAAGACCATATCTGCTGCTCCTGCCCAGCCCAGGCGAGACGACCCACTACCTGCTTCAACACCTCCAGCTGATACTGCAGAAGTGGGGGAAGGCAGCAAGCACCTGCTCCCAAGCCGCAGCCTGTGGTTAAGGAGCATACACCCCAGCTGCCCTTCCCCACTCGACTTCATAAAGACAAGCTGGAGACAGAGTTTGCCAAGTTCATGGCAATGTTGAAGCAGGTCAACATCAGCATGCCGTTCGTGGAGGCACTGTCGAAGATGCCCAAGTATGCCAAGTTCATGAAAGACCTCCTCACCAACAAGAAGAAACTTGGGGATCTTTCGACAGTGATGCTCAGCGAGGAGTGTTCTGCATCCTGCAGAACAAGCTGCCCGAGAAGCGCAAAGACCCAGGGAGTTTCACTATCCCTCTTGTTATTGGCAGCATGCATGTAGGAAAGTCCTTGGCGGACCTAGGCGCTAGCATAAATGTCATGCCCTATAAATTGTTTAAGAAGCTAGACCTAGGTGAACCTAGAGCTACTAGGATGAGCATTCAGTTAGCTGATCGTTCTATCGTGCATCCTAGGGGTATCATTGAGGACTTGCTTGTTAATGTAGGTGCATTCACATATCCTGTTGATTTTGTTATTTTGGATATAAATGAGGATGTGGATGTGCCTTTGATTTTGGGTAGACCGTTTCTCGCCACCGCCAAGGCGCTTATTGATGTGCATAGTGGTAAATTGATTCTGCGTGCTGGTGATGAACAGGCTACTTTTTCTGTGTCTGAGAATGGGAAACACTCTCATTTGCATGATGACATAGATTACTGTGATGTGCTTACGATTTTGAGACCGCACTCGCCATAACGAGTGCGGGTACTGATGATGCTCTTGAGCGTTGTATTTTGCTAGGTGAGCAGGCATCGCAGGAGCCGCAGCTGGCGGAGCAGTTGGCCGCGTTGGAGAGTGGCCCCTTCTTGGAGGGCGACAGGCTGTTTAAACCGATCTCATCCTCCACCCGCATCACCCTCCTTGGAGGAACCACCAGAGCTGGAGCTTAAGCCCCTCCCTCCTCATTTGGAGTATGCATTTCTCCGGGAGGGGAATAAGCTGCCAGTCATCATCAGCTCGACCCTCACACCCGAGCAGAAGACCAGACTGGTGGCCTTGCTGAAGCAGTACGAGCGAGCTTTAGCATGGAAGATCACAGACATCCGGGGGATCAGCCCCTCCTTTTGCTCCCACCGGATACTGCTGGAGGATGAGATGCGGCCAGTGAGGCAGCCGCAGAGGAGATTGACACCGAACCTGGAGGCTGTGGTTCGGGCAGAGATCGTGAAGCTGATGGACGGGGGATCATCTTCGCCATTTCTGACAGCGAGTGGGTCAGTCCCACCCAGGTGGTGCCCAAAAAGGGTGGGATGACCGTGGTGCCTGACGAGAAGAACGAGCTCATCCCGATGCGCACGGTGACTGGGTACCGTGTGTGCATCGACTATCGGCGTCTCAACGACGCCACTCGGAAGGACCATTTCCCGCTGCCGTTCATTGATCAGATGCTGGAGAGATTGGCGGGGCACGAGTTCTACTGCTTCTTGGATGGGATGTCCGGGTACTTTCAGATCCCTATTGCACCGGAGGACCAGGCGAAGACCACTTTCACCTGCCCCTTCGGCACATTTGCTTACCGGAGGATTCCATTCGGGCTATGCAACGCCCCAGCCACTTTTCAGCGATGCATGCTCGCCATCTTTGACCGTCTGGTCGGCGAGATCATGGAGGTGTTTATGGACGATTTCTCGGTTTATGGAGACTCATTCTCTCACTGTCTCCATAACCTGGAACTTGTTCTTAAACGGTGTGAAGAAACGAACCTGGCACTGAGTTGGGAGAAGTGTCACTTCATGGTTCGAGAAGGCATAGTTCTTGGGCACAAGATCTCCAAGATGGGGATTGAGGTGGACAGAGCAAAGATCGAGACTATCAGCAAGCTGCCTCCTCCTACATCTGTTAAGGGGATCCGGAGTTTTCTTGGCCATGCAGGTTCTATAGGCGGTTCATCAAGGATTTCTCGAAGATCGCCCTGCCCCTAACTAAGCTTCTGGAGAAGGATGCCCCCTTCCAGTTCACTGATGCTTGCACAGCGGCGTTCACAACCTTGAAGGAGAAGCTCACCCAGCTCCTATCATGGTTGTTCCTGACTGGTCCCTACCATTTGAGCTGATGTGCGACGCCAGTGACTTTGCTGTTGGAGCTGTTTTGGGGCAGAGGCGAGATCAACACTTCCGACCTATCTACTACGCCTCGAAGACTCAATGATGCCCAGGAGAACTACACCACCACAGAGAAGGAGCTGCTTGCAGTGGTGTTTGCCTTCGATAAATTTCGCCCCTATCTGGTCTTGTCCCATGTGACCGTGTACACAGATCACTCCGCGATTCGATACCTGATGAGCAAGGCCGATGCCAAGCCTAGGCTCATACGATGGATCTTATTACTGCAGGAGTTTGATATTGAGATCGGGACAAGAAGGGAGCAGAAAATGTTGCAGCTGATCACCTCTCCCGGTTGGACGCACCTCCTGCGGACAACCTCGTGGAGGAGATGACTCCTTCCCAGATGAGAGTTGATGATGATGTGCTTGGTGGAGAGTGTCACCCCCTGGTATTCTGATTTTGCGAACTATTTGGTGGGCCAGCAGCTGCCCAAGGGGATGACAACTCACCAAGAGGAAGTTTTTCTCCGATCTGAAGTACTACTTCTGGGATGACCCTCATCTTTTTCGGATCGGAGCCGACGGGATCATCCGTCGTTATGGAGAGTGAGATGGAGGGCATTCTATCTCACTGTCATGAGGGACCTACTGGCGGTCATCACGGAGGAAACCGCACGGCGAGGAAGGTGCTCCAGTCGGGCTTTTACTGGCCCACGCTCTTCAAGGATGCAGACGCCTTCGCACGCAGGTGCGACCGATGCCAGAGGTCAGGTAACATCTCTGCCCGTGATGAGATGCCCCAGAATGTGTTTATAACTTGTGAGATTTTTGATGTCTGGGGTATCGACTTCATGGGCCCCTTCCCTCCATCTTTTGGTACTATATTCTGGTTGCTGTTGACTACGTCTCTAGGTGGGCTGAGGCGCAAGCTTTGCCCACAATGATGCTAGACGTGTTTGTGGTTTTTGAAGCAGCTATTCTCCCGGTTCGGGACACCTAGAGCCATCATAAGCGATCGAGACACCCATTTCCAGGGCCAATTTGATAAACTACTGTCTCGCTATGGTGTGACTCACAAGGTGTCCGTGGCCTATCATCCTCGGACCAGTGGCCAGGCCGAGCTGACGAACCGGGAGCTCAAGCGGATCCTGGAGAAAACGGTGGATCAGTCCCGCAAAGATTGGTCCACCAAGCTCGATGATGCTCTGGGCGTATCGCACTGCCTACAAGACACCCATTGGTACTTCACCGTACCGGCTTGTCTATGGAAAGGCATGCCATTTGCCCGTGGAGCTAGAGCACAAGGCCTTCTGGGCCCTTAAGCTGCTCAACTTGGATGTTCGTGTTGCAGGTATTGAGCGAAAAATGCAGATGTTGGAGCTGGAAGAGTGGCGTTACCACGCCTATGAGAACACCAAGCTGTACAAGGAGCGCACTAAGCGCCTACACGATGCACGGTTGCGGGGTCCGAAAGAGTTCCAGGTTGGTGATCGAGTTCTCCTTTATAACTCTCGCCTGAAGCTCTTTCCCGGAAAACTCCGCTCCCGGTGGTCTGGACCGTTCACGGTCACACAGGTGTTTGCCAACCCGCAAACTGAGCCGTTTAAAGTGAATGGCCATCGTCTCAAGCTCTACCTGGGAGACGAGGTCGAACGTGCGGAGTTGGTAGTGGAACTCGCGGACCCTCAGTTCCACCATTGGCGTCCAGCTAAAAGACGGTAAAGAAGCGCTTGTGGGGAGGCAACCCCACCACGGTTTGCATTTCTACCCTTTGTTTTTATTTATTTATTTCATTTTTGTCGGTTTTTTAGTCTTTGAGTCTGTCTGGAGTCTGTCTGGAAAGTATTTCGTGCCTCGGGCGGTTCTTTGTAATGTGCAATTGGGTAAAATTTAGAGCCGGGGCACGAATGAGTCTTGGTGGTTTGAAATTGGAACTTTGAAATCAGGCAAATTGGGCTCGGCAGTAAAAACACGGGCAGCGGGGGTTCAAAGCACGGCCGTGTTTTGACCTCTGCCCGCCCGTGTTTTAATTGTTGGCTTGCCCTGCGCCCAACTGCTCTCGGCAGTAAAAACACGGGCACGGGCAGCAGGGGGGTCAAAACACGGCCATGTTTTACCCCCCAGCCCGCCCGTGTTTTAAAATGGGGGAGCACGGCCTCGGCCGTAAAAACACGGGCGGGGCACGGGCAGAACACGGCCGTGTTCTGGCCCGCCCGTGTTTTAACCCCCCTATAAAAACTGATTTTCAGGCCCCCCTCCTCATTCCCATTCATTTTCTTCCAACCCTAGCCGCCTCCCCTCGCCGGAAAATCGCCCCTCTCCTCTTCTCCTTCGATTTTCTGGCCATAACTCCCTCTCCCGACCTCCAAATCACAAACCGCGACCACCCCCACGCTCCTGGCGTCGAGGAGCACATTCCCCAAAGGTTTGGGCGTGTTTGGCCGAGGTTGGGTCGCCGGCGGTGAGTTCTTCGGCGAGTCTCGGTGAGTTTTTCCGACGACTTGGGGTGCTTTTTGCCACTTTCTTCACCTTTCTCAGGGTATCTTCTTGCGTCTCCAGGTGTGTTCTCTTTGCCTTTTCTTGTATTTTTTGGAGAATCGATACCTAGAGTTAGGTAAAGAACTTGTGATTGTGGCATATTTTGGGAACGATTTGGTAGGCCGATGGCTTTCTTTGCATGCTATATTTTATCTCGGGATTTCAATTCCTCGGCCTACAGTTTGCATGTTGGCATTATATACGGGCTTGTTGTAGTTTTGTGTGTGGTTGATCGATTGGTGCTTAATTGGTTTGGATTTGGTGTCTGTTTCCCGGGGGCCTAGTCCATTGTCCAAATCGCTCGATTTGAGGGCCCCCGGTGAATTTGGTTGTTGGATTATCGTGTGATGGGTATGCTTGTTTCACCGGGAGTCTAGTCTACTGTTCATATCTTTCGATGTGAGGGCTCCCGGTGTGGTTTTGACTAACATTGACCCTGTTTGCTCGTGTGCCATTTTGTTCATCCTTGTGCTTTGCAGGGTCATGGAAGCCTACCTCGACCACTTGAGCATCACCCAGCGCCATCTGCTGCGGACTATCCGTACCCGCACCATCTCCGAGCACCTGCACCTCGATTTTGCGGTGTTCGATGCACTTCATGCCAGGCAGCAGATGGAGGCCGCTGTGCGGGCCTATGGTTGACGGCGCCTTCTCTGCCTCGCCGAGCCGACCTACCAGGAGCTCGTCTGGGAGTTCTATGCCTCCTTCCACCACAACCAGAGGGGGAATGCTGACCATTCTAATGCCGTTCAGTTCACACTCGGCGGGGTGGAGCACTCCATCAGTTACTGGGAGTTTGCCAATGCACTTGGGCTCAACTCCCCGCACTCCAACAACGGGGTCCTGCGCTTGGACCTCACTGATCCCACCGACTTTCCATGCCAGGCGTACTTCCGGCGGATCTGCCTGCCAAACAATGTGGACGAGGAATACGTCGCCAGCCAGACGCGGGCCTCTCTCCTCAGGCCAGAGTGGCGCAACCTCAACCACCTGCTCACCAGTTCTTACACCCCCAGTCGGGGCTCGGCCAACCGGGTCACCCTCCGGACCCTGTTCTTCATGGAGGCGATGGGTCGCTCTGAGGACACCATCCAGCTAGGCTCGGTGGTCGCCCGGACATTCGAGAAAGCTGCCGCTAGCCAGGATCGTCACCTTGTCTATGGCCCGGTGATCACGGCCCTGGCCCGCTACTACGGGGTCAACATCACTGGGATGACCCAGTTCCACGGGCCCACTCCACTCAACGAAGCCAACCTCCGCGCTCAGCACCTGGTGGCTCGCCTAGGGCGTCTGCACTAGATTGCGGGTCTTCCCCAACCACCTGCGCCCGCAGAGGGAGACCAGCCGGAGTCCAGCACCGCTGGAACACGCCGGGTTCCTCACCGTGCTGCTCCTCGTGCCCAGGCTCTCGCGAGCTCCTCCGCTGCACCCAGATCTCCTGCTCCGGGGTCTCCTCCTCCCGTGGTGGTGCCCATCTCTGATCAGTTGGCGGCCATCGCTCAGCAGAACGAGCGCATCCTGGCCGGCCAGGAGCGCATTCACACCAGCCTTGATCGTGAGCGGGGCCGCGGCCGTCGTTTGATGTCCGACTAGCACTACATCATGTCATACCTAGGCCTGGACCCGAACGCAGTTCACTACCCCTTCGTCCAGTCCCCGAGGTATGAGGACCAGTACCCTCCACCTTCCGGTGATGGTGGCGATGCATTCTAGTGGAGAGAGTACCTGGTTATGGCAGTGATTTCTTTTCTAGACTGAGACTCCATGTTCTTGTTGTTTCGTTTGGTCTTGTTTTATTTTGTTTTGGATTGTAGACTTGGGACTCCGGTTCTATCACCCAGTGTGTGTCTTTTGTTGACTTTAGCTCTGTGCCTCGGACTGGTTCCCCTTCCAGTCCCCTGCTTTTGCCTGGTCTGCCTTCCAATCTTCGTTCCTTGGTGCCTGGCTAGCAGAAAGAAAGTTACTGGTTTGCTTGACTGTGGTTTTGTTGGGTTGGAAATGTGGAACCTTGTGCTATAACTACCACCACCTAAAAGACCTTTTCCCCATGTCCAAGACCCTAGCCAGTCATTTGAACCTGTGTCTAAGACCTTCGGATTAGTTAGTGGTGACACCCCCTATGTGAACTCTAGCATTTAGAGGCTGCATTCATGGTGAAGAGACGTTAGGGATTGAAAGAATAAGCATGCGCATTTTTCGCATCAAATTGTCCTGACCCCACTGGTCGAGAGTGAGCGATTAATTTTCTCATATTCTCTATACTCTTTACCCCGGTGAGGACCTAGATTGCTCGGTCTTAATTCTGATATCTTGAGCTTTGTGCATGAAGTGATTGTTTTGAATGAGTGGTTGAGTCAAGTCTATGTTGGGTGGTGAACATAAGGGAACTCTTCCTATGCTCGACTTTATTGCATTCGAATGTCATCTGTGGTGGTTGTCTAGGTTGTCGTTCGAGTTGCCATGTGTTGATGATCGAAAGCCAGTATGATCCACGTGTTTTGTGCCGATATGATTTGCCCTAAAGCCTGCTTGATTGAAGTGTTTTGAGCTTACCTGGTGTCTGACTTGGTTTGCTTAGGGACAAGCAAACGGTTAAGTGTGGGGGAGTTTGATAATGATGTAATTGCATGATTTTATACCCCTATTTCTTATCCATTTGCGGGGCATAGTTGTGTGTTTTGGCCTATTTTACGCCGGGTTGTGCTACTTTGTCCTATTTCAGGTCCGAGGCGTCGAAGGGAAGGCCAAGCGCGAGTTTCGGAGCATTTGGAAGTCGTTTGGTCGAGCCAGGACCAAAACACGGGCAGGAGGCCTCAGGAACACGGCCGTGTTCCTAGCCGTGCTTTTACCGCCGAGGCTTCTCCACATGTGTGCTACACCAGCTAAAAAACACGGGCGGGATTGATTAGGACACGGCCGTGTCCACCATAGAACACGCCCGTGTTTTCTCCCAGACCGTGCCCGTGTATTTACCACATGGCAGAGGGCACGGGCGGGCTGGATCAGAACACGGCCGTGTCCTCGACCGTGTTCTGGCCAGTGATGCACTTTTAGACAGATTTCAGCCAAAAAGAGGGGGGATTCGAGTTTTAGAGAGACAGAGTGATTCCTAGAGAGAGAAAGCGACGAACAAGAGTCTCCAAGTGCCCTAGCTTGATCTTCATCACCATTGGAGCTTGGCTTGAGCTTGGAGGAGTGCCGATCAACGTCCAGGAGCTGAAATCCATCCTTCACAGTATGGTTTCCGCATCTGATTCTGCTTTTGCTTCTTTCTCCATGGAGTAGTTCTCCGATTCATCTGGGTATGGGAAACCCTAGATCTGTATGTTAGGTTTGATTGTATGAACCCAAGTACTGTTTCTATGATTTGATTATATTCGATTGAGGTTTGAATGATTGAATGGCATGAATCCTGATCAAATTCCTGTTGTTGCTGCTTTAACCTAGAATGAGAATATCTGCCTAGGTTGATAGAGTATCCTTAATTGAAGGTAGTGAATTGGTGACTTTAGTCGAGGAGCCAATTCGCTGTTCTGTACCGAATTCAATTCGGTAGTGGAGGTTTGGTTCGTTAGGGCCTCAATCTGTTTACTCCGGTGGAGGTTAGTCGCCCGCTAGAGACTCAGATTGAGAGGGTCTGGAGACCTTTAGTCGAGACTTCAGACTGTTTGAGAACCTTCCGCAGTATAACTATCATAGAAATTGAACTTGGTAATTACAATTCGGCTTAACTGCAGTCTAGGGGGAACCATATCCGGGTGACCTCTCTTAACCTGAAAACAACCTTTTTAGTTGCTTTGATTGCTTGTTAGTTTAGACCTTCACTAAAGTTTCATTGCTAGATAATACGAATTCACTGAGTAGTCATCATATCTAGGACCCAGGTTGACATTGAAACCTAAACCCGCTATACTACGCTTTAGGAAGTGGTTTCACTTGGCCATTTTATAGAGTGACAGTAGGAGTGAGTCAGGAAGTTACCCGCGCAGTTGAGAGGAATGGAGAAAGTAAGAGATAGAGACGGAGCGGAGGCGGTTACTGCAACTACGAAGAAAATTGGGGTATAAACTAGTGAAAGAGAGGAACTCGGGGGGAAAATAAAATCTCAAGCTGCATTGTCGCAAGTTATCCTTCATTCTCTCTAGTTCGTAGAATTTCTCTGTCAGAGATCTCTTTTGCAGAGTCGTAGTAGTTTGTACTCGTAGTAGCAAAGCTCTCTAGAGGAACCTCCATAGGAGTAGAGGTAACGTAACTTAGAAATCCTTGTTCGGTTCCTCGTTATTCGTCTAACACCCTCGTTTGAACATTGTTTGGGGAGATGTCGACCGGGTAACGGTCGTTTGATATTTGATCTTGTATTCTTGCTTTCCTTGAGAACGGAGCGTATTAAACACGTGAGTTTCCACAGCGAAACACCTACATTAGTCATTAACTAAAGCAATAAGTATAGAGGACACAGTTGAGAAAAGGTAGGAAATAATAGAGAAATCAATAACCTAAAGCACGTGAGACATTATGGCCTTCTGTATCACATTTTGAAGGATTATAGAGCTGTTTTGATGAGGCTATGATTCAAAATATTATGGATAGAGTAAGTTTACCACCACAGACTGATGTTGTCTACTGTTAACACTACTTTATTATATATGCAATGTTTAAAGAAACAATACCCCACGTAGATCCATAGCATTGAGTAGAAGAAGCAAAGAAAAGTCTAGATGGAACCATTACTATTAGACATCCCGGATGTTAACCTAAAGCATAGGTAACCACTTGCATCACGTAGATAATACTAACTAATAAACAAAAGACTACTTTAAACCACTAAAATGGTGGCTTCTCACCTTCACTCTATCTTATTTTAAAGTTGTGCCATGTCCCCTATAGCCCAATTAGAACCAATCCAGTTTAAGATGCTTAGCAAAACAAAACCAAATACCCTACTCTAAGGGAAAAGATTCAAGACTTATTTGAAAGCTCTGTTTGGCAACGAAGGGGTGCAAATTGAAGGCTATGCAAACTAAGGGGTAAATTGTAGGGGGAGCAAAATTATTGAGATGCAAATAGTTGTTTGAAATAAAAAGTAGGAGGGTGTAAATTGTTATACCCCGCTCTTCCCAAAAGTCAAAATGATTATTATACTCTTGGTTCAAGTTTCACCGTATTATCGATGAGGATTAAAAGTGTGAACTAATAGTTCAAACGGTGTCAAGTTTCGACATGAAATGGGAAAATTATGGACGTTAACTGAGTTTCGGATTAAACTCATCTGTAATTATGAAATTCCCAAATTAAACCGGCGTAATTAAAACCTAACCCTACCTCTCACTCGGCTCCATGTGGACCTTTTAAATACCACCTATAAGAAAACCTAAAGCTAATCCGAAGCTGCAGCAACCGACTCCTCATTGCTAGAAAAAAAAGGGGTTCCTGGCTAGCCAATGGCCTTCCCAAATTTACAAGTGGAGATGGGAAGATCATGTACGCTAGACAGAAAGCGAGGGAAAATAGTGGTGAATTGGAAGGGGATCATTGCTCAGAGGATGTAGAATCTCTCCAATTCCATCTGTCGCAACCAATGAAAAGCTCAAGAACTTTTCAATTCGTACACGCCCCACTCGAGGTCCACTTGGCGTCCTAAGGTCCTATGCTGCCATCTCAACTCTGGGAAAATTCCATCTCTCATCTCCACCTGCCACGTGGATAAGCTCGATATATCATATATGGGAGAAAGAGAGAATGGAGGGATCTGTACATAACTAGTGCTCTTTGCTAGAGAGTTCGAGTAGAGTTTGGCTTCTCAGGGTGGTACTAAGGATTGGAGAAAGGTATAGCCAATGGGGAGCAGTGGAAGGGACGATCACGAGCGGGGATGACTTGGATTGGGGCTCATGTGATGACGTGGATTTGGCACAACGTGGAGAATGCAATCCAAGGACAAAGTCAAGTGAAGTGATGGGTTCATCCCGAGCAAAAAGTTTGAACATCGGGTGAACTACTCGATGGTTGATAACACAGACCAACTGATTGATAAGATGAGTGTAAAGAGGTAAATTCTACGCCTTACGTATTTTTTCAAGTATTAGAGATTTTAGTATTTTTGTGAAGTGTTGCTATGGTTGTTTATGCTCATGATTGATGATATGTGCTTGTTTGAGCTGTGGTTTATAGTGAATGTGTGATGTTTGCTTTAAAGCTTTACGTTTATGAGTGATTGTTAAAGTTTAGAACAAGGCCTTTAGTTTTAAGAAGTACTTCACCTTCAAGAAGGTGAAGTCGTTTTAAGTGTTTTTAGTCACTAGCGTCAGTCCGTTGCCATTTGAGATTTTCAGATAGAGCAGCAGTTATGCTCTTGAGATCTTTGAGAGAGAGCAGCAATTATGCTCTTGAGATATTTAAGTTGAGCAGCAGTTATGCTCTTGAGATTTTTAAGATGAGCAGCAGTTATGCTCTTGAGAATCGTGGAAGGCTCTTCTTCCACGATAAGTTTAAGTTTAAGGAAAGCCTTGATGGCTTCTCATACGTATGAGTTGGCAACCGGACTAGCTAGTGTGAGATCCCCGTGTCAGTCAAGTATTTAAGTTGAGATTTGAGCTTTAAGAATGGAGAGTACCAGTAACTCCCATACATTTTTAAGAGTTAAGATTTTCAAGAATGGAAGTACAAACAACTTCCACGAGTTAAAGTCAAGTGTTTAAGTAAAGTACTCAAGTATTAGAAGTATTAAAACGTAAGGGCGTAGACTGACCCCATCTCACTCACCAGTACTTAGTAAAGGAATGAGCGAGAACTAGATCGATAGTTGCAAATAGAGGAGCAGTTAGTGAGTAGCGAGATCGAGAAAGCTGTTCGAGGCAAGCCAGCTAGAGGAGGATAGTACAAGCGTCACTGAAAGTGCCAGAGATCGAATCCGAGCAGACAACAAAGTAGAGTTTTAGTTATTGCTTTATGATTATGAGTAGTGACTAGAGATTAAGATTAAGATTCTATGGTTGAGATTTGCCCAAGTATTAGTGCTTTGTTTTAAGAGATTTCAGTTTACTTCAGTATTTGTTATGGTTATTTATGGAAAGCTTCTGTTTCTTTTTCAAGTCTTTCGTTTCTTATTTTGGTTTATGATTTATCAAGGGAATTTTGGTAAAATTAGTACCCGGCCGAGTTAGGGTGTTTCATAAATGATATATAAAAAATATATAAATTATAATATTATATTAAAAACTAATTAACTTTTAAAATAAAAACATTATTCCTTTTCTTTTTAACTTTCTTTCTCTCTCACCGTCTTCACTCTTCCTTTCTCTCTCCAGTTTTTCTCTGTTTTTTCTCCCCTTTTCTTCTTCGTTCTCGTTCTCCCCTTTTCCAAAGCAGAGAAAGTCCATAGCCTCCTCATCTTTTTCATTAATTTTCAGACTTATTTAGCACCACCCAATTTATCGCACTGCAAATTCGCTCTTCCCCAACTAATTCCCAGCTGGCCTCTCTCTCTCTCTTTTTCAATTCCTCTCGATTTGCAGAGATCCAATAGAAAGTACAGAATCCCTCCGAATCAGCGGAGGCTGATCTTCGCCAGTAAGCAGCTAGTGGAGGCATGCAGAACCGCAGTGGGGGGTTCATTTCGATCTACTTTGCGAAAATGCATCACCGGCTAATCAATGGCGGGGTTTGATTGAAGCCTCAATCGATGGAGTTCAGCGACAATTGATTCAGAGTGACGGATTCATCGGCAGGGGTTGACAGTGTTGAATCTGCGGTAGGGGATTAACGACGATGAAGAAATAAAAAAATCATTCGGGCAAGGAGGATGATTTACGGTCGAAGGCAACTTGGGGATTAACGACAACTAAATACCATTTTTCCCCTAGTTGGTCCTTTACATCACAACTCCTACAGTCATCACACGACAGCACATCTGACACCAAGTGAAATTTCCTCCCATCAGTGCAACAATGATCTGGAAGAAAAATCGAACCAAGAAATTAGAAAGTAAGCAAATAAAAAAAAAGATTGACGTCCCAAATGAAATGAAAGGAGAATAAGAGAGATTAGTTCGTACACAAATGCGTCAGCTCCGGTCCATCATTCTCGATAATTCAAAGTTCAGATCGCAGATATACTCTTCATAACAGAATCATGTTCAAAAACAGCAAGCATAAGTAATGGATCAGAAAAGACGGAATTGGGATAAATAATTGGGGGACACAAGAATTGAAAAGAGAAGAGTTGTAGATGGAATTAGTCCACTGATTCTCTTCCGTAGTGGATCCATTCGCAGGGCCGGCCTAGAGGGTGTGCTGGCCCGCCCTCCGGCACAGGGCCTCCGAATATTAGGGGCCTCCACTTAGATCCGTTAGTTACCGATCGTACATTGTAGATTATATTTTTAGTATATGATTGATTGATTATGAGTATGATGACGATTTTAATAGATAATTTTAGCTATAATAACAATTAAAAATGATATCATGAAGACTACGAAAATAAGAAAGATAATAGATAATTTTATGGGTAACGTCTATTTTTTATCCAGACCTTTTTCAGATTCTTTTATAATATCCAAACCTATCGAAATACTAAAAATTAGCCCAATGTTAACTTTCGGTTAGCATTTTTGTTAGTAATATTGACTTGACAACATGATACTGACTTGGAAGAGACACATGAAGGTCAAGATTCCAAAATTTTAGTATTTTAACTAAGAAAAGAGTTACAGAATTATTAACAATAACGTAAAAATGACTAATATTTTGGTGCATTATGAAAAATTTGGCTAATTAATAAATTTTTAATAGGTTTGGATAATATAAAAGAATCTGAAAAAGGTTTGGATAAAAAATAGACATTACCCTAATTTTATTTTAAGCTATGTAGAAAGATATTACAGTCATTTTAGTTTTATTATAGTTAAAAGTCAATTTAGACACGTCTCAATTTTGGAACAAGGCCCCCACGAAGCATTAGACAGCCCTGGGAATTTGGTTTTGGTTTCTTCGTCAAACTAGAAAGGTGATCATTTATTTCTTTTGTAATCATTTTCTGAGACTATGTATTTTTTATAATTATTTAATAAATTTTATTTTTAATAAATTTGTGGAGAAAAATTTTAGGGCCACATTTTAAATTTTCGAACAGGGCCTCCGAATATCATGGGACGGCCCTGTCCATTCGTCTTCCTCTATGGCTCTTACCCATCATAGAACGACAGCTTGAAACCGTAGAAAATGTGATTCAACTGCTCTTCAAATCCAAGCACGCGTTGCAATTCTCAAACAAGGATTCATTTCAGTCTCCTCTGTCCCGTCACGGATTCTGCATCAAAAGTAGCTATGACAAAGCAACTCTTCAGATCGCCAAGCCCAAAGTAGAAAAAGCAACGAAAACTAAGAAAACCAACTAGAGGTCGCCAAAATATCTTGATTTGGTGGCAAAAAAGATTCTCTCTCCAGCTCTCTGCACCAAGAAAAGAACTCCTCCTTTCTGCAACCTCAACAACAACCCTCTTCCTCTCTCTAGACCATGACATCATGACCAGCAAGACCAAACCAGTGTTAGCCCAGAGAATAGAATAGAAGGCAGGCCGGCGTGAAACCAACGTGGACCCCAACACAACATAGCCAAGTAACAGCCCACCGCAAGCGAGTAACCAATAAGAACTGGGTGAATAGTAATTTCGAGTCTATATGAATAGTAAAACGAGTCTATATTAGTGGAAATAATTTTTCCGACTTTTAAAATAATAATGCAATGTAGAGACCATTTTGTTACATATTTAAACTTCGGGCATCTTATAATACCATACCATCCCTATATATTATCCCGGCCCATTGTTTCAGCCGGAAGCCGAATTCTCCTAAATTATTCCCCTAATCTGTGAGCCCTAGCCAACCACTACCGAACCTCGCATAGCTACCAAGCGGCCGAATCTCATGGAAGACCCTCCATCTCCTGCTTCTTCTGAGGAAGATGATGATACTTCCTCCATCGATGACGAAGAACTGTCGCCTCATGCGCCTCGTCAACCGAAGTAGCCAGCTGTTCCGAGCTCCGATTCTGACTCCGAGCACGTTTCCGACACGGATTCCGACTCTGATCCGCCACCGAAGAGCTCTAGCGTTCTGCTAATCGCTTCCAAGCCCCAGCCTAAGGCTCAAGTGCATTCGGTTCCTGCCTCTTCCTCAAAATCTACACCGACGACAAAAAGGGCGAGTGAAACTGAAAGGGAAGCAAAGGACGTCAAGAGGCAGAAAGAGGTGGCAGAACACGACATGGACGACGATGGTAAGAAGGAAAATACGTCGAGAGTGCTCTTCCAGCGGCTATAGGGTGAGAACGACGAGATCGCGGTGTTGAATGGGCGGATCGAGTTTGCCGAGAAGAAAGGATTTGATCCATTGAAGGACATGGTGGCTTTGTATGACTTCATCAAGAAGTCTGTGGCTGTGGATGTGCGTTGTCTAACAAATTACAAATTGGTCTCTTTAATATTTTACATTTCGATCCCCAAATTTTATTTTAATGTAAAATCATTGAATAATTATGATTTTGTAATTAGATTTTATGAGATTTTGGTACATACAATTTTTTAAATTTACATATTGGTCCAATGCCAGAATTTCACTTGAATCCATCAATCCTTTTGAACCAATCCATGAATCCAATCCACCATAACATAGAAGTATAAATTTAGTTTGTATCATACAAGATGTTGTATCACTCAACTATAGGAGAAGATTCTACCATTTTATAATTGCTCATTATGTGAAATATTAAATAAATGATAAAATAGAGACAACTCTAAAATATTGTAAGAGCGAATTTATAAAATCATTTAGTACATTTAAACAAACTTCTACTAACTACATGTAACAAAATATATGGCATTTTACATCTAAATAAGCAAGTGTCAATAAATTGTTACGGTGAAAAGGGCTGACTGTTGTGTTGACGGCCAACTAAAAGAATTGGTCAAAACCTTTCCATCATCTACTTATTTTTCGTTTCATTTTTCACTCGCCTTCTATATTCCTTTCTTTATTTCTTTCTTTGCTTTCTTCGTCTAATCCTAATTAGTATACTAATTTTATATATTCTAATTACAGTCAGTACACGACTCACCAACAGTCTAGAGAATTAATAATTGAACCATGAACTACTAATTTTTTCAGCACAATGTCGAGTCCAAGTAAAAATAAATATATATGGCTATTACTTATTAGAAAGTCGTCATTTTCCACTATGGTATTTGAAGGCATGAAATTTTAAGCGAGTTCTAGTTAGTATTCATTTTGCTTCACTCTAGAGTTTTTCTTTTTCAACCGGGATAGAATTTTTTTACAAATAAACATGGAATGTTTGGCTAGGCATCTACACATATCAAATAAATAGTTTTAATTTTTCTATAATAAAAGTAAATAATTATCATCATAAATACATCAATAAAAAAAGAATTAACCCTCAACTATGCAAATTAAAGTTCGGTATCTTCACTTAATAGATCTTTATATTTATAACATAAATTTATTTTTTGGCATATAAGTCCTCAAAGTATTGATGGAATATAATATTTTAGTACCTAAAATTTTTGTGTATTACATTTTGGTACCTAAACTTTTAAAGTTCTACAAACATGACTAATTTTTGTAAATGTAATTAAAACACCCTCGAATAAATGGGTATCCATACCCAACTCATACACATTTACATTATGTAAGTAAATATCCACACCCTATCCAAACCCATCTACAAACTTCCAAACCCACATATACGTCACCTATACCTTACCCATAATCAGTGGGTCTACTTGGGTTTAGGTAAATATCGTTTATCAGCCAAAATTTTCAATTTTTTTTTTAAATTGGATGTTGACCACCATATATCTCTTTATCTAGTTGGGATGAATTCATAAATTGAAAGGTGGTCTTACCGATTGGATTCGACTACAACAACATTCATTTTGATTTTAGCCGACTATTGGGATAAACAACTCTTTTATCCTGTTTGGTTTCAATGTTTCATCTAATTCAAGTTTCGACCCAAAGTTTCGTGAATGGGTTATATACTGTGATTTTATAAGGAATTTCGGTTCCCAACATACTTTGTGTTGCTTGATTCAAATAATTATGCAAAGAATGTCTGAAGGAAAAGCCAGAAAAAGAAAGGGGGAAAGAAAAAGGAGAGAAGCAGCTGCGGAATTTTAGGGCTGAAAATTAGCTTGACCCGACCCTGATCCTGTCTAGCCTGCCCATAAAGGGTTAAGATGTATAACTAATCCGACTATTTTCTTCTTGACCCTGTCTAACTCTCTAGGGTCGGGGAGGGTCAGGTCAGTGGTCATCCCTTATCCACAAACTTATTATTTACAAATTATATTTTGCTACTCAAAATTATTTTTTCTTACAATTTAGCACATAATTTTTTTACAAATAAGTTCTTAAATTTTGATGGTAAAATTATGTTTGGTACCCAATTTTTTTTACAATTTAGTACCTAAACTTTTAAAATTTTACAAATAGGTCCAATGTGTTGGTATGTGGAATTTCATATCTAAGAGTCACATGGTCAAAAAGTGACCCAACCCTAAGCTTACTAGACTCTACCTGACCCTTGCATGATCAGAAGATGGCTCAATCCTAAACTGACCCTGTAGACAAACTGCAATAGCCCAACCCTTAAGGTCGGGGCGGGTCGAGGGGTTTTAGGATCAAGTTTACACCCCTACCAAGTTTTACCCAAAAAATAAAATGAAAATATCTATACTATATATAAAGGTAAAATGGGAAAAACTACTCTTCCATTTCAAACTTGTTGCTCTAAGAGGAAAAGGCAGAAGGTAAAATGCATCCGGTTAACACTATTTTTTTGGACATAGTAGGCTTTTAAAAAACCATATTATTTGGGCCAAATAAATTTTGTGCCCACAATCCCTTCCTTCTAACAACATACATTAATCAATCTTAACTCTTGACCAATTATATTGATTTACCAGAATCAGCCCAAGGGAGGCAACGAGAGCAATGGACCATATCGAAGGCCCGGAAGGATAAGAAAGCCTTGTGGAGGCAAGCATGACGATCATGGCGATTGGGGGGGGGGGGGGGGGGGGGGGGGGGGGACTCCCCGTTCCAGTGCTAACTGAACTTGTGCTTTTGTGGATGTTCATCGAGGCAGACGACATCGTTAAGATGTTTGGGGATAGAAGATACGCTCCCCATCTTACCACCATAATTAATCCCAACCCATGACCAGATTTTTTTTTTACGCTGCCCAAGTGACCATAATTAATTAATTAATGTCGGGAGTTCGGTTGTATACGAGTTACCGTTCTTTATACTTTTCTTTATTATAAATTTGTTGTACGACCATATCCCGGGGGCTTATCTTGGTTAAAAAAAAAAAAACTTGTGACCAGATTAATCAAGACAAAAATGCAGCATAATGATAACCACGTCAGGTCACTTTTTTTCTCAAATGCATTATTATAATTAACTACCTTATAACCCGACCCGTTGGTCGGAGGTAGCTGAGTCAAATATTAGACTATTGGTATGGACGTAATAATGCTTTTGGCTTATGTATATTGTGGAGGGCGCATCTCTATAGTCATTTGTCATTAGTTTGTAACGGCATAGGGAATAAGTGACATGGTTTGTTTCAGTGTTTAGGATAACAAAGAAGTCTTCAAAAATGAGACGTGCTTCGAGTTAATTAAACTAAACATCTAGCAAGTCTTGATTGTATCTACCAGACAGGTGAGGACAACACTTCAATTCGAATTGGATAATTGATTTCCAAAAGTAGACAAAAACCTTACAGTAGCAAAAGTAGTTAGCAGAAAGATTAATATTTGAGAAATCAACATAAATAAAATTTTAATTATCCAAATTACGATGAATACTAAAATGTTGGTGAGAATCCAAATGTATCATGTTTGCAAAATATATAAGCATGAAACACACTTAAAATGAAAAGAAACCATACTATATATGTCCTTATGGTTTGTTAATCTTCCCACCATAGTGAGCATTCGCAAGAAAAAAGGGAATGACAATAAAATTGAGGAACGTTGTGGAGCGATGGTGTTACGGCATCGTATTTTCTTTTGGAGTGATTGGAAGATGTGCCAAGCGCATACAATCTTTGGCAATAACAACATCAACATAAATGTTGTTAGTACTTCTGTGTAGTGATGGCATAAGTTGGGATCCAATGATGGTTGTAGATTGTGAAGAGTAATGAGCACTCTGGATAAGAGCCTGTGGTAAAACATAAAGTGGTGTGAATGATAAAAAAATACACATGAATTTCTCTTTATTCGAATAAACTTCGTCATAGTTAATAAACAATTGCAATGTGAAAAATAGGATGAACTCTAATAATTACAACATCCAAATAAAGAATTTCATGAACTGCCTCAAGTTTTCACTTCTCTAATTTCTAATATAATAATTTTGTAATGGAACTATATAAGTACTAGGTAGAGGATATATTCATAACATCATAAATTACATCCATTGTTTTCTAGATACTCTCTAGTTCCACTGAATGTAGCTACCTAAGTTGACTAGAAAAATAAGCAAAAATGTCCATAACTCGATAAAACAAGATGCATGACGACTTAAAGATCTCTATGCACAATCCATACTCTAGGAATCAGTAGCAAAAAGATTTTCAAATCCAAAAAAAGAACTAAATTTTTTCTCATTCTTGGAATTAACATCATGCAAAAGACACCCACATAAACAAATGCAAGTCTATTTGTACTGAAAGTTGAAGCAACCAAAAATTGACAGAAAAAAAACATTAGCCATTGATATGATATATTAAAGTTTGATGGCATTCTGATTTTTTTCTCGAACCTTCAAAAATTTGCATATGAGATAAAGCAACATTAGCATATACCTTTAGAAAGGACAACTAAAAATAAAAACCACTTGCAGATGAGCGAACGGGATCAGCTCGAGAAAGGTTTTTTTTTTTAAATACCCACCTATGCATCTTTCTGTCATTCAAAGAGGAGCAACTTCATATTAGTAAAGTACATGGATGCCAATCAGCTAGATAATTACCATTTGAATAGTAATCAAACTATGCATTGTGTAAGATGATATAATGTTCATACTATTTCTAGGCGGAAAAGTAGATAACTATCAGAAGAATATTAATATTGAACTCACAGAGAGTTAGTATAACTCAAGGCTGTATGAGCATCGGGAGGGCGGAACCCCGATGACCTCGGAGCCAACAACTGAACCGAAGGCTTTAAAAATGGAAGTAGAACCCTAATGCAACTACAATCAAGCACAAGACAACAAGATTTTTTATTTGTCTTAGAGTCGACTACACAGAGAGAACAATTGACGCATATCAGAAATGGTCAAATCAAGTTGAAGACAGACCATAACTTTAAAATTTGGTCATTATAATATCCTTCAAGTATTGATACTTTTGAGAACTATCAAGTCCAACCCCCACTTATACAACTAATGTAGCTATAGTATTTAGTTGTATAATTACAAAATGTTACAAAGAAAACTAAGTAAAAAACAAATGTAAATGAAAATTGAAACTAACAAATGATAAAACATAAAAGCTCTCTATTGGTTTAAACGTACCTCTTAGTAAATACTATGCAATCGAGTACAGATCCTTTTTAGACGCTTAATAAGAAAAGTAAAGATGGATCACAAATGAAGACCCAACAGCTGAAGGTAACACACATAAGCCAAAAATAGGAAAAGAGATAAGGAAAAAGGCGAGAGCAGTCAAACAACGAAAAGCCCGCATAGGAATACCTCGCTAGCTCTAGGGACTCTCTATCACAACAAACAACCCTCTAGAAAATAAAAAAACCCTGAGACATCAATAAAAAGTCAAAAGGGTAAGAAGCCTTTTCACCATTCTTTGATTTCAAAAAAGACACTATCAATCATGTAAAAATGAAAAACGAAAACAAATAGAAAAAGCCGGCTATCAGAGTCGAATCGATGACTGATAGGGAAAAAGCGTAATGCCTCAATCCTCTCTTGTAGTAAACTGGAAAGTCCGGGTATCATTTCTCAAGAACTGATACAACCTATATTCTATCAATTTTATGGAGCAAACTAAAAGTGAAAACGGTTTAAGAGATGGGCTATGATCTAAAAGCAAAAGAAAATAAACAAATTAAGTAAATGAAAACTGTCGGGAGAAATTCAATGGAGAAAGCTCTAGGAAAAACACCGGGACTCACTACCTATCATATCTAAATTAATTCACAAATTCTAATAAGTTTAATCCAACTCTCTACAACCAGGATATCACGAATGTGCTAGCTATCCCTGTCGGGAATTATTACGTACTAAACAATTAAATCAAATTCTACTGTCGTAGCTCAATGAATAAACTTTTTAGCCCGAAGACCGATATCCAAATCACGACCACATAGCACCTTATTTAATCAACTGTCGCTTCGATAAGTTACTATGTCACATGAAATATGTTCAGTTATTAGGATTTCACTGACGCTAATAACCTAATGAACTACAAATCGTCGATTGGTGGTCGGTCAACACAAATCATTAAGCAATTCCATGCACTAAAGATCGGAAGAAAAGAAATACGAATTAATCCATCAAGTTTAGAAATAGCTACATCTTGGTGTTTCCCCCAAAAATTGGGGTTTAGTTCATGATGAAATCAAAAGATA
Organism: Linum tenue; assembly: GCA_946122785.1. NCBI lineage: Eukaryota > Viridiplantae > Streptophyta > Magnoliopsida > Malpighiales > Linaceae > Linum > Linum tenue. The sequence goes on along the minus strand of CAMGYJ010000006.1, from coordinate 14,287,764 downwards.
TAATCATGTTATGTTCATCATAAAACTAATTAAACAAAAGAGAGAAGGAACAAAAATAATCGAAATTTCCAAACAATGCTCGTTGATTCCTTCTCTCTGGCAGCTCACTGCTCCCCTCCAATCGCTCGCCCAGGCCAACAATTTCGCGCGACCCTCCTTTTGCTGCGTTCCTTCCAATATAATTCCACCACTAATTCCGTCCTCTTTTTCCCTGAAAAGACATACAACCCGGTCTTGGAAATTCCTTTTTTTCCCCAGCTATAGGTGTCAAAACAGAATCCGACCCGAGCAACCCGCCCGTTCAACCCGACCGGCAACCCGCCCGTAACCTGAACTGACTAAAAGTTAATACCTGTAACTCGCCCGACCTGTAACTCGATCAACCTGCAACCCGACTGACCCGTAACCCGATTGACCCGAACCCTACTGGCCCGCAAACCGATTGAACCCGAATTCGACTAACCCGCAGCCCGATTGACCCGAACCCGACTAACCCGAACCCGCCCGATTAACCCGAATAATTACTATATATAATTAACATATAGTCTTTCAAAATGAAGTTATTGGTTCTAAATCTACGCAGAACCATTTTTCAATTCACTAAGTGATGTTCAAAATCTGAAATTTACTTGAAATAATGTATTTTCAAGTAAATTACAAAAATTAAAACATGAAGTTCACTTGAACTTTAAGTTCATTCTGCGAATTATCAAGTATATGCAATGCATTGAAAACTTGGAGTTCTAATCGGTTAAAGGATTGTTGTTGCATATTATGTACGAATGTATTGAAGTTGTATCTCACACCACTTCATTTCATCACATGACTTCAGAGTAGTTATTCTATTTTTTTTTTTGTTTTTAACTGAATATGAGTGTTTATTTGTATGTGTTATGGTACACTTTTTAATTTGTGATTGTAATAGGACAATTGAATGAAAATCTTAATCTCACCATAACTATTACACCAATCAAATATGTTTTTCTCTTTCCCCATGAGTTCTTTCTTTCCTCACCCTTATCATCTTGATTGAAACACAAACACGAAGCAACCACATACAAAACCAAGGCTGCTAAAATGTCCGGGCAAAACCACCATCCCCCAAATGTCAATATTAGCACAACATCCCTATTTTTATTGTAATGGTTAACAATTGAGAAAATGTATAACGTTAATATATTATAATTTAAAATTCATAATTTAATTGACCAGAACTGATTCACCAGAACAAACTATGAAATATCAATACGTAGTACATATATAGAATATATAACAATTCGTTAATACATTTTATTAAGTTTTCTGATAGCAAAACTGCATTTTCCATATTCGAACTTTGCTTAATATTTATTAATGTTGTTATCTAGTTTCACTTTCCATCACGAGAAGTCCACAACGGAGGTTATTGGGGGGAAATGGAAATGGACTCGCGCCTTCTTTTCATTTCTGAAAAGATGTAATGTAACAAATTCGAAATAGTTCATCACCAATTCCAAGCTAATTTCATCCACGTCACCAATCCTCGTCCAAACAAAACTCTTATCATTGTCGTCGATTGAACATCATCTACGGTTGGGACTACTTCTCACTTTGTGGCCCGGTTCGGTTATCACAATAGATACCAATTGAATTCTTTCCAGCCCATAAATATTTACGGGAAGCTTTCCTTGATTTTTTTCACAACCATTACTATCATTTTAATTAACTCACAATAGTAAAATTTAAAATTTTGTTAAAGTTAATCAAAATTATATATCCTCACATCACGTGAAAGATGGAAATATCTAGAGGAGGAAGTGTAGATTTACATTTGTTTGGATTGATCTATATTGTCATCCAATTTTCGTTTGGGGTAATCTATATTGCTCCCTAAAAATGTTGAGATAGAAAAAAAGTGTTTTTCTTCTTTGCTTTTAGAGTGTTATTTTATTTATTGAATATATGGTTTGTTAATAGTGTCTATTGGTTGCAAATGTTGATATCACCATTGCTATTAGCTAGTTTACTTTACCAATTACGATTAATTACATGACAAGTTTGCAAGTCATACAAATTGATTCAACATTTTTACTAATTTTTTGTTTTAATAAGTATATATACAAGGTAGAAAGAAATTCATTAAAAATTGTGAAAACATTTTAAATTAGTGTAATAAAATGTGTAAGTTGGTAACGAGTAACGAGTAAGTAACTCGATGAGCTGACCCGAACAACAACCCGATCCGCCCGCAACCCGCCCGGCCTGAAACCCGATGAACCCGCAACCCGATTGAACCCGAACCCGATGAACCCGCAACCCGACTAACCTGCAACCCAATTAAACCTGAATCCGATTGAACCCGACTCGATTGACCTGCAACCCGATAAAACCAAAACTCGACTAACCCGCAACCCGATTGAACCCAGCCCGAACCCGATTGACACCTATACCCCCAGCTGTCGTGTTCCACTCCCTCGGAAGAGGAGAATGAACTTGGTCCCAAATATTCCTCCCCAAAAGCTTTTCAACCACTCCATAGTCAATTGGCTCTAAAACAAGCATTCTATGTCTCAAACATATGATGAAATAATCACATTAAGCACATAAAATCAATATATTTTCGACAATTAGCACAATGCCACACTCAATACTTGCTTGTCCCTAAGCAATGACTCAAACAAGAGAACGATAATTGGAGAAATACATCACAGACAACACAGTGACAACCTTGCTCAAAACACAAGACCCACTACACACAGAACACAACATTAACACCAGAAATGTACCCTTGTACTCTTGTGGTAATCAGTAGTTTCTTTCTCAATGGATGAGTTGTGCTTTAATGATCATACCTTTCACTCCACACTCTAGGTCTTGCAACCCTTTACCATCGACTGACTTTAATCCACAAAAACCCCAATTAGCAAACACTCAATTCAGGTCATCAGTAGTGGGTGATTAATAACTAATGGTGCAATAGTTTTGTCGTAGAATCTAACCACATCAGTGAGGTGCATATCTCGTGAGGAAAATCTGGCTTACTCACATCAATCATAAGCAATCAACTAAGCATAAGAGTCACTAAAACAAATTGGGGAAGCTTTTAGCTAACTATGTTTTAACGTTAAGCACATCACTACCTTTTCTGACAAGGAGAGGTTTTCTCTCTTTCTGATTATGCTTCCCGAGTGGTCGTTTTTAGTACAAGTGGGATTTGCTTCTTACTACCAGTGACCGAGCAAGAGCAATTTCTGCTTCTTACACTTGCATAAGGGCTTCTTTCAACTCCTTTTCCTCGGTCCGTGTGGAGGGTCACTACACATCCTCAAACGACACTTCATTCAATGGGGGATCGTACTTGATAAGCAACATTGTATGGTCGCGAACCGATGCTCAGTTGAACCTTTCCTAATCCCCCTGTGCAATGAGTGATTGCCTCACAAGATCTTGGCATTTACCCACACTTTATTTATTATGACAACTTTCTTAAATTTTACTTGTCAGGTAGGATTTTTTCCTTTTATAAAGATACAGTTGACCCCATTATAAAACCTTTTAAAACAGAGAGAATCATTGCAAAGTCAAAAGCTCACAACAGATGCAAGTAAGCACGGTATCCAAACATGTCGAATGGTCAATGTTCTCCACCTAACTACTTCACCAAAAAGTCATTACACTATCCTCAAAAATTATAGTGTTGCTAAAAGAGTTTGCTCATTCAAAGCATATCTAGTCAGTCAAATTATCAAGCCCATTGTGAAGAACTTTGCAATTCAATACTAGTAGGGTGATTTTAATGATTTCATTCATGCACAAACTCATTTTAAAGGCATCACGGTCATTTACATCATGTTACCACAAGAGCACAAGGTTTTGTTATTAATTTTTTCGGATTTTTAGGTGTTTTTTAGCCATTAGGTTAGCACAGGCAGACTACACCAGCAAAGGTAGACTGCATGCAGTTTGGATGTGCACAGCCAAATGACAGTTTTTTTATTTTGACCACATGCAAAAGGAACAAACAAACAGTAAGACTCACCATCCCACACTTGGGATTTAGGATGGAACATTGTCCCTAATGTTCAACTCCTAATCTAAACATGCACAAGTTTGACACAACTAAAAAGAAAAATAAAGAAAAGAAAACTAACATTGGGTTGCCTCCCAAGAAGCACTTGTTTAGCGTCCTCAGTTTGACGTTCTTGGAGCTTTCAACCAATGGGTATGGAAAGGTATCTAGAATACCCTCCCGAGCAATGATATAAATTATAACCTCCATCTAACATATGATTCACCTCAGCAGGGCCAGGTGTGCGAAAATTCGGTATGACCTTCTTAGCTTGCATGTTAGACCCATTAGTGAGGCGTAGGTGGCACTGCAGTGCCTCAAGCAAGTACTCTTCATGTTTCAATATCAGTGAACAAGGAATAATAATAGGAAGATTGAAATCCTTACCCAAATATCTATACTTGAGGTGACCTGGCAAGGAATTCTGTCCTTGCTTTGATTTCATAATCTGAGCTGATAGGACATGTGATAGTTCTTCGGGTGGTCCACTATTAAAGGAGGATTAATTTTTCTTTTCTCGAGCTCTACTTTCAAAGTCATCAAATGCATTGTGATTATGATCAACTTGAAAGACATTAAATATTTCCTCCTCCTTACCTACTCTGAATGTCAGTTTTCCTCTCCCAACATCGATGAGTGCATCTCCAGTTGCTAGAAAAGGTCTACTAAGAATGAGAGGCACTCCCCGATAATCTTCCATCTCCATAATTACAAAATCTGTTGGGAGAATAAACTTCCCCACATTCACCAATACATTCTCCTCCACTCCCTTTGTAATTTTCACTGATCGATCAACCAATTGGAGAGTGATTCGAGTAGGCTTAAGAACATCTCGCAATCCCAATTTCTTGTAGACTGAGAATGGCATCAAATTAATTTCTGCTCCAAGATCACAAAGTGATTTATTGAACTCTGTACATCCAATGACACATGGTATGGTGAAGCCTCCCAGATCATCCCTCTTTTCTGGTAATTTATTCTGAATCACAACACTACATTCAGAAGTAAGGGTCACCTTCTCTAGATCACCCCATTTGCGCTTATTAAGCAGCAAATCCTTTAAGAATTTAGCATATGTAGGCATATGTTCAAGTGCCTTCGCCAGTGGTATGCTAATCAGAACTTGCTTGAACATATTCACAAATTTCTTGAAATTTGGGTCTTCCATGGGCTTCATTAACTTTTGAGGGGATGATGCAGGATGCTCATAAGTCCTTACCACTTCATTCTTGATTTTTTCCACTTTTGGAGGTGCATAAGCAGAATGCTCATGCACAGGAAAACCATGGTTTGCCTGTGCAAGTCAGATTTTTCAGCTTTTGCATTTTCTTCCTTTGCAGCTGCTTTTCCCTCCTTTTCTACTGGATTTTTCTTGCTCTTTTGATCCTCCAACTTCTTCCCACTCCTCAATGTGACAGCTACAACCATGGCATCCTTTGGATTCCTCTCAGTATTTGCCGGTAAAGTCCCAGGAATCCTATCTTGAATATCTACCAAAGTTTGAGCCATCTAGCCTATTTGCCTCTCCATAGCTGCATAGATGATTGCATATTATTGTTGATGGCTAGCTGTGGAGTGACAAATTTGATCTAGACCTTTCAGATTATTGTCTATTTTCTGCATATGAGCCAAAATCAACTCCTCCAACTGGGGCTTCTTCTCAGGTTGAGGCTGCTGCAGTTAAAAACCAGGAGGTGGGATATTTCAAACACCAACTGGATTATTGTTCGACCATGACAAATTGGGGTGATGTCTCCATGGAGGGTTGTATCTATTTGAATGCATACCACGCTGGCCTTGACTTCACAGATTATTGATATATCGGACATGTTCTAACTGAGCAGCTCCCAGTGGACACATATCCCTATGATGAGGACCCTCGTAAAGTTCAAATAAAACAATCTCCTCCTCTCTATAAAGAGCAAGTTTGGCCAACCTTCATTCGAGTGCATTAAACTTGGATTCCAGTTTGTGCATTTATCATGGCTTCTAGACTTGTAGCTCTGTCCACCTCATGCAAGCCTCCTCTTCTTCGAATACTGGTCTCACTACCCTATTCAGTGGCTTCTGAACAGATCTTTTCTACCAGTTCATATGCTGCTGGGGCCTCCATCCTTGTGAAACCATTTCAAGAAGCATTATTCAGGGCATCGTGAAACTCCCTTCTGATTGTGTTAAAGAAAATTATGATCAAGTTCTAATCTTCAAGACCAGGGCTTGGACATCTCATCAAAAGCCCCTTATAGTGCTCCCATGCCTCATTCATACTCTCATCTTCTTCTTGCTTAAAAGTAACAATTTCCTCTTGTCTCTTCATTGCCTTGGCAGGAGAAAAGTACTTATCCAGAAAGACCTTCTCAAGCTGAGCCCATGTCATGATGGAACATGGTGTTAAGTTCTGAAATCAGTGTGATGCATTCCCTATAAGAGAGAATGAGAACATCCAAAGATATATTGCATCATCACATCCAATGAATGCTGGGGTAATCTCCATGGTTGCATCCCCATCCAAAATGACAACACCTGAATCTCGGGCTCCAGTCCTTCTATTAAGGAGAGCCCTGATCGAACAATCCTCCTCTACCATGGCATGCACGAAGGGGAAACCTGAAAATTCACCTGCACACTAACACCTAGAACAAACAGTTCACTCACTAAAATCAATAAAAATAAGGTATGGCAGTCCCCGACAACGGCACCAAAAACTTGATAGGGCAAAAGGTAATGCCTCAATCCTATCTCATAGTAAACTAGAAAGTCTGGGTATCGTCTCTCAGGGGCTGGTACAACCTTATATTCTATCAATTTTATGGAGCAAAGTACAAGTGAAAACGGTTTGAGAGATGAGCTATGATCTAAAAACAAAAGAAAATAAAAAAATTAAGTAAATGAAAACTGTCAAGAGAAATTCAATGGAGAAAGCTCTAGGAGAAAAACCGGGACTCGCTATTTATTATATACAAATTGATTCACAAACTCTAATCAGTTTAATCAAAATCTCTACAACCAGGATATCACGAATGTGCTAGCTATCTCTGTCGGGAATTACTACGTACTAAATAAATAAATCAAATCCTACTGTCGTAGCTTAATGAATTAACTGTTTAGCCTCAAAACCGATACCTCAATCACGACCGTTGTCGGGGACTGCCATACCTTATTTTGGCAAAAGGAAATGTCACATGAAATATGTTCATGTGACATAGTAACTTATCGGTTACCCCTGGACCTGTTGCACTTGCTGCCTTCAGATCTTTATAAACACAATACAACTGAGGAGAGGAGGTTGGAAATGGAGTGAAGTGTGTTAATTAAGTGAATAACCATATAGCTGAACAAACGTGGTCTTATTGATTAGCTATCAGAACAATGGGGGTAGCTGCAATCCATCGGTTTCTCCCTTTGCGCATTCCAGTTAGAATCTTTTACCTAGGTTGTAGAGATTAGAGTTCAGTGAGAACTTTGGGTACACGAGGAGAGTAGGTTTGTGGAGGAGGAGATGACCCGGTGAGTAGAATGAGAAGCTTTAGCAAGGCTGCGATGAGTGCACGATTAGTGGGGCAAATCACAATTCGGGTCCATTTGAATCAAAAACATGTTTTTATATTCGTGCTCAACAGACCGTCCGTACTGGCACCTTCTAAATTTACCCATCCAAAAATTGCTCTGGATGAAGCAAATTTGAAATGGGATCCCACATTTCTCATTTCACATTTATATTATGTGTAGATTGTGATGAGTGCAGATATAGACATGTCATTGCCCTAAAAATTCATCAGCATGCCAAAAAGTGATGAAATGAGCCACCCTATTAAACTCAATCTCGTATAATGATCATTGGATTCAATCATACCAGATTAGGAAGAGGTTTAAAACTTAGCGGTTAACCCGACTAAAACGTTAAAAGAACCAGTCTCATATAATTTGCACAAAGATCTGATTGCTTCATAATAGTTATGAAAACTAATACTAATTTAAGAATTCGACAACACTTTTACATATTTAATATTGCAATTCGATATGTAATAATCAAACCAGTGATATTTGGGCAGCAATTTTAGGGTAATAATATATTTATAAGATAGATAGAAATTTAAATTAAGTATTAAACTACAACAAAAATAATCAAAATATGAAAATCGAAGTATCAAAACACAAAATAAGTACTTATGGGAGATTCAATGTCCAGCTAAACGTTGAAAAAGTCATGTGATTTTCATATTTTAGGTTTGTGTATGTTTTTAATTTAAAAAGATGCAACAAATATACTTAGTGTGATTGGTTATGATCCTTGCTTTTCTGTAGAGTGACCATGGTTCGAGGTGGCGAAACTCATAGGAGGACGAGATGGTGGTGGCGGCAACACGATGAGAGGAGGATGGGATGGCTGGTCGCATTTGTCAGCGACGACCACCTCATGGTGGTGGTGGCAAGCAGCGATAGGGAGAGAGGAGGCAGGCGACAGAGACGGCAGGGGGCGGAGTGTGGTAGAGGGCACGACAGGGGCGGATGGCTCGACAGAGGAAGAGGGATGTGGAGTGGCGGCAGCGGGAGCGACAACGTCCACGGGAGAGAGTGAGTAGGGGGAGAGGGAGGTGAACGGCTAGAGGGCATATGGGTTAGATTAGGGTTTTTATTTATATAGGAGGGAGAATGATTGAGCGTGGTAAGTTTTTTTTCCCTTCTGACTCGCTAAAACACAACACCAAACTACGACCAAGTGTAATCGTAGAATAGAAATGCAGTATAGTGGATCGGTTTTACTTATCAACCCGGGGCCTGGATGTACATGTACTGCCTACTCCGTGATTGTCTACTATCTAGCGGGAAAATTTGAGTGAAGTGCTCAAAACAAATATTAAAAAAAGCAAGAAATGTTCAGGTTTCAAGAATGCTAAAGGCCATCCAGATATGAGTCCCTCTAGTATGCAGTTAGTTCAGATTATATGTTTCCAATTTACTATGGTTGATAGACATATTGCGGAAAGTTCTTGACAAGTCTGGAATCTCGACTAAAGTAATTCAGACCCTCTCATTTCGAATACCCGGCGAGCAACTAAACTCCACCGACATAAACTAACCAAGGCAGTAACACACCAAACTTCCTCTATTGGCTTTAATTCTAGTACAGAGCAGTGAATCGATTTCTTGAGTAAAGCAATCGATTCACCACTTCCAATTTAAGGTTGCTCTATTAACCTATGCAGAGACTATCATTCTAGGTTAAAGCAGGAATCACAATAGTTTGATCAAGACATGCAATTTTGATTAATGTCTCAATTGAATATATCGAATCAATCATTCGCAAACGGGGTTCATATAACCATCCATAATATATAAAACTAGGGTTCTTCATACCTAGATAAAAGGGGAGTTTACTCCATGGAGAGAAGGGAAAACACCATGCTTGGAAGAGAAATCTTCATGTGAGGAATGAAAATCTTCTCCAAGCTAGAAATCGGCACACCGAGGGTGAAATATCAAGCTCCAATGTCCTTAGATCGCTCCAATCCGCTCCCAAGGTTGATCTTTGTCAGTTTATCTCTCTAGGGTTCTCTTTCTTTTCTTTAGAACTCAAAAATCCGGATCCGTTGTAATCTGCCCGAGCTGCCCTTTTATATGTCGGAGATTCGCGAGTTAAGGCCAAAGTTATGGTCGTAACTCCCTCTCCCAGCCCTTAATTTCTTCATAAAATGTCGATGTCTTTAGGGGTAGAGTTTTGGTTAGTTTGGTTATAACCGGTAACCAATTGGTCCGTTATTGGTTAACCGAACTGTCGGCCCCCCTTACCGACAACCGACCAAAATAGGGATTTAGGCTTCAGTTATCTCGGTTTTCGGATAACCGAACCACCTCCAAGAACAAAACCATCTCGGCCAGCCTCCGAACACCGATTGAATTTCCGTTATCTCGGTTAGGGGATAACCAGCCGGTTATCAATTTAACTGACTAGTTAACCAAGAGTTACGACTCCTATAGAGAAGTTACGCTTGAGACTGTAACTATGAGGGGCAAGCAGTAACTTCAAAAATGCTCCTGGAACCTTTGGCCTTGCCTCCTCGGAGTTACAGGCATGGAGGGTAAGTTACAGTTCAGACCATAACTTCAAGGGTCTAACCTTAACTTTGAAAGGTCTTCTGGATTCCTGGCGTTTGCACCTCCAAAGTTACAGGTTGTATGGGAAAGTTACGATCCAAACCGTAAATTTCAAGGTCTGGCTTTAAGTTTTCACTACTCTCTGCCCTTTCGCTCCAAAACGTCTCAGAACTCGCTCTTTCGCACCCATTTACGAACTAGGACCTGAAACATCCTAAACCAACACAACCTAGCGTAAAATAGGCCATGAGAGCGAGAAATCGATCTCAAACGATCAATAAATGATGGGGGAAAATGTCCAAATATGGTGTTATCAAATTCCTCCACACTTAACCGTTTGCTTTTCCCCAGGAAAACCTGACTCAAACCAATACAAATCTCCAGATCTTTACACCAACATGCAACCCCGATCATCGGTAGAGGACTTCCTAGGTCATTTAGAAGCTTACGAGGTCAACCGGTTTTCTAAGACATGCTCTATTTCTCTCAATGCGAGTACGAGGCTCAAGCCAGTATCATGCGAAGTAGTGGACCTAGGACAGACAATTCATGGATAAAGAGAATCACACAACACAACAACCAAGGCCTCTCGTATCGGGTGCTCTTCTATTCCATTTTATTCGTTGGAACCCCTTTTTCTTATTTTTTTTCTTTTCCTTTTCCTTTTCACATTCATACTTGGCAATTTTTATGCCTGGACGACCCTTATTCTTTGAGCAAGAGAAATTATGTACATTTGTCGCTCGCCAGAGTACTTCTTTTAACTTCTTTTCCTCAATTTGTGTGGAGGGACAATGAAAATAAGGGGGTCGGAAGCTCTATATGTGCCCTTAAAAACACATCATCGAGTAGGCAAACCGTTCAACGGGGGGAATTTTTACTTGTACTAGGGACGGCTTAGCTTCACCATATAGGGGTACATCCCACTAAGGATCACTAAAATCCCTTCCAAAACCCGATTTTGTGCAATGAACGATGCCACACCCGTTGGGAATACCCCATTTTTAAAATTTCAAATTTTTTACATGGAGGACCAACTGCTTTTTCGTTACGCACAACACATCACAAGGAGAGTCATCGATAACACACGAATCAAAGGTCCTAAAGCCACTAGTGCACACTATCAACCGGCACAACAAAGAGAAAGATAAGACTTATCTTATACTTCAGCATCCTCTATAGGGCTACAACTACCTCCCTAGATGCATACTACTATAAATGTTGTCAATTCAAAACCAACTGAGGAGGCAATTGCAAGGAACACATACTTGGAGCCCTCAAATCATAAAATTTGGACAGTGGATTAAGTTCTAAGCACACAAACGCATATAAGCAGTCAAAGATGAACACCCCCAACACTTAAAATCGACATTGCCCTCAATGGAGAAGATGGAAAGATAAGGGTAGTGATGTTACTGGGAAGAACAGACATCAGTGGGACTCGAGATGGGACCAGTCATCAGGAGCAGACTGGAAGAAGGACCAGTTTCTGAGAAGCAGAGCAATACACAACCACTCGCACTAGGGAAAAGTTAGGCAAACAGTTGTCATCCCCATGGCTTCAAACAGAAAAAGAAAAATAAAACACAAAATATCCAGTTCGACACACAGAAACAAAATAAGAAAAAGCAACACATAGAGCCTATGGTCAAAGGGCAGTCTCAATCCTCCTCGTCAGCATCTCAGGCAGGATAAGGGTGACAGAAGGTCTGGGTGGTATCCACATCGGCCATCGAGCACATTCCCTCTAGCAGGAAATGTGAGTACCAGCGGGCATCACACTCATGATCCATGTGCGCCTCGATCTGATCGTAGGGAGCCTCAATGGCTGCGCAGCGATCGTCTGGTGGCGCAGTTGAGGAAAAACAGGGGAAGAACTGCAGTGAGTCGGGCTTAGGCTGATGTGGTGGAACGCGATCGACGGCAGGAGCCTCGGCCTCTGCCGCCTCAGCAAACTCCTCAGGGGGCAAACTCTTGAGCCAACAGACCCGCGGGTTTGTCCTGGCGACCCAAATTAGCCCCATTGAGTACAAAGTCTCGTCGATGAAGTCTCTGGTGTGCCCCGAGAAACGCGAGTGATGTAGGTTCCCCCATGCAGTGTGATCGCCTTCGAGTGACCCTTCACCCGAAAGAAAGAGATCGTCATGACCGAGCCAAGGTGGATGTGGTCGAGAGCGTCGAACATGGTATGCCGAGCGTACATGTGCCCGTTAGTCACCTGGTCGGAGACCTCCTGAATGGGGATGGCGGAGTTACAAGCAATGCCTCATATATGTACTTAAAAGGTTTTTTTAAAAAAACTTGTCAAAATGTTGAATCAGTTTATATGACTTGCAAACTTGTCATGTAATTAATCATAATTAGTAAATAGTAAAGTAACTAGCTAATATTTACAGTGATATCAACCGTTTTAACCAATAGACACTCTAAAAAACAAAACACCACTCTAAAAGCAAAGAAGAAAAACACTTTTTCCTATCTCGACACTTTTTCCTATCTTTTACAGTAAATTATCCCAAACAAATATTGGGCGGAAATATATATCAGCTGAAGGACCTACAGGTTTGGGTAAATATCTAATGTGTTCACCTATCGGGCACACTTTTGGAATGTGAACAGAGAAGTTGGGCAGCAATATATATCAAGCAAAAAGAAAATTGGGCGGCATTTTACAATTGAAAGGGAAATTGATAACAAAAAAAGACATGAATTAAATATATATATATATATATATATATATATGGATACGACTCGTATGCTCCAGACACATAGCATGCTCCACAAACTTGCACCGTTGATCTAATCTAACGCTCATTATTAATTCTGATTAAATCAATTAATTATAAATAATTATAATTACTACATGACCCCCTTAAATAATTATACAAACAATATGATCCCAAAAATATTTTACCATTGTATTTTGTTTATAATACCTAATTCTTTTAATCGTTTTTTCAAGCACCCACATTTTCGATTGTTGTCTATGAAGATTTGTTTAAATTTTTTATACAATTAAACTCCAACCAAAAACAAAGTATATTCTCATGCAAATGAATGGCAGTTAACTTCACAGAATCATCTTCCCTAAAATATAAAAAGTACTCCCCAGAAACGTCCAATATTTCATCCCATCTTTCCTTCGTTGCCGCCGTTCTATCCCTGCCCTCTAGCCCTAAATTCGATGGTGCTGCCGTAGTTGACGGGACTCATCGTCGCTTGTTGCTGCAGCTGTAGGATAAGATGGTTGCCGGAGACGTCGAAGAAGAAGAAGGTCGTTCGCTGTCGGGACCCATATGTCGATGTTCTATCCGGCACCGGATATCAATAGATTTTTGTTTGCTTCTGCTCGCAGTTAAGGGAGCGGGTAAAATTGAGCCCTCTAGAGCGCCAACAAGATTAATTACGATTGGGGGATCGGAGAAGGGGCAGAAGAAAGCAGCAGCAAAGTGGGTAACGGTGATTGAATGATTGAAATAATGTCGATGGGGATCTGAAAGGTGATTTGCGTTATAGGTGATTAATTAGTGTATCGTGGTAGTTTTAGACAGTGTCAATGGGGATATGAAAGGTGATTTGCGTTATAGGTTTGTTTTGCTCATTGTAGTTACCAACACTGATTTATTCCTCTGTTTCTTTGATATTTCAAGCCGGGTTTTTTGCCCCAAGGGACAAGCAAATCTAGGTTACTAAATAATCATATTGATTTGGTTTTGAGGTTTACAGGTTTATAGGTTTTTGTTGACCACTCTAGGTTACTAATTAACCTTATGTAGTGGTACTGAGGTTATAGGGTTTTGTTGCAATTCTGGGTTCATTTTGTGCCAACCAGTCAAATAATTTGTGTTGAACACTTACGTGCTAATCTCCTTTGATTGTTATTACTGTGCTCATTTGCAAAACTTTGTAGAAGCTGTGTAATTGAATGTTGATGTGGATGGAAATGATCTAATATATATTATCGAATCAGACCAACTCTCATGCTAGTGAAGTATTAGTGTCAGCACTAGACACTCGAGACCTTTTGTATTCACACTCATGGGTTTAGCAATTAGTTGTTGCTGACTGAGACACTGAGTTGCTTAGTTTTATCTTGCCAGGAAAGGAAAGAGGAGATGAAAAAACGGATGCAGTGGCAGAAACAGAGGAATAAATCAGTGTTGGTAACTACAATGAGCAAAACAAACCTATAACGCAAATCACCTTTCATATCCCCATTGACACTGTCTAAAACTACCACGATACACTAATTAATCACCTATAACGCAAATCACCTTTCAGATCCCCATCGACATTATTTCAATCATTCAATCACCGTTACCCACTTTGCTGCTGCTTTCTTCTGCCCCTTCTCCGATCCCCCAATCGTAATTAATCTTGTTGGCGCTCTAGAGGGCTCAATTTTACCCGCTCCCTTAACTGCGAGCAGAAGCAAACAAAAATCTATTGATATCCGGTGCCGGATAGAACATCGACATATGGGTCCCGACAGCGAACGACCTTCTTCTTCTTCGACGTCTCCGGCAACCATCTTATCCTACAGCTGCAGCAACAAGCGACGATGAGTCCCGTCAACTACGGCAGCACCATCGAATTTAGGGCTAGAGGGCAGGGATAGAACGGCGGCAACGAAGGAAAGATGGGATGAAATATTGGACGTTTCTGGGGAGTACTTTTTATATTTTAGGGAAGATGATTCTGTGAAGTTAACTGCCATTCATTTGCATGAGAATATACTTTGTTTTTGGTTGGAGTTTAATTGTATAAAAAATTTAAACAAATCTTCATAGACAACAATCGAAAATGTGGGTGCTTGAAAAAACGATTAAAAGAATTAGGTATTATAAACAAAATACAATGGTAAAATATTTTTGGGATCATATTGTTTGTATAATTATTTAAGGGGGTCATGTAGTAATTATAATTATTTATAATTAATTGATTTAATCAGAATTAATAATGAGCGTTAGATTAGATCAACGGTGCAAGTTTGTGGAGCATGCTATGTGTCTGGAGCATACGAGTCGTATCCATATATATATATATATATATATATATATATATATATATATATATATATATATATATATATATGGTGGCTTCTATCGTACCTTGGGTAAAATCTAGGGTACGACATACCATGAGTAAAAAAATGCTATCTAGACCTCGAATTAACCGAATTTTTGGACATGATACTATACTCTAACCCTTGATGATTGAAACCTAGGCCTTAGATTTCTAAATCAAAGAGCCTAATCCCTAAGATTGTGCCTGTAATTTGTTGCATATATTTCGACAAATCATAGCCGTTGATTTTTGTTTCTAATTAAATTGATCTTAGTGTATGAGATTTATAAAACTAAGACCTAGATTTTAATCCTTAAGGGTTTGGGAATAATATCAGACGCCAAACTATGCTCAATTCGAGGTCTAGATATCATTTTTTTACTCAAGGTATGTTGTACCCTTGATTTTACCCAAGGTACGATAGAATCACCCATATATATATATATATATATATATGGCAAAGGCTAGCGTACGTCAGTCGTACGCTGTACGCCTGTGTTCACATTTGATTTTTGCACTTCAATATATTTCGCTGAATCAGAACCGTCGGTTATTATTTTTTAGATTAAATGAATCTCGTGGCTTGCATAAATTGCTGGCTTAATTCTTTCATGTGTGAAATATAACATTTTTTAACAACAATATATATGAATTAGAGTTCATGCCTAAATTTTGCAAGTATTGTAAATTAATAATTCTATTTTATTTCCATATGCAAATGTTATAGACAATAGCTCGTGGGAGATGGGGACCGAGCTTAATAATAAGGCAAATGAAATGTTGTGTGTTGAATTTGAAGAAATTTTCCCTCCTTAGATTTTTATTTTGGTAGAACAAATTGTATAGGGAAAGCAAAATGAGAATAACAAAAAGTGGGAGGGAAACATTGAGGAAGTTAAAAATTGGGATAAAATTTAAAAATGAGTGGGAAAATTTTCCCACTTAAGTGAAAATGTGGTGGAGAATTTAACAAATGAGATTAAATTTTCCTACAAGATACTTGGGAAGCAATTTATGTATTTATTTAGTAGAAAAACTAATATTGAGAGTCAATTAAGTGATATTTTGTTGATCATTAATTTGAAACAAAAATCTTTTAATCATCCAAGTTTTCAATATATTCCATATATGTAATTTTCAAGATGAGATTAATGTTTAAGTGAACGTCATGTTTCAAATTTTGTAATTTTATTAAAAATACATCATTTTAAGTAAATTTTAGTTTTTGAACATCACTTAGTGAAATGAAAAAATGGGTTTCCCTTGGTTTAGAAACAAAAACATCATTTTGAAAGAGTATATTATATAATATAGTAATTATTCGGGTCAATCGGGAAGGTTCAGGTTAGTCGGGTTTGTGCCAATCGGGTTGCAGGTTACTTGGGTTCGGGTTCAATCGGGTTGCGGGTTCAATCGGATTGCGGGCCATTTGGGTTGCGGGTCAATCGGGTTACGGGTCAAGCGGGTTACGGGTCATTGACTTTTAGTCGCCTCAGTTTGCGGGTAGGGTTAAACGGGCGGGTTACTCGAGTCAGATTCTGTTTTGACACCTATAGGTGAGAGTACATATGAAATACGAAAAACACATACTCTCTGCGGGTTTCATATCAGCATGCCCATGATATGCAAATCCCCAGTGATGGACTATAACTATGTAGAATCTGGCTCTTTACATGCATTGTGAACGCAACCAGATTAAGAGGTAAGGACTAGATTGGAAGCGATCGATTAAATGAGATTATTGAGGTGGATGTTGTATAAATAATCTTTTAGTCACGATAGCTCAAGTTGTTGGGAAATGTTCAATTAAGAATCTTGTACCATTTACTAACATGATCTTTCAAACGAATAGCCAACTCATACGCGTTGAATTTTGCACGTGTCTGAATATCATATGCTTAACAAATGGGGGTCGTCAGAATTCAAATAGAAAAATTCTCTATCACCTAAGGCTCTAAAACCATGTCGCGAAGCATTTGATCTGAATAACTCAAGTTGTTGAGAGATGTTAAATTATAGTTCTTATATAATCTACTAACACACCGCTTGATTAGGGTTAGATTATACACTTTTACACCTTGTTACTTGTGTCATTTTGCTCAGTTTCTATGGTCTTAGAAGCTATTTTACGCTAGGTGTGTTCGTGTTGTATGTCATATTTCAGACCTATGCAGGTAATATAGTCATCGGGATCGAAATTCAGACGAAAGAGGGCGAGAATGGAGCAAAATGGTCAAAGATGCAAAGATCACAGTTTTGGAGGAATTATTACTGCATACCCCGTGAAGATGAAACCCATACCATAAAGATCGCACAAATTCTAGGGAGATATCTACAGCTCGAGGGCAGTGTCAGGAATATGGTCGCAAACCGTAATGTCAGTAAGCGGCCTGTGAAGATCGTAACTGATATGGTGCATTTTGTGCCGAGATCACGATTACCTTATCGACTTTATGGGCGTTGACTCACTCCTACTGTCACTCTAGAAAATGGCCAAGTATAACCACTTCCTAAAGCGTAGTATAGCGGGTTTGGGTTTTATTGTCAACCCGGGTCCTAGATTTGGTGACTACTCGGTGAATTCTTGTTATCTAGCAGTGAACTTTTAGTGCAGGTTCAAACAAAAAAAAAACGCAAAGCAAGTTAAACGGTTGTTGTCAAGTCAAGAGAGATCACCCGGATATGGTTCCCCCTAGACTACAGTTAAGCCGGATTGCATTTACCAAGTTCAGTTTCATGAAAGTTATACTGCGGAAGGTTCTTAAACAGTCTGAAGTCTCGACTAAAGGTCTCCAAACCCTCTCAATCTGAGTCTCTAGCGGGCGACTAACCTCCACCGGAGTAAACAGATTGAGGCCCTAACGAACCAAACCTCCACTACCGAAGTAACTTCGGTACAGAATAGTGAATTGGCTCCTCGACTAAAGTCACCAATTCACTACCTTCAATTAAGGATACTCTATCAACCTAGGCAGATATTCTCATTCTAGGTCAAAGCAGAAACGACAGGAATTTGAATAGGATTCAAGTCATTCAATCATTCAAACCTCAATCGAATATAATCAATTCATAAACTCTGTACTTGGGTTCATACAATCAGACCTAGCATACAAATCTAGGGTTCTCCATACCCAGATGAATGGGAAAACTACTCCATGAAGAGAGAAGCAAAAACAGATTCAGACACGGAAATCATACTGTGAAGATGGATTTCTGCTTCTGGACGTTAATCGGCACTTCTCCAAGCTCAAGCCGGGCTCCAATGGTGATGAAGATCAAGCTATGGCAGTTGGGAACTCTGGTTCGTCGCTTTCTCTCTCTAGGAATCGCTCTGTCTCTCTAAAACTCGGAACCTTTGAATTTTGGCCTTCCTTTCCCTTAAATCTGCTGCCTGTCGCGATACCCGGTCGGGTATTTTGGGTATCGACCGGGTATTATTCAAAACGCACGTTTCATTAGAAGGAAAATCCCCGGTCTGCTCCAATAATCCCCGACCCGGGATTTTACCTTCACGCCCGGGCCCCTCTCTGATTCTCACGGGGCGCCCAAAAGGATAATACCCGGCCGGGTATTCTTGGTCATGGCCGGGTATTTTCCCCCAGCAGCCCACTTCGTCCCAACTTTGCACCTTTCGACCCAGAACTCGTTTCTCCGCCTCGATTCCAACGCCGGGTCCTGAAATATGACATAAACACACAACCTAGTGTGAAATCGGCTTAAAACACGAGAATCCACATCTCAAACGGCTTCAGAAAAGGGGTGAAAACATGTGTAATTATCGGTCTATCAAACAACCCCGATCGTAGGTAGAGGATTTCCTAGATCATTTAGCAGCTTACGAGGTCAACCGACGCACAAGTCATCTCATAGCTTCTTCGGCGAGAGCACTAGTCTCGAGTCGGCATCATGGCAAATAGTGAACAGAGGACAAATGAATCATGGACGAAAAGACTCTCAAAAACAAAAGATCATGGACTCACATTCTTTTCAAGGTGCTCGATTTTGTTCGTGAAGATGGTTGGAACCCCCCTTTTTTCTTCTTTTTGCTTTTTTCTGTTTTTTTTTTCTTTGTTTTTTCAAGGGTTCCAATCTGCTTTTCGAAAAACGGGGGCTCCCACCTAGCAGAGGTTTTGCGGGAGCCCGGCTCTTACCGGCCATGCCAGGAGCGGATGTCTCGAGCCTCGTGCGGGGGAAAGACATGTAAGGGGGCTGGAGGTAGTAGGTGGAAATTGGGAACGGATTCCCGTCTCCCCTTACACTCTTTCGCCCTATTCGCACGGGAGAGGTTATTTTAAAGCACATTTCCGAGCACCTGTTATTTTCAAAACATTATACAAGAGTCCATGACAGGTAGAGAGTCCACAACACCCCACAATTCAAGGGTCCTAAGATCACTAATTCACTCAATCAACCAACACAATATGAAGAAGAAATGAGACGTCTTAAATGCATCAACATCCTCCATAGTGCTACACTACCTTCCTAGGTTGCACATTACTACAGAGACTGTCAAGCATACTGAGCAGGCAATTGCAAGGAACACGTACTTGGAGCCCTCAAATTTTAAAAATTTGGACAGTGGACTAGGCTCCAAGCACACAAACAGATCTAATGCAGTCAAAAGATAAACATCCCCCCACACTTAAGATCGACATTGCCCTCAATGGATAAGAGGGAAGGAAAGGGGAACGATGTTACCGGTGTGCACAGACTGCAGGAGACTGGAAATGGACCAGTCGGCATGAAACAGACTGGAGAGAGGACCAGTCGGGAACACAGACACAGCTAAAGGAAACCAAAGAGCTCAAACACAATACGTTAGGTCCAATGGTCAGCCCAATAGTACAGCATCCAAAAATGAAAAGAAAAAGAAACAAAACCAACACAAAACAGTTTGCATGCTGACAAAGACAAAAAAAAAAAACACACAAAACGTGCCACTAGGGCTCTCCGAGACCGGAGAAGTCAATCTGGTTCATAAGCTCGTCGTCTCCATCCTCCGGTGGTGGGTGTGGTGGTGAATGAGTCCACCGGGTGGTCTAGTGGTGCTCCTCTGGTGGGTGACAAGCCTGGAGCAGGTGCTCCGAGTACTCCATCAGTCGGCGGCCTCGATCTCTCTCCCGCTCGATGAGAGCACTAGTGACTCCCATATGGGTCTCCAAGCGGCCAAGGCGATCGTCAACTCCCGCCAGCATGGACTGGTACTTGGCCTGGTGGGCCGAATACTGGTGGTAGAACTGGACCTGATGGTCCATGAGCTGCTGGTTCTGAAGACCGAGATGCTGGAACTGGAGCCCCATCTGCTGGAACTGCTCCGTGAAGAATTCCATCGACGGGCCAGAAGCCATCGAAGGACCAGAAGGACCAGAGGAGGACTCGCCTCTCACCGGTCTCCGTCGAGGCTGAAGGTCCCCTGGTGGAGAGAGCTGGGGCTCCGGCTCATCGGCATCCATGGCCCCGTCATCATCATCATCATCCTCATCCTCCTCCTCGTCGGAGTAATCAGCATCCTCCTCGTCTTCATCGAGATCAACAACATCATCAGGAGGCAGGGAGAGCCCATCGACCCAAGTGCGGGTTCCGTCAGTGGTCAGGAGGAGAGCGTTGTGGAGCACATCCCGGCTGAGGGGGGTGGAGCCGCCCTCTGCAGAAGAATCACGGAGTCCCTGGAAGCTGAGGCTGAAATGGCGCGCTAGACGAGTGATCAGGGGACCACAGTAGAGATGCTTGGGCTTCTCGTGGCACCGGGAGAAGGTGGTGGCCACGAAAGAGCCCAAGTGCAGCATATGCGCCGGGTCCCTCATCGAATACATCGCATATAGCACCCGCTTCGGGATCTTGTGCGAGCCGGTGAAGTTGGGGACGATGGAGCGGGTGATGAGCAGGTTCAGGATGTGCCACGCCGGCTTGAGAGACCGAACATATGTCTGGCCAGGGTTGAAGAAGTCCTGGGCATAGTCGTAGCGGGCTATCTTGCGGTAGAACTCATCCTGGTTCCAGTCCGTCGGGTGTGCAACCTCCACCTCGTGATGGTCGAATGGGTTGTACTCGATCCCCAAAGCATGGGCCAACCCGTCAATGGTAGCTCCCGGTGGTGTCCGCCTAGTCGGAACTTCACTGCATATGAGTCCCGTGCCGCCCTGTTATCGTACTGGAATGTGGTGTAGAACTCCCACACCAGCTCAGTGAAGGTGGGCTCGTCTATACTCAGCAGTGTCCGCCAATCGCGGTGACTGATGGCTGCGGTGATGTCCGGCATGCATTGGAGCTGCTCGAACACGGCCCACTCGAGATGGTGGTGGCGCTCCAGTTTCCCCCGGATCACCTTGCGGAACTGGTTCGCGTAATCCCGGTTCAGGCGCAGACCCTGCACAAAGGGATGGTCGAGGGACATGGTCCTGCAAATCAACAAATCAAAAGTGGAGCCAAGAAAAATA
The DNA here is from genome assembly GCA_946122785.1 of Linum tenue. Taxonomy (NCBI): domain Eukaryota; kingdom Viridiplantae; phylum Streptophyta; class Magnoliopsida; order Malpighiales; family Linaceae; genus Linum; species Linum tenue. The sequence continues at coordinate 14,266,116 of CAMGYJ010000006.1, read as the reverse complement.
TTGTCAGGACCAACAGCATGGGTTAAGCACTTCCCCCACACTCAGGCTCACCTAGGCTAACAGTGAAGCACAGTCGATTGAATTGAAATCAACTCAACCGGAATCCAGGCAAGACCACAGAACCAACCACATTAAGTACACAGGCAGCACATATACCACATATAAATCCATGCATACTCAAGGCATCCCTCACCCTACTCTAAATCAGGCATGCAAACACAGTTCTCGGTCCTACAATCTACAGTTCGATTTTGCATGAAAAGAGTAATTAATAAGAAACACACCTGGAAACAAAAGTAAAACTGTAGCTAGGACACGAGGAAAGGGTGAGGGACGCGAGGAGGACCCAGAAATTTTTCTGGGAGGCTCGCCGGAAAGTCGCCGGAAAATGACCGGTGACGGGCCGGCGGCTGCCGGCGGAGGCAGAGCGGCGGCGGCCGGCTGCGGCGACCGGCGGCGGAGGGCAGCCGGCGGCGGCCAAGAGGAGAGGGGGGAGAGGATTTGAGAGAAGAGAGAGGAGGAATTTTGGAAAAATGAGGGTAGAGAGAGAAGTTGACCGGGGGTTTTTAAACGCAGCGTATCGAATGGACCAATATACCCGGTCGGGTATTTTTGATTCCACGACCGGGGGTTTTTAAACGCAGCGTATCGAATGGACCAATATACCCGGCCTTGAGCCAAAAATACCCGGTCGGGTAATTTTGGGTCAAGGTCGGGTAATTTTTTGTGAAACGCTGCGTGCAAGGCCGTGAAAATCTCCGGCCTTGAACCAAAAATACCCGGTCGGGTAATTTTTGGGACGAGGTCGGGGATTTTTTTTGAAAACGCTGCGCACAAGGCCTGTGGGAATCCCCGGCCTTGAACAAAAAATACCCGGTCGGGTATTTTTGGGACGAGGTCGGGTATTTCCCTTTTTCCCCCCCGAGAAACAGAGGGGCTCCCGATCGTGGACCAAAAATACCCGGTCGGGTATTTTGGCCCACGACCGGGTATTTCCCCCAAATCGGCCAAAAATCTCAATCACCCAAAATTTCAACCTCTCCTGCACGAAAACACCACATCGAGGCATCACAGACGACCGAACTTCACTACAGACATGCAACTGACTCGACACGACACAAAAACTCAGAAAAAAGGGAAAAAGAAATGCAAACCGTGGTGGGGTTGCCTCCCCACAAGCGCTTCTTTACCGTCTTTTAGCTGGACGCCCATGGCGGAACTAAGGGTCCGCGAGTTCCACCACCAAATCCGCACGTTCGACCTCGTCTCCCAGGTAGAGCTTGAGACGATGGCCATTCACTGTAAACGGCTCAGTTTGCGGGTTGGCAATCTCAATTGTGTCATACGGGAACGGAGCTTTCCGGGAAAGAGCTTCAGGCGAGAGTTATGGAGGAGAACTCGATCACCAACCTGGAACTCTTTCGGACCCCGCAACCGGGCATCGTGCAGGCGCTTAGTGCGCTCCTTGTACAGCCGGGTGTTCTCATAGGCGTGGTAGCGCCATTCTTCCAGCTCCAACATCTGCATTTTTCGCTCAACACCGGCAACACTAACATCCAGATTTAGCAGCTTAAGGGCCCAGAAGGCCTTGTGCTCTAGCTCCACGGGCAGATGGCATGCCTTTCCATAGACAAGCCGGTACAGTGAAGTACCAATGGGTGTCTTGTAGGCAGTGCGATATGCCCAGAGAGCATCATCGAGCTTGGTGGACCAATCCTTGCGGGACTGATCCACCATTTTCTCCAGGATCCGCTTGAGCTCCCGGTTCGTCAGCTCGGCCTGGCCACTGGTCTGAGGATGATAGGCCACGGACACCTTGTGAGTCACACCATAGCGAGACAGTAGTTTATCAAATTGGCCCTGGAAGTGGGTGCCTCGATCGCTTATGATGGCTCTAGGTGTCCCGAACCGGGAGAATAGCTGCTTCAGAAAACCACAAACACGTCTAGCATCATTAGTGGGCAAAGCTTGCGCCTCAGCCCACCTAGAGACGTAGTCAACAGCAACCAGAATATAGGTATTGCAAAAAGATGGAGGGAAGGGGCCCATGAAGTCGATACCCCAGACATCAAAAATTTCACAAGTTATAAACACATTCTGGGGCATCTCATCACGGGCAGAGATGTTACCTGACCTCTGGCATCGGTCGCACCTGCGTGCGAAGGCGTCTGCATCCTTGAAGAGCGTGGGCCAGTAAAAGCCCGACTGGAGCACCTTCCTCGCCGTGCGGTTTCCTCCGTGGTGACCGCCAGTAGGTCCCTCATGACAGTGAGATAGAATACCCTCCATCTCACTCTCCATAACACAACGACGGATGATCCCGTCGGCTTCGATCCGAAAAAGATGAGGGTCATCCCAGAAGTAATGCTTCAGATCGGAGAAAAACTTCCTCTTGGTGTGAGTCGTCATCCCCTTGGGCAGCTGCTGGCCCACCAAATAGTTCGCAAAATCAGAATACCAGGGGGTGACACTCTCCACCAGGCACATCATCATCAGTCTCTCATCTGGGAAGGAGTCATTGATCTCCTCCACGAGGTTGTCCGCGGGAGGTGCGTCCAACCGGGAGAGGTGATCAGCTGCAACATTTTTTGCTCCCTTCTTGTCCCGAATCTCAATATCAAACTCCTGCAATAATAAGATCCATCGTATGAGCCTAGGCTTGGCATCAGCCTTGCTCATCAGGTATCGAATCGCGGAGTGATCTGTGTACACGGTCACATGGGACAAGACCAAATAGGGACGAAATTTATCGAAGGCAAACACCACTGCAAGCAGCTCCTTCTCTGTGGTGGTGTAGTTCTCCTGGGCATCATTGAGGGTCTTCGAGGCGTAGTAGATAGGTCGGAATTGTTGATCTCGCCTCTGCCCCAAAACAGCTCCAACAGCAAAGTCACTGGCGTCGCACATCAGCTCAAATGATAGGGACCAGTCAGGAACAACCATGATAAGAGCTTGGGTGAGCTTCTCCTTCTAGGTTGTGAATGCCGCTGTGCAAGCATCAGTGAACTGAAAGGGGGCATCCTTATCTAGAAGCTTAGTCAGGGCAGGGCGATCTTCGAGAAATCCTTGATGAACCGCCTGTAGAACCCTGCATGGCCTAAAAAACTCTAGATCCCCTTAACAGATGCAGGAGGAGGCAGCTTGCTGATAGTCTCAATCTTTGCTCTGTCCACCTCAATCCCCATCTTGGAGATCTTATGCCCGAGAACTATACCTTCTCGAACCATGAAGTGACACTTCTCCCAACTCAGTGCCAGGTTCGTTTCTTCACACCGTTTAAGAATAAGTTCCAGGTTATGGAGACAGTGAGAGAATGAGTCTCCATAAACCGAGAAATCGTCCATAAACACCTCCATAATCTCACCGACTAGACAGTCAAAGATGGCGATTATGCATCACTGAAAAGTGGCCGGGGCATTGCATAGCCCGAATGGAATCCTCCGGTAGGCAAATGTGCCGAAGGGGTAGGTGAAAGTGGTCTTCGCCTGGTCCTCCGGTGCAATAGGGATCTGAAAGTACCCGGACATCCCATCCAAGAAATAGTAGAACTCGTGCCCCGCCAATCTCTCAGCATCTGATCAATGAACGGCAGCGGGAAATGGTCCTTCCGAGTGGCGTCGTTGAGACGCCGATAGTCGATGCAAACACGGTACCCAGTCACCATGCGCATAGGGATGAGCTCGTTCTTCTCGTTAGGCACCACGGTCATCCCACCCTTTTTGGGTACCACCTGGGTGGGACTGACCCACTCGCTGTCAGAAATGGCGAAGATGATCCCCGCGTCCATCAGCTTCACGATCTCTGCCCGAACCACAGCCTCCAGGTTCGGTGTCAATCTCCTCTGCGGTTGTCTCACTGGACGCATCTCATCCTCCAGCAGTATCCGGTGGGAGCAAAAGGAGGGGCTGATCCCCCGGATGTCTGTGATCTTCCACGCCAAAGCTCGCTCGTACTGCTTCAGCAAGGCCACCAGTCTGTTCTTCTGCTCGGGTGTGAGGGTCGAGCTGATGATGACTGGTAGCTTATTCCCCTCCCGGAGAAATGCATACTCCAAATGAGGAGGGAGGGGCTTAAGCTCCAGCTCTGGTGGTTCCTCCAAGGAGGTAGTGATGCGGGTGGAGGATGAGATCGGTTTAAACAGCCTGTCGCCTTGCAAGAAGGGGCCACTCTCAAATGCGGCCAACTGCTCCGCGAGCTGTGGCTCCTGCGATGCCTGCTCACCTAGCAAAATACAACGCTCAAGAGCATCATCAGTACCCGTACTCGTGATGGCGAGTGCGGTCTCAAAATCGGTAAGCACATCATAGTAATCTATGTCATCATGCAAATGAGAATGTTTCCCATTTTCAGACACAGAAAAAGTAGCCTATTCATCACCAGCACGCAAGATCAATTTACCACTATGCACATCAATAAGCGCCTTGGCGGTGGCGAGAAACGGTCTACCCAAAATCAAAGGCACATCCACATCTTCATTTATATCCAAAATAACAAAGTCAACAGGATATGTGAATGCACCAACATTAACAAGCAGATCCTCAATGATACCCCTTGGATGCACGATGGAACGATCAGCTAACTGAATGCTCATCCTAGTAGCTCTAGGTTCACCTAGGTCTAGCTTCTTAAACAATTTGTAAGGCATGACATTTATACTAGCGCCTACGTCCGCCAAGGACTTTCCTACATGCATGCTGCCAATAACAAGAGGGATAGTGAAACTCCCTGGGTCTTTGCGCTTCTCGGGTAGCTTGTTCTGCAGGATAGCAGAACACTCCTCGCTCAGCATCACTGTCGAAAGATCCCCAAGTTTCTTCTTGTTGGTGAGGAGGTCTTTCATGAACTTGGCATACTTGGGCATCTTCGACAGTGCCTCCACGAACGGCATGCTGATGTTGACCTGCTTCAGCATTGCCATGAACTTGGCAAACTCTGTCTCCAGCTTGTCTTTATGAAGTCGAGTGGGGAAGGGCAGCTTGGGTATATGCTCCTTGACCACAGGTTGTGGCTTGGAAGCAAGTGCTTCGCTGCCTTCCCCCACTTTTGCACTATCAGCTGGAGGTGTTCAAGCAGGTAGTGGCTCGTCTCGCCCGGGCTGGGCAGGAGCAGCAGATATGGTCTTGCCACTCCTGGTGGTGATGGCGTCCAGCTGCTGGAGAGGGTCACGAGGGTTTGGAATAGTGGTGGCAGTAGAGTCCCCGGTGCCCTGGTAGTATTCTGGCGAGCTAAGCTCCCAATCTGATTCTGTACATCTTGCAGAATGGCATCTTGGTTTCTCTGGCCTGCCTCCAGTGAGGCTATGTTCTGATCCATCCTCGTGAAATTCGCCTGGCTGGTGGTCATGAATGCCTGCAAAATATTCTTCAGATCAGCCATCTGATTATCTGGAGCTGCGGCTGCTGGAGGCTGGTTATACTGGCGTTGGGGCTGCTGGAATGGCTGCACCTGCCTAGGCTGGTAGGGCTGCTGCTGTGGTGGTGGCCCTGCCTAGCCTGAAAGGGCTGTCTCTGCTGAAAACCACCCGTTGGTGCTGGGAAACCAGGTGGTTTAGTGGTGTTACTGCTCCAGGCGAAGTTGGGATGCTGGCGCCATCCCTCATTGTAGGTATTGCTATATGGGTCCAGGCGCCGAGCATTGGCGATGAAGTCCACCTACTCTTGGGGAGTAGAGGACTCCCTCATAGACTGACAGTCCTCCACCAGGTGATTCGGGCTCTCGCACCACTGACACTGAGCTACTGGAGGCGTAGCTGTACCTCGGCCCGGAAGGAGACTGTTGGGCTGCTTCAATGTCTACACCAACTCAGCCACCTGCTGCTCTAACCCGGACCTGGTCTCCATAGCGTGCACACCATGGTCCCGGGAATTTCTGCCTCTGCTGTTCTGCCCCCAGGAATGATCTCGGGCAGCCAAGGTACTAATCATCTGGTTCAGCTCGAGTGGAGTCTTAGTGAGAACATCCCCTCCTGGGCATAGAGACTCAATCACCCTCTGGCTGTCTGGGGTGAGAGCACTGTAGAAGTTTCCCACTGTGAATGCATCACTGAAGCCATGATGGGGACACTGCCAGAAATATCCCATGTACCGCTCCCATGCATCACGAAGTGACTCGTCTGGCTCTTGGCGGAAGTGAGTGATTTCCCGCTAAATCTCTGTGGTCTTCGATGCCGGATAGTACCTGTGCACGAACTTGTCTGCCAGATCGTCCCAAGAAGTGATGGACAATGGGGGCTGGGTCTCCAACCACCTCTTAGCATTCCCCGCCAGAGAATGGGGGAAGAGGTGAAGGCGGATTGCGTCATCCGGGACACCGTTCAGCTTGAACCCGTTCGTCAGCTGCAGAAAACGGGAAAGGTGTACCCGGGCCTCCTCATCCTTCAAGCCATGGAACTGGATAGAGGATGTAATGATTTGAATCCTGCATGGCTTGATCTCGAAGTTGTTTGCTGGAATGGGCGGATAGAGGATGACAGGGCGGATGTCAGCAATCCGTGGAGTGTAGTAGTACTCCAAGGTGGGACCCGGTGGTGGTGGATGATGATGAACCCCGACTCCCTGGGGATTGGGGTCGTTCCCCAAGAGCTGATTCGCTGGAGGTGGGTTGTGATCGCCTTCCATCTCGTACTCGTCCTCGGACTCGCTGCTCAATTGGTCGTCTATGCGATCTACCGTAGCCAGTCTAGCTCGTTGTTGTCTCCTAAGTTGATGGCCGGTGCGTTCAATTTCTGGATCCAAAGGCAGGAAACCTCCCGACTGGCTACGGGTCATGCACTATCTGCACACAATCAAGCAACGCAAACCCGTGAAGGCACAAGTGGGAAAGAACAAACACTCAATGCGAAAATGAAAATGCTAAAGTAACAGAAATCACTTTTCTTCAACAACCTAGTCGTCCCCGACAACGGCGCCAAAAACTTGACTCACTCCTACTGTCACTCTAGAAAATGGCCAAGTATAACCACTTCCTAAAGCGTAGTATAGTGGGTTTGGGTTTTATTGTCAACCCGGGTCCTAGATTTGGTGACTACTCGGTGAATTCTTGTTATCTAGCAGTGAACTTTTAGTGCAGGTTCAAACAAACAAAAACGCAAAGCAAGTTAAACGGTTGTTGTCAAGTCAAGAGAGGTCACCCGGATATGGTTCCCCCTAGACTGCAGTTAAGCCGGATTGCAATTTACCAAGTTCAGTTTTCATGAAAGTTATACTGGTGAAGATTCTTAAACAGTCTGAAGTCTCGACTAAAGGTCTCCAGACCCTCTCAATCTGAGTCTCTAGCGGGCGACTAACCTCCACCGGAGTAAACAGATTGAGGCCCTAACGAACCAAACCTCCACTACCGAAGTAACTTCGGTACAGAATAGTGAATTGGCTCCTCGACTAAAGTCACCAATTCACTACCTTCAATTAAGGATACTCTATCAACCTAGGCAGATATTCTCATTCTAGGTCAAAGCAGAAACGACAGGAATTTGATCAGGATTCAAGTCATTCAATCATTCAAACCTCAATCGAATATAATCAATTCATAAACTCTGTACTTGGGTTCATACAATCAGACCTAGCATACAAATCTAGGGTTCTCCATACCCAGATGAATGGGGAAACTACTCCATGGAGAGAGAAGCAAAAACAGATTCAGACACGGAAATCATATTGTGAAGATGGATTTCTGCTTCTGGACGTTAATCGGCACTTCTCCAAGCTCAAGCCGGGCTCCAATGGTGATGAAGATCAAGCTATGGAAATTGGGAACTCTGGTTCGTCGCTTTCTCTCTCTAGGAATCGCTCTGTCTCTCTAAAACTCGGAACCTTTGAATTTTGGCCTTCCTTTCCCTTAAATCTGCTGCCTGTCGCGATACCCGGTCGGGTATTTTGGGTATCGACCGGGTATTATTCAAAACTCACGTTTCATTTGAGGGAAAATCCCCGGTCTGCTCCAATAATCCCCGACCGGGGATTTTACCTTCACGCCCGGGCCCCTCTCTGATTCTCACGGGGCGCCCAAAAGGATAATACCCGGCCGGGTATTCTTGGTCATGGCCGAGTATTTTCCCCCAGCAGCCCACTTCGTCCCAACTTTGCACCTTTCGACCCAGAACTCGTTTCTCCGCCTCGATTCCAACGCCGGGTTCTGAAATATGACATAAACACACAACCTAGCGTGAAATCGGCTTAAAACACGAGAATCCACATCTCAAACGGCTTCAGAAAAGGGGTGAAAACATGTGTAATTATTGGTCTATCAGGCGTGATCTCAGACCGTGATTCCTGCAGTCGGGAGCGATAAAAGGGAGAGTAAGCTGAATTCAAAGGTGGAGGGCTAGAGAGATATTGGAGATTCTTCTTTAAGGTTTCGAGAGAGAGCTACGATCTAAAGAAGGAGATTTTCACCTATCCAAGGCTAAAAGGTTGATTTCCTCTCCCATAGTGGAATCAGTTCGTAATGTATTTTTCTTCTATCTTATTTGTGTTGTCTCCTCTAGCTGTGGAGTAGTCTCCAATCTCACTTGGATGTTGTGAACCCTAGTTTATGATGTGTTAGATTGTAGGAATTGAACTCTCTGTGTGTTGGGTTTTTTATTTATATAATGTGTGGTATTATTCATGGAATTTGAGTGTTGATTGTTCACATCTCAATTTTGGGACAATTGACATGGAAGAAGTAAATCCCCTTGTTGTTCAATCTTGGCAATTTGGGTAACCTACCCTAGGGCAATTCAGGACATTCTTCATTCATTAAAATAGGGCCCTGATATCGTCTTGATTGGTTACTTTTTATCATTCCGGATTAATGTTCGAGTGATTTGTTTGTGAACCTTGGTTGATCAATTAAGAGGTTTAGTTCCTAGCTAATATTGGCAATCCTTAATCGACCAATTGAGAGGTCTAGGGTTTACCTAGTTAATTGGAAACTCCTCACGGTGTATGATCACCCCTATCACACTAGAGTTTTATTCATTGTGTGTTGACACGAGACTAGTGGGAGCAATGTCTGAGTGATGCTTTCTCAAATCGAACTGACCAAAGTTTACTTGCTTGCTTATTTAGTCACTAGTTTCCTTAACTTTAACCACAATCTGATTGCTAGATAACGTGTGAACAATTGAAATAAGGGTAGATAGACCATGCTGATTGATATTGGAATACTTACCCTATCCTACAGCCTCTATAGACGACAACATCAATCGCAATATACGACTCCTAGCTCGAGAGAGGGAGTTAAGGGAGGCTAGAGAAAGGCTCGTGGATCGGGGACAACCACAAGTTGAACTCGAAGTTTAGGAAGAAGTTGACGAGGAAGTTGAATTTGAAGAAGAGGTTGAAGTGGAAAACCTTGAGATGGCGAACAGTGCCATACACGAAGGTGATGAAGTTAGGACGATGGGTTATTACATGTCTCCATTGGTGGCGGACATCCAGTTGAGCATTCATCATCCACCCGTGGCAGCTAAGAATTTTGAAATGAAGACTGTGCTCATCACCATGATTCAGAGCAATATTTAGTTCCATGAAATAGATGATGTATCCTTAATGGAGCACATCAACCGATTTGACGAGTTGACATATGGCTTGAAGATCAACGAGGTGCCTCAAGAAGCCATAAGGTTGAGACTCTTTCCCTACTCACTTAGTGGCAAGGCACCTACTTGGCTAAACAACAGGCCTCTGTCCTCAATTACATCACGGGGATATTTGGTAACCAAGTTCATGACCCGGTATTGTCCACCTTCTAAGACGGCGGAGTATCGAAAGAAGATCACTGTCAAGAGGAGGACAAGACTTTAAGGGATGCATGGGAGCACTATTCCAACCTTTTTCACCAATGTCCAAACCATGGCTTTGGAGAAATTTTTTGGATCAAGACCTTCTATAATGGTCTTTCCCAAGAAGATCATACACTCATTGACTCTCCATGTCAAGGGAATATGCTCAACAATAATCCACCCCAAATGACAGAGCTGTTTGAAGAGATGGCCGCTAAGGGCTATGATTGGGGAATGAAAAGGCGTGGAAGGAAGGTTCGATAAAGGGGAGTGCACTCCACTGAAGCAACTCCTACACTTGCAGCACAAATTCAGGAGTTGATAACGGTAATCGTGCATGATAGGAAGCAAGGGAAGAGCTCGGTTATGGTTTGTGATTGATGTTTGAGTCCTAACCATGAAGTTGAAGAATGCCAAATCATGAAAGAGGCGAGCACTTTGGCACTCCAAAAGAACAAGTGAACTTTATTGCTAATGCTAGGGGGCCTAATCCGAACAAAAACCCCTATATCAATACATACAATCCGGGGTGGGGCAATCATTCCAACTTTGCATGGTTGTCACAAACCAATCCGAGACCCCCTGATTTCCAAGGGCCAACCGGAGGGTACTAACCAGACCTCCATTCGTTCAAAGGACACAAATCCAAGCTTCAAACTTCCAACAACAACAATACCAACCACAAGGTGTGCGAGGGTTTCAACAACACAACCCGATAGGGTCTCCAAGCTCAAAAACTTGCTCACCACCTTTCTTCTAAAAAGTTTGAGAAGTTTATGGAAGTCGCAACTAACAAGTTTACTTCAATTGAGGCGTGCTTAAGAAGTCATCAAGCAAGTCTTCAAAACTTAAAGACCCAAATTGAAAATCTTGTCGAGATCCTCGCCGAGAGACCTGAAGGAGCCCTACCTTCTCAAACCATTGTTAACCCAAGAGATCCAAAAGTGCGGGTGCATGCTATTACCCTAAGAAGTGAAAAGGTAACTCAAGATGTTGCGACGGAAAAATGATTGATGAGGAAGAAAGCCCCTCCAAAGGTCCAAGAACCAGCTTCTTTGGAAGGAAAGGATGAAGAGGCTAAGAAGGCACAATGATCAGAGAGTCCAGGCAACAAAATTCTTGTAGTACTAAACGAGAAATCAGTGAACTACAAAAAATTTGCAAAAAACTAATCAATCCTCTTAGTTGTAGGTCTTTTCGCCTACTTGTTAGTCCAGGTGAACCAAGGGCCCACGGCCTTATGATCATCCAACTGCATAATATCAATTAAAGCACCAAAAATTAATACTACTAGCTCCCAGATCCACTGGAATAGAAGACTCTTCTTGCTTAGTAATGGCATTAAAATCACCCAAGCTACCCCAGTTTCTGGATTAGTGTAATGTTGCTTCATTTCCTTATAGACAAATGTAACTAAAAAATCTTTTCCCAATATCATTTTCCCCATAGACAAATGTAACTAAAAAATCTTTGCAGACATTAGTCACACGACCATGTATGAACTAATCTCCGGTATCCAAAACTATAAATTGAATTTGAGGCTTCCAGAATATCCAGATTCCCCCCAAATTCGACTTAGAGTAATTTTTTGCCCACTTCCATTCAGAGAACTGCTTGTCCACTATTTTCTTCGCATTTTCCTCAAAAACCCTAGTCTCAAGAACTACTACCATATCAACCTGATGTACGCTACACATTTTATCAATATTATCAAAACCGAACCGGAGTATGAACCGGTATAGTGAACGGTTCACACTTTAGTGGTTTTACCGACATTTAGATCGATAAAAAACCGTTAATGAACCGGTGCCTAATAAATGAAAATATTCAAAGTAATACACTTATTAGGGACACTATACTATGAGTGCATTACTATTAAACATTTAAATCATATAAGAAACAACAAAATCTATAAAATGTTTCATTTTAGGCCTGAAAATTAGAATTAAAATTTATACATGGCCCATCTAGTATTTTGATACTAAGTGTGTACAAGTGTTTAACGAAAAATTCAAAAACAAAACACTTTCTCTCAATTTAATCAATCAAAGTTAAAGCTTAAAACAAATTTAAAAACCCTAAAATTACTTAAAACTTAAAATCTCAAAGTTTTTTTTTAGGGTAAAAAGAAACTTGGCATGCAAAGTGAAGGAGACTTTCCTTCTCTTCTGTAGTTTCCCAAAAATAATTATGACATCAAAGGGTCTAATCTAATAGCCTAATCTAATAATTGCGATGAGAGTTTTTCTTACCATTTTCCAAGAATGAAGAGAGAAAGAGACGTTTCCTATTCTTTCTTTTACCCTCTGTTCCCAAAGGGCGGAAAATGGAGGAAAGGAAATGGAAGGAAGTAGGGGTTCCAAGAAAGTTTCTCTCATTCACGAAGTGTTGCGCTGTACCGAGGGGAGTGGAAGGAGAGGGAATGAGTACTCTTTGACCATCTCTCGAAATTGGAGAGAAAAGGCAATTGAACTTTTTTTTTCCATCATATCTCTCCTCTCTCTTTCCTTTTTTTTTTCTTCTTTCCACAAAACCCAACAATTTCTCACCTGCAACAAAGGAAAGAACAAAATCAGAATCATTTCAAACAAAAAAAAAAAAGAGAAGAATAAATGATCTAAAAAAATCACTCATTTCAAGTAAGAGTGTTGAACCACCGATTGATCGTCGGAGGGGAAATCTTCGGGCTTAGATAGCGTCACAACCCTCATAGGGGTTGTGATTTTCGCTTCCTCCTTCGCAGCCATTAGATCCACACTCTCTCTTGGTTTTTTAAATTAAAGATTTAGATTAAATGAAGGGTATTTTTGGAAGAGAAAACTTACCACACATGATCCTTTCTCATTTTCTATATAATCTGATTTCATAAAAAAAAAACTCTTCCTCTCTCCTCTCTCTCTTCCCTCTCTCGAGAACCCTAAATGCTCTCTGTCTCTCCCTCCCGTTGCCGTCGCCGCCGCCATTGTCGTCGTCTCTCCCTCCCGTCGCCACCGCGCCATCTCTCCCTCCCGCCGTAGCCGTCGCGTCCTCCGCCTCCCACCACTGCCGCACTATAACGCTCTCCCCATCGCAGTCCTCTCGCCTCCCTCCAACTCTTGTCACCGCCATCTCTCTCCCGCCGTCCTCCTCTGCCGCCGCCGCGAGGTAACGACCTCTCCCCTTCCTTCTCCTTTCCTCATTCCTTAATTTTTTTCCAGATCCGGGATTTTCCAGATTCCAGATCTTGTTTTTTTAATGTTATTCTCTAATGGTACTGATTTCTGTCTAGTGGTACGCTACCAGTGGTAGTGGTAGCGGTACCAGTGAGTAGTGGTACTGATTTCTGTCTAGTGGTACGCTACAAGTGGTAGTGGTATCGTACCACTATTCACTGGTAGCGGTAACAGTGGTAATGGTAGCGTACCACTACTTGCTGGTAGCGGTACCAGTGGTATTTGTAGCGTACCACTACCACTAGTACGTACCACTACTACTGGTAGCGTACCACTAGATGAAAATCAGTACCACTAGCACACTGACGGAGTGGTTTTTTTGCAGTTGGCCGGAGCGAGTCTGATTGGAGGATTTCATCGGAAAAAAATCGTCGGCCGGAAAAAGTTTGGCGGTCGGAGTGAAGAGGTTGCTGGAAAAGAAAGAGAGAGATATAAGCGTATTAATTGTAAGATTTAAATTAAAAAAGTATTTAATCTGGGTTTTTAATTCCCAATCTGTAATTAATACAAAAATAAATAAATAAATAATAAATTCTATTTTTTTCATACCCAAATTGCCCTTGGATGTGAATCTCACATCCCTCTTAGGAAAGTGACGATAACTCATCCCGAAATCTCCAGCCACCTCTATTTTCTCCTTTCCTCAGAGTAATCAAGACCCAAAACAGGGGGGAGCTCTATAAAACTAAGAAAAGAAAATAAGCATGCATGTCTCGATCTTACCTGATCGATGCTTTACTTGTCGGATTGGCTTCCTTTCTTCTAAATTGAACTTGTTTCTAGAAAAGAGTAAAAAAGAATGAGTGAAGGGAGATGGAGAGAAAGAAGAACATAGGGAAGGAAGAAATGAGTTTATGTTCTAGAGAAATGAAGAACATAAAGGAAGCATAAGGATTGTCGAGAGGAAGAAGAGATGAGAGAAGGGAGAGAGTGAGTTTATTCTTTTTTGGTAGAGAGATGTGGTGGGCGGTCAAATGTGGGGAGTGGAATAGACTTTGGGAGTTGATAAAGGTCGTCCTTAAAATTACTATTGATCGTCCTAAAAAATAACAAAGTTACACTTTTAACCTTTTGGCATTTTTAGCAAACAAACATCACTTTAACTAAAAAAAATGAAAAACACTCAATTTCCCACACTCTCGAATTCATTGTTGACATTCTCGAGTCGTAATCGTTGAGAATACGTCCGAATCATGAGTAGCGACTCCGACGAGGTAAAAATCTGATTTTTTTCAAAAAAATTCCAAAACCCCTCAACTGAAGCCAATTTTCGGTTGTACCATGGCTCAACCTAAGGCAATTTTCGTTTGTACCATGGACCAACCGAAAATCACCTTCGGTTGCACCATGGCTCAACCGAAAATGATTTTCGGTTGGTCCATGGTGCAACCGAAGGTGATTTTCGGTTGGTCCATGGTACAACCGAAAATTGCCTTAGGTTGAGCCATGGTACAACTGAAAATTGGCTTCGGTTAAGGGATTTTGGGTTTTTTTGGATTTGTTTTTGGTTTATATCAATAATTTTCTATTCTTTTACTACGAATTAATTCGATCCATAAGATAATTTGTTGAATTTTGGTTTATATATTTTTTTAGATTTATGGAAGGGGGAGGAGTTGTTTGTTTTGTGTTTGATTTTGAAATTCAAAATGGGCAATTTGGTAAATTACATATTAAGTTAGGACGATGGTTAGTAATTTTTAGGACGATCTTTAACCATTCAGTAGACTTTAGGGTTTGAATTTGTACTTGTTAGTGGAAATGTAATTTCATTTCCAATTCTAACTTTTATGAAATTCTATTTCCAATTTTTGTGTTCGGTATAATTCTCACAATTGTGGAAATAAATTGTACTTTTAACAATTAATTAAGGTTGAGTTCAATGGAGCCTCTATAAATGGGAGAGTCTCTATATTTGGAGAAAAGTTGGCTCCAATGGAGTCTCTATAAATGGAGGAGTCTCTATATTTAGGGCAGATCTGCAAAAGGATCCCCAAATTTGGGGGTGGAAATAGGGTTCCCCAAATATAGAGACTCACCAAAATCCGCCACGTGGCTTTTCTTTTGCTTTTTAAGATTTTAGCGTCTTTCTCTGTAATGATGAATGGGATGCCGGCAGGGTACTTCCGCCCATCCCGTGGGCTTCGGCAGGGTGATCCTTTGTCTCCCTTGTTGTTTGCACTGTGTACGGAGGGCTTGACGGCTTTGATTAAGAAGGCGGAGGTGGAAGGGAGGTTAACTGGGATTCGTGTTAGCCCACGTGCGCCGACTGTGTCTCATTTATTGTTTGCGGATGACTCATATATGTTTGTGAAAGCATCGATGCAACAATGTGAGCACTTGCTTCAGGTTTTGGGGGAATATGAGGAGTTAAGTGGCCAGCGGGTTAACTTGAGCAAGTCAGCGGTTTGCTTTAGCCGGAATATCCTTGAGGAGGATTGTGCGGCCATGGCGTCCCGTTTAGGGGTTGGTGCGGTGGGGGTTCAGGATAAGTATCTGGGACTTCCCACCTTAATTGCTCGATCGAAATCTGATACCTTCCGGTTTCTGGAGGAGAGATTGTTACAAAGGCTTCAAGGGTGGAAGCAGAAGCACTTGTCTCGGGCTGCCAAGGAGACCTTGTTAAAATCAGTGGCAGCGGCTTTGCCGGTGTATGTAATGGCTTGTTTCAAGCTCCCTATTACGTTGTGTCGTCGCCTTGATAAGTATATGGCCCGATTTTGGTGGGGGGATTCGATGGATAGGATTCACTGGATGTCGTGGAGGAAGCTCTGCCGGAGTAAGCAGGAGGGTGGACTGGGGTTTCGACGATTTGAGCAATTCAACCAAGCTCTGCTTGCGAAGGTGGGATGGCGTATCTTGCAGAACCCTGACTCTTTGCTGGCGCGAATTTATAAAGGAAATATTTCCCCAATGGCAGCCTGCTGGTAGCCACAGCTCGTTCCAGGCCGTCTTGGGGGTGGCAGAGTGTGTTATATGGTGTCCAGTTGCTGAAAGCGGGGTTGCGTTGGCAGGTTGGTGGGGGGGAGGATGTTAGGATTGCGACTGATAATTGGGTACCAGGGTGTCATCCTAACCCTCCTGTGGTGAAAGAGTCGGCCAACCTCTGGGAGGGCGCGACGGTGGCGGGGTTACTAGGTGAAGAGCCAGGGACATGGTGTGATGATTGTTTGGCGAATTGTTTTTCCCCAGAGGTGGCGGGCAAAATCAAAGCAATTGCTTTGTCGAGAGTGCCAATTCGCGACAAACTGGTGTGGCATGAGGACCGATCTGGCAAGTATACGGTGAAGTCTGGCTATCATTTGGCGGTAAGGATGAATTCGAATAGGTGGCGTACTAAGTGTGAGGTATCCTAGATGGACCAGGTGTTGTGGAAAAAGCTATGGGCCCTTAGTATCCCGCCGAAGTTCAAGTTTTTCCTTTGGCAAGTGATGAGTAGGATTTTGCCCACTACGGAGGCTTTTCTGGCTCGTGATATCCCGGTTCTGGAGAGGTGTCCAGTGTGTTGGAGTGAGAGCGAGTCGATGGAGCATATGTTTTTTGATTGCCCGGTGGCGAAAGATTTGTGGGCTGTAGCGGGACTGGAAGGGGTAAGGGATGGGCTGCCTCAGGAGAATGTTGGCCTTTTTGTGCGTAGGTTGGTGGAGAGGGTTGCGGATGGGGGGGTGCTGATGAGTTTTATATCTGTCTTATGGAGGGTGTGGAAGTCCCGGAATTGGGTTGTGTTTGATGGTTGTCAATACACTAGGGAGGTGCTGCGGAGCCAGTGGGTGGCCCAGGTTGCGGAATGGCGAGATTTGAGGGGTCCGGTGGTGGAGCGGCAGCAGGGTGGGCGTCAGGTAGTGCCGCTGGCTCTGGATCCGATGTCGCAGGGTGTGTCTTGGGTATGCTCCTTTGATGGTGCGGTGCGTGGGGGGTCACACTCAGCGGTGGGATTTGTTCTTCAGGGGCTGGATGGGGTGGTACTTGGGGCTGCTGGGAGAAGGTTTGAGGGGATTACTGACCCAATGCTTGTGGAGCTGGTGGCTCTTCGTGAAGCGATTTGGTGGTGTAGATCTAGGGGACTGACGGGGGTTTGCTACCAAGGGGATGCGAAGGTCGTCATAGAGAAGGTTTTATCCATATGCCCTTGGGACTGTCAGGGGGGTGCGGTGTTGCAGGAGGTGCAGGAGCTTTTGTTTAGTGTAGCTGGAGAGTGTCTCCGATTTGTAGGCAGAGATAACAATAGGGTAGCCCATACGGTGGCTAGGAAGGCCTTTCTTTGTTTCCTGCTCTTATTGGGGGGTTTGATTTTTGCGCTTGGCTCCAAATGGGGTTGTAATCGTTTGTGATCTATTTCTTCTTGGTAATACAAGCTATCTTTTGCCAAAAAAAATTGGGATTTAATTAGAGAATTAGTTAGGAGTTTAATTAGATCAATAATTTTCAAGTGTTGTGTGTAAACCCAAATTAGGTCCATTATTTTTTGCCAAAAAAATTCGGTCTCGGAATTTAACAAAATTCTATCGAAAATTTTGTATTTAAAAATGATGACGAACTATACAAAAATTAACATGAACAAATTATATTAAGACTTCGATAAGTACATTTTTAAGTAAATGGAAAAACTGGAAAAATTAAGATCCCCAAATAAGGAGATTGAAGCATTGGAACAAAAGAAGGGGAAATGGGGATCAATCCCCAAATTTGGAGATGAAGACCCCCAAAATTTGGGATTTTGCATTGGACTTGGCCTAATAATTTAGTATATTTTTTTATCTTGAGAAATGAGATATAAGTGAGAGAGAAAGAGAAAGAGAGGAATATGATAGTGGAGTGATAAAATAACAATAAATATGCATGGGTCCCACTAATTTCATCTCCATAAAGCCAATTCATATCATTTTTATAGGAATACTAATTTCCATAATATGGATCAAATGGAATTCATTTCCCAACCTTCTTCCCTTTGCAAACATAGAATAATGAAATATAATTGGAAATGGAATTCTAATTCTAGAGGTTTTTGTCCTTTTAAACATGTTGTAAAGTAATGATCCACTTAATCTTAACTTATGATGAACCCATTATTAAACTAATGGCCGAGCTTTTTATTATTCTAATGGTCAACTAGATTTTGTTTACTTGAATTCGTATTGATTATTTTATAGGTATGTCTAGTATTAGTAGGTAAGGGTAGGAAACAGTCTGGTCCGGTTAAAATTAGATCGGATTGACCGGATTTTTTAAAACAGTTTTGACTAGTACCACAACCGAAGACGGGATTGGATGGGTACCTGATTTTAACCGTGACCAGATTGGATGGAATTCAGTTTGATCTGGTATCAAACAAAAACTGGATGCAGAATTTTCCTTTAAAAAACGCTACGTTTGGACCAAAATAAATTGAAAAAAATATCTCTTTCCCAAAGTCCCACCCGCACAATTGGATAATTCCTAATCCCCCCACTTCCCTCTCCAATCTCCAGAAAATCCACTTCTTCCCTCCTTCGATTCTTCTGCTCCCTCTACCTTCCTGATTCTTCTTCTCATTCTCTTTGCTATCAAAACCCAATCCAGCTGTCGGCACACGCAAGTCATCGCCTCCGTCGTTGTCCTCTTCCCTGCGATTCGACAAACAAAGTTTGGGTCTTGGCTACGATGTCAACTGGGATCTTGGAGGCGATGTCTGCAGGGGAAAGGTTCTTGGCAGTGTTGTTAGCAAGGCGGCGGTCGTGCATGTCAACCTCAGGAGCAGTGTCGGCACCTCGACGGAGTTCCAGAAGAGGGAGACCCGACTCGTCGAATAGGTTGATATGTCGCCAAAGTCGAAGGGAGAGTTGTTGGATACCGACGAGAGAACGAAGAAGAAGAGGATTTCGACGTGCTGCTCAAGGACAGAGATGCGACAGTTGACAAGTTTGAGAGAAGCTGGATGAGTGCTTGAGAGTTGGCGTTTAGGTTTTTGCAAGTCAGGTTGGGCTCTAGACTTTGAGTGGGTGAGTTGAGGTCAGCCTGGGTTGGGCTTTGGGTGAGTGGGTAATTTTTGGCTAGGCTCTTGGCTTTGGGCTTCAGGATAGGACAGGATCTGGTTTTTGTTTTTTTTGTGGTTTTAACCGGGTTATACTTGGTACGATTTTTCTCAATATATTGGCAACCGTAATCTGGACAAGACCGGGTTGCATTCGGTTTTCGGTTGCAACCAGGAACGTTTAAAGTGGCCGGTTTTCGGTTTGACCGGAAAATCGTGACTAGATTCCCAGCCCTGTTAGCAGGTCCTCTTATTTTGTATGAATTTAGGTATATCTAGGGGCAGGAAATTATGATACTAATTAGCAAATTTGTGTACGTTTAATGTAATTTGTTGTGTGTTGATGTTTTTAGTTGCTATGTAGATGAATCAATATAATAGCGAACAAAATTTTAATAATAGGTTGACAAAAATTTCAAATCATCTACTTTTAATTTTTTATAGTGAAAAAATTAGCAACAAAATATAAATTTAATTCACAATTCATAAAAAATAAAATTAATATCAACATATAATCAAATTATTTTACTATTATATATCTATTAAAATAATATATCCATCACATTCCACAATACACATTTTCCTTCCCACTTTCCTTCATAAAACATAATTTTCCTTCTAATTTCTTTAATCTCCGAATTGTCCCTCCTCCATTTTCCTCTCTTCCTTCTGAAACAGAGGATAAACTCTTTCTAAAGGAACCAAATATAGAAGAGGAAACTAAAAATTAATAATTGCTATTCCCATGCGCATTTGTACCGGCCTCTTATTTCAATTCCTTTAATTAGGCGACTGAAAAGCCGAGACTGACTGTCCGGGTCGAACAGTTTAGGCAGTTAATGGCTCATTACAAAAAATTTAGTTTGTTCCGAGCCGGACTAAAGGCCGGGTCCCGGTTTTACCGATCCGACCGACCGACTCGACTTTCACAACACTGCTATTATTGATGAACACTTGCTTATGAGGGGAATTAAACCTCTTACATTTCATATTAAGACTTTCATTTACTTCTTAAGCTTTGGAGTCCTACCAGGCCTTTTTTTTTTTGATAATGGTGATTACATAAAATAGAAGGGAAATGCAGCCAAAACAACAGCACGAGGGGTGTCCACAAAACCCAGCCCACAGCTCAGCAAAAGAGAACAACATTCCTCGAAATTCTCTGGTTCAGCCAATAAGTAGCCTCATTTTTGTCGACTTTGTTATGTGCTGCAAGCCACTCGATAATTGCTTTGAAAATTCTGCGTACGACACACTCAAAGGGGAGTCTAGAATCATTAAAGATGCGCCTGTTCCGTTCAAGCCATATATTCCAACAAGTGGCGTGCAGGGCGCTGAAGATGAACCACCCTTCCAAGCTTGCGGGGGTGGATGAAGGCTAGTTGGTGATAATAGTCTGTAAATCGCCTTGAATGGAAGCAATCGAGCTGCATCGTTGAGCAATGAAATTCCAGGTGTTTCTGGCGTAGTTGCAATCGAGGAAGAGATGGTGTTGGGTCTCGGTGTTGATGCAGCAAAGCTCGCAGCGGTTTGCAAGCTGCCATCCCTTTCTTTGAAGAAGATCAAGAGTGGGGATCTTCTTGTGAAACAAAGTCCACAAGAAGAAATTAATTTTGCTGGGAATGACATTTTTCCAAATGGTAGCCACGGGGAAGTTATCAATTCCGGGAAACCGATGCTTGGCAAGAAACCTGTAACAAGAATGCACAGAAAAGGAAGAATCCAGGTTGTGGGACAAGACCGGCCTACTTGGACTTTCATCAGAAAAGGAGAATCTGTGATGATCAAGCATACTTAGGAAACTGACCCTCTCACTCTCAGCCCCCCCACGAAGGTTAATATTTAAATCGATAGACCACTGATACCCATTACCTGTGCGTGAAAAATTGTCTGTGATATGAGCTTCCGGGTTGGCAGCAGCGGCAACGACTCGAGGGAAGGTGTTGGCGAGGACTATTCCGGGAATCCAGCAATCGTGCCAGAAGGAGATATGAGCATCACTACCAGGATCAATGTGAACCAATTTCCAGAACATATCATAGTTTTTTGAGATGTTCGACCATGGAGCAGTGGAGATGCCGGTGTAGGAGACGCGAGTTTTCCACGTAGATTGGGGGTGCTTGTATTTAGTTTCGATAAGCTTTCTCCACCAGCTTTGGTTCTCACGAGAATACCTCCAAAGCCACTTGGACATCAAGGCTTGATTAAAGATGTCCAGGTCAACAATGCCAATGCCACCTCTGTTTTTCAAAGCTTTACACATATTCCAATTAATAAGCGGCTGCTTGTGGTTATCAGTATTGCCATTCCAAAGAAACTTCCTCATAAGCTTTTCCATGAGACTGATGATGGAATTTGGAGCTTTGAAAATGGAAAAGAGATGAACTGAGAGACTAGATAGAACAGCCTTACACAAGGTGAGCCTTGCACCGTAAGAGAGGTGGCGAGCCTTCCAACCCTCGATCCTTTTCTGGTACCGAGCCATGACAGGATTCCAGCGGAAACCCAAGATAAGAAGAAGGGTCTCGACTCCACTTGTAACCAATCAGAGCTGCAAAGAAACTTGGATCCGGGATGTCACCAACCGTGAACATGACGAATTTGTTCAGGTTAATCTTCAAACCGGTGATCGATTGAAAGCAGACCAGAGCAGCCAAGATATTAGTGACTTGATCATAAGACGCGTCACAGAAAATGAGCGTATCATCAGCAAAGAGAAGATGAGTGACCTCGCCAGCACGATCACGCTCATTCATGAAGAAACCTTCAATTCTGCTGTCTTCTTTAAGCTTCGAAATAATGTAAGACAGGATGTCCATGACGAGAATGAATAAGCCAGAAGACTGGGGATCACCTTGTCTGAGTCCTTTGTGAGCAGGGAAGAAACCCCGAGCTTCACCATTAACGATGATTGAAAGATTGGGGGAACACATAGTAGCTTTGATCCACTTTAACCACTGTGGCGGGAAACCCATGTTCGAAAGTACCTTAAAAAGACAGCTCCAATTGGCGTTGTCAAACTCTTTTTCAATATCCAATTTGAACATAAGGCCAGGCCTGCGGCTTTTGCGTCGACTATCGACAAGCTCGTTCGCGATAAGACCGGCATCAGCGATTTGCCTACCTCTCACGGAAGCTTGCTGCTGATCAGAAATGAGGTTAGGAAGCACTTCAGCGAGCCTCTTCGAAAGCACTTTACTCACTATCTTGTTGATGCTGGATAGAAGACATATGGGCCGGATGTCACTGATATCTTCAACTACATCTTTCTTGGGGGTGAGGCAGATGAAAGAGTGGGTAACACACTTGGGGAGATAGCCAGTAGCATGGAACTCTCTGAAAGCATTGAGAATGCCGCCTTTGATCCAGTTCCAGCATCGTTTATAGAAACCCATGGTGAATCCATCAGGCCCCGGGGCCTTGTTGCTATCGCAGTCAACAAGGGCGATACGAATCTCAGCCTCGCTGAAAGGTTGACAAAGCAAGAATCTGTCCGTTGGGGTAAGTTTGTCACTTCCGAAAAGGCGAGGGAAGGGACGGATTGGCTGTTCTTCATTATAGTAATTCTGGTAGTACTGCAGCAGGCTTTCGCCCAAAGCATCAGCGCCTTCAATGAGCTGATCATGGATTTTGATTCTGCTTATGTAGTTCAGCTTTCTCCTGAAGTTTGCCGTTTTATGAAAGAATCCGGTGTTGCTATCACCTCCTTTGAGCCAAAGCTCTTTTGATCGTTGTCTCCAGTAAATCTCTTGGAGATTAAGAGATTTTGCCAACTCAATACCGAGTTGAACTCTACTGATTTTTTCCGACTCATGGAGAGGTCTTGATTCTTCGAGAGTGTCGAGAGATTTAATGTTAGCCAACAGCTCGTCGACCTTGATGTGAATATTCCCAAATATGTTCTTATTCCACACTTTGAGCTCAAGTTTAAGACTTTGAAGCCACTTTGCCCACCTGTAAATAAAACCAGAACCTTGCAAGGGAAGTAGCAACCAGTCCGTAAGAGCATTATAGAAACGTTCATCTTCGAGCCACATATTTTCAAACCGCCAAGGCCTCTTAGTCCTCCCATCGTTTCCCCATTTAATCATAAGGAGATTGTGGTCCGACTCGACTCGTTCCAGTGCGATGAGATTGCAATCAGGAAACATAGCGTCAACTTTAGAGGAGATAAAGGTACGATCGATACGGGATTGAGACCCACCTCCACTACCATGACTCCAAGTGAATAAACTGCCGCCCAATGGAAGCTCCAGAAGAGCATTGGCATCAATGAAATTGTTGAATGCGAGCATCAAATCCGCACTACGACGATTCCCAACATAATCGTCATGACTCCTGACGAGGTTGAAATCTCCAGTGAAGCAAACAGCCCCATGAAGTCGCTGGCATAGAGAATGCAATTCCTGCAAAAAGATGATTTTGTCTTCCCGCTCCTGTGGCCCATATACAACAATCAAATGCCACACTTTAGAGTTACGCAGATCAGAGAATTCGATAGAGATGAAGTAACGGCCTTCGCTGCTAGACAGTTTCCTGAAAAGAAGATTATCCCAGATAGTCACTATGCCACCAGAGCTACCACTAGAATTTTTAACAACCCAGCCAAGATCGCTTCTACCAGCAACACTCCTGACAAGATCATCAGAACAACTGGTCCATTTGGTCTCTATCGGACTGATAATAGAAGGAAATTGCCTATTAATCAACCGTTTAATGCGCCCCCGTTTCAAAGGATCACCCAAACCTCTTACGTTCCATGCCATCCCTAACATCCCCAGTCCCCGAGTTTTCACCCTTCTCATAATGATGACAAAAAATATGACAGTTTTGGCACATAGTAGGGAGATTCATATACTCAGTTTTGACAAAGAATGCTGGTCTTCTGTTATGGACAAACTTCAAAGATTCAGGAAACTTCCTTCATCTCAACACAAATTTTAGGATACCCTAGCTGATATGCTACTACACAACACCAAACTGCGACAAAGTGTAATCGCATAATGGAAATGCATAATAGTAATAAGTTTACTTTATCAACCCGGGGTATAGATCTACTACCTACTCCGTGAATATCTATTATCTAGAGGGACTAAGTGTAGTGAGAGTGATTGTAAACAAAAGCAGTAAGAAAGTAGGAAATTGACGAAGTTCTTAAGCAAGAGAAGAGTCACTCGGGAATGAGTCCCCCCAGCTCCTTAGTTAGGTCAAAGTTGTCATTTCCTTTTCGTTGATTTACTATTGATTAAACTGCGGAAGATCCGACAGTAGCTTGGAATCTCTTAAGCTGACCAAGCCCTCTCAGACAGACTAACCGACAGACGACTAGCCTTCACCGGGATAGACTGTTGAGGCAAATATATAACACAGAACTCCACTACTAGAATTGGATTTCAGTACAAAGCAGTGAATCGACTAACTCTCGTATAATCAATTCACTACTACCGATTGAAGAAGCTCTAACAACCTAATCAGATTCTATCTATCTCAGTTGCAGCAGAAATCAAGAAAAGTTTATCAGACTTCAATCGACTCAATGAATCATGCATCAATCGATTATAATCAAACAGTATATCAATCCAAAAGTCATTACAATCAATATCCCTAACACACGGAACTAGGGTTCTTCATACCCAAGTGAGAGAGAGTTCTACTCCATAGAGAGAGAGAGAGAGAGAGAGAGAGAGAGAGAGAGGAAAACAGAATACAAAGCAGTTATACTCATAACAATGGGAAGAATCTGCTATGGGATGATAATCTTCACTCTAAGGATGAAATCCAAAATTGACTGATGAAACCCAGCTCCAGAATCACTCCTAGTGTTTGTTCTTCGCACTTTCTCTCTCTAAGACTCTGTTTTTTCTCCGGAACTTCATCCCCCTCTTGAAAGACCCGAAATTGGGTTAAAGAAAATCACTAGCCTTCTTCCCAATCTTGTGGATTGATCTAGCCAAAGCTGTATAGCTAGCATATATACTTGCTAATCTGGTAAATACCTTTCCAGTTATGAGCGGACCCAGGGGCCTGTGTCCTAAATTTTGGAAAATCGATTATTCAGCCTCTGGTAGTAATTTATCTATGGGCAAAAAAATTATAATTAATAGTCCGGGACACCTTGATATTTAAAAAACCGATTATCCTACTCTCGTTTGTAATTTGTGTATGGGAATATAAGTGGTAGTTTGGGTAATTCAAACCCGGGACACTACTATTATTAATCAATCTAATTTCCATGAGGCTAAAACTTTTTTGTTGTTATATTCTAAACACTATGTAATAGAAAAACCCTATTCTCTATCTTTAATTATTTTCAAAACCTAACAATTAATCTAATTACAAACTACCTTTAATTTGTATTGATTTTATGGTTGTACGACATTTGTTGAAAGTCTCTTTTCTGCTTTGAACTACATCCAGAACAAATTTAGAAGTTCTGACTCACTCCTACTGTCACCCTAGAAAATGGCCAAGTATAACCACTTCCTAAAGCGTAGTATAGCGGGTCGGGTTTTAATGTCAACCCGGGTCCTAGATGTGATGACTACTAAGTGAAGTCTTGTTATTTAGCGGTGAACTTTTAGTGAAACTCAAGCAAACAAAACACAAAGCAAGTAAACGGTTTGTTGTCAAGTCAAGAGAGGTCACCCGGATATGGTTCCCCCTAGACTGAAGTTAAGTCGGATTGCAATTTACCCAGTTCAGTTTTCATGAAAGTTATACTGCGGAAGGTTCTCAATTAGCCTGAAGTCTCGACTAAAGGTCTCCAGACCCTCTCAATCTGAGTCTCTAGCGGGCGACTAACCTCCACCGGAGTAAACAGATTGAGGCCCTACTGAACCAAACCTCCACTACCGAATTGACTTCGGTACAGAATAGCGAATTGGCTTCTCGACTAAAGTCACCAATTCGCCACCTTCGATTAAGGATACTCTATCAACCTAGGCAGATATTCTCATTCTAGGTTAAAGTAGAAACAACAGGAATTTGATCAGGATTCAAGTCATTCAATCATTCAAACCTCAGTCGAATATAATCAATTCACAAACTCTGTACTTGGGTTCATACAATCAGACCTAGCATACAAATCTAGGGTTCTCCATACCCAGATGAATGGGGAAACTACTCCATAGAGAAAGAAGCAAAAGCAGATTCAGACACGGAAATCATACTGTGAAGTTGGATTCCTGCTCCTGGACGTTTAATCGCACTTCTCCAAGCTCAAGACGGGCTCCAATGGTGTTGAAGATCGATCTATGGCGCTTGGGAACTCTGGTTCGACGCTTTCTCTCTCTAGGAATCGATTTCTCTCTCAAAAACTCGGAACCCTTTGAAAATTGGCCTTCTTCCTCTTTTATCAGCTGACCCCACGATACCCGGTCGAAATACCCGGTCGGGTATTTTATGGTTCGACCGGGTATTTCGAAACGCACCGTTCCACTAAAGGGGAAAATCCCCGGTCTACCACCAAAATCCCCGACCGGGGATTTATCGCCATCGCCCGGGCCCCCTTCTGTTTCTCACGGGTGCCCGAAGGAGGAAATACCCGGTCGAGGCCAGAATATACCCGGTCGGGTATTACTTCCTTTGACCAGGTATTTTGGTCCAGCAGCATCCTTTGTCCAATCTTCGCTCCTTTCAATCCGGAACTCGTTCCTTCGCCTCGATTCCAACGCCAGGACCTGAAATGTAACATAAACACACAACCTAGCGTAAAATCGGCTTAAAATACGAGATTCCTCATCACAAACGACTTCAGAATAGGGGTGAAAACATATATAATTATCGGTCTATCAAACTCCCCCACACTTAACCGTTTGCTTGTCCCCAAGCAAACCAAGTCAGACACTAGGTAAGCTTACATATTTGAATCAACCAACACTGGGGACAAGTCATAAAGGCACAAAACACGTGAATCGCACTGGTTTTCAAACATCAATACATGCACAACCTCAATAACAACCTGGACAACCACCACAAAGGACATTCGAGTGCAGCAAATCGAGTAAAGGAAGAGTCTCCCGTCTGTTCACTAGCCAACCTAGACTTGATTCAACCACCTACTCAAAACAGTCAACTCATGCATCCAACTCAAGACATCAGAATAGAGACCGAGCAATCTAGGTCCTCACCGGGGTACAAGAGCATATAGAAAATGAAAATGAATCACTCACTCTCGACCAGTGGGGTCAGGACAAATTGATGCGAAAAATGCGCATGCTATTTCTCTCAATCCCTATCATCTCTTCACCATGATGGCAGCCTCTAAATGCTAGAGTTCACATATGGGGTGGTCACCACTAACTAATCAGGAGGTCTTAGACACAGGTTCAAATGACTGGTTAGGGTCTTGGACATGGGGAAAAGGCCTTTTAGGTGGTGGAAGTATTCATAGCAAAAGGTTCCACATTTTCCAAACACACAATCACAGTCAAACAACCCGGTATTTCCTTTCTGCTATTCTGCATTACTCAATATCTTAAGAGCACAAGAGCGAAGGAGGCATAACCATTAGCATTTCCAAGCCAGACTGCTAAGAAACACTGCTTACTGGGCATTATTCAGATTCTTGGTAGTGGCTCTCTTTTGCTTTCTATTTTTCTTTGTTTTTCTTTCATTTTTCTTTTCATTTCTTAAGAGAACCACCACTCTGCATAAGTTTTAAACACCTGCCCAACTTTAAGCACTACCTCCAACACTCACATAGACTTTAGCAGAGATAGCAGAGAATATATAAAACCACTCTGTGGAACCTTCTAAAAGATGCAACAAGGGTGATTTCTTTCATTATAGACCACAAGAAAGGATAACACACGGCTCAAAAGGGCTGACTAGGGGATATGACACATCAGGACAGTCAGTTTTGGGCGTGGGCTAATCCTATGCCCCCATCATCTTAGCTAGTGACAACGTGAATGCTACACATCATGGAAGAGGGATCTATCGCACAAGAAAGAAACGAGCAGGCTCAAATCTCACATGGCTACCTATATGCTCTATCTCACATTCTGATACCCTGAACTAGATGCATAAACGACTGTCAAGGACAAGTAATCAGATCAAGTCAGATCAAGTCACAGTTGGCAAGCAAACAGTTGAAAAACTGAACCCCTACATCGTTCTACTGCACATCTCAGTCCTCATCATAGGTGGTCCTAGTCGCAAACAAGTTGTCATGTATTAATCCGAAAACCAATCAATTCATCCATCAAAACACAGTGCCAATATGATCAAACAGCAGTACTTGGAGCCCTCAAATCGTAAGATTTGGACAGTGGACTAGGCTCCAAGCACACAAACAGAGCTAATGCAGTCAAAAGATAAACATTCCCCCCCACACTTAAGATCGACATTGCCCTCAATGGAGAAGAGGGAAGGAAAGGGGAACGATGTTACCGGTATGAACGGACTGCAGGAGACTGGAAATGGACCAGTCGGCATGGAACAGACTGGAGAGAGGACCAGTCGGGAACACAGGCAGAGCTAAAAGAGACCAAAAAGCTCAAACACATACGTTAGGTCCAACGGTCAGCCCAATAGTACAGAATCCAGAATGAAAAGAAACAAAAAAAACCGACACAAAACAGCCAGTCTGCATGCTGACACAGATAAAAACTCTCAAAACATGCCCCTAGGGCCCTCCGAGACCGGAGAAATCAATCTGATCCATAAGGTCGTCGACGCCACCATCCGGAGGCTGCCGTGGTGGTGAATGCTCCCACCGGGTGGTCCAGTGGTGCTCCGCTGGAGGGTGGCAAGCCTGGAGTAGATGCTCGGAATACTCCATCAGACGGCGACCGCGGTCTCTCTCCCTCTCGATGAGAGCAGTAGTGTGGCCCATGTGGGTCTCCAATCGGCCAAGGCGCTCATCCACGCCCGTCATTCGGGACCGGTACTCGGCCTGGTGGGCCGAATACTGCTGGTAAAACTGGACCTGATGGTCCATGAGCTGCTGGTTCTGAAGACCCAGCTGCCGGAACTGGAGGCCCATCTGCTGGAACTGCTCCGTGAAGAAGTCCACCGACGGACCAGAAGGACCAGAGGAGGACTCACCTCGCACTGGTCTCCGTCGAGGCTGAAGATCCCCCGGGGGGGAGAGCGAGGGCTCCGGCGCATCGGCATCCATAACACCGTCATCATCATCATCAGCATCCTCATCCACCTCCTCATCGTCCGAGTAGTCCGCATCCTCCTCGTCCGAGTCGAGATCTATCACCCCCGCGGGGGGCATAGATAGCCCATCCACCCAGGTGCGGATGTCATCAGTGGCCAGGAGGCGCGCGTTGTGGAGCACTTCCCGGCTGAGGGGTGCGGAGCCGCCCATCACAGTCGCATTGTGAAGCCCCTGAAAGCTGATGTCGAAATGCCTCGCCAACCGTGTGATCAGGGGACCACAGAAGAGGTGGGTAGGATGCCCACGGATCCGGTGGAAAGTGAGGGCCATGAAGGAGCCCAGGTGAAGCATGTGAGCCGGATCCCCCATCGAGTACATGGCGTATAACACCCGCTTCGGGATCTTATGCGAACCGGTGGCGTTGGGGACGACGGACCGGGTGATCAGCAGGTTCAGGATGTGCCACGGCGGCTTGAGGGTGCTGACGGAGGTCTGGCCAGCATCGAAGTAGTCGTAGCCATGGGCGCGCCGGGCTATCCTGCGGTAGAAAGAAGTCTGGTTCCAGTCGGTCGGATGGGCAACCTCGATCTCATGGGCATCGAAGGGGTGGTACTCGATACCCAGAGCGTGGGCCAACCCGTCGATGGTCAGCTCCCTGTGATCGCCACCCAACCGGAACGTTACTGCATACTCGTCCCGGGCCATCGAGCGGTCATAGCGATAGGTGGTGTAGAACTCCCACACCAGCTCCGTGAAGGTAGGCTCGTCGATGGTCAGCAACCGCCGCCAGTCGGGGTGACTGATAGCGGCGCTGAGCTCCTGCAAACAGTGGAGCTGCTCAAACACCGCCCACTCGAGGTGGTGGTGACGCTCCAGCTTCCCCCGGATCACCTTGCGGAACTGATCCGCATACTCCGCGTGCAGGCGCAGATCCTGCACGAAGGGATGGTCCTGCGACATGGCCCTGCAAAATCATAAACACCATAGGTGGAGCCAAGAAAATAGATGGTCAGGACTAACGGCATGGGGTCAGCACTTCCCCCACACTCGAGCTCACCTAGGCTAACAAATTAAGCACAGCCAGTTGAATTGCAAGCAACTCAACCGGAATTCAAGGCAGGATCACAGAATAAACCCTAATCATCACACAGACAGGTCATCTATCACATACACAGCCATGAAAGCTCGAGTCATCCCTCACCCTAGTCTAAATTAGGCATGCAAACACAGTTCTCGGTCCTAGAATCTACAGTCCGATTTTCCATAAACTAGAAATGAACAGGAAACACACCTGGAAACACAAGGAGGACCGTAGCTAGGACTCGAAAGACGGGTGAGGGGCGCGAAGAAAGCGAAAAAAAATCGCCCCGGAAACTCACCGGAAAGTCGCCGGAAAGTCGCCGGAAGGTCGCCGGAAAATGTCCGGCGGCGGCGGCGCGGCGGCCGGCGACGGCGTAGGGCGGCAGAAGGCGGCCGGCGGGCGGCGGCGGGCGGCGGCTTGTGACGGCGGGCGGCGGCGGCCAAGAAGGAGAGAGGGGAGAGGAAAATGGGGAAAGAGAGAGAAGTGATTTTGGAAAAAATGAGGGTAGAGAGAGAAATGACCGGGGGTTTCCTTTATATAGGAAAAATACCCGGTCGGGTCTCAAAAATACCCGGTCGGGTATTATCGAGTCCTCGACCGGGGAATTCTGCCAAACGCCGCGTTTCAATGGGTGTAAGTCCCCGGTCCCTCGCCAGAAATACCCGGTCGGGTGTTTTTTTGCGGGGGATCGGGGGTGCCAAAAACGCCGCGTTCCACAGCCGAAAATACCCGGTCTCAGGCCAAAAATATTACCCGGTCGGGTATTTTTGGCCTAAGGCCGGGTTTTTTCCTTTTTTTCGCCCCGGAAGGCAGAAGGGGGCCCGGGCACGAGCCAAAAATACCCGGCCGGGTATTTTGCCTCATGACCGGGTATTTTACCCTTCCGGCCAAAAATCGCATTCGTCCCAAAATCGCGACTCTCCTGCACGAAAACACCAACCCGAGGCATCACAGACGACCGAACTTCATGACAAACATGCAACTGACTTGACACGATACCAAAAACTCATAAAAAAGGGAAAAGAAAATGCAAACCGTGGTGGGGTTGCCTCCCCACTAGCGCTTCTTTACCGTCTGTTAGCTGGACGCCCATGGCGGGTACTCAGGGAGGTGCAGGAATAGGTGCCTCCAAGAGCGGATCCACATCGCTCTTGAGGTACAGCTTCAGGTGGTGACCGTGCACCCGACGGTTGCACCCACCAGCAGAAGTCAGCTCGACCTGGCCATCCGGCAAGATGCAGGCGAGGGAGTACTCGGATGGCCAGGGTGGTCGGGGGGCTGGGGGTGGGACCAGCTCATAGTGGTCTCCACCTTTCGTCCGTGCAGGCTTAGCCACCTGCGGCTTCGGCCGCCACTCCTCCTTGAGCTTTTTGTTCGAAGGCGAGGCTGGATGGAGTGGCGGCGGGGGGAATGATAGGCGGGTCCTGCAAAATGAGAGGTGCAGAAGGATACACGACAGGCTCGTGTATCTGGTCAGAAATAGCATGCACAGGCGATACAGAAATCATAGCACAATGATCAAACTCAGTCACAGGAAAAACAGCCTGTTCATTTCCAGCACGCAAGATCAGTTTACCATCATGCACATCAATCAGTGCCTTGGCGGTGGCAAGAAATGGTCTACCCAGAATCAAAGGTACATCCACATCATCATTTATGTCCAGGATAACAAAATCAACAGGATATGTGAATGCACCAACATTAACAAGCAAATCTTCTATGATACCCCTAGGATGCACCACGGAACGATCAGCTAGCTGAATGCTCATCCTAGTAGGGCTAAGTTCACCTAGGTCTAGCTTTTTGAACAATTTATATGGCATGACATTAATGCTAGCTCCTAGGTCCGCCAAGGACTTTCCTACATGCATGCTGCCAATAGAAAGAGGGATAGTAAAACTCCCTGGATCCTTGCGCTTTTCAGGCAGCTTGTTCTGCAGGAGGGCAGAACATTCCTCGCTCAGCAGCACTGTCGAAAGATCCTCAAGTTTCTTCTTGTTGGTGCATAGATCTTTCATGAACTTCGCATACTTGGGCATCTTCGACAGTGCCTCCACAAATGGTACGCTGATGTTAAGCTGCTTCAACATTGCCATGAACTTGGCAAACTCAGTCTCCAGCTTGTCTTTGTGTAGGCGAGTGGGGAAGGGAAGCTGGGGTACGTGCTCCTTAACCACTGGTTGTGGCTTGGGAACAGGGGCTTCCTTCTCCACCCGCACTTCTGCATCACCGGCTGGAAGTGCTGAAGCAGGTAGTGGTTCCTCCCGCCTGGTCGGGGCAGGATCAGCTGATGTAGGCCTGCCGCTCAGGGTGAAAATGGCATGTGCGGTCTCATGCGGGTCCCGTGGATTGGGGATGGTGGTGGCAGGTAAAGTCCCCGGGGCCCGAGCAGTAAGCTGGCGCGCTAGGACACCGACTTGGTGCTGTAGATCTTGCAAAATAGCACCCTGGTTCCTCTGCCCTGCCTCCAAAGAGGCTATGCTCTGGTCCACCCTCGCGAAATTCGCCTGGCTGGTGGTCATGAATGTCGCCAAAATATTCTTCAGCTCGGTCATCTGATTATCGGGAGCTGGCGCTGCTGCTGGCTCGGCATACTGACGCTGGGGCTGCTGGAATGGCTGCCCCTGTCTAGCCTGGAAAGGTTGCCTCTGCTGAAAACCACCTGCTGGTGCTGGGAAACCAGGTGGTTTATTGGTGTTGTTGCTCCATGCGAAGTTGGGATGCTGGCGCCATCCCTCATTGTATGTGTTACTGTATGGATCGAGGCGCCGAGCATTGGCGATGAAGGCCAACTGTTCTTGGGGAGTAGAGGACTCCCGCATAGCCTGGTAGTCCTCCACCAGATGGTTTGGACTCTCACACCACTGGCACTGAGCCACTGGAGGCGCAGCTACACCTCGGCCCGGAAGGAGACTGTTAGGCTGCTTCAGTGTCTGCACCAACTCAGCCACCTGCTGCTCTAACCCGGATCGGGCCTCCATAGCATGCACACCACGGTCCCGGGAGTGCCTGCCTCTGCTGCTCTGCCCCCAGGAATGATCGCGGGCAGCCAAAGTACTGATCATCTGGTTCAGCTCGGGTGGAGTCTTAGTAAGGATATCCCCTCCTGGGCATAGAGACTCGATCACCCTCTGGCTGTCTGGGGTGATGGCACTGTAGAAGTTCCCCACTGTGAAAGCATCGCTGAAGCCATGATGGGGACACTGCCAGAAGTATCCCATGTACCGCTCCCATGCATCACAAGGGACTCATCTGGCTCTTGGCGGAAGTGAGTGATCTCCCGCTGAATCTCAGTAGTCTTCGATGCCGGATAATATCTGTGCACGAACTTATCCGCCAGATCGTCCCAAGAAGTGATGGACAGTGGGGGCTGGGTCTCCAACCACCTCTTAGCATTCCCCGCCAGAGAATGGGGGAAGAGGTGAAGGCGGATTGCATCATCCGGAACACCATTCAGCTTGAACCCGTTTGTCAGCTGCAGAAAACGGGAAAGGTGTGCCCGGGCTTCCTCATCCTTCAAGCCATGGAACTGGATAGAGGATGTGATGAGCTGAATCCAGCCTGGCTTGATCTCGAAGTTATTTGCTGGGATGGGTGGATAGAGGATGACCGGGCGGATGTCAGCAATCCGTGGAGTGTAGTAGTACTCCAAGGTGGGACCCGGCGGTGGTGGTGGATGCTGTCGAACATTCCCCGGTTGTGGGATGTCTTCGCCCTCCATCTCGTACTCTTCCTCAGAATCGCTGGTCAAGTGGCCGTCTATGCGCTCTCCCGTAACCAGTCTAGCTCGCTGCTGTCTCCTAAGTTGGCGGCAAGTGCGTTCAAGCTCTGGATCCAACGGCAGTAAACCTCCTGACTGGCTACGGGTCATGCACTACCTGCACACACTCAAGCAAGCAAACCCGTGAAGGCACAAGTGGGACCAACAAAAACTCAATGCAAAAATGAAAATGCTAAAGTAACAGAAATCACTTTTCTTCAACAACCTAGCCGTCCCCGGCAACGGCGCCAAAAACTTGACTCACTCCTACTGTCACCCTAGAAAATGGCCAAGTATAACCACTTCCTAAAGCGTAGTATAGCGGGTCGGGTTTTAATGTCAACCCGGGTCCTAGATGTGATGACTACTCAGTGAAGTCTTGTTATTTAGCGGTGAACTTTTAGTGAAACTCAAGCAAACAAAACACAAAGCAAGTAAACGGTTTGTTGTCAAGTCAAGAGAGGTCACCCGGATATGGTTCCCCCTAGACTGAAGTTAAGTCGGATTGCAATTTACCCAGTTCAGTTTTCATGAAAGTTATACTGCGGAAGGTTCTCAATTAGCCTGAAGTCTCGACTAAAGGTCTCCAGACCCTCTCAATCTGAGTCTCTAGCGGGCGACTAACCTCCACCGGAGTAAACAGATTGAGGCCCTAATGAACCAAACCTCCACTACCGAATTGACTTCGGTACAGAATAGCGAATTGGCTTCTCGACTAAAGTCACCAATTCGCCACCTTCGATTAAGGATACTCTATCAACCTAGGCAGATATTCTCATTCTAGGTTAAAGCAGAAACAACAGGAATTTGATCAGGATTCAAGTCATTCAATCATTCAAACCTCAGTCGAATATAATCAATTCACAAACTCTGTACTTGGGTTCATACAATCAGACCTAGCATACAAATCTAGGGTTCTCCATACCCAGATGAATGGGGAAACTACTCCATAGAGAAAGAAGCAAAAGCAGATTCAGACACGGAAATCATACTGTGAAGTTGGATTCCTGCTCCTGGACGTTTAATCGCACTTCTCCAAGCTCAAGACGGGCTCCAATGGTGTTAAAGATCGATCTATGGCGCTTAGGAAATCTAGTTCGACGCTTTCTCTCTCTAGGAATCGATTTCTCTCTCAAAAACTCGGAACCCTTTGAAAATTGGCCTTCTTCCTCTTTTATCAGCTGACCCCGCGATACCCGGTCGAAATACCCGGTCGGGTATTTTATGGTTCGACCGGGTATTTCGAAATGCACCGTTCCACTAAAGGGGAAAATCCCCGGTCTACCACCAAAATCCCCGACCGGGGATTTATCGCCAT
The DNA here is from genome assembly GCA_946122785.1 of Linum tenue. Classification (NCBI taxonomy): domain Eukaryota; kingdom Viridiplantae; phylum Streptophyta; class Magnoliopsida; order Malpighiales; family Linaceae; genus Linum; species Linum tenue. The sequence continues at coordinate 14,230,861 of CAMGYJ010000006.1, read as the reverse complement.
CGCCCGGGCCCCCTTCTGTTTCTCACGGGTGCCCGAAGGAGGAAATACCCGGTCGAGGCCAGAATATACCCGGTCGGGTATTACTTCCTTTGACCGGGTATTTTGGTCCAGCAGCATCCTTTGTCCAATCTTCGCTCCTTTCGATCCGGAACTCGTTCCTTCGCCTCGATTCCAACGCCAGGACCTGAAATGTAACATAAACACACAACCTAGCGTAAATCGGCTTAAAATACGAGATTCCTCATCACAAACGACTTTAGAATAGGGGTGAAAACATATATAATTATCGGTCTATCAAGTTCGTGAATGATTGTCTAGTAGAATATGAGTCAGTTCGTGAATGATTGTCTAGTAGGATATCCCGAGACAAATTTAGCCGGCAAATCAGAAGAGTCACCCACACAAGAATAGTAGATCTATGCTCAATAGTAGGGATGGCAATGGGTAAGGTCGGGTTCGGGTTCACCCTATACCAACTCTTAATTCGCCGGGTAGAGCGTCCTAAAATACGGGATCAAATAACCACCGGATATAGAAATGATATAACCATACCCTACCCACCGGATAACCACGGGTATTCGGGTAACCACGGGTACGAATCCTAAAATATGAACTTATACACATATATGCACATACATATTGTTGTCCATTAAAAATTGTATACTTGTAACTGTTCTAGCTACAACAATCCACATAAATAAAACCGAAAACATACATAATAGTTGTTCTTGCTGCTACAATCCACACAAACAAAAACACAACACATCCTATTTGTTCTAACTTCAATAATCAGGGGAAACAACCACACAGCCACTGTGAGCACAACTGGCCAAATCGTACAATAAATAACAAAATTGGGCAATGGGATTATTAGAACTTACCAAAAGGGAGGGAGAGGCATGTCGCCCGTGCGAGAGCTTGCCGACGAGTCGCAAACGAGAGAGAAGAGCAGATCCCACGATTGACAGAGACACCGACTTGTCGCGAACGAGAGGGGAGCAGGGAAGAGCAGGTCGCACGACTGACGGAGATGCTGGCGAGTCACGATAGATTTTCTGTTGCCTCTTAGGATTAGGGAGAAATCTACTATTTAGTTAGCGGGGCGGGTATAACAGGGTGGATATTAGCAATTAACATACCTTGTACCGTACCCGCATTTTTACAACCGAGTATTACCCTTACCCATACCCCGCCCTTAACCCGTCAAAGTGGGTAATTACCCACATTGACCAGTTACGATCGGATAGTATACCGATAATTTCGGGTTGGATTGCCATCCTACTCAATAGCCCTAATCCCCGATTTCCATTTCCTTAAGAAGCACATATCATTATGAAAATGTCAAGGGTAATTATCATAAATGGTAACAAATCTTTGCACTTTGTACAAAACGGTGACAAACCTTTATTTTTTGCACGATTCGATAATAAACGTTTAAACGTATAACAAAATGGTCATTCCGTCCTTCTCCATCCAAAATTCTGTTAGTTTGATCCGTCAGCATTCCATGTCATCAAAATTAATAATAAATAATTAAACTTAACCATACCCGGACGCAACCCATCTACCTCTCTCAAAACCCAACCGTCTAACCTATCTTCTGTCTGGAAGAAAACCCCAGGGTCCAGGATCTCTCTCTACTTCTTTTCCTTCCTCCGACGATCACTCCCAACCTCACTTTTCCTCCTCCATGCCAGCATTTCCCCAGTAAGACGACGAGCGCGCCTAATTACTATGGCGAGAATGGCGCCTCTTCTGCTGCCATTTGATGACAGTTGTGCATTGCTTGGGGAGAATAGAGGGCAACCCATTCAGTAAACCCTTCTTCTTCTACCGCTCGTGCTCCCAGCCGATAGAATCCAACACCAGCGCCTCTCTCATTCCAATCGCCTCTTCTCCTTCCTTTCATTTTCCGGTCGTTGCGAGTTGAGACCTCTCCATCCCTCAGTCCAGCCGACTCCTCAAAACACTCATCACGGCGGTGGTGCCCTTGTCGCATCTTCTCTCAGCCTAGGCTTCATCGACAGAAGAACAAAAGCTGGAGTCGCGCGATATTATTCTCGTCGAAGTTGTGGTCCTCCGCCTCTCGGTCTCCCGTTCAGTCAACGGAGTGTCGGGGATTGAGAGCCCAAAATTGTCGCCTCCACCTCTGTTCATTCCTTCTCTTCTTATATTCTGGCCTCGCGTTGCATCGAAGGAGAAGCGGAAATCGGACCCCAAGACTTTTCTGATAACAATCGGGGCCGGCGGTGGAGGAATGGCGAGCTTGGTCATTGCGACGAAATGGAAAGGATTTTGAGGTTGAATTCTTATAGACAGCGGCAGAGAAGAATGGGGAATTGGGATCCGGGCATTGATGGTGGAAATTCAATTTTTCATTTCTTGTTCGGTTTGGTTAAGTTTTATTATTTTATTATTAATTTGGATGATGTGGAGTGCTGACTAGATCAAATTAACAGAATTTTGGACGGAGATAGATGGAATGACCATTTTGTTATATAGTTAAACGTTTATTACTGAATCGTGCAAAAATAAAGGTTTGTGACCGTTTTGTACAAAGCGCAAAGGTTTGTGACCATTTATGATAATTAGCCAAAATGTCAAGGTCCACTCACGAAACCCAATTCGCCAAAGCCTCCGACGGAAACTTGAAGAAAACGAGATTCTCAACTAGCCAGAAAACCCTAATTCCGCCATTCTTGTCCCAAAGTCTATTGGCCCATACCAATTATAATTGTTTTCTCAATACATCTCTGATAAATAAATAAAAAGCACAACTCACTTGGCTATAATAAATTCACATTTAAGGAATTGTAATGGATCAATTTGACACAATTGTTTCGTTTTGAGACAATTGTACCAAATTGCCTCGTTTCCCAGCAAATATTTTGGATGGATCAATCTGCCTGAGGTATTTTTGAATTGATCCGTTTTGAGTCAATTTCAATTATCTAGGGCGGGAGCAGGTAATTCGAATTGACTCATTTTAATTGTCTCGTTTATAAAACTTATACATTTATGTGATGGTACAACTTCAATTTGTAAAGTTGTACCATAACATAATGGTACAAATTGTTTTGTTGTACAATCTAAACTTATACATTTCATGTTATGGTACAACTTTAAGTTGTACATTAAAGTACTGATACTATATAATATAGTAGAAATGCTCTAATAAATTGACATTGAGTAATTAAGCTGATGTTTCATATCATTAAATATGGAAACCTTTTCCCTTACCCGCCGTATAACTATGACGGTGGGATCTCCTCATCATCATCGTTGTCATTGTTGATGGGCTTCTTGTTGTGAAAAATGTATCTCCCATTTAACTTTGTGTGTTTCTTTTCTTTTTTGAAGAGAAAGATATGAAAATGGAACGTCTGGCCATCCGAGTGAATGCAACACATGTCAATTGCAATTTCCCCAATTGGTAAGTGACGACGACAGGACAGGAGAGAGATTTTTTTTTTTCTTTTCGTAAGGGGAGAGGGATCCAGGGGCAACGATGTAACTTAACTTGTTAGGGTCCAGAGAAAGAGACTCGGGATTAATTGGCCATTCATACTGTCTGGTAGACCAACCAGTCAATACCCCCATGGATCCTTCCTTACAAACCCAAAACACCAACACCAACAACAAGGATCACGAAACAGAAGAAAAAAACTCTCCTCTCTCTCTCTCTCACTGCCGACACACCGCTAAACAAGTAGGAATGAGCAAGCCGCCGCCGTGCGGTATCCAACAAGAAGCACCGCAGCTGCAGTTGCAGGCCATGTTGCAAGCCGCCGTCCAGTAGTCGGTGCAATGGACTTACTGCATCTTCTGGCAATTTCTGCCCCACCAACGGTATCTGTATTCCCCTGCCGTTATGATATATATTATTCTCATTATCTCATATGATCAACCTTTTTACTATATTATTGTTTTGTGTTCAGGATATTGGTGTGGTGCGTACGGGTACTACAACGGCGCCATAAAGACTCGGAAGACGGTGCAGCCGGTGGAAGTGACGGCGGAGGAAGCTTCTCTGAACGGAGCCAGCAGCTCAAGGAGCTGTACGAGGTCGTTACTTTCGACGGGGGAGCAGGCAGCGGCGAAAGGCCATGCGCGGCGTGTCCCCTGAGGATTGACGGAGACGGAGTGGTTCTATCTCATGTGCGTCTCCTTCTCCTTCCCTCCCGGCTACGGGTAAGTTCATTATATTATTCCATTATACTTCCTTTCGATTTAATTGTTCTCAAAATATAAATTATACACTTCCGGATTATCTATTCGATTATTATTTTGGGCTTTTTTTTTTTTTTTGGAGCACTTGTGTGTGTTTCTCTTCGTTCTGCAAAATTGGCAGTAGAGTCGTGTCGTGCATGAGACAGGAAAAAAGAGAGTGAGACTTGGGGATGAAGAAGAAAGGAAAGGATATATATATATTTTCTTATAAGAAAAGAATGTATATTTTGGTGCAATAAATAATAATGATAAAAAAAACTCCCTCAGAATTATCAACTAACTATATAGTTACTTGGTTAGTGATAATAAATTGTGATCCCATAAAATAAAAAGCAGCATGCATGCATATTCTCATTTAATTTGTCAAAAGGAGATATCAAATCATGCACTTTTCAAAACTAAAGTACTAGCAGTTTGTTGAACTTATTACGACCACAGATAAATGAAATTAATTGGAAAAAGCAATAAAAGTTGATTTTAAATTAACTCACGGGGTCGTTTCAAGGAATTGGATATTGAATTCTAATAGATTCTAAGAGTTCAACTCCCAATCCCTAAAATGTTGTAATTCTCAAAATTGCTTAAAATGGAGTAAAACACGCTTCATTGTTTTGATAACTATGTGATTTTTTTTATTATATATAATGGAAAAATAATCCCAACAGATCAAGTTATAAATAGAACTTCTCGTTTTAGGAGAGAGTTAATATTATCCCAACTAGTTAATTAGATAATTGCAATATATAAACCAAGAACCTCATATGATAAAACTCATTAAAGACATATGATTTTTACTCGAATCTACGAACTACCCAAGTACCATTACCCAATTAAACAATTAGGGAATGACAATGGGCCGACCGGATTGATATTTTCGATACCCATACTTCTTTAGTGGCAGTTGGGGCAGATCAACCCATATGGTATGTAATTAAGTAAGAAAGATTAGAAAATGTGCAAAATGAGATTCCCATTATTTACAACGTATTATAGTTAAAATGTTATATAAAAAAAATAAATTTCTAAGTAATTTGAGTGAAATACATGTAATTTAGGCTAAGAATAGGTCGTAAATAGGATGAGCGGTCCAAAAGAATACTCATGCTCGTGCCGCGTCGCCTATGAGGCGAATATTATCCCTCCAAAACTAGTTAAATAGGTAGGATAAAGCGGGTCGGACTCGGATCTAAATTGACATTTCTGCCGTTAGTTTCAAGATGGGAAACTGAGTTGGCGTAGAGAGGTAAAGTTGCACTGGTGGTTGGTTTTGTTCTTAGATGATTCGCAAGTAGCTAGTAAGGTGTTTAATTTGGATTGGATTAACTTATCCTTTCTAGGCTATAAGAAAATATAGTATGGGCATGAAATTTGGTTTTTGACTAGGAAGCTACAGGAAATCAGTAACCAATAATGCAATTTTGCCAGCGATGAAATTGGCCGAGCTATAGCTAGCGTACTGCATGCAAAGTCTAAGCAAATGAAACCACAGAACTATACAGAAGGCTACCCACCATCCCATGTACTCATGATTGCTTTGTTTGGTCGGACTCGGGACCGAATTAAAGCCATGATAATTACTCGCTAGCAAGAAAGAAACTGGCTGCGAATAGAAAGATAGATATGTAACGTAAGGAAAGGCAAAAGTGAAGCGAATAGAAGGATAGATATGTAACGTAAGGAAAGGCAAAACTTCACTTTGCAGGACCAACTTCCCTCATTTGGCACCTTCTGCCAGGACCATTCTTACCACCACCACCACTACTTTTTCAGCTCTTTATCAAACTCTGTGTCTACTTGCCCATACTTTATTTTTTCTACTCTTACATTTGTTCAACGTAACAATATGGTTATGTTTTTGGTGGACTCACTTTTTGGTTGCATTCAATGCACCCGCCTCATAATCGTCATTATGAGCAGTCGATTCATATGAAAACGATGTCAATCATCACTTGTGGTATGATGAACAAGAACCACATGAATTTGTACAAAAATCATTCAAGATTCACTTTAATTTGAATGATTTTGGGTTAAGAATTTAGGGTTAGGGTTAGGGTTAGGGTTTACAATTTGAGATTTGGGTTGGGATTCAAAATTGAAGGTTAATAGGTTAGGGTAATGGATCTATTAGTTGTGATTCTGTGTTATATCATCATATTAGACTAATGTTATCCATTAAATTTCAAAATTTGATGTATTATGACCATTTTGAGAGTTCAATGCACCAAAAAAGTAAGTGCACCGAAGTAGCCTATATATATATATATATATATGGTGTTTAGCATCTTTCAATATCCATTCAATCATTCCTCACCCCTCAACGATATGAATAATAGAATAAGACACCACTGAATATTCACATTTTGTAAAATTTCTCCCACCATTTATATGGGGAAATTAGGCTAGATGGGGCGTTTGACCTTTGAGGTGGCGAGAGATAGCTAATTTGTGGCTGGCAGAAGGGACACAAACAAACTGTGGTGATGAGATAGAACTTGCAGAGGAGGGAAGCAATAATTAAATTGACTTGTCATCACGAGTCTCCCAGTTTCCCAAATGGGACGCATGCAGCATTAAATAAAAATGGTTTTGCCCTCACACAGCCATGCACATGGGATTCTGATTGATTTACCACTGTTCAGTAATTGCAGAGCAAGATGGATCATATATATGGCCATCCTATGCGACAGTGAGACGACGACTGAGATAGATATATAGGGAGAAGCAAGCAATAGTCGAATTTGCGTTTGAAAAGAAGTAGAGAAATTGAAAAACAAAAGTTTTCCTGCTCTTTTCCACCTTTGCATGGAGCTCGATCGATTTCTTTGCTCTTAATAATGAAGCAGTGCGAATGTGCGATCTGTATTCTTTGTGTTGAATTTGCATTTGAAAGGGTTGGTTGGTTGGTTGGTTTAGTGATACTGTGTAAGAAATGACCTTTATGAAGGTTACCAGGAAAGGCATATGCAAAGCGGCAGCACGTATGGCTGAGTGGCGCAAATGAGGTCGACAGCAAAATTTATTCCAGAGCCATCCTTGCTAAGGTACCTAACCTAGCTAGCTAGCTACTTAATTACTTGCGACACTGTTTGTTTCATTAAGATGCATTGTGAAATGACAGCACTAATTCAGGGCTTAATTAACCCTAAACCATATGTACATATTTTCAATAAAATATCCCAATGCCAAAACGCGGTACTGTGTTAACATTTAACTGGTACAAACGTCAATTGTGAATGGGAGCCGCTAGCTATGTAGAAGACGATTCTGAAAACATATATAGAGCCAAAAAGCAAGGTAGAATCAGAAATGAATCGTAGAATCCTGAACTTTTAGGGTTCATACAATTATTATATATAATAACTATGCTTTTCCATATTTTGTCATCTCAAAGAGTTTGATAATTATTCACTCATGTTTTATCTACCTCAAAAGTCAAATTATAGTTCATTATCTTTAGATGTGAAATACTTTCATTAATCATTTCTGAACATTCTCCTGTTCATTCCCACTTAATTAGTTAGGCTTGTCAGGCTATGTATCTTACAGAAACCACAATTACATATAAAATTGAATTGAAAAACTTAAAGTGTACAAAATCTTAACAAATTATGAAAGACATACCCTATACATTTTTCAGTAACAGGATTGTGTCTTATCCATACTCAATATATTAATTAAGTATTAATGTTCAATCATCAAAACAAGGTAATAGCATATAAAAGCTTCTACTATAGTTCTATCGAGATAGGAAAATCATAAATTTTTAGAAGTTGAGTTGAAATTTCGACTACATTGTTACATCCAATGAGAAAAGGTGTGGAAATTGTATTTTACTATAGTTGGCGTAGAAAAGGTAATAGCATATAAACACCAAATTCTCCTCCTTACGTGAAATTGGTGTTTTGCTGCATCAATACCAACTAATGAGTCATAAGTTGGTCTAAAATTAATTGTGAAATTTAACGATATCAATACAAAAAATTTGATCTGAAGCTCTAAAAAATTTATTTTGTTTTTCAGTTTTTTTCTTCAAGTTATCTTTAATTTGTCAAAAAGTTAATCAAAGTTCGTGTCATTTAAATTCATCAACCCAAACAAAAATTGAGTTGACTAATGACGATCCTTGGGTGGGTGCAAAAACATTTGTCTCACATATTAAAATTAAACATATTCGTAGAAAAAAAAATCCACATCCAGAGCTTGTCATTTCCACGACACAAACTGACAATTCCAAAACCAGATCACTGCCACATTTTCTTCTCCTCTCCTGATCGATATTTGTCTTCAAGTAGCACTAGTGACAAACTTAATTTAATTACTATGCAACAAAAGGGAACACAGGCAAAGTTATTAACTATTACCCTTCGTCGTTGTTAACGTGTCCAGCTTCTACTCCACATGCATATTACTTGGCCGGCATTTACGCACATATACTCCTACTCTATTTCACATTTGCATGCATCCTCCAAAATACTTTCACTTGTTAGGGAAAAACACGATTCTACTAAAGTTTTTTTTGTGACATTGAAGTGTAAAAGAGTTTTTAATTAAGTTTTAAAATGCGATTTTTACTATATTAAGTTTAACATGACAATTTCCATTAACTATTTCATTGTTATTTTTTCATTTTGGAAGATTTTATTAATGTAAATCGTTAAAGATGTTGAGGTGATAAGAACCACATATATGAAACAAATAGTCTATTTGGCTACATACAAATTACTCATAAGCTATAGATAACTAATCAACTCTTTTTTTGCTGTTTGGTCTCGTGGGCTTATCCAAACCTGTCGCCTTGGCTGGATCGGTATCCAACTCTACCAGAGTGCTCGTGTTCAGGTAAACTCTACCAGGGTACCTAATAACTCTCTTCTTTGTGGTCAACGTTAAAATATTTGACTTAATTAGCTAGGAAGCACATAAAAGTAATTTGGGCTGATTTTATTTAATTTTTTTTTTTTTTTGCAGACAGTTGTTTGCATTCCTCTCCTTGATGGTGTCCTAGAACTCGGCACTACTGCTAAGGTACGTACTAACCACTGTTAGATAGTGGAATGGCCGTTCAATAATTATTATTTATATAAAATGTCATCACCAGCTTCTAACGGTGCAGAATGTGAAATGGTCTAATAACCCTGAAATGTATTAGGATGGTTTGATGTTAATGGTTGTTAATATAATAACTCGATTGCATGCGCTAATTGAGGTCACAGACTCACAGTTGATATATCTTGAAAAAAATTCACTAATAGTTCACAAATTTATATATTTACGACATTGTACTTCTTTAACTACCTTCAATAATCCAAGGTGCACCATTGTTGCTTGTAAGTGGTAGATATTGTATTTGTAGACAATGATAGTGAATTAGCGCTTCGTAAATCATATATTTAATATTATTTTTATTATCATATATGTACTGTACTGTTTGCGTAAATAATTAAACTGATGGTAATAATAATATTACCAATGTAACATTGTGCAGTTACAGGAGGATGCTGGATTAATCGAGCACGTGAAAGGCTTCTTCACGGACCAGAATTACCAGCATAACCCTGCTCCAAAGCCAGCCCTCTCCGGCCACTCAACTTCCGATCCCGTCCCGTCTTCCGACCATCCCTCCTCCGCCTTCCGCTCCCCTCTCTTCCCATCCACCGTCTTCTCCCCCGCCGATGACCACACTCCTGCCCATGACGACGATGAAGAGCCTGACGACCTCGAAATCGACGAGGACGACGACGAAGAGCAACTAGAAGATGATTGCGAGAACTCCGACGCAGAAGCAGAGGCAGAGCCTCCTGCAGCTGGCTCCCAGCCGATCGAGCTGATGCAGCTGGACATGTCGGAGGATATCCGGCTCGGCTCACCCGACGACGGCGGCTCCAACCAGCTCGACTCCAACTTCAACTTGTTCGGCTCCCAGCGGTGGAGATCCCTAATGATGGAAGCCGACTGCTGCGGCGGCATCGACTTCCAGCCGCCGCAGCCGATGGATCAAGAGCTCTCCCAGGAGGACACGCACTACTCCCAGACCGTGTCCGCCGTCCTCCAGAACCACCACCGGCTCGGTCGGTCCGGAGGCTGGCCCACCACCACCACATCCTCCACCACCGCTTGCTCCCCGCCCCAGTCCGCTTTCGCCACGTGGACCAACTACGTGGCAGTAGCTGACCATCCACCAGAATTGGGAACGACGACGACGACGTCGCAGTGGGCCCTCAAGTACATGCTGTTCAACGTGCCTTACCTCCACGCCAAGCACCACCCCGAGGAAGAGAAGGACTCCCCGAAATCCGGCGCGGGCCGGGTGAGGGACGAGCTGAGCGCGAACCACGTGATGGCGGAGCGGCGGCGGCGGGAGAAGCTCAACGAGAGGTTCATCGTCCTCCGGTCGCGTCCCCTTCGTCACCAAGATGGACAAGGCGTCCATCTTAGGGGACACCATCGAGTACCTGAAGCAGCTAAGGAGCAAGATTCAGGAACTCGAGGCAAGGAACCGCCAGCTGGCGGAGCCACAGCGAATTACAAGATCGGAGATGAAGAAGAAGGGTAGGGGGGCGGCGGCGGCGGCGGCGGCGGCGAGCGTGGAGGTGTCGATCATAGAGAGGGACGCTCTGCTGGAGCTGCAGTGCGAGCACCGGGAAGGGCTGCTGCTCGACATGATGCAGAAGCTGAGGGAGATGAGGATCGAGGTCACGGCGGTTCAGTCTTCTCTCAGCAGCAACGGTGTTCTCGTTGCGGAGCTGAGAGCCAAGGTGAAGGAGAATGCCGTGAGGAAGAAGGTAAGCATTGTGGAGGTGAAGAGAGCCATTCATGAAATAATACCCTAGCTCCTCTGACAAGATGAACGAACAAGAACTTACTGATCAATAACGTACGTGGACTCTGAACCGCGCTG